>OX456526.1:61603518-62846018 GCA_949748255.1 Eustalomyia histrio
GGATCGAAGAAAACTAAAAGAAAAAATGTATTTTTTATTATGTTTCAAATTTTTTCTATTAATTTTTTATTTGCTTTTAATTTGAATTGACTTTTGATAACAATTTGAAAAAAAAATTTAATAACAAAACTAAAAATAGATTTTAACGGCTAAAAATAAGTAGTTAAAACACATTATTAGTAATTCAATATTTTCACATTTAAAGTAATGTAGTATACAAGTAGCTGACATGGCATATCAATGGCTGTATAACACATTATTAAGAACTCATTATTATTTTAACTATAGAAGTAATGCAGTGGGCAGGGTTAAGTCATTATTGGTAATGCAAAAAGCAATCAGCTGATATTACTAAATTTTTCCTTGGTAATGCTGGCGATAGTACCCGACATGGTTGTCTGGCGTTTGTTCACCATGAATAAATGCTCCCATAATTTTATTTTTTTACACTTTTTAGAAATTTTCTAAAAAAAAAAATACATGTATGCTCATTTTCAACTATGAAAAATTCAATTTAATTAAAGTCCTTACCGATATATTTTCACGTCCTTCCGGTTAGCGTTATACAATTATTTGGCAATTAAAAGTTTAATGCTTTTGCTAGCTTAACCTTACTATTTTTAAATTATTATTATTTGAAATCCAATTGTTTTAAGGACAATAACAAAAAATAATATTATTAAGATCTTTGTTGAATCCTTCAAATTCCCACATATATTTCCCGCCATGATTATAGCCAAATTTCATATAGAACATAGAAAAATATTTGTTTTCTCTCCACAATATTAAGTAATAAATTATTTTTCCTTTGTTCAGGGTTAAACAAAATACATGCCACATAATTCAGAAAGTAGATTTGATTCAGTTTTTAATTAGTGGCAAGAATACTATAAATTTTTTAGTACAAATATGTGCAGAAAAAATTGTCGATTTCAATTAATTTTTACCAAAAATTAAATAATTTCTTTTAAAAACATATGTATGAAAATAATAGCTATTATTTAATGCAACGAAATAATTTAATTAAAAAATATTTTACTGTTTCCTTTTCATTTGTTAACTAGAGTTATTGTTCAACAAAAATTGGATATGCTGTATTTGCCACCAAGATTTATAATATCGTACACTTTTTTTATGTTGCTTATAGATGATTTTGAAGTTTTTCATTTGCAACCAGGGATAGAAAACAAGATAAAATATATATCGAATATTTTTTGACGCAGAAACCTTATGAAAGCAGATTGTGGGCATTGTGCTATAGTGGTTAGCATGTTGAACTGCTACACTGAAGGTTCGATCCCCAGCCACGGCAACACCGATTTAAAAATTATTAATATTTATTAGTATTTTCTATCCTTATACATATCGCAGCGTCCTCCTTCGGTGTTCCCATTATCATTTAATCACACACTTAAAATAATGCTTCAGTAAACAAATTGGTCAAACGTATTATAAATCATTTGACTAATTGCTATTTTTTCCTTTGTTGAAACACTAGTTCAAATAAAGATTTTAGTTACCTTCATTTAACACAAAACTTCAAATCATTAGTACTTTTAGTAATTTGAGCATTATTTTTGAAAATGATTTATCTTAAAAAACTTGTTTGTTAAATTCTAAATAGTTAATTGTTAAAATAAAACATTTTCATACCTCATTACCCGATAAATGTTGCTACCAGTGTATCCAAAGTTTTAAAATTGACGCTATTTCGTCTCCTACCGATTTTTGAAAATTACCCTTATCTTGAAAATCAAATTATTCTGGAGCAATATAAATGATTATTTCGACCACTTCTAGTCTCAGCCCTATGAAAGGGTTATTTTAATCCAAACATTTTTTGTTGTTTTTATTGATTGTTCTGATTATGGAACGGTGAAAAATTGCCCAATATGTTTCAATCAGAACAATCAATAGTACAAACAAAAAATTGTTGGAAATGAATGAAAAATTTTACAAAAAAACATTTACAGAAAAGAGAAACTGATAAATAAACACATATTTTTCAATATCAGCTAATAAATGATTTGACATATCGTCAGCTTATTATTGATTTGACCCATATGCCAAAAAGTCATTGTAGAGAAAACGATAGAGTGTATATTTTTTAATTTCTGTATAAAAAATTCGCAGGTAGATTAAAGTAAATATTGGATATCACAAAACTAAAACTCATTATCAAAATCTTAATCATATTGAACAATTCTTTCGGAATATGATATTTACATTATACATAATCCATTCCTAACTTAATATTTTTTTTAAATTATCAGTGGGTCAAACCAATAATAAGCGATGATATGTAATTTATGGATATTATTAATCACAAACAGAATTTAAAGAAAATTTCATTGTAACTTAATAAATCAACGTGATGCATTGTTTAGCTTTTTCCCTTTGAAATTGTGGGTTAAATAACAGATATTTACACCATACACTGAGAGCTGATCACAAAATGCATTCCAATAAAAGTTTCTCTATATTTTACACGATTACATAAAATTATTAATTTTGCAATTAGAAAAGTTTTCGTGATCTTAAACCAAATAAAAAACATTTCACATATATAAGACTTATACATAAACCACAGTATATTTTTGAAATTGTTATTTTATTAACGTGAATAACAAATTTTCCCTCTGAAATCAGTTGTCTACTATTTTTAATAATAGCATAATTTTTATTTGGATTCAGCTAAATTAAACTTAAGTATAGCTAAAATTTTTCTAGATATAACAGTTTTTTATTTTCACTATTAATATTCACCAATATTTTAAAATTATTTCAGCAGGAAAACTGTCATTTGAAAGTAACTAAAATTTAATTTTAGCTTTGTATTTTTTATCTTTCTAAAATTAAGCAAAGAGAGTCTGGTGATTTCAAAATTTTTTTGTTTTCTTTTTTGGCAGCTCACTTTTCAACTTATTCTTAATATTTTTTCTGCTATTATTATTTATATGAGTTTTATTGAAAATTAGTTTTAGATAATTTACAAAATAAACAATCAAAATTAGTAAAATCACACATTACATCTTTGTTTAAATCAAGGTTTTAACAAAAAAAATTATATTACCTAGACAAAAACGATTTGGCTTTAACTATTAACGTACTATTTTTAGTGTACAATGTAAAAGCAGATGTGTGTCCTAATCGTCGGTCAAGATGTTTACCAATATACATACTTTATATCAGATTCGTTGAAGTTTGTTTAAAACCATAAACTTAAAGAAATTATGGATGGCAAAAGGAAAATCAACTGTCAAATGAAAAAGTTTATGTGATATGTGCGATATTAAATTTATTCAATTTTCTGAATCCAAATTTTGTTTACAAATATATCTTAAGTTTTTTTGAGCGCCCCGGTAGGCTAGTTGGTAGCGTGCTAGCTTATCAGGGGGTCGTGGGTTCGATTCCCACCAGAGGCTCCGGTCTGTTTTCGCTACATCGAGCCGATGGCCTTTGTTGCTAGTGCTCGGTTAGGGTATTAATATATAATTTGTAATTATATGATTAATATAAATATAAATAAATATATAAATATCTTAAGTTTGTTTTTTTTTTCCTGACCCTGACATTGATATAGTGAATCACGTTAGCAAACCACGACAGCGTATCAGCGTAAAATTGTGATTGTTTTAACATTCGTTAGTAAAGAACAAATAGGTACATTAAGATGTCCCTTAAATTAAGAATTTTCAACCTAACCACTAAATATTTTTTTATTTTTTTATTTGGAAAACCTTAACCCTTGGTGAATTGCGTCTAAATTTCCTGATATTTAAAAATACACGCAAAGAAAAAACATGGTTGGGAGAATCATATTCGAAGAGCATCATATATTTTTGGGATTATAATTCTGCCAACCATAATCGTACTATATTATGGTTATCATATTATGATAATAAAATATCCATAATTTTACTATAATATGGACCCTACAGTTATATTAAGATCCAAAAACTACCATGTTATGATTCTAAATAAACATATGATTTTGAATTTATCATAATATGATTGCATGTTATCATAGTATGCTCAAAATGTTATTACATTATGGTCCCCATAACGATATTATGATTTCTGGATTATCATTATATGATCCATATAAAATCTTTATATAGAATCTTTTTGACAATGAATTGATTATTGTATATCCCAGCAAAAACATTGTATCAACTACTTACCAGGCTATTTACTCGCTGAATTACTTTTGTTCGCGATGTCCAAAAAGTAATGTGTACTCATTATTTTTTGGCTGTTCGTAAGCGAAAGGGTAATGACTACCCATTACATTGTGTTTTTTGTAAGTGAGAAGGTAATGACCACTCATTACTTTTGGGACATCGCGAACAAAAGTAATTAAGCGAGTAAATAGGCTGGTAAGTTTTTGAAACCCTGTTTTTGCTGGGATAATATTACATGTATAAGGAATTTTCGAAAAAAAACCCTCAAAAACATCTTCTAAAGTTAAAAAAAAAAATAAACTGGATCTTAAAAAGTCAATTGATGAAATGTTTTAAATCCATATGAAAGGTATTTTTTACCCACCTGATATTTGTCCAGTTTTAGTAAACAATATGATTTTTTTTAAGACATTTGGGTTTATGAAAACAACACAAAACTCGTATTAGCACTGTAAATGTTAAAGTCATGTTTTTTTTTATGTATAATTATTCATTGACTGTTGCCAGCATGGTTGCATAATTATCATATTTTATTCATAGTCAGAATTTTTGTTACCACAGTATGGTTACACCCAATCATGTTATAAAATAGAAGGTGGCAATCATAAAATAGTGAAATATTTACTATAATAATGCTGGTAGCGACCATGTTGATGGTTAGACAACCAATAATATGGTTGTGACAACCATACCCGAATGCAGCAAGCACAATATAGTAGCAGCGATCATGTCGCAACCATGTTTTTCTCTGCGTGTACCTAGCAATTTTAGTGCACTAAAACATGAATATATACAGTTAAAAATTTAAAGTATGCGTGAACTAAGTATAAACTAAAAATTAAAAAAAAAACATATTTATATTTGTCGATTTTTATAAATCAAATTATTTATTCCGAGCATTTGTTTAAAAAATTAAATTTGTTCTTTAATTAAAAGAATGGCCCTATGCATCTTATAGGAGCCATAGAACTTTTAGTATGTGTTTATTAAAGTTTACAAATCCTTCGTTTAGATTATCAAAAAAATTATTTTTTTATACCCTCCACCATATATGGTGAGGGTATATATCAGTTTGTCATTCCGTTTGTAATATGTCGAAATATAGGTTTAAGACCCCATAAAGTATATATATTCGTGATCCTTATGCAATTTTAAGTCGATTTAGCGATGTCCGTCTGTCTGTCTGTTGAAATGGCAATCACGACGCGAAGACGCAAGCGGGGGTGCCCAGATTATTGAACATCCTCCCGAGCAGTTTGGTATTTAAAATGAGCAAAATCGGTCAAGCGGTTCAAAAGTTATGAGTGAAAATGTGAAGGTACCTTAAGTAAGTAAAAATGTTATTAAGTCTTCTTATTGTTCGATTACATTTATTGTCTTACATACTATGATAACTAGTTAACGTAAAAATGAACAATGTTAAAGTCGCTAACAGAGCAGACCTCTGTAAATAACATTGCTAAAACTAAATAACAAAAGTTCGTTACATAAATTGACAAAACATATTCATATTACAGTTCATGCAAAATTTAGTATATACGTATATCATCTTCATCCCCTTTGGTGGAGGGTATTCAAAGATTCGGCACAGCCGAATTTAGCCCTTTTTTATTTTTAAAGAAAATATGCAAAATATGCATTAAAAACCACTAAATTGCAAAAAAATATCCACTTAAAGGCCAAATAAGCAAAAGAATTCATTAGTTTTGTTCAGAATTGTTTTTTTGGCTATTGACTACAAACATACATTTTAATTAAGGTAAACAATAAACGGAGTAAAAAATAATCGAATGTCAATTAATTGAAATTGTAAGTTCTAAGCATGAAAAATGCATTTAAAATTGTAGTTGCGTTAAAAAAAATATTTTTGGATACAATATATAACCTTTTAAATAGTATTAAAAAGAAACACTTCCTCATCGTCAGCTTCGTTCTGAATGACCACCAAATAAACATACAGTACCGAACCTTACACCAAATGCTTTAAGGCATTTAAAGGAAGCAAACTTGTTGGCAAGACGTACAGCAAAGAAGCCCTTCCTAAGAAAAACAAATAAAGAGAAGCATCTAGATTTTGCAAAGTCCCATAGGCACTAGACAAAAACAATGAGCAAAGGTTTTATTCAGTGACGAAACAAAATCAAATTTATTAGGAGCCGATGGATTAAAATTCATCCGCAGACCACCAAATAAACGGTACTCTTCTAGATACCAGAAACCAAACGTTAAACACGGCGGAGGATCTCTAATGTTGTGGGGTATGAAAAATTTGTAGTTATATGGAATGCAACATTGTTCCCTTCAAGTATCACCTATTAGTAGACTACTGTCAAATTTAGAGCAAGTTCCGTTATTTATTTATTTTATTAAACATATAATTACAAACAATATCTTAATTCCCTAACCGAGCACTAGCAACGAAGGCCTTCGGCTCGTTGTAGCGAAAACAGAACAGAGCTTCTGGTGGGAATCGAACCCACGACCCCCGCACTGATAAGCTATCATGCTATCAACTAGCCTACCGGGGCGCTCTAGTTCCGTCATTTACTTTGCGTTTAACAGCAGGATTTTTCTAGGTCCATAAAATAGGCATTTGTTTGATCAATAATTTCATCGTTGGAGCTAAATCTGTTTCCACCGAGCCATTTCTTTAGGTTTGGAAATAGGAAATAGGGACTGGTCATTTACTTTGCGTTAAACAGCAGGATTTTTCGAGGTCCATAAAATAGGCATTTGTTTGATCAATAATTTCATCGTTGAAGCTAAATCTGTTTCCACCGAGCCATTTCTTTAGGTTTGGAAATAGGAAATAGTCACTGGGTTAGCCCCCGGATAATAAGGCGATTGAGGGGGCAATTCGTAGTCTACTTCATGGATTTTTGCCATGGAAACTAAGCTGTCACACGGTTCCGTTGGTGGTCGATTGTGAGCAAACGCGGCAGCTATATTGCGGAAAGCTTTCTCATACCCAAGTCATCGTTCAATATTGAAACCATTGAGCCATGTGAGATTCCTTTGTCTCCTACAATCTATCGCACATTCAAACTCCGATCGGCCAACACCATATCTTAAAATTTCTTCAATTGTTTTGGGTGTAGAGACTTCAACTGGGCGTCCAGAACATTCGGCATCTTCCGTGCTTGAAGGCCACAACGAAAGTTAGTAAACCACTTTTTTACCATTGAAATCGATGGTTCACAGTCAACAAAGTATTTATCAAGCTTTTCCTTAGTTTGATTGACGGTTTTTTTTTCGCAAAAAATAATGTTTAATGAGCACTCGAAATTCACTTTTTCCCATTTTTAGAAAAGCCGCGAAGTTGTATGTTTTGAACAGCTGTTAAACACAAAGTAAATGACAGTACTTGCTCAAAATTTGACAGTAGTCATTTTATATAACTGCGAGGTAAGTTCGAAAAGTCACGGGCTTATTGTTCCGCCCCCGTAAAACACACTTATTTCACTTTTTTATTTTAAGGCGCATTCTTCCGTGATGGTGTTAGACACAAATGACTTTTAATATGAGCCTACACATCAACGAATATAATAACAGAAGAATAATCGCAAGTAATAAATCGGTATAAAAATTCAACCAAACTGAGATCATTTTATGAAAAGATGCATTTTTTATGCTCGGTACTGTACCAAACATACAGGTGCTATAATTAAGATCTCGAACCTGACAAATTCTATAAGAAAATGTAAAATTATAAATTAAAAATACACACCAAGTTTAAAATATTATTGGTTATGCAATAAAATATTCAATTTTTCTGGAGGTTAAACAAAGTTTCATGCTTTTAATAAATAATTTTAAAGTATTTTCTGAGCTGTAATAATGCAATTATATAAAAAAAGCATTTATGCAAAAAATATATAAATTTTATTTACATAGTCTAACAGCAAATGGAAGTACGAATAAGATGAGCATTCTATCATTTAGATGCAATAAAAAGCGATTCAGAATTGCGATAAATATTTACTGGCTCTTCAAATTTTTGTTTCAGAAAAATTATATTTCTGAAGTACAATATTAGATGGGACTTTAGAGGATATATAACAAGTAATAATTAAAAAGATGTTGGAGGTAAATCGGGTAATCCTAAACTGAAAAAATTACATTTGACTTAATCGGCCACAGAGGTTTTCACTGCAAATAGCATTATTATTCTACATTAATAAAAATTTTTAAAAATATTTTAATTTTTTTATATTTTTTATTGTCGCAAGATGCGTTTTAATAACGAATTATTTCACCAGGTGTATTGGTTCAAGAATAGGAAATACCAAAAGCCCTAAATTACTTAAATATATATCAGTAATCCCTAAACTTTAAACAAATAATTTTACTTAAATAAAAAAAATTTTTCAGTGAAAATAAATTGAACCTGCATTGAATATGTACACTCAGAATATTATGTAGTTTACTGTTTGTAGCTTAATAAAACAAATTTCCGTTCCATTTAAAAATAAAGGAACATACATTTATTTTCAAAGAAATATCTGTACTAACTTTTTTTACATTTGTTCAAAATAATTTACTATCATTTACCGATTTTTTTCAGTTTCATTTATTTTTTTCATTTGTTTGAAATTTAATAAAAATTTACCCACAAAACAGAAATTCGTGATCCATTTGTGTCCGTAACAGTTATTACAACATTAATTTTTTTGCCGTCTTTTTCAAAAAAAAATATTCAAAAAATTTTAATTTGTTTTTTTTATTTAAATTGGTAGTTTATAACATAAACAAAATTATTTCAATTCAAATTACAAGAACTTCATAAACACACATTCACACAAAAAGTGTCTATAGCTATGCATACATTCATTTTGTATTGTACGAGTATATTAAAAAAATACAAAAAGGGAAACAATATCAAATAAATTATAAAAACATTAATTTTTTAATGAATTGGTAGATTGTACCTACTTTTTTTTTACTGATTATATTATTTTTTCTTACGGATGTGTCAGTTGTTTAATCAACATTTAAAAATAAATAATAAAAGGCATTTAATTTAAATGAAAATTAAGTAGACCGATTTTTAAATGAAATATCATTTCTTGTAAATGACATTTTCTGTTATTTTAACTTACAAACTATTTTAAGTGTATGATAAGGGCGTTAGTTTTAGACTTATGCCCTTTTCAAGTGAAATAAAATGCTGATGTATGTCGACTAATTTGTAAATCTAATCAATTGATCAAACCAAAAAAAAAATTTCCCAAGTGTCACATTTCACATTTCCACGTCTCCACCAGGTCTTGTTACAACACGTTAACTTATAGATTGTTTAACCAGTTATGAATTCCAGCTATTACAGAGAATGGGTACCAGCCCGCCTTTACCATCAAGTGATACTCCTGCGAATGCTGGCAAAGTGTCAATCAATGGAAAGAAAATACCAGATTTGAAAAACTAGAAAAATTCATTACAGAAAAGTACCAAAATTTTTATACAGAGATTTTTGCAAGGTCAACAACTTCAGCTAATAAATAATATGAAGAAAATAATGAGGATTAAATGTCACTTCTTCCAAAAATCTTTAGATTTGCGATTATTTCTAAGACGTTCTGCGAAAAGGGCATAAGTTCAAAAATTTCAACCACCAAAATCTGCTTGATACATGTTTTTTTTAATAAATAAATGGCACAAAAATTGTATATGTTTTTATTTATTAACTTCTATATTCAGTTTCTCGCATAGACTTTTTCAGACCAAATACGTTTTTTGTTAATGCTGATAAGTTTTCATGCCCTTTTCGAAATGTCGGGTTCAATTAGTAACCACTCGAAAGCATTTTTACCCATTAAAACGATTTTAATATTTTCGTGAGCGGCATACGAAAATTAAATAATATTACTATAAATTTCTAAAATTTAAAAAAAAAATCGTAAACGTTTCGAAACTTTTTAACACTTTCAATTTTTTTTAAATTCGTGCATTTAAACTCAAATGGAACAAAACTGCAGATGTTAGCACTGAAAAACGATAGATCTTAATTTAAAGCACGCCTTAACGTTCACAATCAAAACGAAGAAAATAGAATGAGGAATAGATGGATGTGATGTTTGGTTTGGTCAGATGGTTGTGAGGATAAATAAAACTTAGCAACACCATTACACGTTTTTTTCTATACTTTTTTTGTTGAAAGTTTTCAGCTTTTTCCTTTTGTTTTCTTTAGCGTAAGCAGGTGACACCACATAAAGCTTAATTAACACCATCAAACAATAGATCCTTTATAGAGGAGCATGGTAGTACACATCAACCAACATCAAAATAAACACAAGGATTTAAAGTGATACATCACATAAAAGTAAACAGATAGACATATGACGGAAACATATGGTGTATCCTTTTGTACACTCATAACACATATATCCCAGCAAAAATTATGCATTGCCATGTAATGATATTTCCTTAACGTTTGTTTTATTTTAAACGATAAAGTAATGATATAGCGATTGTTGATTACGTATTGCAGTAATAATTTAAAAATTTTTTTAAGTATATTTATAGATACATTACTTTGTATTTTCGTGTAATATAGTGGGTAATAACATCACGAACGAAAACACGAAAATTCTTTTAGATTTTAAGCAATAAAATATTATATGCGTCGATAGCTTATTTGGAAGAGTTTTCTACTGGAAACCAGAGATCCAGGGTTCGACTTTTAGCGTGACTATTATTATATGTAAATATTTAATACAAAAATATTTTTTAATAGATTTTTAAAACAATTTTTTTTTAAATATATTTTTAGACCCATAATTTTTACAATCTATGTACCATTATAAGCAACTACTTAATTTATCAGATCTAAGGTAATGGGTCCATTTATATTATCTTGGGATTGATCGTTTATGAAATAAATCAGTAGTCTAAGGTGTAAAGTAGTTCATGCACCCCTATCGCTATACATTACTCTAAACATAATTTGGTAATGCGTTGTTTTGCTGGGATATGGTAACATCATTAGATTTTGTTCATGTTTTCGGTTTTTGTTATTTCAGCAATTTTTACTGTTTCTGAGGCGGCAACAGAAAAATATTAATTGACCACTAGTTTTTGTGTTGTACTCGTATGTTGTTATTTGACAACATGAGATTTTAAAAATATCAATGTTTAAATAACTCTCTTAATCATATTAAAGTTTGTTGCTTAAAATATGGTAGAATTATAATAGCCAGGTAGAAAAATACAAAGGTGCAATGTCAGTCTGGTGTTGGACCCAGCAATTCATGTACTCACAATGTGTCGGATTTTCAACATATACTGTGCTAGCATGGTGTGAAAAACATAACATCATCATTGGCGCAGCTTCTACTTTTAATACAAATATTTTGAAGTAACTGTACTTTTAATAAATATGACAGATTTGAAATGCATTCATTCAAAATTTCATAAGATAACAATAGTTACACTCACAAAAATAAATATATCCAAACAGAAGATATTTTTAACTTTTTCATTCAAAAAAACAAACTATAAAAAATACAAATTTTCAGTAGGAGTTGATATTTTCTGTTAAATTTTATGTTTTCTGTTTCTAAAAATAAAAATTCATACAATTCCTTTTTGCTTTTTTTTATGAAAATAATTTGCTTCAATACAAATTTTTTAAATATACAAATATACAAAATATACAAAAACACATAGAAAATAAAAATATATGAATCTGCGTGTTTGTTGTGTCTTGAAATTACATACAAATAAAAACCCTTTCAATTTGAAAAATAAACCACAAAAATCGTTTTTTCTAACGTTTTGTCAGTTAAAATTTTATAGTTATTTTTAACGATTTTCTATCGATTTCTAAGCAATAGTATATCCAGAAGAGCCAGTCAAGCAATGGCTTCCATGGTTAATGTAGAGCAGATCCTCATGGCACCAGTAATGAAAATATATCTCAGTCGTTGCTCCTTACAGACAATTGCGTGGTGGTCTTCTGCATTCTCTCCACATGTCTCCATGCTGCTAAAATGTATATAATGAGTTTGTTACCATGTAAGCGGTCCAATTGAAGTTCCGTTCCTTTATCAAACCTTTGTCAGAAACTGCACCAAAACGGGGGGTCGAAAATAAAACTTGAATGGTCTTGCAAATGCTAATCGAAAGACTCTGAACACTAATCCACCTTATCTTTTTATGGAGTGCAGAGTTAATCATGTCCCCTATAACATCAATATTTAATCAAGTTTCATGCTGAACCCGAATCTCAAGTTAAAATTGTTTTATTACATCAATAGTGCAATTCTCTAACTTTTTTAATTGTCGGTTGAGTTACCGAAAAAGCAACTCTGTATTTTTTTGAAATTATTGACAAGCGATACCGATAATAGTTGTTAATTTAAAATTTATTTGCTTTTCAATTTTATAATGTAACGACAAAACGGGGGGGGTTTAGCCAAAATATATTTTCTAAAAATTTTTTTTTAAAGCTGGTAATTTCCTTACATTATTTTTTTTTAAACTATTTGAAGCATTTAAAACAAAATTTACAGCTATAAATTCATATACATTTTGTATTCAAATCTTATTTATCACATTGACTGAAATCCAATGTATACATTAAATATTGAACTTAAAAATAAATGCGACGAGTTTTTTGTTCGTTGCACTGTAGGTATCTATTGCTTGAAATTACGAGCATAAGTCATGTAAAGCTAGGGTAAATCGGTATATATTAAAAGTTGTAAAAGTTAGCTTAAGGTGGCTTAAGGAAAACTATATACACATTTCTCTCAGTGCATTCAGAGAGGGAGAGCTGCAACTCACCCATACAATGACAACATTATGGTTGCATTAGTGTGCCGACCACTGCTATATTGTGAATATTGCTCCCCCATTGTATTTAATTCCGATCGGAACAACAGTTAAGAATTTGAATATTTATTTACTACCATTTATTTTTTCTTAGATCCCACTGTGTAATGCTAATTAAAATTTTTATATTCGTAATAATTAATATTTATTGTTTTTATTTTCTCTTAAAAAAACAAAACTCCACCTGTCTTCTTAAATTACAACGCCCATTGTTCATATATCATCACGCTTTTATTTACGTACATTTTCGGCAAATGTTCCTTGTAATTAAATGCCATAAAAATTACAAAATAAGGTCAGAAATCCTTAAAATATTTGCATATTAACCCAATTATTAATTTAACCTCATAAAACAACCTACAACACAATTAAGGTTTGAAACAACAGTTCACGCATTATGTCTATCATTTGTAACAATTTTGGTCATATGACCACTAGATACGACGTTGCATGTATGTTTTCTTATTTACTCTCCTATTTTGTACTATTACAAAATACGTTACAACATGCATATGAAAGATACAAATTACAAACATAGCTGAGAGTTGTTTATATAAAAAAGGGGGTAAATTTAGAAGTTGTTGATATTTTCAAAAAAAATATTAAATTATTTTGGGTGAATTTATTTCAGAACTGGGTTCACTACAACCCATTTTATAAACAAAAATTCGGCACGCATGCCACGAAACTAAACCGATTCCACCAACTAAGAAGTAGCTCTTAAACTAGCCCTAGGCGACCGATTTTAATTTGTCTTTAAAAGAATATCGAATGAAAATCATTGGTTATAGTAGCGCTAGTAAAACAAGTTCTTAAGCTAAAGATGTTATTTTACAACCGGTAACTTGAAAAATATAATTTTGCTGGGTGTACCAGAATTGTGTTTTTGGTATCATTATCAATGTATACACATTTGACCCCAAATATATCCACACCTTGTCATTATTTTAGAATGTTATTTTGTTTAAAAGTTTATGGTCTTTTATAAAAACAACACTACAATTACATACATAATTTTAAAGGACAATTGATGGTGTGGCAGTATTTTTCTTTTATAAAAAAAAAACAATCAAATACCTGTGATTATTTATACGTATGAAAATTGTGCAGTAACAATTTTAATTACAGGTGGCTTACATTGAAACACAACCCTAAAGAGTAAAATAACGCGAGAGTTTAATTTAATCTAAAATAGGGTTACCAAATTCAGATATAAGATATAACCTTAATAATGTAGATATACATAGATATAGATATATGACACTAAACCTACCAGTAAATAAAGATATTTCTTTATGTCGTTTAAATGAGGTTTTGTTGGATTTGTAGGACATATAGTTTCAACAGGACAAGTCCAGTTGCCATACTCCACGCGATATAATGTGTATTTTGAATAATGCCTTCCCAACGTGAGTACGCAAACTAGCCTTGCACCTTGGAGGAGTTAGGTTAGTTTAGGTCGTAAAAAAGAAGGGCCTTTCGCCCTTCATGAGTACAATAGGTAAAATGGGTCATATACACCAATGCCAGAGACTTGGCATGTTGTGTACTCTCTAAACCTACGTCAACAAACATTCCAGTCTACCTTCAGAATTCAATATCCCTTCAGTTTTTCCAAATTTGCCCCAAACAAGTACTCCAAAAAAATAAATGGAAATCATTCTTAAGGATTCAATTTTTCACTGATTCCAGAGTATCATTTAGTTCTGACTTTTCCATTCTAAAGCACTTGTTTTTCAAAACTTTCACAAATGTGATAAAATTTAGCTCTTTTCAAATCTATGACGGGTAACTTTCTTGAAAAGTAATAAAGATTAAACGCTTACAAAAGATAAATTTAATATTCATTAATATCATCAGGTCATCAGGTTTAAGTGATTTGTATCAATTTTTTTAACTTTGAATATTGAATAAAGTAATCTTAAAAACAAGGCTCGATAACTTAATGGGAAGTAATTAAGGCTTTGTAAACTGCTGAAATGCACTTTTTGAACTTGGCACTTTTATTTGTCTATAAATATATTCGGTTGAACTCTGATGGTTATAAGTTGCCTATTACTATGTATCAATCTATTTTGGTTAAGAAAAAGATGTCAAATGACTTTTAAAAGAAAGAACAATTGTTTAGTATGCTTAACCAAATATATCAGTTTGTTGTCTGTTACGAATTTTCAACTTATGACCATTATATACAAAATTGTATATTGCAACATCAAAAGTGCTAATTTTTCACTAACCATAAGAAGAGCTTTAGATGCAACGAAAAAGGCTCATAAAAGAAAACTTCCAGCCTATGACACCCCTATGTAAAAATCATTGGTTCATTGTTTACTATAATTTAGTAACATTAAATTATGATCTCGAGCCTGATAAAATTAAAAATATACAATTTAAACAGATATATCTAATAATATACAAAATCACTGATTCTTTTTCTCTTCTTTTTCTACTTTTTTTCCTAGGGTCCTGTGCCAGTGCCTTACCCTACTTGTTGCGATAGCCAGGCAAAAAAAGGAAGTGATCTAGGGTCTCGTCTTCTTCCCCGCAGGCCCTAAACGCCACAGAATTACCCATACCCATTTCGAAAGGTGTGATCGTAGTGTTACGTTACTTTTTAAAGAAAATGTTATATGTCCCAAAAAATACACCCAATTATATGCTCCATTTAGAAACTGGTCTACTGTCACTCTATCTGGAAACATTAAACCTTCACTTTTGCTATATAAGAAAAATTTTTAAACTACCTGTATATAGACTGCCACGTATATTAGCGGTAGAGACGGTACGGCAAAATACTTTTTGGATACCACATTGGAGGTATTTATGTATTAAATTGGAACTACTTTTGATATTGAGACTTGGAGAGGAAATTTTCAGTATCATCACAATCGTATACTTTATAACGTAAGAAATTTGGAACGCGTTTAATTTACCGTAAGTGCCAGAAACTCCCGATATCATGATATGTACCCTACATTGCAATACGATTTTCGACCATACTTTTGCGATAACTACTCAGCGCACCTCGTAAGCTTGGTTTTTAAAGCTAGGGGTGGTTTACTCAATTTAAATTCTCGTGCATTCCGTGGCAACAATGTAAGCATATGTACACTGTGTAACTATAATGAACTTGAAAGTACTTATTATTTACTTGGCAGGTGCCCTATTTTCTCTTATTACCGTTTAATTTTTTTTGGAAAAAGATTCCTATCAGTTGAAGAGGTTCAAGAAGTATTAAATGGCAAATATTATATGTGCTTATTTAAATTTTTATTATACTGTTTAAAATATAGAGATCTAATAATAACTGAATTTCGCTCACTTTAAATGTCTTTATTTCTCTTTCTTTTGTTATATAACAAACAATAAATTAATAATATAATTATAACTTTACTTAAATAACATAACAGCCAATCAGACACACAACATTTTCCTTATGTCTTATAATGATTTAACCTAAGAAAAAAAATGTAAAAGTATTTATGTATTATAAATTAATTTTTTCAATAAATCATTATCATCATCATCATCGTATTGAAGAGTGGCCTGTGAGAATTCCCCTAATTCTGGCAAGTTCCCGTTCCCCCAGCCTTAAGATTACCCTTGTCCTGTCCACAACTGGATCACCCCAAAGGACTTTTGTGGTCGCACCAACATTATCCCCAATCCAGATATCCTTCTGAATGTTGGTGAACTATTGTGTAAGCTCCATTTTCGTCATCTGAAAATATCTCGGATTATGAAGGTTAACAGAGACCATGTTCAATATATCCCTGGTCAGCTCGTCTGACCTCTTATGCCCTTACACTCCATAGTGTGCGAATACCCTTAGCAACCTCAGACGACCCCTTTCAGCAGCCTGATTATCAGTGATCATGACTGCATCCCCAGAATAATCTGTAGCAGTTAAAAACCGAATACACTCCGTAATATCCACAACTTCTGCCTGAAGAACGGTGTTGTGGTACGGAAGCCAGAAACACATTTCCATTCCCAGATCTCCACAAAGGAAACCGAATCTAGTTCTTCCTTCCAGTATGGAGCCATCAGTGTTATCATCCATAATACCTTCATTTCTCCACCGCTCCCTGTCAGGAATAAGAAAATCGAAGTTCGCCAATACACGTTGTCCCGCCACTCTATCACATTCCACATCCAAAATGTGATAGCCTGGAAGATTTTCAAGGACACTCTGGTTCCGGGTACGCGGTCCTCCAAAAGATAAATCCCCGATTGGAGGAATTAAAGAACAAAGTTAACAATGTGGCACCACAGTCATGCAAAATGTAATCAACGAGCCCAAATTTGAATTAACGCCGATGGTGGCTAATTGTCGGACATACTTTTCCACAATGAATTGAAAAAAATTTATAAGTTAAAAAACCAAATGACTTTAAACAAAAGTTATATCAAAAGGAAATCAGACGATAGTTTTGTCTTACCCAGTAGTTTATGATTTAAAAATTTTTTGATTAAAAACTAGTAAATTTTCTCCTTAATTTTTTTCACTAGGAATCACGAAAGGATTTTTGGATTTAACTACTAAAACTGGTAAAGCTCGTAAAAATATCATGTAAACAAACACAACTATAGAAGTAGCAATACAGAATTTTATATCTGGGTGTTGAGACAATTGTCAGCGGCTGAACATTTACAAGGCTGGAATTTCCAATTGAAAATGCTTGTCTGGATAATATAAGAGGGACACCCCAATGTAAAGTGATCGCACACCTATTGTGGCTTCTGGTTTTTAACTCAGTTCTCGTAAAGCTGGAAAATCAGGGATATGAAGACGTTTCATATGCGGACAATGTGCTAATATTAGTGTCAGGATGTGTTAAATGGCATCATGACCAGTGCTCGGATACTTTATACAACTGAACCAAAAAAAAAGGTTTAATAATTTCGCCACATCTCCATCGAATGGCGGGTAACAACTTTGCTAAGATTAATCATCTCCCGCAATTACCGTGTTTCCATATTTAAAGACATTACTCTTCCACCAACTTTCAACTCTCCTCTATCACATTTCCAAGGAAGACAACACATTTGTAAGTAGGAAGAATTTCCTGATTGTTGCTTCTCTTAAAAAAAGTTGTCAATCCCTGATTACATTGGCATGAGTTCTCGACCATAGGGACTTTTACGGTAATAAGCGGGCAGACAAGTCTTAAATGTCCTTATAGCGAGGTTTGTCGCTACACCTCTTGACCCAATAAGAATGGAAGAACTATCTTCGGAATACGGGGGCAGATGGCTCGAACTGTATACTTGTAGGACAGCAAGGCTGAAGTGAAAGAACACGATCTTTAAATAATAAAAAAATTAAAAATCGTCCATAAACTCTCTTTATACGATAATGTTTTTCCTACAGCACAATATGTGCTGATTTTATATAATGTCTGCTTTGCGAATTTACATTTAAAAACCTCTAGAGGTGTTACTGTGCAGGTTGAAGAGCACCGCAAATATATTTAAAATTTTATTTTATATCCAAAATATTCTGTTGTTGACAGCAAGAAAATTTTTAATATTATTTGACAATTTGGCAACTCATAACATAATATTATCTATGTATTTACTTAATGTTTTCAAAAGTTTTCGGTGTTACCATAATGTCAGCTCCATTACCCACTAAGTGTTCAGAGACCATTATCATCGTTTGTATATCACTGCGTTTTTAAATGGGCATCCTTAACCCCTCCTGTGAAAACTCCATGGTAAATACTACTGGTTGGTTGTTTGTTGGACAATATGCTGAATAAATTCAGACGGGTTTGTGAAGTTTATGTCCCTGTGGAATATATATTACACACTGTTGGTATTTTCAATATGTTTCTATGTTAATATGTATGCGTATGTTTCGAAAAGATGGATAGATGGGTGTGTGTGTGTGTTTATGTGTATAAAAAATATATATGATTCAGGATAGTGGTGTTAAATAATAGTACTACATACTTGTAGGTGTAAAACAAAAATTTACATTCATGACTTTATGCCGGCTGGCTTTTAGTGTAATTAAAATATCATCCGTGACAGTTACACCCGACACAAATACACTTACACATAATGACGTACGTGTACCTAGGTATTTAACTATGAGCATATTCTTTTTGCAAAAAAACAAAAATAAACATAAAAATTACGATGAGACAAGATGAAAAGTGATTTTATGAGAGTATATAAAAGCTGTATCAAAAATTGTGTTAATGGGTAATAAAATGTATAATTTGTATTCATATTCATATTTAAATTTATGCACAGAAAAACAGATTCATTGTGACAATAGATTTTTTTTTGTTTTTTGGCAAAATTAATAGTTTGGTTGGATGCACGAATATATTTGTTTGTGGTGACTTAAAATAAGTTACTACTGTATAATTATGATATAAAATAATAAATGTATTTCCATTGCTTTAATACAGTTATCTCTATGAATTATATTTGTTAAAGTAGTATTTATTTAAAATTTTCTTTAAAAATTAAAAGCGTTAATTATACAACACAAATTGTCATATGAAATGAAAAGTTGACACTTAATAATGATGTTTAAGTTAAAATATCATTGAAGTTGATGTGACTTAGGGGTAAGTGGGTTGAACTGGCGGTGATGTTCAATATCCTTTAATTATATAATATAGCAAATTGTATTGTAAATTTTGAAAAGGACACATGTCGATTTTATTCAAATTTGGATTTTTATGTATATTTGGCATAGTCATAGTAGAAGGTGGATTGTGCTTCGCGGCATGTCACAGGGCTGATGCATTAGAACTAAGACAAAAGAACCTGTAACAAGACTACACCCAGAAACAGATTGGTTGCAATTCGAATAAAACCATTAACATTTATTTGTATGAATTTTATTTTATTTGGAATAACCTATAATCCATTACTATGCCAAAAATATGGCATTCGGAATTAAAAAGAGGGAAAAGGAACCAAAAAAGGATACTATTATCCAATTATTGGTATTTCCAATTAACTTTCCGAATAAAATTCGTTTAGAAATTGTGTACAGTTTATTAAGTGAATGTATTGGAAAATTAGTACAATCTATCAAATTTATTAAAAAATTGTCGATATTTGAAAGTGGTACCTACATCCTGATCAAATATATCACTAAATTAGGATTTCAAAATTTATTTAAATTCAAAATTAGTCATTAAAATGTATGTGCTTGTGGGCTAGTGGGTAGAGAGCTAGCCTAGTACTCTTAATTTCCGAGTTCAAATCCTGGTAAAAGCAAAAATATTTTTTTTTAATTAAAATAAAATATTCAAATGTTTAAATAACAAATATATCAAACAAAATTAAATTAAATTGTGGTGTAGTAAGTAAGAGTGTGAATTATGAACCTGGATGCCTAGGTTCGATACCGGGAAAATCAAAAAAAATATTTTTTTTAAATATATTTTTGTGGAACGTAATAATATTTATGTGGAATATAAATATTAAGTTAGAAAACTGAATATTAGCTTTCACAACTAAAAATATAATTTAACATGAATATAGTTGTCGTAACTGCCAGATTTCGATTGGCAACAATTTCTGATTCTGTTTTCTGGGTATAACAAAGGAAAAAACTGGGGATTTGTATAAAAATAGATTTACACTTTATTAAAAAAAGGAACTTTAAGAAAATCGACTAGACAACGAACTGCTTAAAATGCAAATGGTCTACCATCATGAGTCCCGTCGTATTAGTCCCAATTTACTGAGAAGACCCATATGACCACGGTAGGTAATATAGGTGTCACAAGAAAAATTATATATATTTAAAAAATGAAATAAGTCCCAATAGAAATGAAATTACTTCCAAGAAATAAATGAAAGAAGTTCCAATGAAATAACACCTAATAAAAATAAAATAACTCTCATAGAATATGCAATAATACTTTTTATATTGGTATACAAGTTAATAATGTCGACTTAGACAACAGATGACATAACTATCAAATTTGGTTTGTGTCAGTAATAACAAATATGATATTTTGAATGGTAAACATCTGTAATTATAATTTATTATTCGATAGACACCAAAGTGTAAACACACATTTTTGTCAATCGCTATAACAATGTCGAATTTTGTTCCCAAGAAAGATGTTTTGCGGGGAAGTTTGATAACCTTCTTTTATTTAAAGAAAACGGCTGCTGAAAGTTATCGATTGTTGGTAGAAGCTTACGGTCAACATCCAACAACTCAAAAAACTTGTGAACGATGGTTTTTGCGATTCAAAAGTGGTGTTTTCGACACAGAAGACAAGAAGAGGCCTGGTCGGCACAAATAATAAATAAAGTTTAAATAAATAATAAAGTTTGTGGATGAGGAATTGGAAGCATTACTCGATGAAGATTGTTGTTAAACACAAGAAGAACTTTCATTATCATTGGGAGTCACACAACAAGCCATTTCCCTACGTGTAAAAGCATTCATTCAAAAGCAAGGAAATTGGGTCCCATATTAATTGAAGTCGAGAGACGTTGAACGGCGATTTTGCATGTTGGAAATGCTGCTTGAACGCTACAAAAAATTCATTTTTGCATCGTATTGTTACTGGTGATGAAAAATGTATTCATTACGCCAAATCACCGCCGAATATCCATGGCGCCAAGGTAATGCTCTGTATTTGGTGGGATCAGAAGGGTATTTAGTATTATGAGCTGTTGAAATCGGGTCAAACGATCACAGGGGCCCTTTACTGATTCATTTGAAGAGAATATTCAACCAGACACGCTCGGCCACATGTTACAAGACCGGTCAAAACCTATTTGGAAAACAGTGGATGAGAAGTTGTGACTCACCCAGCTTAAAGCCCAGACCTTCCTCCTTCTGACTACCATTTGTTTCGATCGATGCAGAACGTCCTTACTAGAATACGCTTCACTTCAGAACAGGGTATCAAAAATTTGCTTGCTTCATTCTTTACCTCAAAATCGGAGCAGTTCTTTTGGCGCGGAATCCATATGCTCCCAGAAAGATGGGAAAAAGTAGTGGCAATTCATTTTGTTATTATAATAAATGCATTTTTAAAGCAAAAAAATCGAAGTTATTATTAAGTTGTATACCCCATTTTTATCTATAAAAAAAAGCATTCTATCATCGACTTCCACACACAAAAAATGTTTGCCCAGAAATAAGTAAAATTTCAGCTCCACCCAATTTCTTTCTACATCCACAAAATAGATTTCTGCTGACAACCAAATTTTTGGTATATTATTTTAGTTGAGGCAACCGAAATACTGTTATCATACTCAAATTACTCATGTCTCAAGTGGTTTTCAGCTGTCACAACCGAAAAATTCGGTTACTACCATTCGATTGGCTACAAATTCTGTTTTAAGCGCGAATCTGTTTTCTCTGTATGCAAAAAATTTCTGAAATATTTATCAAGTTTTTTTAAGCTCAAAAGAAGGCAAATGTTACAAAGTTTTTCCACAATTTATATAAAAATAAATTAGTTGCAGCAATTTTAAAAAATTTTTGACAAAAAATTTGTTTGAAATGAAATATCACTCATTGGATCCAGATCTTAACAAAAACAAACATGGTGCTATCAAATCTTATAGCAGCAAAAACGGATTTAAGTCAAATAATTTGTGATTTGGTATTCCATTTTTAATAATAAAATGAATATATAGAAGTTTTAAAATAGCGCTGCTGGTTGAAAAATATGAACGAAACATCGCGTGCATATTTATTTCTTACAACTCAACTCCCAGGTTATTGGGAGTTATATCGTTTCAATAAATTTTTAATTATATAGTAATTAAAAAACATCCAAAGGGAAAAATTAAACACTTTAAAAAAGAAAATATACCAGGCCTCAAGATTTTGGAAATATTTTATTATGAAACATATCTAAATATAGCGATTCTACAAAGTTTGTATATTCGTGATCAATATGTGATTTTAAGTCGATTTAGCGATGTCCGTCCATTTGTCAGCTGAAAAGGAGAAAACTGCACGAAAATGCAAAAGGAGTTGCGCATTTTTACCTAAATTAATGGACATCCTTCCGAGAAAGTGGGTAATAAAAATTGGCCAAATCGGACCAGTAGTTAAAAATTTGTGAGAAAAAATTCGAAAGTTTTCAACTCCATAATTTCAATTCTAAATTTTTAAAATTATTTGTAACAAAAACACTTTGGAGGACAGTGATGATATATTTTGTACTTAAGAACTTTTTGTGTCGAAGGTGGTTTGGTTGCTTTAAAAGTGGTGATTTTGAGCTCGAAGACAAGAAGCAGCAGGGTCCACACAAAAAGTGGCAAATGCCAAACGCTTCTGGAATTGTCAGCGAATGCGTAAAAGCAATAGGATTGATTCAAGGGACCATCTGGGGGAACGGTATCGGACTCAATGCATGCATTTGAGCCACGCACTGAATAAAAAACGACCAAAATATGAAGAAATGCAACGACAGTGATTTTTCAGCATGACAACGTCCGGCCACATATTGCAAGACTGGTAAATACCTATTTGGAAACGCTGAAATGGGGAGGCTTATACCACCCGTCTTTTTTCATAGACATCGCTTCGTCCGACTACCACTTGTTCGATGACACATGGCCTGTTCTAGCAGAAGCTTACTTCATATGAACAATGAAAATTATGGGTCGATCATTGCATGAAAAGACGAGTCGTTCCTCCGAGCTGGTATCCGAAAATTGCCAGAAAAATAGGAAAAAATTTTGGCCAGCGATAGACAATACTTTTATTTATACATTTTTATAACCAATAAATCCGTAAATTTCAAAAAATAACGAACATTATTTGTTCAAGTTCCCAATATTTTTTGGTACTGGGATGTCAGCAAAGAAAATTATTATTTTTATTCACTTTTAAAAAGCGCTTTTAATGCAATTGTCAAAAACTTTAAAACTTTTACAATTTTTTTCCATATAATCTACATTTCTATCTATCCCTCATAAAGTCACCAAAAAAAGGCTGTATTGGCAACTAAAAATTTTGCTGCTGTTACGGGAAATTTAGCCAATTTGAGGTATTTTTTGCTTATCTTAGCAAAACATGTCTGCTAACATCTAATGTAAAATCTGTTAAAATTAGGGGGAAAAAATTGACTAAATATTACACTTACAATATTATTTCGTTAAAAACAATTTAAAATACATATTAAACTAATCGAAAATACAGTCTAAAAGAGGACTACTAATTTTTAATTATATTGAACCCATTTTGTTGTTTAATTTTAATCTCTGTTTAATAACCAACAAAAGTAGTAAAAACAATAGAAAATCGTTTAAAATAACCATCATTTTTTTACTTAGAAAAAGTTAGAAGAAACTACTTTTGTGGTTTGTTTTTCAAATTGAAAGTTTTTTTATTTTTATATAATTACAAAACAGAACACAAAACACACAGATGTATATATTTTTATTGGCTTTATGTGTATGTATATTTGAATAATTTCTCGTAATTTTTATTGAAATAATTTTGTATATATTCAAACTATTTTGGTAAAAAAAACAAAAAAGAATTATATCAATTTCAATTTTTAGAAACAAAAAACATAAAATTTTACATTTAACTGAAAATACAAACTCCTACTGAATGTGTGTAGATTTTTATAGTTTGCTTTTTGAATGACTGATTCAAATAGTTAAAAAATATATTTCTATAAATTTCAATTGATCCTTCATTTAAAAACAAACTTTACGTATAACTTTTTAAATAAACTACAATCGGTAACGGAAAATATATTGTGAGTGTATTAATATTAGTGCGAAATTTCAAATTTATTTTTTTATCGAGCATCAAATTTTTTTTATGTTATTTAGTTTTTCAATACATATTTTAGACAAAATAAAAAAATAAAAGGCTTAAAAATTGTCAAAACAAAAGAATTTATCATTATCTTTTAGTTTAGTAATTGCTGTTTTAAAAAACTTTTTAGTTAATTTTTTTTTTATTTTAAGGTCAAATTTTAATTGTTTTTTTTTTATGGCTGATTTTTAGAACCAAGAAAAGTTTTACTCCTATTTTAAGTGGATGTCATATTTTTAGATATGAGTCGGTTTCTTCACTTACGATTCCTTTTAAATCTATGTAACATTTTAAGGCAATTTAAGTTTTTAGGTGTAAGTTTTAATTAGAAATAACATTTCCTTCAATATCCATTTTTTGAGCGCCCCGGTAGGCTAGTTGGTAGCGTGCTAGCTTATCAGTGCGGGGGTCGTGGGTTCAATTCCCACCAGAGGCTCTGGTCTGTTTTCGCTACAACGAGCCGAAGGCCTTTGTTGCTAGTGCTCGGTTAGGGTATGAACATATAATTTGTAATTATATGATTAATAAATAAAATAAATAAATAAATAAATAAATAAATAAATAAATAAATAAATAAATAAATAAGTAAATAAATAAATAAATAAATAAATAAATAAATAAATAAATAAATAAATAAATAAATAAATAAATAAATAAATAAATAAATAAATAAATAAATAATTAAATAAATAAATAAATAAATAAATAAATAAATAACTAAATTAATAAATAAATAAATAAATAAATAAATAAATAAATAAATAAATAAATAAATAAATAAATAAATAAAATATCCATTTTTTAAAAATTAGTATTTTTTTTTGCTAATTTCAGCAAATCGGTATTTAAAAATTTGTAAAATGATTTCTGATTTGTAAATATTCTGTGAAAATTCTGTAATTTGTAAAATGTAAATAGCAAAAAGATTTGTTAAATAATAATTTTTTAATAAAAATCAGTACAAAAATAGTAAATTGGGAATGAAAACTTTTTTTCTCTACTAACGTTTTTTTCTGAGTGTAGAAACCAAGAAATTGCAAAAAAAATTTTGAAAAGTGCCAATATCTCTCTCATATGCTATGCTAAGTTTATTTATATTTGCTTTGTTATATGGCTAACAACAGTGTTTTTTTTATAAAAAAAAATATATTAATACCTTCGACAGTTCACGAAATTATAATTTTTTAGTGTCTCCGGAACGTTTTAAATTTAGCAACATATGCCCTTTTTAAAATTTATAGTTCAATTAAATTCGACTACATTTTCCAATTAGAAAAGTTAAACAAAAATAATAGAAATTCATTTAACCATATCAAAATACTTACACTTGTTTAAATTATAAATTTATAAATTGTTGCGTTAATTCACAATATTAAAAGTTAAATTTTCGAAAATTCAGTTCGGTTGCATTCAGTACATTGTGCTTCAGTTAAGTGCTAAAATACAGCGAAAAACAAAATTCATGTGAAAAAGTTTAATAGAAATCAAATTAATTAAATAAATTATGATAAAGTCAGCATAGTGTATTGAAAGGAAATATTTTATAACTAACTTAAACAACAAGCTGCATTTATGTACAAGTTGCAACAAGGAGTCTATGGAAAACTATTTATGAAACTAATAAATTATATTGAACTATAAACAACTACAAGTGCTGACATACAAGAAGTACTTGTACTAACACAACAGCTGGATGATGGTACAGTGTGCAAATTGAATTTTAATGTAGTCAAAAATAAAAAATAAACTTAAATAATTTTTAAGACTATGAAATCCTAATTAAACATTTAATGACCACGATTTTCTATTTAAATTCATATCCCCTTATTCTATTAGATACATAAATTTAAATTTAAATAATCAGATTTCTTTCACTGTTTTCTGGTTTTTAGATACACTGTGCATCAAGTAACAACGACAGTGTTAAATTGGCAACTATTATTCAACTGTTAATTGAAATATTTATAAGAAATCAGTATTAAGTGTTAGAAGTACTGTATGCGGATTATTCTATGAGAAAACCCATAGAATACCCAGTAAAAACTTTTAGTATCAAATAAGTGCTTATAAAAATATACCGGGTGGCGAAAAAGTGAAACGTGAATGTGCTTTAACTTTTGCAAATGGCGTATAATGTAATTGTTTTTTGACATCTATAGTGCAGACATATAGAGAAAAAATTAACAATAAGCAATGGAGTGTGTATCGCTCCAAGGAAAACTTTTAATTACACTATAAGCTAAATTTCAACTTTTGAAGTGACTCACGAAAACCATGAGACACGTAAACTTAATATTGGGTCGTAGAATTCAGTGGCGAACCCCGTTTTGAAGAGTCTGGTCATATTAACAAGATTTTAAGTTTGTATTGACTCAAACAATTTTTTGATTAAATTTTACGGTAAAGATTTTTTTAATATTTTTTCTTAAGCAATAAAAAAATCAAAATTTTGTTAAGAAAATAAAACGGCATAAGAGTCATTCAAATCTGTTACAATAATATTGCGTATACGTAGTAGTGTACTTTACCTCTAAATAAACACATCCCAGTGTAGAATTAATATTGGAGTATCATTATTTTTTGAACTACAAATAATTATAACTGCTTACCTTCTAAATTAAATTAAAAATAATAATAATAATAAATAGTAAATAACATAAGTGAAAAAACAATATATAAGGTCATTGGAAAACAATTTTTTTTTTTTTTTCAATTTTATTTATTATTCAATAGTATTTTAACAAAATTTAAAATGTATGCCCCAGCGCCCTTAAGGCTTTGTAGAGGCTAATATGTAGGCAACTTTTCATATCACATTAAAAAATAATAAATAAATTTTGATTTCATCTAGTTATTTAAAGAAATATAAAAAATACATATTTAGCATATAGGTAGATATACAAGCAAAATTCTTATATTAGAAGTGTTTCTATGTTTTGTAGCAAATAGTTTTTAATTTGATTTTTAAACGTTGAAAGAACTTCAATATTTCGTAAATTTACTGGCAATTGGTTATATTCATGGGGTCCAGCATAGGCAATGCGTTGTTTTGTTAAGTCAAGACGGCATCTTACAGAGCTTAAATTTGAAGCTTGTCTAGTATTTCTCTGTGTTTGGGCTATATTTTGAGGAAATTGTATGAGGCGATTACTGTTTCCCCTAATCGTCTTAAAGACATACATCAAAACTTTTTGTTTATATAATCCTTGTATAGGAAGAATATTTTTGGCATATTTTTTAAATAAGTCCAAGGTAGAGTATCTAAGAGGTAGATTAAAAACTAGTTTTAAAGCCTTATTTTGAGCTGATTGTAGGGATTTTAAGGAGCTATTGTTTCTGCAACCATATACAGAGGGAAGATATGTCAGATGAGAGTGTATAATTGACTGATAAATGAGTAATTTTACTGAAGTATTAAGCTTATTTTTGAATTTGTATAGTATCCCAATACCAGATGAAGTCTTAGCTTTTAAGGTGTTTATGTGTTCATCCCAGAGCAGGTTATGATTCAAAACAACTCCCAAATATTTTACCATTTCGGACTCAGTAATAGCAATACCATCAATATAAACAAACATTTTATCATCAATTCTTGAATTATGGGGTTTAAATCTTACAAATTTTGTTTTTTCACTGGGTTTATAATAAGTCTATTACAGCAAGAAAATTCAGTTAATATAGCTGCATCGTACTCTAATTGAGTTTTTAAAACTTCCGAGTATTTATATCTGTAAAATAAGCACACATCATCCGCATACATAAACAATTTACCATTAAAATCTATATTTTTTATATCATTTATAAAAATTTTAAACAATAATGGTCAAAGGACACTTCCTTGTGGAACTCCACATTTAACCGGCAGCTTTGTACTTTTTGAATCACCAATCTGTACAAATTGCATTCTTTTTGTTAAGTAATCATGAAAAATATCCAAAGTTTTGTTAGAGACTCCAATTACTTTAAGTTTCTTAATTAAAATATCATGGTTAACCATATCAAAGGCTTTTGAATAATCATAGAAAACTCCAGCCACACCGCTAAATCCTTCATTAAGTTCTCCACAAATAAAATCAATAACATTAACAATTGCTTCCTCAGTTCCAGAACCTTTTTTAAAACCAAATTGCCTATTAAATAAAATATTATTAACATCAACATAATTTGATATTTGGTCAAAAATAATCTTTTCAAAAACTTTATCAACTATTGAAAGATATTGGTCGAAAATTTTCTATTTTATTTGATCCAATAACTTTTGGCACAGGAATTATCTTGTGTATTTTTAAACAATCTGGATAACTTCCTTCCTCTATCATTTTATTAAATATAACCGTTAAAATATCAGTTACTGAGTCCTTTTTGATCAGAAGTATTTTAGAAGTTATGTTATCATAGCCAGGGCTTTTGTGTACCTTCAAATTATCCAAAACTGATTCAACTTTAGTCTTATTCACCATTTGCAGCTCAAAAGTTGTCCTCTGCGGTATTAAAGTGTGAAAAATGTTTATATCATTACAAGGATCTGCAGTATTATCCAATTGCATATTATTGACAATACTAAAAAAATACTCATTTAAAGCTGTAACTTTGTCTTCATTCTGAGTTAATAGATTTCCATTTTCAGCTAAAATATCTTTTATACCACCATTATTTCGACCAAGTTCTTTATTTAAAAACTGCCACGTTTTTTTGGGTCACCATTACAGATTTTTAACTTATCCATGTAATATCTATTCATCAAATTATTATTGCAAATTTTAATAATTTTACTTATTCTTTTTAGTCGATCGGCTATAATTTTATTATTACGATTTTTCTTCTGGCTTTTAATAAGGATTCCTTGTAGCAAATAAGGAAAAGAAGATTATCTGTCATCCATGGAGTTAACTTTTTAATTTTGAAAGTCTTTTCGTTAAAATATAATTAAAAAATTGTTCGAGTCATTACAAACTTTAAATCTAAATATTTTGATAAAATGACCTGGCTCTTCAAAACGGGGTTCGCCACTAATTCTACGACCCAACATCAAGTTTACGTATCCCAGGGATTTCGTGTGTTATTTTGACGTACCTTCTGTGTTATCATTATTGCTAATTTGACCTGTTACGGCCCCAAATCTAACGGCTTTGGTTTTTTTTTGAAATCTTTACCCCAATAAACCACAAATTTTAAAAGCCAACATTAAAGAAGAAATAATTGTTGATTTTGTCAGATTTTGGCCAGATTTTGGGAGTAACAATTCAAAATCCTTAAAACAAGCACAAAAGAATATCAACTGAGAAGGTTGCCATGTGACCGGCATCATCTTTTCGACTTAATATCATCAATTTTTACACCATTATATAAACTTTCCGCAAAAGCAGACGATAATACTGTCAACAAAATAACATTGTTAACAAAATGCCAGCCAATTTTCATTATGACATTACTTTTGTGCTACCCTGTGCACTGAAGTTAAAATTTGTTTGATATTAATAGTCAAGCACACCATAAAAAAATTAACTAGAATTTAGAAAAATTAATTTATTTGGAGGCAAAATTAAAACGAAAATAGCGCAAAAGATACTTTTTACCAAAATTTAATAAAATGTTCCTTGAAATTAAGAAATTAAGTAATTACACTTAGAAAAAAGTTAGTAAAAAAATTTGTAAACGGTTTTCAATCCCAATTTACTATTTTTGTACTGATTTTTAGTAAAAAAAAATATTATTTAGCAAATCTTTTTGCTATTTACATTTTACAAAGTTTTTACAGAATATTTACAAATTTTTGTTGCTAATTTCAAAAATCATTTTACAAATTTTTGAAAACCGATTTGCTAAAACTAGCAAAAAAAAATACTAATTTTAGAAAAGAGGATATTAAAGGAAATGTTATTTCTAATTAAAGCTTACACAAACTTTAATTGCCTTAAAATGTTACATAGATTGAAAAAGGGATCGGACATCCACTTAAAAGAGCACTAAAAAGTATTTTTAGTTCTAAAAATCAGTCTTAAAAACAATTAAAATTTGACCTTAAAAAAAAATATTGACTAAAATATTTTTCAAAATAGAAATTACCAAATAAAAACAAAATGATTAATTCGTTTATGTTTTAACAATTCTTAAGATTTTTAAGCCTTTGGTTTTGTTTTTAATTTTGTATAAAATATTTTTGAAAAAATAAATAAATTAAAAAAAAAATTGATTCTCGATAAAAAAAACATAAATTTAAAATTTTGTACTAATATTCACAATATTTAGTAATTTTTTTCTGATTTTAGCAAACCGGTTTTAAATTCCGCTTTACAAAAAGTTTACTAAAATTTAGTATCGGCTACTAAGTTTTCTACTAATTTCATTGTACTACACGTCAGCAGACATGTGTTGCTAAGATTAGCAAAAAATATCGCTGGGCTCAAATTAGCAAAATTTCCCGTAATAACAGCAAAATTTTCAGTTGCCATTACAGACTTTTTTGGTGCGTGTATGTTAATTATATAAATTTGGTAAAAATTACAAAATTATAAAAAAGTTTACTATTGAAAACTGATTTTTTTTTAAAAACTGTAAAACTTCCTGCTAATTAGTTCATATATCATCTTAAATTTTAGTGTTAGTAAGAGAATGTTTCCTTGGTTTTATAAAAAACTTTATTTTATTTAAGTTCATTAGATATTTTTTTTATTTAAAACTAGGACTTAATAAATTGTGACAAAGTCAAATCCTTTTTCCTTGCGAGATCTACAAAAAGGGACGCCCTAAGTGACAAACTGCATCTATGGCTAAGGAATACTGGGGGTCCTTTGTCTTCTTAATTTAAGGAATTCGTGACAAAAGTACAAAATAATTATTGGAAAACAAAAAAATGTCATAGGTTTATTTTATGACATTTTTAGCTGAAACTTTAATTGACATATACAAAAAAATGGTTTTAGTGCCTTCGATAAATATAAAGTTTAATAGGCGCAACATAAATTATAATAAAGACATTGTGACGTAATGCATAAAATGTGATTGCGATATTTTGTATTTTAGTTTGCAAATAAAATTATTACCAAAAAGCTCATATTCGAAATTTTTTACCTTTGATAACAAAATTTTAAAATATTTTTTAAGCTACCTAAAATTAATTTTTAAGACTCTTAAAATTACAATCACGCACCATAATTCTTTTTAATGCATACTTTAATTTGTTTCCTTTAATAATATTTTTTCTTTAAAATTAGGAAAATTAACTAGTTTGTTTTTAATCAATTTTTTTTGTAAAAAACTATTAAAAATAATTTAAACGTATTCCAACAAAAACTCAAATTTTCCTCGTTTTTAGAAAAATTTACTCAAGTTTTTTTTTTTAATTTATCTGAAGAAATTTTTAGGAAAAAAAATCCTATACCTAAGGTTATTATTTCTTAAAAATTAGAAAACTTTTACCTTAAAAAAATATTGTATTAATATTTATAAAATTTATCTGAACTAAGTTACTTTTAAATTTTCCCTAGAAATAGTTCATCAGTTTCTAAAATCAAATAAATTTTTATTATTGCATAAGAAGGAATTTATTACTTTTTTTTAATCACCTAAACTAATTTGTTGAAAACAATTCCCAGCAAAAAAACATGGTAGTCATTCTGTGACTATAACTAATTTCATTGCTTCCTAAACTTCAGTTGACATTCTTTTAAGATTTTTTGGTGTTATTCTAAGGCACTTCCAAAAGCATTCATGTGTTCATATATCAAATGCAGTGATCTGGATATAAACCCGATGCATATCTTAAAATATCACTCTTCATTACTTCTAAAGCATAAGTTATAATATATCGTATATTTTTTTTTTGAATTTAAGCATTTATTCAAATTGAGAAAATAGTTCTGATGAACTTTTTTAATTTTTTTATTAAATCGTTTTTTATATTTTAGTTTAAAATTTAATAACAGTTAGAATTTATGCAGTTTTGCAATTTTTATAAAAGCATTGAAATATCAAGAAGAACAGATTTTTTTTTAACCTTTAATTAAAACTAGCTGGCCTGTCATTTGCATTTTTTCAGACTTAAATATTTATGAGGGCGCAATATGTGCATTTTTGCACAGTTTTAATTCAGAATTTATCAAAATAATTTTAAAATTGTGTAAAAATTATTTCAAATTGGCCAAAAATGTTTTAAAATTGTGCAAAAATTATTAAAAATTGTTCAAAAATATTTTAAAATTGTTTAAAACTGTTTCCAAATTGTACAACCAGTTTTTAAATTATACAAAAATATTTTAAAATTTGTCTAAAAATTCATTAAAAGTTTTGTGAAATGTTTCAAAAATGCTTTTTCACTAATGCAGAATTATTTATTTGTTTTAATAAAGAGTATTTGTATATCAATGCATAAATTTCGCTCAAAAATTATATTCTCTTTGTTTCGCTTCTTTAAACTTATTTTTCCGCATTCTTATGATTTAAAATTTCATCAAAGCTTAAATACTACAAAGTATATGAACTTTTTCCACTCATGCATCAGAATACCTAATCATTGTATTATCATTGCTTCCTTAGAATAAAGTATAAGTAATGCTAGTAGCTACATTTGAATACTTCCTTCCTATGACACGCTAATGTTAAATTCATCGATGAAACCATTAGAAAAGAAGTGATGCCTTTGCCATAGTAGTGATGCTTTTATTGCTTCTTTGGCAGCTTCATTTTTGCTGGGTTCTTAAAAATTAGAAAGTGGTAGACTTAAAACTGAATTTAGAAATGGCTCGCGAAAAAAATGAACACACATTAAGTTCAAGTACTTTCTTATTTTAAGTTAGACATATTTTTGAACTAAATGAGAGTAAATTATGTTCTATTTTTTTTTTTTTTAACTAAACTTAGTTATATTAAATTTTATACAAATTTTTCAATACTAAGATCCCAGCAAAAAAAAAATGGTAGTCATTCTGTGGCTATAACTTCTTTCATTGCTTCCTAAACTTCAGTTGACATTCTTTTATGAATTTTTGGTGTTATCCTAAGGCACTTCCAAAAGAATTCATGTGTTCATATTTCAAATGCAGTGATCTGGATATAAACCCGATGCATATATTAAAATATCACTCTTCATTACTTCTAAAGCATAAGTTATAGTATATCGTATATTTTTTGAATCTCAAGCATTTATTCAAATTGAAAAAAATAGTTCTGATGAACTTTTTTACTTTTTTTATTAAATCATAATTTCATGAGGGTTAGAATTTATGCAGTTTTGCAATTTTCATAAAAGTTTTGAAAAATCAAGAAAAACTGTTTTTTTAACCTTTAATTGAAACTAGCTGGCCTGTCATTTGCATTTTTTCAGCCTTAAATATTTATGACGACGCAATCTGTGCATTTTTGTATTATGCTTATTATTTAACACTACACCATTTCCAGTTTAAATTCAGAATTTAACAAAATAATTTTAAAATTGTGTAAAAATTATTTCAAATTGCCCAAAAATGTTTTAAAATTGTGCAAAAATTATTTAAAATTGTTCAAAAATATTTAAAAATTGTCTAAAAATGTTTTAAAATTGTACAACCAGTTTTTCAATTATCCAAAAATATTTTAAAATTTGTGTAAAAATTCATTGAAATTTTTGAAAAATGTTTCAAAAATGCTTTTATACTAATGCAGAATTATTTATTTGTTTTGTATATCAATGCATAAATTTCGCTTCTTTAAACTTATTTGTTCTGCATTCTTATGAATTAAATTTTCATCAAAGCTTAAATACTACAAAGTATACGAACATTTTCCACTCATGCACCAGAATATCTAATCATTGTATTAAAATTGCTTCCTTAAAGTAAAGTAAGAGTAATGGTGGTAGCTATATTTGAATACTTCCATCCTATGACACGCTAATGTTAAATTCATCGATGAAACCATTAGAAAAGAAGTGATGCCTTTGCCATAGTAGTGATGCTTTTATTGCTTCTTTGGCAGTTTCATTTTTGCTGGGATGTTTTTCTTAAAAATTAATAAATTTGTACTTAATAAACTTGTTTTTGTTTTCTAAAATCTATTACTTAGGAAAAATGTAAACTATTTCTGAGTTTTTACCCAAAAATAGGAATTTTTATTTGTTTTAAGAAAAGCTTCTTAAGTTTAAAAAAATTTGACTTAAATTGAGGAAAATTGTTAAACTATTTTAAAGGAAATTTTGTTCTTTTTTTTGTTTGAGTGCAGTCAAGCTTATGAACGACTGCTTATTTTAATAATAAAAATAAGGTAATATTGTTATAATTAACGTTTTAATTACTAATAAGCAGTTAAGACAAAAAAATATTAAGTTCATTAACAAAAAACAAGCAAAAGTATTTTTTTAGCATAAAAAAAATATTTTTTATTAGAAAAGAAACACTATAAGGCAACAAAATGTGAAAAAAGCATTTTAAATCTCCAAAATTTTAAGAAAAAGCTAAAAACTGGAAAATCCACAAAAGCAGAAGAAAGCAAATGTGAGTAAAAAACACAAAATAAGCAAATTTGTCTTCTCTGCTAATAAGTACCCAGCAAAAATGAAGCTGCCAAAGAACAATAAAAGCATCACTAGTATGGCAAAGGCATCACTTCTTTTATGATGGTTTCATCGATGAATTTAACATTGGCGTGTCATAGGATGGAAGTATTCAAATGAAGCTACTAGCATTACTCATACTTTACTCTAAGGAAGCAATGATAATACAATGATTAGATATTCTGTTGCATGAGTGAAAAATGTTCATATACTTTGTAGTACTTAAGCTTTGATGAAAATTTATTTCACAAGAATGCAGAAAAATAAGTTTAAAGAAGCGAAATTTATGCACTGATATACAAATACTCTTTATTAAAACAAATAAATAATTCTGCATTAGTGAAAACATTTTTAGAAACATTTTTCAAAAATTTTAATGAATGTTTAGACAAATTTTAAAATATTTTTGGATAATTTAAAAACTAGTTGTATAATTTTGAAACATTTTTAGACAATTTTAAAATATTTTTGAACAATTTTTAATAATTTTTGCACAATTTTAAAACTTTTTTGGGCAATTTGGAATAATTTTTACACAATTTTAAAATTATTTTGATAAATTCTGAATTAAAATTGGAAATGGTGTAGTGTTAAATAATAAACATAATGCAAAAATGCACAGATTGCGTCTTCATAAATATTTAAGGGTGAAAAAATGCAAAAAAATGTGTTTTTCTTGATTTTTCTGCATAAATTCTAGCCCTCAAGAAATTAAACTAAATTAAATTAAAATATAAAAAATGATTTAATAAAAAAATTAAAAAAGTTTATCAGAACTATTTTCTCAATTTGAATAAATGCTTATGATTCAGAAAAAATATACGATATACTATAACTTATGCTTTAGAAGTAATGAAGAGTGATATTTTAAGATATGCATCGGGTTTATATCCAGATCACTGCATTTGAAATATGAACACATGAATTCTTTTGGAAGTGCCTTAGAATAACACCAAAAAATCATAAAAGAATGCCAACTGAAGTTTAGGAAGCAATGAAAGAAGTTATAGTCACAGAATGACTACCATGTTTTTTTGCTGGGTATAGTAGTAAGCCTTATTATTTAGAGACAAGAACAAATATATTTTTTAACTCTTTATCAGCTTATTTTGGTATCTAGATATTTTTTATATTTTCACAAGTAAATGCAGAATTTACCTTTTTGAATAAACATAACGAGGTTTGACACCGTATTAAATGCAGTAGACCCTAATTTGACTACATATTATTTCGATATTAAGAATTAGCACTGAGATTTTGCTGGGAAGGCTGTGTTGCAGCGACAGTTGCTTTAAGATTAGTGTAAATTAATTATATATTTTTTTTTCCTTCTTTTCTTGTCTTTATTGTTTCAATATATTATCAACTACTGCAGTAATTTATGTACTGTAATTTTGGAAAACATTTTTTAACAATTTTCAAACTTTGATAATTAGAAATATACAATATTTGCATACAACAAAGAAAACTAATTATTTAGATGTAATAATTGAAAAAGGAGTCGCACTAAATTAAGTTGAATTCTAAAACAATCTATATTCAATACACTCAAAATCAATTATTTACTACATACACATTCAAAACAGTGAATGTTAATTATCGTTACCAACAATATAAAACAATCAACCTACAATAGCTAAGGGCCGCAATTACTTTAGCTCAGTTGTTATTAATGCTGAAATTTAAAAAAAAATATTAAAAAAATTCATTTGCTTTTTTAAGATTGTTTTTCTACAATAATTAAAAATATACATTGTATATCGTTAAAAACAACTTTAAATGCATATTAAATTAATCGAAAATACAATCAAAAAGAGGACTATTGATTTTTCATTATATTCAACCCATTTTGTTGTAAATTTTTAATCACTGTTTAATCATATACAAAAGCAGTAAAAACAATAGAAAGTCGTTTAAAATAACCATGAATTTTTTACTGACAAAAAGTTAGAAAAAAAAATGTTTAATAATATACAAAAGCAGTAAAAACAATAGAAAGTCGTTTAAAATAACCATGAATTTTTTACTGACAAAAAGTTAGAAAAAAAAATACTGTTTTAGTTTGTTTTTAAAATTGAAAGTTTTTTCATTTGTATGTAATTACAAAACACAGCACACACACAGATGCATATATTTTTAATGGCTTTGTCTGTATGTACATTTGAATACTTTCTTGTAATTTTTATTGAAATAATTTTGTATATAAACAAACTATTTTGGTAAAAAAAAAAAGAATTTTATAAATTTTTATTTTTAGAAACAGAAAACATAAAATTTTACATTTAACAGAAAATATCAATTCCTACTGAAGGGCTTTATATTTTTATGGTTTATTTTTTGAATAACTGATTCAAATAGCTAACAAATATATTTCTATGAATTTCAATTCTTCATTTAAAAACAAATTCTACGTATTAGATTTTTAATAAACAACACTCGGCAACAGAAAATATATTGTGAGTGTACGTTAGCTTTATTTATCGATGACGGAATTGCATTTATTTCTGTATCGATATTTTAAAGGTATTGATATTTCTTTTATTTTGGTGTAGGTATTTTAAGGATAACGGTATTTCAGTTGTTTCGATGACGGTATATTAGGGAAACGTTATTTCGGATATGGACTTTTAAAGGTAACGGTAGTCAAGTGAATAGATTTTGAATTGATAGTAATATTTTAGCTGTGTTGCCTGCCACCCCTAATTAAAAAAAAGTGATGGAAAGTGAATTTCGAAAAAAAGGATTTCAGTAGAAGGCATAAGACGATTTTTTGTATTTTGGTAATACTTAACGAACAACTATTTTTGTATACATTCAGTTTGGACTGATACGAAAACATATTTTATGGAAAAATAGTAAATATTATATTCCTTATTGAGCCAAAGATCCTTTATTTATAAAAAATTTAATTATAAATCTTTATTTATCGCAATATTTCGTCACCACATTGGGTGACTTCTTCAGGGGAAATTCTCTTTTTTTATAATTAATAAATTAAAATTATAAAACTGAATTTTTTTAAAAAAGTTGTTATATATAAGTTTTCAGTTTTATAATTTTAATTTATTAATTATAAAAAAAGACAATTTCCCCTGAAGAAGTCACCCAATGTGGTGACGAAATATTGCGATAAATAAAGATTTATAATTAAATTTTTTATAAATAAAGGATCTTTGGCTCAATAAGGAATATAATATAAATAGAGAAGATCGAAGAAAACTAAAATAATTATTAAGAAAAATAGTAAAATTAAAAAACATGTTTCGATCTTTCCATAAGTTAGCACCTATGTTAGCATCCTACCAAATGTCTTTAAATTGCCTACGGGAAATGGATCAGTCACAGAGTTAGTCACGTGACCGGAACTTTGTGGCAGAACCGGGAATTGGAGTTGGTTCTCTTATATGAAAGTAACCAGTAACTTTAACATGGGCTTGTCATATGAGGTGACAATTTCTACCTTATACTTGTGACATATCGCTCAGCTTGTTTAGGGTACCATATCACTGCATAGGTGTAAGTGAATGCACAACAGAACAGGATAGAATTATCTTATACGTAACTAGTCTCATGTTAGACACTACGTGATATGTATCAGAACTAATGCAACATGAAACTTTACATGACTGGCTCAAATGTACATACCACAGGACTAACAAGTAATTAATAAAAAACTGGTTACATATCAGTCACAATGTGTTATGTTGCAGAACTTGTATGGAATGAATAGTTTCGTGATATATCACTTGACTGTTGCAAGTGAATATGTCACAGAGTAAACGAAAATTAGTTAGCATGTAACCTGTTAGTATTTCTTCCTCGTGTCTCATATTAAGTAGGTGTTTCTGAAAGATTCCAGTCACTGAACTCACAAAAGTTTTTACAATTTTTTTATATTAAGCGATTTTAAACTATGTCAAAAAAAATATACTATCACAGGAAGTGAAAATTTTTAAAATTTTAATAAAATTAAAGAACAACAATTTTTTTGCTATTTAATTAAACCAAAGTGAATTAAAAATTTTCAAAAAGGTTGAAAGCAGGTCTGTAGAGACAAGTATGCCGCAGTCAGTCCTATTCGGTATAATGCTCTAGGACGAAATTTACTTCTTTGGCTGCTAATGTTTTTTTCGACATTTCCTTTAACTCTCAAAATCGCTCCCATCGCCAAAAAATTATTTTTGCAAAAGAGAGTTTTTGGAAAATATCCAAGAGAGAATAATAAATTAAAATCAAATAATTCCATTTCAGTAAAATTTCTAGAGTTAAAAGATTTTCAAGTCAGTATCAACAACAAGTGGGGTTGACTATAAATTGAATTATTTTTTAAACAAAGAGCTATATCTTAACAAAATTTTCTAATATACCCATGCGTTACCTTGTAATGATAGCTGGTTACCTTTTTCATTATTTGCAAGCATAAAGTAATAAGTTACTCATTATTGATTACGTAATATATGATTTATAAATGTAAAGTAATAATTTAAATATTTTTGAAAATCTATTTTTAGATACATTACTTTATGTTTTTTTGTAAGCAAAAAGGTAATGTATGTTTGTTTTGATAACACTAGCGAAAAAACAAAGCGCAACAAATAATTTCAGTTTAAAGCAATCAAATACTATATGCGTCGATAGCTCAGTGGGTAGAGTTCTTGGCTGGCAATCAGATTTCCCTGGTTCGATTCTCATCTTGAGCACATTATTTTTAATTACAAATATTTTAAATAAAAATAAAAAATATAAAAATAAAAAAGTTGAAAATAAAACCTGAACTAAAATTAAAACAAAACAAAATCTTTTAAATTTACAAAAAAATAGTGAGTGCATTCAGAATATTGGTAGCCCAAGCTGGACTGCGTTCAACATTGATCACAAGGAACCAGGAGTCATCCGCAAGCCTAACAATTTTTCTCAATTTATAATTTATTTAAAATAATAGAACATGTAAAACTTTGAAACTTCAATGGCAATGTGCTACCTCTATATAAAACTTTTTTATACCCTCCACAATATACGGTGAGGGTATATATCAATCTGTCATTCGGTTTGAAACATGTCAAAATATAGGTCTAAGACCCCATAAAGTATATGTATGTATTTTCCATACAAATTGTTGTATTTTAGTAAAATTTCATAGTAGCGACTGGTACGAAATATATTTTGTCATATTTTTTCACCAGTCGCTTAGAAGTGAATAATTTTTTGTATTCACCTCAAATATTTTTCATTACTAAAATTTTTTTTCAACTCTAAAAAAATTTTTCCCCTCAAAAAAAATTTCTTCACATCCAAAAAAATTTGTTTTCACATCTAAAAAAGTTTTTCACCTGAGAAAATAATTTTTACCTAATTAATTCGAACTTTGTTTGTTTAACCTTAATATACACCTATCTTTATAAATGTGTGATTATTATAACATTTAGAACAAATTTAGCATTTAAAAAAAATTATAAAAATACAATAATAAATTTTGCAAACAAAAAAAGAAACTGTCGGAACATTTAAAAATTTTTTTGGTAATCTAATAAAATTTTAATTTTTTACCCAAAAGAACATATATTTGATGGACAACGTTTCAAAAAATCAAAACTTAAGTTTTTTCTGGACGAAAAAATTCATATTATTTTTTCTTTTGACGTGTATATTAATTCTACACTTAAAAAAGTTTGTAAGTTAAAATAACTGAAAATATCATTTAAAAGAAATGATATTTCATTTAAAAACCGGTCTACTTAATTTTCATTTAAATTAAATGCCATTTGTTATTTATTTTTAAATGTTGATTATTATTTTTAAATGTTGACAACAAATGATATAATCAGTTAAAATAAATTTCAAAATTTTACCTACCAATCCTTAAAAAATAAATGTTTTTTAATTTATTTGAAATTATTTCCGTTTTTGTATTTCTTGTTTTTTTTTTTAATATACTCGTACAATACAAAATGTATGTATGCATATGAAGCTATAAGTACTTTTTGAATGAATGTGTTTGTATATGTATGTGTGTTTATGAAGTTATTGTAATTTGTATTGAAAAATTTTGTATATATACAACCAATTTAAATAAAAAAACAAATTGAAATTTTTTGAATATTTTTTTTTTTTTTTGAAACAGACAGCAAACAAAATTTAAATTTGTAATAACTGTTACGGACACAAATAAACCGCAAGTTTCCGTTTTGTGGGTAAATTTTTATTAAATTTCAAACAAATGAAAAAAATAAATGAAACTGAAAAAAATCGTTAAATGATAGTAAATCATTTCAAATAAATGTATAAACAAGTTAATATAGATATTTCTTTGAAAAATAAATGTATGTTCCTTTATTTTTATATGAAACGGAAAACTTTTTTATTAAACTACAAACAGTTAACTACATAATATTCTGAGTGTATAAATATTGTAATAGGCTTTTCTTAGACAAAAAGGTAACAAAATATTTAATTTTTTTTGTGTCTCAGACATGGTACAAAAAATATAGGTCAAAATAAGATTTTTGTTATTACTACATACACAAGTTTCATCCAAATCCAGTTGGTTTTCTCTACCACATGAATATATAAACGAAATTTAAATGAAAGAGTTCAGTTTTAACAAAAAGTTTTAAGCTGCTTTTTACTCTTTTTAAATGTTACGATAATAAATTATAATCTATAAAATTAATATAACGGTTTAAATATCTGCATATTTGTTGTGTATATTGTAATCACTCAATTAGAACTATGGTATACATAATTTAAAAGGCAAGTGTGGGAATATTTCCTCCAATTCTTAAATGAAATATTAGATTGATTGTAGGTATAAATTTATTTCGAGAATTGTTTATTGTCTGTCTTTAACATGTAGATGACTTTTAATTTCTTTTATTTTTTTTTATTTTCTATCGTATAAGAAATAAAACTGTTCATTATTAGTTCTTGAACTTGTTCGTTTGGTACAATGACTTTATGGTTATGGCCCGTTGCACATGACCACATCACATTTGAATAACAACAGCAACAACATTATAAAATGTGTTGGCTGTATAGTAAAAGGTGCCAGGTTAATAATTACAAACAAACAAACAAATAAACAGAATGAAGAAGAAGCAAAAGAAGAAACAACACTAATAACAACTATGAAAACGAGAACAAGAAATACGTAAACAACCTGTGGGTGTGTGTGTCCTGTAAGTAAAGTGGATGTATATCTTTAAATTGCTTCCTAAATTGTCTGTATTTTAGAGTTTATTGTTATTGTTGTATCCTAATAAGGTAAAACTATAGGGACACTTTGAATGAGTAAACATTATTTGAAAATAACAAGTGTTACAATTACATACCAACATACTTCTAATACAATTGGCTTTAACCAACATTATATAACATAAACTCAGCATTGAATAAATGTACCATTCACCATCATCACCATAATAATCTACAAACAAAAACTCCTCTGTCAGGTTCTTGCACTTGTTACCTTATTGACCTTTAAGCATTTTGTTGTTGTTTTGTATAAGATGTACATTATTGTGTTGAAAAGTCAGTTATTGCTTTGCTTTAGAGAATTTAATTGTTTCTTATATAAAGGAAAGGGTTAAATGATCTTGTATGGATTGTGATGCAGAGGAAATACTAACAAATGTAAATTTGTTTATTTTCCCAATTCAATCAGTAGGAGGGTTTTTGTAATGTTTTTGTATTTACATGTACTGTCGAAATCTTAATTTCTTTGGAACTTTAAAAACAAACTTTCAATCCAAATGAAAGAAACTCTTCTGAAAAGTAACAAGAATATCGTAAAATGCCTAAATAGAATTTCCGGCCGACAATCAAATTGATGTATTTCAAATTCCTTAAGTTCGAACTTTTACATAAATAATTCATGTTTATTGTGTGAGATGAAAAAAAAAATAAAACATTGCAATTTTTGTTTTTTTGATAAACACAGAAATTTCCAAAAGATAAAGGCAACATACTAGTTTAACCAACAAGTCTGGCATTTGCTTGAAAAATATGAGCTGTACCTTTGGATATTTCTTACAAGCTAGGTATTATAAAAAAACAGTGGTTTGCTAGGTCCTTCAAGCGCCACACTTCGAGAAAAAAATAGGTTTACTTAGAATTTAGTGTTGGATGTTTTGATTTCAAGTTTCAGATCGGGCTTAAAAAGTTTGTGCAGGTCCTTTAAAGGGCACATTTACCATTTAAGCCCCACCTTTGCTACTATTTGTTTAGACATTCCGAGAAGTATCTCTTTAGTGAATAATAGTTTAGCATCACATATATTTTTAAATCACATTCATAGTCAAAGATTTTGGACAGAACACTTATGGGGAAATTTTCTAGGCGAAAATTCATTTTAAATTTCTGGCTACGTCGGTTGAGACTGATGATTAAGGGGCTAATTTTCCTCTCTTTAACTCCATTTTATTGGATATTGCAAAACGTACATTATCAGTGCAATATACATTAGACACGACATTGACGGTAATAATATTCCCATATTTGGCCCTCCTGGCAATAATTCTTTGTGAATGTATACACTGAAGTGGCAGCCTACAGGCCAAATTTCACAGTACACATTTACCGATTTAGGATAGGGATTGGATTTAGGGAGCTTTTTCTTCGACGGTTGACGGTGAGGTTGGGTGGAACAATCAACGGTAAAAAAGAAGTGAATACACGATGGATATAAATCTGTACAAATAACAGAAGAAGCTACTAGAAATTAGTAATTTAAACTTTACAAATATATTATTGTTTTATTTTTTTAAAAATGACACAATCATTAAAAACTCAAAATAGCTCTGTTCCCTTACTTTCTGGGTAAAGTTCGGTAAAATGAGAGTAAGCACAAAATACTCTCATAAAATGACAAAATTACCCAAAAGTACGGGAACGCAAAAAACCACTTTTCTAGCCCAAAAAAAAAAATGTCAAAATGCATCAGTGATGCCAAATTTTTAGGCGCTAATGGAGATATGCGAAAATTGAAATAAGATTCAAAAAAATATATTAAAATTGCCCGCCGTTTACAGTGGCAGGAAATTTCGAGATTTTGATATTTTCCTCTTTCAAAAAATACACATAGTTATTTCTAATAAATATATTTTTCTCATAAGTTAATGTTTATGAGCTTTTTTTCATTGTTTTTTCAAAGTGGTTTATATAAAAATCTCGTGATTTCGTGCCAATATAAAAGAGCGGGTTACAATTTTCAAAAAAAAAGCGGTAAGAAAAATTAAAAGGTGCCGATCTGTCCCTTTTTTATTAACAGAAAATATTTGCTTATTGTAACACGAAAAGGGCTAAATTAGCATCGCTGAAGTTCCTTAGTTTTATTTTTTACAATTATAAAACAGCTGTTTTTGTTTATCAACTGTTCTTTTGGCAATTTAACCAATTTACCCAAAGAAAAAATTTGGGTAACTTTCGGTAAAAAGAGAAACACTAATACACTCTCATAAACGCTCTCATTTACCCAATTTTCGAGAACGGGAACGCTTTTGGATAAATTTGGGTAAGTTTGGGAACCCGCGGTAACGTACGGGAACAGACTTAATGTCAGTTGTCCTCTACGTAGAAGAATAATAGTATAATAAATTTGTATAATAAATTTGAATATTAGATTTGCGTGAAACCAATTTGTAATAAATTTTCATGTAAAATTCATCATTTTGAACAATCATTTTTTTGCAATATGTGGAATATAACAGCTCTTTCTCGTAAAACCGGAACAAATAACTGTGCTGTAATAGGATAAAAATAAAGGGTGGTCCAACCATAATGCACCATGTTAATTGTAAGTAAAACAAAAAAGTTTTTAGAGAATTATCTTAAGATAATAGGATCTATGACAATTATGTGTGAAACAAAATATCGGCAAAATGCTCGCCACTGTTTTGGTGGCATACCTCTATCCGATGGTCCATATTTTCAATAATTCTAAGACATAATTGAGGTTCAATGTCATTAATGTGCTGAATTAGCTCATCCTTTAGCTCTTGAATTATTCTTGGCTTGGACGTACACCTTTTCTTTTAAAAATCGTTAAAGAAAGAAGTCCAACGGTGTCAAATCACATGATCGTGGCGGCCAATTAAAATCGCCACGACGTGAGATAACACGGCCATTAAATTTCTTACGCAAAAGAGCCATTGTTTCGTTTCCTGTGTGGCATGTGGCACGATCCTGTTGGAACCACATATCATTCAGGATTATATCCTCAATTTCTGGCCACAATAAGTCCGTTATCATCTCGCGATAGCGAACATCATTCACGGTAACTGCTTGACGGCTCTTCTGCCACACTATCGCGAACAACAGCAATGGTTTCAGCAAAACGAACTGGGTGAACATGCACAGGTGTTTTCACATTGCCTACTGACCCGGTTTGCTGAAATTTGTCCACATTTCTCCCGATTGTGGACACATTTGGACGATTGTTCTGGCCAAAAAAATCACGCAGTGCACAAAATGCATTTTGATTTAAACGCCAATTTTCGTAAAAGGCTTCAACAATCTGTATGCGCTGTTCAATTATGTACCTCTAAATGGTCGAATTTGTCAAACATTGAAACAAAGCAATGTCAAATAAAGTTAGGCAAAAAACTTGACGTTAAGGTGTGACTCACAATTAACATCGTGCATTATAAATAAAAATAAAACTGTTAAATCTACAATATTTGAGTTATACTTTAGTTACATTATAACAAATTACAATGTAGTAGAGCCCCCCAATACCCGGTTTTATGATCGACCGGTCTACCAGGTCGACCGATCTTTAAGGCTTACCCGGTTAAGCGGGCTGTAGTAATTTTTCTAAATGCACTTTTTGTTTTAACTAAATAATAAAAACATTGCTACAATTTATATAAATTTGATGTTAGAATTATGCAGATTATTTTTGCAAAAAGACATTGGCATTTTTTTATAAAATTTAAGATCCACTATCGGAATATTTTTTTCCACAACTTAAAAAAAGTATACAGCTCCAAGTCAGAATTACGTCCAGATTATTTTTGCAAAGTTTTAGTCCTTTGTGAATCAAGTCATAAAAACGACTTACATGGGATCGAAAAAGACTGTGGCATATTCATATTTTCAAAACACGCAGCACTTTCTTAACTTAGCAGCCAGTTCCACAACTTAAATAAATTTTTTCAATCTTAAGTCCAAATTATGTCTATATTTTTTTCTACAAAATTTTAACCCATTGCGAGTAACGGTATTAAAGGTCGTATTTTGGACCGCAAAGAACGTGGCTCTTATACAATAAATACAATAAATAAATGAGTACAATAAATAAATGTGTAGTAATGAAATGTTGTTATCAATTTAAAAAAGAAATATCGATTTTGTTAAATTTTAAATTCCATAGCTCGGTTAACCGGTCTACCCGGTCGAACGGTCTAGACCGTAAAGACCGGGTAGACCGTAAAAACTAGTCGACCGGTTTTAAATACTGGTCTAACTGGTATCTTGGTTGACTGGGTAGACGGGTCGACCGATTTTGACCTTAGCCTCTACAATGTAGTTGAATCCAAACAACAATCTTTTCTTGTGAAAACAACAGAAATATATGCTGAAAATTAGAAAAGTACTGAATATACAGGGTGGCGCAAAAATAACCTTCCAATGTTTTTTGGCTGTAATTTAAAAAAAAATTAAAAACTTTGATTGGATTATTTTTATTTGGTCTTTTAATTTTTTTTACATCAAGTCGAGAATATGATGTCATGTAAATGGCCACCGCCACAGTTGATTGTCATTTGAGCCCTTTTTAGGGCATTTTCCATCACTTTGGCCAAAACTTCCGGCGATAGGTCCTCACATTCTTGACGGATATTGTCTTTAAGAGCTGCAAGAGTCTGAGGCTTGTTGACATAAACCCGCGACTTCAAAAAGCCCCACAAAAAGAAGTCTGGAGCGGTCAAATCAGGCGATCTTGCTGGCCAGTGCAAATCGCCAAAACGGGAGATTAGGCGCCCGGGAAATGCATCCTTCAGCATATCGGTTGTGGCACGTGCAGTGTGTGGCGTTGCACCGTCCTATTGGAACCACCTGTTTTCCAATCCCAATTCATCAAGTTGCGGCAAAAAGAAGCGAAAACAGCACACCATACAGTGACTTTGAGCGGGTGTAATGGCTCTTCGTGGGTTACACGTGGATTTTCAGTGCCCGAGAAGCGTTAATTTTGCTTATTTACTCACTCATGATTATTTTTGATGAAAAATCATCTTCATTATTGCTCAAATAAATAGTCACCAATATTCCGCGTTCTGGAGCAGTGTAGCGTAACATTGTTTATTAACGTGTATTTCGCATGTGTTTACTACACAAATGTCAAAACAGAACTGACATTAGGGGCCAATCGCAAAATTTATAGCATGTTCTGATAGGAGGATTACTTTTGCGCCACCTTATAGAAGGAAATATTGTTATTTGCAGTAGAAAAATATAAAAATAAAAACAAAATTTTGTTAATTTTCCAAATCTTATCTTTCTGTTTTTTATTTTTTATGTTTAGTAAACCGATTCTGCTGATTTGAGAAGTTTTTTCTGCAGAGCCCTTTGGCATACATTTTTACAGACTTTTGGCTCATATATGGCCGAATTCTTAATGGCCAGTTAAAATTTTACCAAAATAAATAAATTTTACTTGGGAAACAACAACAAATTTGTCAGTTAAAGTCCCAGTTAATATCCAACTAGTAATGATCTTTACATTGCGATTTATAATTTGAATCTTATTTTCTTTTTTTAAAAAGAAAAATGCGATAATTTTAAAATTTATTTTTTGCCTTATCACCTTTTTCATAACAAATACATTCTAAATTTTATTACACATTTCATCATTTAGATTTAGAAATTTTTGTTAATTTGAAAATTTTTCTCTTACGTCAGTGATTTTTAAAACATATAAATGCTCATAATGGATTTTTTTTTTTTGTTTAAAGAAAGTTTTAATGTCGATTAACCCCTTTTTATGTATTACGAAAATATTAAAAATGACCATCAAAAATAAAATTTTCTTAACTTTGCTTTTGGTTTAGACCATTTTTATTATACATAAACCAGGGCTTAATTTTTCTGTATAATATTCCCATTAAAATAAACTTGCCTACTTTTTTAAAGTATTATCTTTCTTTCCAAAAAATATTGTGTAAACTTTAAGTAAACGCACGTATTTCGATGAAAAAAAATGCTTAAAATATTACAAACTAAGCCAAAGGTTTTAAAATTTACTTAAAATATGTTTGAGTTTTACGATTTAACAATCATTTAATATACCATTATATTCCTTAAAAATCTTATCGCCCTTGAAAGACAATATAACGTTTAATTAAATATTTAATGATGATAGCAAAGCAATTTTTCCAAAATTAAATGTTTAACTAATCAAATAAATTTACACAAGAATCTGATAAAGCAACTATCAAAAAATACATACATCGATAGACATACAACAAATATCGGTAAATCAACAATTTAAATGTCACATTAGAAAACAAATTGGTTCAGGTGTGGCGGACGGTGCTTTACACAGACAAATAGTCAATAATAAAAAAAAATCATCTGTTGTTGTTAGAGACGCCCTCAAATCAAAGTAAAAATAACATTGAAATTTTCCTGATTTCTTCTATGGTTAAAACCACAAAATATTGTAAAAACTAGTTTAATACCAATGTGCCACAGCAACAACGTGAACATGAAATATCATTCTTTCTTTAGCAACGTATAACATACCTTTCAACCTTTTGTAGGAGAAAAATACAAACTAATACAAAAGGGACTGATTAAAGTCATTGAACTATTTCAGGTGTTCACAGAACAACAACAAAAAACCTTAAAATTTCTCTATGGTAACCAGGAATACAATATAAGAAGAACAGCATACATACATATACTCTAAGACGACTACACACTACTTGTAGAGGTATTACAAATAAATATACACACTGAAAAGGATTTAGAGTTGGATAACAAGCAGCATTTGCACGTCTGTTGCAACATCATCAAATGTATTGACATGCAGAGCTTCGAAAGAATTCATTAAATTTGAGGTTAACGTAAAATTAAAAGTGGTCGGCAGAAAGAGAGAATACGAATGTATTGGTGTTTTACACCGTAATAAATATGAATGAATAAATTAATAAATGAATTAATCGATAAGAGAATATCCATATTCCTTGAATTAAAATAGTTCATGTTTTTGTTTTCTCCATTATAAAAATAAAAGTAATTCATTATAATGATAATAATAATTTTTTGATTGCATACAAGGCACTATTTAATATATTTCAAGAAAATAAAATTCATTCCACTCAACGTTCAACATTTTTAATTTAAAATTTAAACGAAAACCCAAATAAATGCCTACAATAAAAAAATACCTATAATAAACAAAAAAAAAACAAATTTTTAGAGTGTACTTTACTTCTTCAACAAAGCGTACTACTAAATGAAATAATTGTATTTTGTTTGCTCTTAGCTGTGAGATTTGTTGACATTCGTGTAGTGTATGTGTAAATTGCCGATTGTGTTTGGCCCCTGAGTACTATGAGTGCCGATCACTGATTTAAAAGCATTCCGTTAGAATTAATTCATAAGCTTCTTAATACACAATATTAAATAGAATTCATTCTTACAATAAATTAATTCTTAATGGAATTACAATCAATTTTAATCATTAATCTTTTTTTTTATTAATTCGAATCACTTACAAAAGGGATGATCGAAATTCGCCTTTCATTTAATTTTTAAAATATCTCAGCTATATATTTATTAATCAGTCCGTTAATATTATAGTTGATAATTCACAATTTAATACAAATGCAGTATATTTTAAGGAAGCTATTATTAATATATAGAACACAATCCTTAGAGCTAATTAAAGGCAATTAAAACCATAATAAAACAAATAACAAACAGTTTTTTTAATCTTTTACAAAATGTAAATGTAAATTTTCAAATTATTTCATGATTCAACTGAATAATTATTCTTAAAGGAATGAATTTGTGAGAGAAAAAAAATCACATACTGTTCTTTTAATCTTTTACAAAATGTAAGAAAGAAAATCTTTCAGCCTTTCTGTAGTAGAATTAAATTTTTAAATTATTTTATGATTCAAGTGAATAATCATTCTTAAAGGAATGAATTTGTGAGAGAATTCATTAACAATATATGGAAAATTAAATAATAAGGCCATTGAATGAATTTGTAAGGAATTATATAAACGAATTACTTACATATCAATCAATGTTAAATTAAAAATTCAAAAGTGAATTAAAGAATTAATTCATTCGAATCTATACTGACATGCAACATTCACTATGCAATATTGTACTGAAAACCAAGCACATGATTTTCCAGGAAGCTATCCTAATGTGTTCCTCCGAACTTAATGAAAGTCGATTATATGATGGAGGAAATAAATAAGAAAGACGCATTTGGTTTTGTAGCCCCTTTGAGTTATTGAGAAGTGAAGTAAAAAATGTGGTAGAATTCGATGCAATTAGATAATTATTTAATACGGTAATTTGATAAAATGAGATGTATTTTGATTGAATTTTAACCAATTTTTTTTTTTTTTTTTGTCTCATTCAAATTTATCAAAATATTTCGCATATGATATAATTAACACATCGGCTGAAAAATCCGTAGGATAACCAATAAAACAATAAATTTTTTTTTTGCAAAATTCGACTTTATTCATCAGCATATTCTTTTTCAAGAGCGATACAATCACTCCAACGTCTTTCTAACATTTCGATACTTTATTCATAGAATAATTTATCTTTGCCCTCAAAAAAAGGCCTCTGTTTCGGCAATCACCTCTTTATTCGAACCAAATCGCTTTCCAGCGAGCATTTTTTGAGGTCTGAAAACCGGTAAAGATCGCTGGGAGCCAAATGTGGCGAATACGGTGGATGCGGAAGCAATTCAAAATGACCATTAATTGGAATTATTGACATGTTGTTTTTAGAGCACTGTGATCTAATGGGGCAACCATTTTGAAAACAGTTTTCTCCTACACAAATGTTCAGGTATCAGCTATTTCCAGCAACTTCACTTTACCATGATTTTGCGAACTTTTCTGATGTTTTCCAGTACCATCGCCTCCTTTAGGCGACCAGAGCGTGAATTTCAGAGCATCATCGGTGTTTGTACAACCAAGTTTAAAGTCAGCAAACCACTTTTCTACCATTTGTCTTGATAGAGCACACGCAAAGAAAAAATATGGTTGGGGCAATCATATTCGAAGAGCATCATATATTTTTGGATTTATGGTTGTGCCAACCATAGTCGTACTATAATATGGTTATCATATTATGATAAAAAATAACCATATTTTTGGTCCTAAATAACCATGTTATATTGAATTTATTATAATATAATCGCACCTAATCATAGTATGCTCAAAATGTTATCATATTATGGTCCCTCATAATTATATTATGATTCCTGGATTATCATTAAATGATCCATAATCTAAGAAAATTTATTTAAGGAAAATTTCTTAGAAACTACGAAAAAGCTCTTTAAATTTAATAAATTAATATTAAGGACTTTTTAAAAAAAAAATTGTTAAGAAAAAAATCATAGATTCTAAGAACTTTTCTTTCAAGAAAACTTTAATTCTGTGGACTTTTTTTAAGACAAATACCTAGAAAAAATTTTTAAATTCTAATGACTTTTTTAATAACAAAAATATTAGACACTTTTAAGAGTTTTTGTAGAAAGTTTGTAGAATCTAAGTATTTTTATGATGAAAAGTTTTCAGAATCTATGAATTTTTCTTTCAAAGAAAGGCCTTAAAATTTAAGTTTGTTTCGAATATATAAACTTTTATATAAGGAACAGTTTGGAGAATCTGAGAATCTTAGTTTAAGGAAAAGTCCATAGAATCTAAAAAAAAATTTTATCAGATATATTTATAAATATCTATTATTTTGTGTAAGAAACCTGTTCGTACAAAAAAAATTCTAAAGCTACAGAAAAAAATAACTGGAATTAATGAATTAATGGGACAATTGAAATGAAATGTTTTAATGGCATGTGAGAGGTATTTTCTACCCATCTGATGTTTGTCCAGTTTTAATAAACAATATACGTATGATTGTTTTTTAAGACATTTTGTAGGTAAAACTGACTGAACTGATAAAATTTTGGTTTTTGTAAAAACAAGACTATATTATGACTGTCATGTCATGTCAAAGTCATGTTTTTTTATGTATAATTATTTATTGATTGTTGCTAGCATTTTATCGTTGCATAGTTATCATATTTTTTCATAGTCAGAATTTTTGTTACCACAGTATGGTTACAGCCAATCATGCTATAAAATAAGATGAGCCAATCATAAAATAGTAAAAAATTTACTAAATAATGATGGTAGCGACCATGTTTATGGTTAGAAAACCAATAATTTGGTTGTGACAAACATACCTGATTGCAACAAGCACAATATAGTAGCAGTGATCATATTGCAACCATGTTTTTTCTCTGCGTGCAGAGTCCGAGTAACACTTTTCAAGCCAAGCTTGGTCGTTCGGTCACCGACGAATTACGTGAAGGTCGATCGGTTGTTGTGGGCCGAAAAAGCAGTTGAAGCGTTCAAAAAATTTTGGAGGTGTATTCGTTGAACGAATACAATAGTGTATTAATCATCAAGGGGAATATTTCGAAAAACAATAAAGCCATTTCGATTTAAAAATATTTGTCATTATTTGCTATTCCCGAAATATAAATTGTACCTCTCGGTAACGATGTGCAAAAATAAATTTGTGAATTCCAGTAATTTTTCCATAAATTTTTAACCTTATTTCTTAACCCAGTAACTTGAGATTGGGCAGCTAAACAAATATGTGTCTCTCCTTTTTTCTCCTCTATCATATATCTCAAATTTATTAAGGTCGGATGGAATCCATTGGGATAGCTTCCTTGTTAGGTCATTGTAGACTATGTGATGCCCTATTGAAAATATTGCCATGACATTCAATGTGTAAATATATGCTAGAAGTTACCATCCAACATCATTGACATAATAAGTTCATGGTATGAGTCCATAAACAGAACGTAACCACCGAAAATGCGATGTTAATTGTTAAAAAGCCGGGCAGTTGCTGGTTGTGTTTACATCCGCCAAAAATTATACAGACAAAAAATCTACGGCGATGCTCACTCTTGCTATAAGTCGAAGACAAGGATTCTGTTAGGCCAGTTAGTGTGCGTAGAGGACTTTTTGTGACTTTTAGAATAAAACACAATGTTTTTTATTGTGTCTCTTTTGAAAAAAATGATTTTCTAAAGACCTCAAAATAGCCATTTGTCTGATCATTGATTTCATCATGGAATTTCTTTAGATTTTGAAACAAGAAACAGTCGCTGGGGTTTTAAACTGGAGAATATGGAGGTATAAGTGCATAGTTACTGAATTTTTCCAAGTCAATACGAGTGCATCGTGCATTGTTTTGGTGTAAAAGCACTTTTTTCTTCTTTACCAAATGCAGTAATTTTATTTATTTATTGCCAATGAGTCGGTCCAATAAGTTGGTTTAATATTTACCGTTTGTTATTTTCCCTTATGAAGGTATTCAAAAACTGTCCAAAGGACGTTTTTTTGTTTCCCTTATGAAGGTAGTAAAAATCTTTCGACCGGGCCTTCTTGGCCAATACGCCCACCTTGCTTTTTATCGATCCCAATTCGCTAAAAAAAAAGGATTGAGCGGTCTGCTGCTTGGTATCTGATCTGTTGTAAGGGATTCATATTTAGCAAATCAGCAATGTTGCTTTTGAATTAACTACGAGAAAAGTTTATAAAGTCACGGACACCCTCCTATCTTGTCATAACCTTGAATCACATGCATCTACAATATTTTTGTTCATAGCAGTTATGTACTTCCGTCATTGTTTTTTATACATACACGGTTCGACCCACCGGACAATTTACAAAATTTTGTTTTTAATATTAAACATCTCTCTTAGAATATTTTTGTAAATACAAAAAAAAAAAAATAGAAAGGTACCATCAATGGAGTTTGTAAATACAAAAAACTTTTTGTTAATTTTTTGCAACTTAAATTTTTATTTTCAAAGAATTTTTTTATGATAAATAACAATTTACAAAAACTTCAAACAAAAAATTGTTAGAATCGAATTAAAAGTTTAACAAAAATTTTTGTTAACTTAAAATTTTGTGACACTTTTTCCTGGGTACCTGAGATTCTAGATCCAACGGTGACAATACTCAGCAAAAATAAATGAAAGTGATTCTTAAGGAATTAATTTTTCATTGATTCCAAAGTTTAGTTTGATTCATATTTTCCTCTTCTAAGGCAGTTCTTTTTCACAACTTCCAAAAATGTGATTTTTGATGATATTTAACACTTTTTAAATCTATGACGGGTAATTTATTTTAAAACCCACCAAAGTAAAACATTAATAATAGATATTTCTATATAAATTTGACACTTATAACTATGGTTTAAGTGATTTGTTTCAATCTTTAACTTACAATTTATCAGATTTTAAATTCTTAAAATCGTAGTTATTAATGCTACAACAAGTAGAAATTTTAAAAATTGCAAGAGTTTCGAATAAATTAATTTAATAAATAAAGCCCGATTACTAAATGTCCCGTTATAACTTAACCAACAGTAAAACTAAAACCTTATATGGGACATATTTGTTGTCAGTTTAATTCTCAGGTAGAAGCTAACGGGAGATTGTTAAAATGAGGCTAAGGGCCGCTTACTGATGTCCTGTTAATATCTAAATTACAAATTCAAAATTTATTTTGGAACATCTAAAGATCTCATTTTTCACTTAACCAAATAAAGGGCTTTAGATGCAATGAACAAGGAATATAAAAGAAAACTTTCACCCTATGACACCCCTATGTAAAAATCATTGGTTCCGATCCAAATTTTTACAACACTGGAATCTAAATCACTGCTTCTTTTTCTTTCCTTTTGCTACTTTTTTTTGCTGGGATGATATAGGAGGGTAAAATTTTCTGAATTAAAATAAAAGTAATTAGTATAATGGAGAAGAAAGTGTAATACTTTCCTTCTTGATGTAGGGTATAAAAACTATCAATAGATCCACAGTTTTTCATTTAATCCTATTGAACAATTGTAAACAGTTAAAGGTGCATCATAGCAGCGCCATCATCTGCAGCACCATCGTCATCATCATCAGCATAGTTATTGTGAGATGCACTATGGTTACTACTTGTACATACATTTACAAAAAGCCAACATGATTTTAAACGCACACCTACTACCATAATTGCTACACTCAAAAAAAAATTTAATAAGTTAGCAGAAAAATTATATTTTTAAAAAATTATGTCAATTATTTTAAGAATCACACAATATTTAACAATGTCTAGGCATAATTTTTTAGCAAATAAAGTAACTGAATTACAAGTTTGTAACCTACTAATATTCAGCAAAAAATTGTATTGGTTTTAGCAACAATGTTTTTCATTAACAATCGACTTATGTATTGTTAGCACAACTTTTGTCATCAACTTGCTGATTTTTACCAAAACGATTTAGCTAACATTAGCAATTTTTCTGCAACACCCTACTGACTAAAATTTTGCAGACTCAGCAACATTTTTTGCTGGCCTAACAACCTTTTTTTTTTTTAAGTGTACTTTTTCCATCCTCCATCCACGTCTATAACAAAAAGAATAGTAAATAGTTAATATAAGATACACTCATTCATTTCATTGCTGCTATTATGGTCTTCTAATGCTGCATGATTCTTTTCTTTTTTTTTTTAGTTTCTACAATATTTTTATCTTTTGGTTCGTGCATCCTAAAGGTTTTTGGGTTTATTACGCTCATCATGTGAACAATTGACAAAAGGTTATTGACTTTTTATAATGATGTTATTGTTGCTACCACTATCGCCACTGATGCTGATGGTGATGATGATTTTGTTGAATTTTGTTGAATTTTGTTTTCAGTTTTTCTTTTTATTACGGGTTTATATTTTGGTTTTTAGATAAAAAAGAATGAATAAGTAGGAAATTTTGTGTGACAGATTGTTGGTTGAACGAAAAGAAAAGAAAATGTCAAAGATTTATATAAAAAATCAAAACTAATACTGGATTTTCCAACAAACCCTACAATATTTTTACTTTTCCATGGTGCTTGATATTTTTTTTTTTTTTTTTGATTTTAATAGAAGATAATTGTGTAAGTCAAACATATGTATATGCATTTCATTGTTATCATTTATTCAATCCACAATATTATGATTATCAAATATTGTTTTTGAATTGTTCGGATTTCATGGCTTATTAAAAGGCTATTAGATTATTTTAAGTAGAAGAAGAGAAGCTTAAATATTGGTATTTAAATATACAAATATAAAATAAAAACCGTAATTTTTAATGCCATATTGCGTAAAGTAGGAAAGCGTTTTAATATTACTTAAAAAAAATGGTTACAAATAAATTTTTAATTCTTTTAATGGATCTTAATTGGACGAAAATCTGTGAAACATTTAGTAAATACGTTAAAGCATTTGCTTTAAGTGTACAGACTTTTAATCACTCTTTTATGTTGTCTAATCTTTTTAGAGAGTTTTATATTAAACTCAGACTTATCGAAAGCTTGCGACTTCCCAAATTACCTCATTTTCGAAATATAATATCAAAATTTATAACAATTTATTCAAAGGTTATCAATAGGGATCGAAAGTTCATGTAATTATATGTTTGTTGTCGTTGACTGGATAACAATGTTAACTAAATTTCCTTCTTTGCGAATTAAGAAATTTACTAGAAAAAGACATCGATTTGTTTATGCACATTTACCAAAGTTGATAAACGATATCATTTTAATACTGTTATCCCTTTCAAATTACTAACCGATATAAATTCCATTTTTTTATAATATCGGTATTCCACAACGGGTGTTTACGTTTTTAACAAAAAATATAATATTCTTAATTACAAAATATCCAAATAAATACAAAATATTTAAAATTGTCAATTAATTGATTTTTTTTTAATAAAAATTTATAATGATAACTTGACGTACGGTTATCAATTTGTATTTTAAGTTGGTAGTAATTCGTCATATACCACTTGATCAACAAATTCGATCACAAATTTTAAAAATTATTATAATTATCTACTACAATAACATTTTTGTATATTCTTTTAATTCCAATGTACTTAGGTGAGAAGTACGAGGGCGGATCAATAAGTCCGGGACTATTTGAATGAAACACAGTTTTTTTTTGCAAAAAGTTTTGATTATTATTTTTTATTCGTTTGGCGTGGGTACACGCAGAGAAAAAACATGGTTGAAATATGATCACTGCTACTTTATTGTGCTTGCTGCAATCGGGTATGGTTGTCACAACCAAGTTATTGGTTTTCTAAGCATCAACATGGTCGCTACCATCATTATTTAGTAAATATTTTACTATTTTATGATTGGCTGTAACCATACTGTGGTAACAAAAATTCTGACTATGAAAAAAATATGATAATTATGCAACGATAAAATGCTGGCAACAATCAATAAATAATTTTACAATCAAAGAAAGAAAAGTTAGTTTTCTTAGATTATGGATTATATAATGATAATCCAGGAATCACAATATAGTTATGAGGGCCCATAGTATGATAACATTTTGAGCATACTATGATTACGTGCGATCATATTATGATAAATTCATTATAACATGAATATTAAATTTTTTAAGCTAAAGATCTTTTTTTATAAAATTTCTTATTTTATTTTCAATATTTCGCTAACAATTTGTTAGCATCTTCAGGAATACAAAATTTTAATTATTTTGTTTTCCTGAAGATACTAACGAATTTTTAGCGAAATATTGAAAATAAAATAAGAAATTTTATAAAAAAAAAAAGATCTTTAGCGTAAAAAAATTGGATTGGCCCAGCCATATTTTTGGTTTGCGTGTAGCGTTTTTATTTTATCGGATTTCGATAAACAGCGATTTTTGTCACTTATTTAGCTTTTAGGCAAGTTTTCCATTTGTTTCTGGCCGAAATATTTGAAAACAATTTAAAATACATCAATCCTTTTAATTATGGTAAAATACAGATATACTAAATCGCCACTGTTTAGGGTCAAAGGTTTATGAGATTTTAATATTTGTAATCTGAAGGGATATTGATAAAATTGCTTAATAATATGTTCCTAGGTCTTAAAATAACATTCCTATTTTATTTATGTTTTTTAGAATTTATCAGGTCATCGTCAGCCTTCTTATGAACCACCCAACCCACAAACAACACATTCTTATAAACAGGCTTATATATCACACACTCCAAGAAAAGTGACTATGGCCTGGTCGCTCATGATGAAAGTGTGCACTCCATCTACGTAACGCCGAAAAGGTAAGGCAGATTGTTCTAAGATTCAGATCCAAACGATGGCCGAAAAGGTGGGAAAGATTCATCTTAGAATTTTTTTTACCTTGTATACAAATTTTCTCAAAATCGAAGTGTTTGGTTTGGGATGATTTCCTTGTGAGTGTTAAGTTTGAGACCTTTTTAAGCTGTTATTTGCGGTTGTTAAGTACGCGGTTTTTATCAAATTGTTTCAATTTTTCTGAGGAATGTTATATTAACATTCTTATTTTACTTCAGAAAATTAACTAAAAAACAGAAAATTAATTTAAAAAAGAATTTTTAAAATTTGTAGGAATTTCTTTTTTTATTTTGTTTTACCACGAACTATAATTACAAACTTTCTGACGATAATTTTTGGTAGTAATGTTTAATTTCTAAACCACTTTTTAAAACACAAAATATTAAAATTAAAATAAATAATAGATAATATTGAAAATAAATACATTATGTAAAAAATTTAAATACAAATTTTTTCGATTTTTAGATCCTGTGCGAGGTGGTTAAATAAATTATAAACCAAAAAGGGTTTAAAATTGTTTTGAAAAATATTTGAAAATATTTTTAAAATTCAATGAAATTTAGAAACCTGAATTTTGTTTAGATTTTATTTATCTAGTTCTCACCCACCCTAAATACATATTCAATGTTCAATTTTTCTTATTTTTTCTAATTTTTAAGTTTTATAACTGCAGCAATAAAAGTCAAATTTATTCAAATACATCTTGTCAAATATTGGACCCTTTTGTATCTTATTATATCTAATTCGATACAATTATATTGTATGCTATATAATTGGATTTCTCAATTTTTTGGATCAGAATGGATATTTTTATAAGCGGGAGCAGGGCTCTAAAATAAAAAACTTCAACAAACTTTTGAACTCTCCATTTCAATAGCTTTTTAAAGACTTATAATCTCGCTGAATTACAGTGGTGCCAAATATAAAGTCCTTTATATTTCACCACCTTCCCACATTAATTAATAGAACAAATTTCCTGAGTGTTGCTTTTCTAAAAAAAAAATCAGTTTTCTCTATGTATATACATAGGAGATGTCACAAAAACTTAAAATTTAGAGGACAAAAGCTAAGGTCATTATGTATCGCTGCTAAACCATCTCAAGATGTTTAACTTTCCAAATAAAAACTTGTAAAAATTGTCAATTTTATACTCGCTTTTTACTACCAAAACATCAGAGATCCCTCAATCCATAACCCAATTATACTATGGTCGGCAGGCAAGTTTCCTGTAACTTTTATGTTAAATATTTTAAAATTTTCTATTAATTAAATGTATGAAATCTTATACATTTATTAACCTTTATTTAGCCATTTAATGTCTACCTAATAAACATATAAAATTTTCATTCATCGTTAATATAAACCACATACTTAACAACCGCAAAAAACAGCTTAAAAAGGTCTCAAACTTAACACTAACAAGAATATCATCCCAAACCAAACATTTGGATTTTGAGAAAATTGGTATACATGGTAAAAAAAGATTTCTTAGATGAATCTTTTCGGCCATCGTTAGGATCTGAATTTTAGAACAGTCTGCCTTACTTTTTCGGCCAATTAACGAATCTAGGGGTGAATTAGCAGAAAGAAATTCAGACATTTTTGAGTACTTTTTTCTTCGGACGTTAAATATTCTATACAAAAACTGCAAATTTTTTTCAAAAAGTACTAAAAACGGGGTTCGCAAGAAATGTGTTAAAATCGAAAATAGCACGAATATGAAAACTAGAAAAAAGACGTGTCCGCTGTAACTTAGTAAGAAATAAAATAAGCGAATGTATAAAGATATCCAAAGTTTATAAAAATTTTAAAATAGCAAAATCAAAAAAGCAATAAAAGGACCAAAAAAGATACGAATAAATGGAACTTAAAAATCCCATTCTAACGATACCACAATTGCATGTGCTTTCTAAAAATTTAAAAAGTACCCTATCCAGATGGCCCTAAAGCCAAGACATATCGATATTGTTTTTTTTTTTTTTGTTTATATTAATAACTAATTTTTTCTTTGAGCTTAAAATTCGTTTTTAACAAAAAATATTATGTATTTTTCAATATTTCGCTACTCCATTGTGTATCATCTTCCGGAAAGAAGATAAAGATGCTACACAATGGAGTAGCGATATACTGTAAAATAAAAAAAAAATAAAAAAAAAAATTTTGTAAAAAACGAAGAGCGAATAAATTAGTTATTAATAAAAGAAAAAGGTTAAATAAAAGTTAAAATATTTTCCATATCCATATTTTTTTCCATATCCACATTTTTTCCATATCCATATTTCACATATCCATATTTCATCTAAATCAGAGAATTTTACATAGGGCTTCTTTCCTTGTCAATTTTTGGACTGCTAATCGCAGGTGCCATTTCAGCAGTACAACATTTAAAAAGAAAAAATAAATTTACATCCCAAAAGTGATTCAATAATTGGCAAAAAAAAAAAAAAAAAAAAAAAAATGAACAAGAAACGCAAAAAAACATCCAGTATTAGACTCCTTGATAAAGTGTATTGAAGTGCAAAATGTGTGATTCACTGAAATGCATTAATACGCATAAAGACCAGTTACATGACAACTGCTTAAACAACTGACAGCTATGGTTAATCGCTTGTCTAAGCACTTACGATGACGTTAGAAAAAAAATAAATGAAAACGCAAACGAAGCTAATAAAGACATCATATCATCACCAAACAGTACAATGTCGAGGTATCACCATCCATGACAAACAAACGTTCAGCAAAGGGATGTTTTGGATTTATTACTTCATATAATACAAGGCAAGGAAGGTACCAAAGAAGAATGAATGCATTGACACATAAATCCTTTGTGTAAACAACAAACAAAACCAAATACGAGAAAAGTAAATGTGAAGTAACATGACTAAGGATTATATCTCCCAGCAAAACTTCCTATAAGCTGGTAATGAGTGAATGTAGGTTACTTGTTCCTTTTCTATTATAAAAGCTATTATTTTAAAAAGGGCATGTCCATCTTAATTAGTATTTATCTCAATCACTTATTCCTAAGCTAACAGTAATGTGCATTATTTTTATTTTTTAATATGGGCATGCTAATCGAGGTATCTACTTACATCGATAACAGGGTACTCTGAACATACAGGTTGGGTCTTACTGTAAAAGAACATTTTTAATTTAAAGTCGACTTTATTATTAAACATACGATTTAATTCATGTTGTATACGGGAATATACAAAAACATATATGCTTGGGAATGCCTGTAAAGCATACCTGGGATTTCTTCATTAGCATTGAAATTTCATTAGCATTATTTGAGTAATGCTAATGCCAAAAAAAATTTATTAACATTTAAAGGTAATGAAATTTTCTGGCGTTAGCATTTGTCCTATTAATGCTATTTGCAATTGATCAAAAAAAAGCATTTGTTTCCTAAAAAAATTGGTGATGTTGTTGTTTTTTAAATGGATTTCTCGGCAACTTCCCGGTCCTGGCATATTTTTGTTAATGCAGTGTATTGACACTCCAGGAAAGAGCAATTTCAATTATTTTTCGAAGTATTCACCATTTTGTAATATGGCTGGTATTTCGAAAACTAAGACAGTGCAAAACGTACAAAATTTTGCTCTAGCAAATTATATTATATATTTTTAGTTGTTTGTTTTAAATTGATTAATTATTTGTTTTTAATTGATTAATTATTAATCAATGAAATCAAACAATTAAAATCATTGTCTTGAAAAAAGACATTGGCATTTTCATATGACAGGTACAGGATTTTCTAAATTTAAGAGCCACTCTGTCATATGACAGGTACAGGATATGTCAGAATTACAGCTAGATTATTTATGCAAAGTTTCAGTCTATTCTGAACCAAATCATAAAAGCGGTGTACATGGGACCGGAAAGTCCGTTTTGTTTCCGTATAAATGTATGAAAAATGAAGGACCTTTTTAATTAAGAGCCAGTGTCGAAATATTTTTGTTGCAGAGATTAAAAAGAAGTTTGCATTTCTAAGTCAGAATTACTTCTAAAAAGTTTTAGTCCATTGTGAGCCAAGTCATAAAATCGGCAGACATGGGAACGAAAAAGACCGAAGTATTTTATATATAAATGTATGTAAAGTAATGGTCTTTCTGAATTCAAGAGCCAGTAGCGGAATATTTTTGTTCCACAAGTTAAAACAAAAATTTACAGTTTCAAGTCAGAACTACGTCTCGAATATTTCTGCAAAGTTTTAATCCATTGTAAGACAAGTCATAAAAACGACGTACATGGGTACACCGGTTCTGACCGTAGCCTCTTAAATATTCTCATTATTTATGGGACACAATATCATTCATGTGGCTGATTCGTCTAGCTTCGTAGTAGCTCATCCCGTCAGTCCAATTTTCCAAGACTTCGTTAATGGTTTCTGTTTCTATCTCACGAATGGCTCGGACTATATTAGCCTTATGAGATGGATCGTTTCAGAAATATTCAAACAGCATCGGTCTTTACGGGGCCCCACAAGAAAAGGACTAAAGGAATCGCATTTCCTTTGCGACTAACTGACATCGCCAAGACGGCTGATTACACGATTACTAAAATTATTGCGCTTGTTTGATAAGCTGAGTGACATGGTACGCCATCCTCCTGAAACCAAAGATTATGCAAGTTCATATTTTTCATTTCAGTTTAAAATATGTACGTAAAAACGGGTATGTAGTGCTCGGCGCTACACTAAAATTGCTTTTCCAGCAGCATTTTTAAAAAAATTTGCTACCACTCCAAAACCAAACCAATCTGTGCTCTCTCTGTGGATGCATTAAGTTCTCGATTATGACTTGCGATTTTCCGATTCCCAAATTTTGTTTGTTGTCATAGCTGCTGATATGAAAAAAATGATTTTCCGGCCGAATCCAATGTCCGATTGGGCCTCTGCAAGGCCAAAACTAAGAAACCGTAACGAAATGTATAGCCGAGTGGTTGAGATCGATGGCGAGTCGATGTTCTTGGATTGAGTTGCACATTTTTGGCCACAGCAATCACATTGTCATCGGTATGAACCATATGACGACGGGGAACATGAGTGTTGTCCACTAGCAAACCATTCTCACAAACTTTTTGCACTAACTTTCGTACAGCACTCGTGGTGGGTGCTTCATTTAAGACAATCATTCTTTCAAACAAACTCACAGTTGAGACAACACAGTACTCACTTTGGAAATAAGTTTCCAAAATTTCCAAATATTGTTCAAGCGTAAAGAGACTCATTTTTGTCAGCGGAGATATGATACTGATTGATAGTCAATATGTGTTTGGACCACCCCCAGCACTTAACCCCATTGAAATAAAATAATATAAGGCTATGAACAAAAAATGTTCAGCAAGCTATCCTATTCACCATCAGATGGTGCGAAACAACAAAGATTTAACATATCGCGCAATAACAGTGCTGCCATATTTGAAGCCAGCTTTAATCCTCCTCTATTCCCATTCCAAAGAAAGAAATACATTAATTAATAGGAAGAATTTCCTAAGTGTTTCTTCTGTTTAAGAAAAAAGTGAAAGTTTTGCTGGGTTTTTTATTAAGTTTTGTATCTATGGTTGTTAGGGGCATAACATCCTTTAAATAACAATGTAAATTGACCAGTAGCTATTGTTTACCCAAATACAAAATTATTCACCAAACTATTTATAATATTACTATTATATATCCCATCGCATTGTACCATGACCAAATATTTTAGCTATAACCCTAGTGAATTCTTGGAATGATTATTCCATGTGTGAACATCAAAGTAGTTTGTATTTGGTTGCTTGGTGCTAATCGTCTTAATGTCCAACTATAACAAGTCTATATTTTTTTTATACAGGGGTGCAGATTAATTGGCACATTTTCCTTTACTATTATCCATTGTTTTATTCGTCAAAGAATCCTAGATTTGATTGCTAAAATGACGAAAAATAGTGAAATGCTCATGTAAACGAAAATTTTTGCTAGAATGAAAAAATTAAAATTCACATTGTCAACAGATCATTTTCAATGGCTATGCAATTAGAGCTCTTCCAAATATGTCTTTAATAGATAAAGTTTCAAAAATTATTTTCTTATTTTCTTAAAGGGAAGGAAGTTATACTACTTATTAATAACTCTATAAAATATATGCTCTAAAATAATTTAAAAGCAAAATATATTTATAGGTACTGTTTTGAACCTGATCGAAACTGTATTTATTTAAATACTCTTCATGTGATGTATCTAATATTTTGTGTTAAAATTTTTGGAAAATATTAAGTTATAGAATTACAGAAAATCTTATAAAGTTTGTACAATACTGCAAGGCTTTAATACAAAGCAACTAAACCATACAAACAAACACACATTAGAAGTGTGAATATTTATGTGACTATGTATATATCTACACTAAGGTATCCCTTAAATTACGAATTGTCGCTTTTGGTAATAAGTACATAATGTCAATTTCAAGTACGTACTGAATTTTTATTAAACTTTTAATATTAAAAGCATCTAGCTGACCATTAGCCAAGGTGCTTGTCTACCTCTGTACACCCTGAAAGTTTCACATTTCTTGCTTAAATCAATGAAACTTGAGCCTCAAATGCTGAAATTGTAACTTCCGAAATTTGTCTTTCTGTTAGAATTTCCATTTTGCATTCAGTCCATCCTATAGTTTAATTAAGTCTTACAACCACCTAAAACTTAAAATTTAAAATAGAAGTCTACTTAAAATATTTGTATAGTAAGCATGAGTATGTCTCGAGATATAAAAAGGTTGTTAAAAATAATTAATGTTGGAAATTAAAAAAAAATATATATTGGAAAATGTAGACGCGACGCACAGTGTCGTGTTTTCATATAACGAGCGGCCAAAAATAGGAGTTGTCGTAGAGTTACGAAATTTGGCAGACTTAATTGACTTGGTGAAAGATAGTCAAATGTCAAATATGGAAAATTTCGGAGCAAGGATTCGGGTCCTTCCCAAATATCCTGAAAATTATAAATGTTTTAACAGAATACCTTACATAACTTTAACGTTTCGGCCAAATCTGGTCCAATTCATAGTAGAGACAAGCACAGTTCAAAAATGTCCTTTTTCGAAAATTTAAGAGAAATTGTAAACAAAATAAAATTAATTAGTATTTTTTTTTTGGGTATGAAACACTTAGATCATTCTGAATTAATAAAAAAAAAAAATTAAAATTTTGAGCAAGGACACACCCACCTCACATATATCCTGAAAAAAAAATAAAAATCGAAAAATTTTACCTCTAACTAAAACTATGTTTATTATTTTGTAAACGAAATTAATTCTGTTAAATTTTATAAAAATCGGATGAATAAAACAATATATTTATACAAAATATATTAACTTGCATATTCAAAAAAGTTGAAATAGTTTTTAAAAGAATTTGTTAAAAAAATTGTATACAAAATGCATCAAATAAACATTTATCAAGTCTACTTTAGTTTTTTTGTTTACCTTAGGTCTTTATACTGCAGGTCTGCCTCTTCGACTTGTGCTTGGTTCCTTTAAAAGCTATTACTTTAGTACAAAGAAATTTAACTTATGTTAAATACTTACAAAATTCAAGTTTTTATCAGTAACAACAAATGGTGTATCTAGCCACGAACAAAATTCCTTTACAAATCGTTCTTTGGCATAATAACACTTTTTCCACTCCTTTTGAATTTTTAATAATATAAAATGTACTTCATTAATTTTCTTTTTATCCAGTTTTATTTTGTAGAATTCTTCTAAATAATATACTACTTCACACTCTGCTGCACTGCGTGTACTATGCTTTAGCCAAATGTTAAAAAATTGACGAATTTGAACCTGATTAGCCACTGAAAATTGCGAATTAAAATTAGACGTGGACGAAAGTAGAAGTAAAACCAAGTTTTTTGAAATAAACTTACTTGTAGAAGTGTTATATTAAAGTATAAAAAATAACTTTTTTTCCCTTTTTTTTATTGTCCACTGAAGTTAAAAATTTCTAATATAATCACCTATTTCTCTTTGTTTATATTTAGAATAACAGTACATCGCATGTGACAAACACATTGCAGTCAGAAGCAGTGTTGCCATATTTTAACATCACTGTGATTATATTTTAGTTAAAATTATTCTGCTTCATCGACGTTTTGATTAACAATTAACCCTTATAACTTATAGCACTTTTTCAGATTTGTGTATTTACTTATAACTTTCAACTTTGAATGCTCAGAACTTTCTTAAAAATTAACTTTTTTTTTAATTCTTTCAGATTTGTTTTAATTGGAATGTACTTAATAAAACCGTATTAACATTTTTTTTTTAAAATCGATAGTTGACTATTTTATTTTTGGCCGCCCTCACGACACTGTGCGAAGTGGCCAAAAAGCGTTTTTATTTTTGTTCGAATTCGCGCAGTTAGTTTTTAAAATCGACAATTCATAATTTAGGAGACACCTTAATCTACATATGTATTAACTACATATGTAAGTGTGGTAAGCATTATTTGTAAAATATTTCGTTAAAAGCCAACATAAATAACGAGCAACAGTTTTAGCGAGTCAACTACAAATGACAACAAAAGAAATTGCAACATATTCGCTAAATGGTTATATGAGGGGTTTAAGCAAGGATTTTGTTTATTTTATATATTTTTTTTTTTTTGTCATATGTAATTGGCTATGTGTGTGTTGTGTATATGTGTGTGTGTATACATTTTCATATTAACACTCTAGAGAGTGACAAAAAGAGGAAGAACTGAAAAAGTGGTACGACAGTGGGATTTATGAGATTTCTAAGTTCTTTGTGGCTGTTTTGGGATGTAGATTATGTGGTTGGAGTGTCTATGTGTGAAATGCATTATGGTTTTATTACAATTTCTTATTTTGTAGTAAAACATTTTACTTAAGTAATCTGTGTGTGTGTGTATGCGTGTATGAATGTGTCGGTATTAAAAGCTAAACAAATAAATTTTACTATTATATCCTTACTATTTTTTTTTTCTATTTCTCAAAAAGGACTTTTATTGTATTTAGCCCTATGGTATAGTAAAATTATATATTAGTAAAACTAATGTATATATTTAAAAAAAATTGCTAGAATTTATACTTTAATAATAAATGTAAATATTACTTTAACCCTATAAAGATAAAGAAATGGAAAAATAACAAAGTTTTGCTAAGTGCTTTTGCTATTGCCAGGGCATTGAAGTTCCTGAACTAAAAATCATGTTTTATGTACATAAATTATGCATTGAAATCGATATAATTGTCTTTAAAGTTTAAAAAAAAATGTTTTTATTTTTGATTTACTTCAGCGTTTTCAATATTATTAATTCAATGTTTATAGCTATTGTCTTGAAAAATAATTTAAACATTAAAAATGACAGTTCCTTGAAAAGTTAAAAATTGAATTTATCTGACAATTTCGTCTTCTGTATAAAAAATGATTGAAAAACTAGTAAAAAGATTAAAGTCGAGAATACCGATCGTATAACATGATTTGTTGGACGAAAATTTCCTTTAAAAGTAGATCTGAATAGAGACCGACAATAATCAAATTAAATGCGTCCCTTTTAACTCATTTACCAAATTTCATCTAAATTAGTTTTTGCATAGTGTGCAGATTTGCATCGTCCTCTTGAAAAACATATCCTTCAGTTCAAATTCATAAATTTTCGATAAAAAAAACTCATTGATGATGGTTCTGTATCACTCACCACACGCATAGAAAACACATGGTAGGGACAATCATATAACATATTTTTGGTATTTTGATTGTGCCAACCATAGACGTACTATAATTGATTTATCATTTTATGATAATAAAATAATCATAATTTTATAATGATATGATCCGTACAGTTATATTATAATTCGAGAAATTTAAGGATATTTTTATAAGAATACTTTTTTATTTCTAAAGAAAAAATTTAGTTTTAAGGACTTTTTTAAGAAAACTTCCTTGATTCTTTGAAATTTTTTAAAGAAAAATACTTCAAAAAAAATTTGAAATTTTAAGGACTTTTTTAATAAAAATACAAAGATTCTATAGACATTTTCTGATAGAAAAGATATATAGATTATAAGGACATTTTATATATATATATATATTTTTTTTTTGAAATAATCCTTGAGTTTCAGAATTTTTCTTTTCGAAAAAGTCCTAAGAAACTAAATATTTTTTATAATGAAAATTTCCCAGAATCTAAGAATTTTTAGTTTACTGTTTACAGAATCTGAAAATCTGTTTACAGAATGAGAAGGAAAATTCCATAGAATATAAAAATGCTTATGGACTTTTTCTTAAAAAAAAATATTTTATTAATATTCTTATGAGTACTTATTTCTCAAGAAAATCGTTATACTGAATTCGAAAATCAAGGTTAAATTTTTTTGTGATATTGTGATTTTTTTTAATTTTTCGACCTTTTTTCACTTGACGAATCATATCTCGAGCTAGAAATGTCCGATTTCGTTCTTGGTACCCAAATGCAAGGTATTGAGATGACGAACAAATATGTATAATCGGATCTTTGATCGCTAAAGCCGTTCAAAATATATCGATAACATTAGGGCACATTTTCAAAAAAATCATATTTTACAGTAACACTTTTCCGACGGAAAATTACAAATCGTTAAAACAACGTCTGGTTTCTCTTCATGATACTTTTACGTAAGAACTAAGACAAACCAGAAAAAAATCGACCGAAAAATAACAAAGTTATAAGCAATTGAGTGAATAAATCCAAATCTCATATTTTAAGAATAATTTTTTTTTTTCGACAATATATTGGGTTTAAACTCTTGCAATACATTCTTGGCCATTTTGTGTGTTAGAAATAGTTGTGGCCCTTGCTTTGTCTCCGGTTGCTTTTGGGACCCGTTTCTCTAGTGAGAAACCATACATAGTTTCCCAACATTGCTTAATCCCAAAATCCTTGATAGCGCCGCTCAATGGTTTTAATTTGTTGGTGAAATCTCTCGCAGTGTTCGTCACTTACGTCACCAAGATTGTCCGGAAAGAAATTCAAATAAATAAAATGGTAAAAACAATACAATAGAAATCAACCAGAAATGAAATAAAATAATGGCATTCCGTACCCATCTTTTTGTAGTTCTTCAGCAAATCGGTAATAATTCCCTCGTAGTTAGGGCTTTTATTGTTCCCAAGAAAATTGGTAACAACCAGTTGAAATTAATTCCAGGCCTCGTTTTCAACGGGTGTTAAATATTTTGGAAAATCTGTGCTTTTTATCAATTTCTTTATGTTTGGACCATCGAAGACGCCTTCCTTGATTTTTGCTACAGAAAGCTGCGGGAAAAGGGTTTTCAAATAGGAAAATACTTGGCCTTCCTTGTCTAAGACCTTCACAAAATTTTTAATGAGGCCAAGTTTAATGTGCAACGCTGGAAGGATTATATTTTCTTTTTTGACAAGAGGCACGTATTTAATATTGTCTTTGCCCACTGTGACGTTCTCCCTTTCTGGCCACTGTTTTCTTCTATAATGATGTTCACGAGCACGACTATACCAGAGGCAAAGAAAGCAGCAATATTTTGTATATCCACCCTGCATTCCACACAACATGCCGACGACTTTGAGATCGGAACATATTTTCCAGTTGTGATGCTCATATTTAATGTATTTTAGCAAACTGGCCATTGTGGCGTATGATTCTTTAGTGTTGACGGTATGAGCGTTGGGGATAGAAGGTTTTACATTTCCAATATGCAGTAGGACTGCTTTCAAACTCTCCTTACTACCATCAATGAACAAGCGCCACTCATTTGGATCACAAAGCTCTCCGAGTTGCTCAAACAATGCAGGAATATCGTTGCAGTAGCATATGTCGTTTTCCTTCTTAAAATGTTGTGCGTAAGGTTTATCACGGTTTCTGTAAAATGTTCCATTTACTCCCAGAGCCAAACAGTTCCGTTGCTTCAGGCGAGATGCAAGTAACTCTGCTTTTTCCTTTGACAGCTCGAGATCTCTCACCAAATCAATTCAATTCAGGCTGGGTAAACTTTTGCAATTGCGACTGCTGTTGAAATTCATTATCACTGCTTGTGTCTGTCTCTTGTGATGATTCGAAAGGTTCAATCATTGAACCGGGGCACTTAGGAATAGGATATTCACTTGAATGTGGAACTGGAAGCGAAACAGATGCTACTGTCGGATAAGCCCATTTGGCACTCTTTCCAAAACCAGTGGATTTGCTTAGGCAAAAGTAACAATCAACCGAATGGCGAGCGGCTCTCTCCATATCATCGGTACACCGAATTTCATGTATCGTCCAATTTGTAATAAAAATTCACTTTATTATTAATTCTATTGTATATATAAATTTAATCTTACTGTGATGAACCAGAAGCCCACGCGGCAAGAGTTATGTGGCACGATAAACAAACATTATTTGGTGTCCATTAATCATGAAAAGTTGCAGGTGCTAATTCAAAATATTGCAGATAATTCTGTTGTAACGAATCGGTGAATCTACGTCTATTTGGTTGGGGGACAAAATTGCCACACACGTAACAGAAATTATTTGGATTGTTTACGCCCTCAAATTCTCGTTTTCTTTTATACATTTTGATGAACACAATGAAATATAATTTCAATCAAATTTGTGAGAATAATATACAAACAACCGACACTACGTTTTATAGAAGCTGTCAAAATAAAATGTCAACGTTAGAAGCTGTCAAAACAAAATGTCAGGGTTAGAATGTGTCGAAACAAAATATCAGGGATCTAAGGGAATAGTTTCGTAGGGTTTGTCTATACTGAGCAGTAGTTTGGTGATTGAACCCAATATATTGTCGAAAAAAATAAATTATTCTTAAAATATGAGATTTGGATTTATTCACTCAATTGCTTATAACTTTGTTATTTTTCGGTCGATTTTCTTCTGGTTTGTCTTAGTTCTTACGTAAAAGTATCAGGTTTACACACATGAAGAGAAACCAGACGTTTTTTTTAACGATTTGTAATTTTCCGTCGGAAAAGTGTTACTGTAAAATATGATTTTTATGAAAATGTGCCCTAATGTTATCGATATATTTTGAACGGCTTTACCGATCAAAGATCCGATTATACATATTTGTTCATCATCTCAATACCTTGCATTTGGGTACAAAGGGCGACCCAATCGGACATTTCTAGCTCGAGATATGTTTTGTCAAGTGTAAAAAGGTCGAAAAATTAAAAAAATCACAATATCTCAACAACTGTTCCATAAAAAAAATTTAACCTTGATTTTCGAATTCAGCGGGAGAAAATACATAAAGAAAATCACCTCTTATCAAATGTACATTTACGGTGTAAACTAGTGTAATTAATTTTTTCGACAAAGAATGAATTAGAGTAAATGAAAATGTTATAATGTATTTTCGAAAGAAAACCCCCCAAGTGAAAATTATTATATATTATCAGTTTTACTTGGGTTTTTTTTTAACAAGACTTGACTTATAATTATTCATTGATAATTATCAGCATTTTATGGTTTCATAAATATCAAATGTTTTTTATAGTCAGAATTTTTGTTACCACAGTATGGTTGCAGCCAATCATGTTTTAAAATAGAAAGTGGCAATCAAGAATGTAGCGGCCATACTGATGGTTAGAAATTATTTATAAATTGAAAACTTAATTCGGACAACCATGCCCGAATGCGGTAAGCATAATATAGGGATCATGTCGCAGCCATGTTGCTTCTCTGCGTCCACGCAGTGACTTTCATCGGATGTAATGGATTCTTACGGAAAATTTTGTTCCTTTACGTATCCGTTCAAGTAAAAATGGGCCTGATGAATCAACAAAGAATTATTCTGTAAGAAAATAGTCATGAGAATTCCGCGTTCTTCTGCATTCTATGGCTTGTTGACATATATGTTTCCTTCAAAAATATTGGTTTATAGCGGGATTTACAACAGATGGCGTATTTTTTACACATCGTTAGTTCCCTTCAATAACTTATATAGAATTTTGGAGGGTAAACATCTGTAATTTAGTCTCACTTAGTCATTAAACGAAATAGTGTAAACAAAAAAGTTGTTTTCATTTTGCTTCTAAAATGTTGAATTTTGTACCAACAAAGCATCATTTGCGGGGAGTTAAAACAATACTGAGAGTTTCCGATGAAAGTTGCTGATTCGCGGCAGGAGACTACAATTCCTTGGAGAGATAAGCACTATTCTCCTTGCAAATTTGGAAATCTGAGCTTAGCAGGATGATTGACTTCATTAGAGGCCCTTTATAATCTAATCTAAGCCACCTTGTATTTTTGGTGTTTGCACACATCAGAACAAACCCATTACACCCTGACCATGTAGTGGTGTAGGTTAAAAATGTAGGCGAATGCGCTGTAGCTTTGACGTCACTGCCTTTCCAATTTTCTTTTTATAAATTTTTCTTTTTTAAAGATTTGGTTGTTCAGATATTTTTAGATTGTCTCAAATATAAAAATATTTTGTATTCTTTCCTTTTAAATCTCATAATTTCTCTAATATATTAATTAAAAACAATTGAGCATCACAGTGTTAATCTAATTCCCATTTCCCCACTTGTAACAGCTTTAAGTTTTAATTGAATATTTTTTAATTACCACCATTAGCATGCTTGTCACATTCATAATCCCTGGTTTTTAACCCCCATCAATTTCCAACATTTATTCATCTGTCCATATGAATCCATTTTTAGTGTTTTTCCTTGTTTGCATTTTAGGTTAACACAAGTTTTATTGTTTTTTTTTTTTCTTTTTGTTCTATTAGCAAATATTCAATGTTATTGTCAGTTTATTCTCCCTTTATTTGTGTTGTATCCTTTAAGTGTTTACATAAATCTCTTTCAGTGGCAAGTGGTTGGTGCGAGTAATAAATACATAGTATGTCATTCTGTCTTCTTAATTTAATCAAAAATTAATGTTTTAAATATATTTAAGAGCTGCCAGATTCACCGGATTTTCAAAACAAAAAAACTGATTTGATAATTTTGCAGTAAAAAATATTCGGAAAAAATTTGTCTAATTTGACAAACACCTAACGACGTACTAATTTTGGTCGTAGGCTTAGATCTTAATCCAAAGAAACTTTTATGAAAAAAATGTATTTTATATTTGTTAACCCTTTTTTGCGTTTGTAAATTTTCAAAATTTATATATTTTTTTGTTTGCTAGTTATACAGTAAACTCTTAGCAGCACTGTCGTATACATATTTATAAAATAATACTGTTAAAGTAATGACAAAATCATGTGTATTCTGAAAAAGAAATCCTACACAAATTGGCTCGTTTTTACATTAAATATCTATTATTGTAAATGCCATAATGTTGTGTTAATCGTTTAGCAAAACACCAGCAACAAATTATGTTGTTTTTGTCAGCCATTTGGTAAATCGCCATTTCAATAATTAAGTTGCCAAACGTGTTTGAAAATCGTCATATCTGACCACCCTGGGCAATGTCTGTGTTGTATACATTAAAATTAGAAACTTTTTATTCAGCTAAAATTATATTAACATGTTAGTGAAATGGGAAAACACTTTCAATTAAACTAACTTATTGCTTGAATATTAAGGCGTTTCACCAAAATCTTTTTTTGGATTTTTGAATATCTTAAAGCAGAATATAAATTAATTTGACCCAAGAGATTTTTTCAAATTTTTTTCCGTGGTAAAAATTATTTTTTTAGGCTGAATCTAGGGGACTTTTAAATTATGAATTTAATATCTTCAATTTAAAATCGCAATAAATCAAGAATTAGGCAGGGTATGGGGTAAAACCAAATCAGTTGGATAGGCCTTCAAAATATACATATTTATCCTCCTTTATTCGATCTTCAATATTATAATATATTATTACTTAAAATCGAGTTCAAGATCCTTTTATAAGAAATAATAATAATGATTATTTATTATTTCTTTTCCTCCAATATTTCGTCACCACATTGGGTGACTTCTTCAGGGAAATTATATAATTTTTTTCAACAATAAAAACATATTATTTTTTATAAAAGGATCTTGAACTCGATTTTAAGTAATAATATATTATACATATTTTTTTTATGCAAATAACAAAAGTTCTTGTTTCCTAACTTTATTTTGTGGATAAAATTAAGTCGTGTGACCCCTCACCGACCAAAATAAAAAAAATCATAAAAAGTTCTCAAAAATTTCTTGGGCAAAAAAATTGTCTTTTTTGGAACGTCTTAATAAATAATAAATATTCATAGAATTTATTACTAACGTTAATTACTTTAACTTTGTCCGAAATGCTTAAATGTTGTGTATATTCCTACCCTGTAAATATTTTGTAAATGATATTAAAACTTTATTTAAAGTAACATAAGTTGAATGACATTGCCTTTCCGTATTGGGAAAGTTGAACATTTTTGAGAAAATTTGTCTATACCTCACATTTATTAACGAAATAAAATAAGAAAGATATTCTAAAATCAGACGACTACATTCTGAACTGGTTTATCTTGGCCGATTTTAAATAATAATTAATATTTTTAATACAATAATTTATATTCAGTGCTTAATAAAAGTCAACAAGATTTTGATTCGATTGATTTTTTTTGTAAATTTTTACTTTCAATTATTAAAAAATCCATATGCATTAAAACCACCTAATTAACCAAAAGATATCGATGCAAAACTTTATCATCTAAGTGACATTTCTTACATTATATGGTAATAAATCACTTATGATATGAGAATGATCCGATTGTGATAGAAAACAATAGAGTTTTGTTTTGAAATGTGGGGGAATGTCTTGTACATTTAATCGTTTAATTTTTCACTACCCTTCTTAGTTTTCCTATGCAAAGTGCTTTATATTACCTTACAACTATATTTAGATAAAAAAAAAATGCTGTAATAAAATATGTTTATAATCTACACCGGATTCAAAATTTTGAATTCGCATATTGCAAAGTTAAAAGCCTAACAGAAAGCAGAATTTTAGAAACTCCAATTTCAGAAATTGGAAACTCAAGTTTCAGAACTTCTACCAAGGGCTTTATAAAACTACACTCACAATTTATTTTCCGTTAGCGAATGTAGTTTATTCAAAAAAGTAATACGTGGAGTTTGTTTTTAAATGAAGAATCAATTGCATTTCATAGAAATATATTTTTGAACTATTTGAATCAGTCATTCAAAAAATAAACTACAGGGTGTCCGCCGGGAAGGTATACTACTTTGTTTTGCCACAATTTTGGTAAACATTAGTCTTGACAGCTCATATTTGGCAGTCGTGAAGTAGACACGTGGAAATTTTATTATGGAATAATATTCGATAAACCAACGTGTTTTAATCGTTAAAGATTTTATCAAAATCAATCATCGACGATGAGAAAGTTACGTGAAATTTTTGGGAGAAACAACGTGCCAACAAAACGCACTATTTATCGTGTAGTGAATGATTTCGAAGAAAGAGGGTAGGTAGGTGATAGGCCCAAGCATGAACCACAACGTATTGCAAGATCGGCTGAATACATTACTGCTGCTCGAGAAAGTGTTCAAAACAATCCATTAACCTCAATTCGACGCGAGTCTCAGGAGCTTGGTCTTTAAAGAAGAATTTTCGCCACAATTTGCGCAAGGATTTGTATTTGTTTCCATTTAAGATTCAGTGACACAAAAGCTTCTTCCACAAGTCCATTTACGCCGCCGTACATATGCCAATAGGATGTTACAGCTCGCCACTGACAACCCCGAATTTCATGAAAAAATCATAATGAGTGACGACGCACATTTTCATTTGAATGGATATGTTAATAAATAGAATAGTCAGTTCTAGGCAATGGAAAACCCTCAAATTATTCATCAGTCACCTTTGCAACCATTAAAAGTGACATTCTGGTGTGAAATTTGGTAAGGAGGAATCATTGGACGTCACTTCTTTGAAAATGATATGATTGAAAACTTTTTAACGCCACAACTACATGCTTTGGGCTTGATTAACATGTGGTATCAAGAAGACGGGTGTCACATCGCATACAGCCAGGATTACAATGGAATTACTGCGAGACCTTTTTCCATAACAAGTTATTGATGTTGGTGATGTTGATTGGCCTCCGCGGTCGCCTGATTTGACTGCTCCGGACTTCTTTTTGTGGGGATATCTGAAAAGCTAGGTTTATGCAAACAAACCAAAAACGCTTGAGCAACTCAAACAAAATATTCGTGATGTAATACCGCGTGAAATGTGTGAGAATATAATGAAAAATGTCCTTAAAAGGGCTCGCATTTGTGAGGCTAACAGAGGCGGACATTTATGTGATATTGTATTCCATACATAATTGCCGACATTAAATAAAACATTTATCAATATAAGATCCATTGTCTTTCATTTTATCAAAAATTATAAGCAAAAAAAGTAGTATACATTCCCGGCGGACACCCTGTATAAAAATTTACAAACATTCAGTAGGAGTTGATATTTTCTCTTAAATGAAAAATTTTATGTTTTTTGTTTCTAAAAATAAAAATTCAAATAATTCCTTTTGTTTTTTTTTTTACCAAAATAGTTTAAAATTATTCCAATAAAAATCACAAGAAATTATTCACAGAAAACAAAAATATATACATCTGTGTGTGTGTGTTTTTTATTTTTTTTTTTTTTTGTAAAATTACATACAAATAAATGAAAAATTTCAATTTGAAAAACAAACCAAAAAAATCGTTTTTTTCCATTTTTTTAGTTAAAAATTGATGGTTGTTTTAAACGACTTTCGATTGCTTTTACTACTTTTGTCGATTATTAAACAATGATTACAAATAAAAAACAAAATGGGCTGAATATAATGAAAAATCAGTAGTCACCTTTTTTATTGTATTTTCGATTAATTTAATATGTATTTTAAGTTGTTTTTAACGAAATAATATTGTGAGTGTTTTATTATTAAAATAATTTAGTCAATCATCAGCCGAGGACCATGGCCACTTCTGTACATTCTGAATGTTTCATTGTCCTTGCGAAAATCAACGCATTAGAAGTTCCAAAACTTGAGCCTCGAGTTTTTGAAGTTTTGTGACTAAACTTAAAAACTAAATTTAAGTTAAATTTAAAAAAACTAATAATCACTAGGCTAGTAATCGCTAGTTTAATAATAAAAAAAAAGAAATAAGATCGTATTGAAAATTTTTGAAGTTTTAATTTTTTAAGGTAAAAATTAAAAAATTTCTGCCATTATTGATGTTTGTCATAAATCAAAAACTTGGATTGAAATATTAAGAAATATTAAATTAACTTGCGTTTGTTGCTCCCAAAACTCATACACAGATTTTTTTTAGGCACATTTACTTTTTGATTTTTGTTTTTTATACTCAACATGTTTAACAACATACGTACATATTGTATCAACTTTGACCTCTTGTCTTAAATAACAACAATCTTTCAACACACAATTGCAAAAAGTAAAGACCACAATAGACTTGTAATACGATACATGAAATTGAGACTTTAATGACATTGTCATCTTCATTTTCCATAAATGAAAAGACAATCAAGACATAAGGTAACTAGCTGCTAGTTAAGTAACGTAAACGTCAAGCAGCCCAAAAAAAAAATCACTTATGGTTCTATTCATGTTGTATATAGTTATAGTAAGTACATCAGTATAGTAAAAGAATGTGCTACACAATACCCTAGAGTTGTCAGGTTGTTGCCAAACCCTTAAAATTCTATAAAAAAAAAGAGCCATATTAACATTTTTATCTTACCTTAACATAAGGTTACACATCGACATAACAAACTAGGTGGATTGGATTTGAATGGGTTGGTATTTACTTACACACACTAAAATGTTGGTTGCAAGAAAAATACATTTCATTTGATCCGGTGTATTTTCTATTATAAAAAAAATATGGAATTAGTAATAAAAAACGTACCATAAAACCAATAACATAAGTACAGGGAGATCCTAATGTAGGAATATTTTATAAATCATATGTTTTTTGACACTGATAGATTTTTTCTGTTTGAAATATTGGCTATCAGTCAGTATCATATGCCCGCTGACCAAAATGAATCGCTTTATGCTTATACATCGTTAGAAAATATTGCAAACTTATTTCCAAAGTAAGTGCTGTGTTGCCCAAACTCTGCGTTTGTTGAGAATAATTTTTGGCCGAAATGAGGGACCCACTGCACGTGCTGTACGCAAGTCTGTCAAAATGTTCGTGAGACGGACTTGCTAGTGAACAACACTCATGATCCCCTTCATCGTGCAGTGCATACCCGTCAGAATGTCACTTTAGTGGCCTTAAGTGTGTGCAACTCAATCCAAGAACATCGACTCGCCATCGATCTCAATAACTCGGCATTCCACGCATTAGAATGATGGAATTTTTGCACAAAGATCTCGTATAATTCACTTCCAGGTCCAATTGACTCAGCAATTGAAGGCAAACCGCCACGGCTTATTAAAATCAGTTATGGAACAGTGGGCATGAGTGTGAAATAATAAATAATATATAATTTAATATGAATACAGTTGTCGAAATATCCAGAATTCGATTGGAAACAAATTCGGTGATCACAACTAATATTCTTTTCTGTGTGCAGATCTAATTCATTTTATTCGAACCCCGATTTATGCTCCCTTTGAGACTTCCATCAATTGAGACGACTCTTTTTTAAATTTAGGACGTTAAACTTCAAAAGATGTATTTTGAATTCAGGATAATTCAGATCATTTCCGACAATATACTCAGACAAAACAGATTATTTGTTACAACCGAATTTTTTGCCAACCTAATGGTTTGATTGGAGCCACCCATATAGTTATTTGTGGCGACCAAAATTAGGTTAATACAACAGAATTTCGTTTAAAACCATAAATTGTATTAGGAATTCATTTGTTTGCGATAACTAAATAATTCGAATGATGCAACCCAAATATTCAGTTGGCAATAAAGTGTGTTATCACGATGAATCTGTGTTCTCTGTATACTATTACCAGGTATAAAAACAGAATTAATTTCTTCCCATCTCTAATATTTTTGTATACAGTTTACTTTAACCCATATTCGACAGGAAAAAGATATTATGCAAATTTTTCATCAAAAGTGCAAAGAACACAGACTTAAAGATATTTTTAGTGGACATGATCAAACCTTAACGATTTACGATGAACTGGGTTAAGTTTTATGTTCTCCTGCAATGCGACCTATTAGATATATTTCGATCCCTCTGTTTTCATCCATTTATAGTACGGATCTACCAATTGTTTTTATTCTCAGACCGGAAAGGGCAGCACATATGACAAGTATATGCTCACTGGATTCATCATCATCCAAGTAATGTCTGCATATTTTATTGGCTGCAATTTGCATTATACACCCAGAAAACAGTATCAGTTGAGGCCACCGAATTTGTTGCCAATCGAATTCTGGCGGTTACGACAACTGTCTTCATATTAAATTATATTTTTAGTTGTGAAAGCCAATATTCAGTTGTACAATTTAATATTTATATTCCACAGAAATATTATTACGTTCCACAAAATTTTATTTAAAAAAAAACTTATTTTTAAATTTTTTCGTTATCGAAAAACAATCAGATTCATAGTTCACACTATTGCTTACTGCACCACAACTAATTTAAATTTTCTTTGATATATTTGCCATTTAAATATTTGAATGTTTTATTTTAATTAAAAAAAAACAATATTTTTTAAATGTTTGCTTTTTCCGGGATTTGAACTCGGAAAGTCTGAGTACTCTACCTACTACGCTACCTCTCTACCTACTACACTAATATAGCTAATTTTTTAATTTAAACAATTTGTTATGAAAAGAAATGTTAATATAAAATTTGTTTATCAATACCAATCATTACCAATCAGTTCCAAATTTCTAATATATTCACTGAATAAATGGTTGCTTCCACCGAACATAAATACTAAACGAATTTTATTTTTAAAGGTTATTTGAATTACCAATAATTGAATAATAGGATTGATTTTTGGTTTCTTTTCCCTTTTTTTAATACAACATTTTTGCTTTATAAATGTATTTTATGTTATTGCAAATAAAATTTAATCGTCACAAATAAATGATAACGGTTTTGATCGAATGGTTGCATTCTTTTCTCTGGGTGTATGTAAGTATTAATTACATGTGTAATGTCCCTTCTGCGCTCCACACAGGAGTCTTAGACTAGGTATATTCAATTGAAGTGCATCTAGACTTCTTTTTACGTTATAAGATAAAAATCTTTATAAATGCCTGAGATCCGCCCGTTAGTTCCCATCCCAGCAAAACCACACATTACTAAATAATGTGTAAAGTAATGTGTAGCCATAGGGGCTCATGGATTACTTTACACCTCACTTCACTGATGAATTTCAAAGGCGATGAGCCTCAAAGTAATGTATTTACCCATTACTTTAGAGCTGATAATGTAAGGGGTTACTTATATGGTTACGAGAATAGAAAAAGTAATGTGTCGAAAAATAGATGTTTAAAAGAGAAATTTTTATTTAAAAAAAAAATTATTACAAATATTTTAAACGTTATTAAAAATAATGTGGTCATGATGGTAATCGAATCAGGGAAATCTGGTTGCCAGCCAAGAACTCTGCCCACTGAGCTGTCGACGCATATAGTATTTGATTGCTTTAAACTTAAATCAATTGTTGCGCTTCGGTTTTTTTGCTAGTATTGTCAAAACAAACATTATTACCCTTTTGCTTACAAAAAACACAAAGTAGTGTATCTAAAAATAAATTTTCAAAAATATTTCAATTATTACTTTACATTTATAAATCATATAAATATTACGTAATCAATAATCAGTAACTTATTACTTTATGCTTGCAAATAATGAAAAAGATAACGAGCAATCATTACATGGTAACGCATGAGAATATTGCACCCATCGCCAAAGTTTTGCTGGGTTGTTTAGTATTCTGGTTCGTCGTTCAGTTGGAGATAATTTCTTGTTATATTTCTTTGTAAATCCATACTGAGGGCTTGGGCCAATAAATGACCTCTCTGAACCCAGTCTGGTTTGCTCAGCTGCTTGTTTGTTACCATCATGCTTAATATGTGACCAAAACGTTAAACGTCTTACTAGACTAATAATTATGTAAAAACTGAAACTTGTGATCTGATTTTTCTAATATAAATACAAATTTTAAAAAGTATAAAAAATTAAAAAGGCTGGTTCAAAAATCGACACGGAGTATAACTCAAATAAATCTTTCTGATAAAATATTAAAAACATTAAAGTTGGACATGAATACTATATACTATATACCAAGTAAAATTTATGGGAGAGGTCCAAATTCTCGGAAGGGTATTGATCTTTTTTTATGAATAAGGCGAAAACTATAGAGAATTCTTAAGAATTTGCCAAAAAAGGTAATTGTGTTATATTTTTTCAGCAATATTTTTACTTTTAACTTATTTTTTTTTTTGCTGACAAAAGTGTGCTGATACACACATTTATAATGAGAACGAAAATCAGATTAATAACAGGTAGATATCGCAGCTGGTACAAATGTAGTGCTGACACAAAAAATACTAAAAATACAACTTTTTCAAGATACTCTTATATTTTAATAAGTTCTGTAAATTATTTTCATATAAAAAAATGTCTCAATTTTTAACAAATGTATTAATTAATATACAAAGTTGTGAGTTTTTTTATTTATATGATTTTGTTTTTTTTTTTTTTTTTCAAAAAGACACCCTTTATTTCCTTAAGTATCTTTTTTCCTAGCTAGTTATAGGTCTTATAAACACACAAAAAATAATTGTGATTTTGAGATGATAAAGGAAGGATTTATTTTGTGTACCGCGGAAAAATTTATTATATTATCTCTCTTTTAAACTGTTTTAGATCCGCTAATTTATGAAATTTATAATTTAAAATTGATATATGTAATAATTTTCTAGATTTTTTTGTTTTGTTAGTTAAAAAATTAAAAAGAAAATATAGCAAAACAAGTCTCTTCTTTACCTATTTACATATATGTCGTTTACATTTTATAATTAATAAGGACTTTAATTGGTACAATGAGAATATGGGTTAACTAACAAAAAATTAAAAAAACCAAACAACCAACAAGTAGAAGTCAGCCGTCTTAGTTTATCTTTAAAATATAGATTGCGTGTGTTAGGATTTTTTCGCGTTTACTTCTCCCTCTATATTTACTTTTATGTGTTATGTATTCGTACTAACTTTGTATTATTTATCTTTATTTCCTGTTTATTTACCTTCATGTATGACATTTTTTTTTACTTTTTTGTTGACATTTGATGTAAAAAAAATATATACAAAAAATTAAAGTTAAAACTTCTTTAGGGGTTTTTACAAGTTTTGTTGTTATCATCGTCCTCATCATCAGGTGGAGCAAGGTGACTAAAGTAAGTTTACAACTTTGAAAATAAAATAAAAATATGGAAAACCACAATATACGGGAACATTTTTTCAAACTTTGTGTTATTTGTACCACAACATATGGATGTATACATAGAATATTCCCAGCAAAAAAATGCATTCCCAAAAGGGAGTTTATGTAACCAAGTGTTGTAAGCTATGTGTTGTTATTCTTAAGATTTTTTCGTCTGTAAATTTTTTTACCTCATTTCACATTTAAAAACGTTTTTTAGCTTAATTTTTTTTTTCGCCCCGGTAATATTTCTTTAGTTCAACCCTTTTTAACAAAAACACTTTTGAGGCAGTAAAAAATCGGTAAGGCGGTATTTTATGTTTTTGCTTCAATCAAAGTATTTACTGATATACTCCAATACTATGCAGAATATTATTTTACTACGAAGATCATGCATATTGCAATTGCTTGTACTTTATTTTAAAGCATTAAAAAAAATTTGAAAAAAACTTGAGCGCCCCGGTAGGCTAGTTGGTAGCATGCTAGCTTATTAGTGCGGGGGTCGTGGGTTCAATTCCTACCAGAGGCTTTGGTCTGTTTTTCGCTACTACGAGCCGATAGCCTTTGTTGCTAGTGTTCGGTTAGGTTATTTGGATATTATTTATGATTTGAGTTTTCGGTAATTATTGCTGTTTTCAATAACTTTTATTTCTCTTTTTTCGCTGGGTATAAGTAGGTAAATATAAATATTGAAACTGGAGTTATTTCTAAAGGATATAGATATTTTGATATTGAATTTCAATGTACATATACACTGATAGGTTTGATAAATCACCTCCAGAAATCAAATTTATTTATTTTTTTTTTTGCAAATTTTTATAACATTAATATTGTAAGTAGGTATTGAAAATATGTCATGTCAAAGTACAGAAGGGTGGATGTAATTATTTTCAAATATAATTTCAATTGGCAAGAATATGATTGAAAAAATCTTCTGTGAAAGAAAATCATACACAGATATTTATCAAACTGTATTAATTACAAAAATATTTCGTGAATATATAAACAAAAATTTAAAAGTGGCAGTCCACAATGCACAGTGGGGTCTACTTAAAATATTTTGTGTTATTACGCCCCAATTTAGGGTACGTCATGCATGTAAAAATTTTGGGCACCTTTGCCTTTAGTGGCTCAATTATAAAGGATCTAAATTTTACTTGTACAACTTTGCTTGGAGTTTTTTCACCGATTCCAGCGAGTAAAACCGTTAACAGTACTTAAACATTTTTGTTCACTGTTTTATTATAAGTACTCCATTTCATCTTATTTTGGATACCTACAGTGCTCTCCATTACTGACGGTAAATAATTATTTTTTTTAATAGAATCTAAGAACTTTTTTCTCATTAAAATCGATATTTTTACATTTAATATTCTGCCTTCACGCCTTCTTTCTAAAAGTTCACAATAAAATATTTTATTGCAACCCCAGAAAAAACGGTATAGAAATATAAGGGAAATGATTTTTAAAAATCAGCTTTGAGAAATCGGTCCAAAATGTTGTCAAATAATTATCAAACTTAAATTTTTGAAGATTGACAAATAATTATGGGCTTTAGACAAATTTATTTAAAAATTTAAATTTTCCCCAAAGCACGCATTCGGGTATGGTTGTCATAATCAAGATATTGGTTTATAAATAGGTTTTATACATCAATATGGTCGCTACTATCATTATTATAATAAATATTTTAATATTTTATAATTGAAACTTTCTATTTTATAACATGATTGACTTTAACCATACTATGCTACACCAAAATTCTGTCTGAAAAAATATGATAATTATGTAACTATAAAATGCTGATAACAATCAATGAATAATTTTAAATCAAATATAAATAAATAAGAAAAAAATTTTATCAGTTTAGACACCTTTATAAAAATATATATTTATGATCATGTTCACCTTGGGGTTATAGTTTTGGAAATGCCGTATACATATAACAATATAATTTGAAGCTGAGCCGCGAATAAAGTTGTAATCGACAAAATTGAAATTGTTGAAAAATCGAAAAAATCGTTTTAGAACTTGTAGTTGTATCCCACTGACTGATTGCATTTGATAACGAAATCCTGCATAATTTTGCCTAATTTCATTTTTAACTCATAAAAGAGAGTTGTTCTAACTGTATTCTGGAAAAAAAAACTGGTTTTGTAAAAATTGTAGCTTAAAACGTTATTCGCGGCTCCTTTTCATTTATACAAATCATTGTCGAAAAAAATTATTGACAAAAAGATTCTATATAAAGATTTCTTATTTTTTTCTTCTTTGAATAAAAATAATAATATTTTTTTTTAAATATCTTTATTAAACCCTTTCTTGTAAAATAAAGACTTTCTTGAAAAAAGTACTCAGAATATTAATAAAATAATTTTGTATATGAAAAAGTCTGTAGAACCAAGGACTTCTTTTTTACGAAAATGTTTCTTATACAAAACAATAGATTATTATAAAAAAATTTCTGGTAGAAACATTTTTAGGTTCTATGGACTTTTTCTTAAAATAAAATTCTCAGATTTTGTAAACTGGTTCTTACATAAAAATTCATATAACATATTCTTCAAAAACTTAGATTCTAAAAAATTCATGATGAAAAATACTTAGATTGTAAGAACTTTTTCTAGTAGAAATATTCTAAGATTATAATGAAATATTCTTGAAACTCTAAGGAGTATCTAAAAAAAATTCTTAAAAATATTCTTAGAATCTAAGAATATTTCTAGTGGAAAAAGTCCATAGAATATATATATTGTTTTTTATGTAAATTTTGTATATTATTTGATCTATCTGTTTTAATAATATAATTTTAATTTTATCAGGCTCAAGGTCATAATTTTTTAATGTTACTAACGAATAGTAAACACTAATTTATTTTATTAAATGGAAAAAATTGTAAGGATCAGCACACTTTCGACACGAGCGACGAGGTCATCTTCAGCATCCTTCTGAACCACCCAACACAAATAACTTATGGTTTTGAACAGGCATTTATATCACACACTCTAAGGAAAATGACTATGTAAAATTACATTTTTCAGTTAGTGAATGATTACCCGTACAAATGAGCTTTTCCTTAGAATTTAAACTTTTTATACCCTCCACCATATATGGTGAGGGTATATATCAGTTTGTCATTCCGTTTGTAACATGTCGAAATATAAGTTTAAGACCCTATAAAGTATATATATTCGTGATCCTTATGCAATTTTAAGTCGATTTAGCGATGTCCGTCTGTCTGTTTGTCCGTCTGTCTGTCTGTTGAAATGGCGATCACGACGCGAAGACGCAAGCGGGGTTGCCTATTTTTACCCAGATTATTAAACATCCTCCCGAGCAGTTTGGTATTTAAAATGAGCAAAATCGGTCTAGCGGTTAAAAAGTTATGAGTGAAAATGTGAAGATACCTCTAAATTTTCCATACAAATTGGTACAATATTTCTGTATCTATTTTTTTTTTCTGTTAAGTAAGTAAATATGTTAAAGTCGCTAACAGAGCAGACCTCTGTAAATAACATTACTAAAACTAAATAACAAAATTTCTGTTACATAAATAAAAGACATTAATTTGTTAAAGAAAGAACATTAGTTGAAACTATTTCCAAATAGGTGGCGCATCTGAAAATAAAATTCTCCCTATTAGGCATATTCTGCTACAATATACAAAAGGGTATTATTGATTTTCTATTTCGTTCGTAACATAAAAGAATGTTTGCCAAAAGCTATGCAAACTATATGTTTTATGTGTATATTATACTTTAATTTTCTAAATCAATATTCATTTAGATGTTCAAGAGCACAGTATTGTAATTTTTTGTATGTGTATTTATTTTTTTGAAAGAAAGAATTAACATAAATATGGATTTTGCAATGCCTCAAACTTCAAAATTATACAAATTTAACGAAAAAATACCATTTTGATCGATGAAAATTTGTTTTTTTTTTTTTACAGAAAATGTGAAACAAATGCTTTTATCACGTCGAACATTTCAAAAATTGACTTTAGTATTTTGAAATAAGTCTGCTAGTGACGGCTTAATGTACTAGAATTTTAAATATGTATTAAATCTCATATCTGTGGTTACTAAGACAATTGAAAGCCAAATCCAGGGCCATGCGACCTAGGCATGGCGCAGGGTATTGTTATCTATTTACTTAAGCGCTATCTACTCCTAAATATAGACACTAAAGCAATTATGTATTTAGCTCTATCTTTATGTATAAATGTCTTTGGCCCCATGGCTAGGTTCAAAGAAATTTATATATAAAGAAAGAGCAAAATGCGTAATTGGTTTAGTGCCGCTACTTTTGAATAGGTGGCGCAAAATCACATTAAAACTATATCCTGCCCCATGGCAATATAGCCTTGGATTAGGCTTTCAATCAATTTATTTACCAAAAATATTAAATTAACTACATACTTAAAAATTATAATGCATTCAGATGTTGCTAGTAGACTTATTACATAACTTTAAAGTCAATTTTTCAAATGTTTGACGTAATAAAAGCATTTGTTTCACATTTTTATGTCAAAAAAGAAATTTTCATAGAGGAAAATAGTATTTTTTTAATTCCATTTGTATTTTTGAGAATTGAGGGATTAACAAATGTATATTTATGTTAATTTTTTTTTTATAAAAAATACAGATGAATAAAGTGCGATATTGTGCTTTTAAACATCTAAATAAATATTGATTTAAAAAATTAAGGTATAATATGCACACAAAACATATATTTTTATAGTTTTTGGCAAGTATTCATTTATGTTACAAAGAAAATCAATAATATTCTACTGCATATTGTAGCACAATATGGCTAATGGAGACTAGCTCTGCAGCAAAATATGCCTAATGGAGAGAATGCACCTTCTGGTGGGCCATCTATTGACAAATAGTTACAACTCATGTTCTTTTTTAACAAATAATTTCTTTGCTGTATTCTCTCCATTAGACAAACACACTTCAATTTTTTAAAGAAAGAACATTCGTTGCAACTATTTATCAAGTATAATTTCATAGTAGCGACTGGTACATGACATATTTTCTCATATTTTTTCACCAGTCGCTTAGCAGTTAATATTTTGTATTCACCTCAAACATTTTTCCACCACTAAAATTGTTTTTCACCACAAAAAATTTTTTCACCTTAAAAATTTTTTTTTCACCTCTAAATTTTTTTTTCCACAAAAAAAGTTCGTTTCACATCTAAAAAAGTTTTTCACCTCAAAAAATTTTTTCACCTACATAATTTTACTTTTAAAGTTTTTTTATATTATTTGTGTCAAAAACAGAAGAGAACATCTTTTTAGGATATTGGTGGAGGGTATTCAAAGATTCGGCACAGCCGAATTTAGCCCTTTTTTACTTGTTTTTGAAGTATTTTTATTTCTCAAAGAAGTTTGCTTGAAAAAGTCCTTAATATCAAATTTTTCTTATGTTTCGGATCATATATTATGTTGAAATTATGGTTTTTTTATCATAATATGATAACTATATTATAGTATAACTAAGATTGGCACAATCATAATCCCAAAAATAAATAATCCTCTTCGAATATGATTGCCCCCACCATGTTTTTCCTCTGCGTGTGAGTGATGATGAAAGAGTTAATTTTCATATCCTTTAGTCGTGTGTGTTATTAATAATGTTTATAAAATATAATAATTCCTTCCGTAAGTTTCTCTTACAGACAAGCCACATTTTCCGGATATTAAAATTGTGTTAAAAAAATTAACACTTGGAGAAATATAGTTTAATGTCTTGTTTTAGACTCTCGCTACACACGTTCGCTAGAGAAGGGAATACCTAGAAAAGTATTTGACGTATATGACGGGAAGTGAAAAATATTTCATTTGGGTAAAAGTATATTAGAAATCCAATATTTTTACCTGCTACCCAATTCACACTAAAAAGCTAATCTAGTAAAATTCGGATTATCTGCTTAGTCGAGCAATAAAAAGTCGGTTAAATATTTGGCTGTTAAACCATTCGATTACAAACAAATTTGTGCTGAATCTATTTAAAACTTATTACTGCCCATTAGCCCCTCCACAGTTCCATCAATCTGTTAGCACTTTGAAGTTTTTCATTTGAATCATTCAATCAAATTCATGTCAGTACTAAATTAACTTTTATGCGAATTGAACTTTATAATGCAAAAAGTACGTCCGAAAGTATAAAACTGTAAAATGATGTAAATTCATAGTTAAAAAGAGAAATAATCAAAAGTAAAGATAATCAAAAATATATAAAACATACATGGGACTAATTAATTAAATTGACGATTTTATTAGCAATACACTGATATTAAGACATTCAGAATATTATTTCGTTAAAATCAATCTAAAATACCTAACAAATTAATCGAAAATACAATCAAAAAAAGGACTACTGAATTTTTAATTTTGCTGTTTATTTTCATACATACCCAGCAAAATAAGAGCTGAGAAAGAAGTAGTTTAACACTACATCTACTGAACACGAAGTTGTGAATCATTAATGATTTTAACATTGGCATGTCATTGGGAGAAAGTAGTTTCTTTCGGTGCTATAAAAAATCGATCAACAGATGGACTTTTTCATTAGTTTACGGAAGTTGTTAAATATAGGGACTACAAAATAAATATAGGAAGTGGCTTTTTTTACCCAGATTATTCAAGTTAAAAATGTGATTTTGAACACGCCAAGAATTACTATTCCGACCAGGACAAAGTGAATATCACTGCCATGCAAAATATGTTTTCAATAAGGCATTTAATGACTGCGGGAATTAACCATTTATTTACTAACTAAATAATTGTTTTTTTACTAGTAGGGGTTAATATCGACATTTTGAAAGCTGTTTAAAATGACTTCTTACAAATCGAAAAATTTACACTGCTAACTTCTTTGGATGTTCTGAAAAAGAGATTCGTAAAGAATAACAACCATTTTATTTTGCTGGCTAGTTTAATAATTGACAAAAGTAGAAAAAAATAATCAAAAGTCATTAATTTTTAACTAATAAAACGTTTGTTTTTCCAAATGAAAGCATTTTATTTGTATGTAATTAGAAACACAACACACATATGCGTTCATTATTTTTTCTTCTATATTTGTATGTATATGTGAAAAATTTCTTGTAACTTGTATTGAAATAACTTTGTATGTTGTTTATACAAACTATTTTGATACGAAAACACGACCTAATTGATTCAATTACCTACTTTATATAACGAATATTTCTGAATTTTAGTACTCGATATAACGAATAATTTGTAAAGAAATTAAAAAAAAAAATCCTGGTAGGCTAGTTGGTAGCTTGCTAGCCTATTTGTGCGGGGTCGTGGGTTCAATTCCCACAAGAGGGGAATTTGTTGCTTGTGTTCTGTTAGGATATTAGGATATAATTATATGATTAATATAAAATAGTAAATAATTTTAGAATTTTTTCTTTCTGAACCTTTTAGTGTAAGCATGAAATATTCTTGCAATTTTTTTTAAATTTTTTGTTATCTCAAGAATTTTAAAAATTAAGTAAAATTCATACAAAAATGTGGTGCGATATAACGAGTATTCCGATATAACCAAAGGGACTGATAATATATCTTTCATTATACCGGGCTTGGACTTTATTTATTAATATTATTTTTAAAATAATCAAGATGATAAGGAGTTATTCTTATTTGTATTTCAAAAAATAATGATATCACAATATTGTTTTTACACTGGGATATATTTAATTTGAGCTAAAGTACACCAGTACGTATACGTAATATTTGCATTTATAATACAAATCACTCATACGACTCTCAGGTTAGATACCATTAATGAAATGACTCTTATGCAGTTTTCTACAGTGTAATAAAATGTTCAAATTTTTAAATTATTTTTTAAATATCTAAAGTATCTAGAATAAATTTTTCTTTAAAGTGTTAAATTTTAGAAAATATTAACGCTTTAAGTTTAAGAACAAGTTAAAATTTGAGATTCTTTTGAGATTCTTTAAAATAGCCGTTTTCAACTCAAGGCATGGTTGTAATCGTATGAGAAGTAATTTATTTCTTTATCTCTTAAAAGTAATTTTTACATAGAATTTAAATCCGTAAAACTAACGAAAATTTTAAACTGCTTCTGATAAATTTTCCATTTTGTCAGAGGTCAAAAAAAAAACAAACATTTCAGAAAAACGATTTTATTTAAATTTTCTGTTTTCAGATCCTTGTTTCGGTGGTTTAAAATACTCCAAAAAAGTTTTATAGTCACAAAGTGAGCAGTAGTGTTATCATTTGAAAGATCTGATTTCATTGAACAGTGAAAATGGTTTTAAATTATATTAAAATCAGTAATTCGTTATTTAAAAATATAATTACCATTGACAGAATAGACTAAAAATACAGCAAAGTCGCCAAACAGAAAACAAATAGTTATGTGCAAATCAAAATAATAAAATTTCGGGATCGCTCAATGCAATTTCGATGTCAGTGTTAAGTATTCCAATTTCACTCATTCGCCGTTCCATTCCATTTCGTAATCATTGTCCAGTTATATTATATTTCAACTTCACTCGTTCCATAGTCCCCGTTCCAGTGTATGTTTTCTCATGTTCAGCGTTCCACTTCCACTCGTTCTCCATAATATTCCATATAATCTCATTTGAAGCTATATTCCATTCAATGATATCCATACAATTGTTTACTTTAGAAACTGAATACGAGATGTTGAGAAAATTAGGCAAAATTTATTAAATTTTAATTAAATGCCAATGGTATAGAAAAATCCCAAGTATGATTTAAAGTCGTCAACTAGATAAGGTATAGGAGTATAAGACAATATAACACTGACTGGCAAAATTAAATATGGTAGACGCCTAAAAGGAAGAAAAAACGGTTGTGATGATGAGACGAAAATATTAAGCAAAAAGGCTGGAATGAAAAAATTAATAAAAATATAATCAAAATGAAAAGTAGGCGAGAATAAAGTAAGAAATTTAAAGACCTACTATGTACTTTAGTTGACTATGGGATACTCTACATCAAAATATAAGTTCCCATCAAAATATAAGTTATGGGCTCTAGTTACTAATATCTAATTAATAAACGGGATATAGTTTGGTGTCTAAACTTATTTTTTTTTTCTTAAAGTAGACAAAGTCATTTTTGTAAATAATTATTTATATTCGCTATATGTAAAACACAAAAAAATTCGTACTCAAGCTAACCCTCTGTAATAAAAATATATACAAAATAAGTACTCAATTAGCTTATCAGTAATTAAAAATTAATTGGCTACTAATATCACATTCTACGCCAAATTATAAGTTAAATAAAATGTTGCTTTTATTGAATAGCCACTTATGAGCTAATGAAAATTTTTGCTGTGGCAAAGTACATAATGAATGAGTGAACTATTAAAATACAGCTTCGGTTCTTAAATGCAAAAGTATTTAAATGTATCGAGTCAATACTTGAGTAGCATTGAGTAACCAGGAAAATTGTTTACTATCGATTGCCAATAAAACCGATTACACAACTGGTTCTATTTCATGGAACTAGTTCGGGAACCCGTAACACGATACTTAAATATAAGGTAAAACAAATGGAGAAGCAAGTCTAGAACTAGTTCCGAAACAGAATCTAAGGATACAGTAAATCAAGTCCTTAAAAAAAGGAAAAAAGTAGCTGTAGCATTACACAGAGAAAACAGATTCATCGTGATAGCCAAATTTCTTGCCATCTGAATATTTTGGTTACAGCAACCGAATTATTTAGTTGTCCCAACCAAATGTTTTCTGGTACAATTAAAATATTTAGTTTCACCCAAAATTCTGTTGCATTAACCAAATTTCGGTAATGCCAAACAAATATATCGGTGGCTTCAACCAAGAAAGGTTGGCAAGAAATTTGGTTGTTACAATGAACCTGTTTTCTCTGTGTAATTACCGCGACAAAAGCAGTTGTCAGATATTAAGTAGTTTTTGACTAATAATAATTTGTTTATTAAATTTCCTAAATTTGAAAAGATTTATTTTTGAAAATAGAAAAATATTTTAAAAATCGCCAAAAATATATTAACGCTCTGACATACATTAAAAAAAGTTAAGAGACTCTAAAAATATATTAATATTTCTCAGACACCGGCAGGACTTGTTTTACAAATATCCTTCAACTCAAAAACAGGTAAACAGATTTTTTTTTTAAATTAAGCAATAGACTGAGACTTTATAGCAAGCGCTATCAATTTCGGAATTTTCAGAAAGCGAAAATCGCTGGAATTTCTAAGACAAAAACACTAGATCAACATATTTTCGTATTTTAATTAACTGAGAGTGTTATTTAAAGCAAAAATGGAAACTATTTGATTACTGCACTTCCTGATTCGCCTCCAACCTTACTGTACTATTTTTCCTAAACAAAATGATAAAACAAAATTTTAATATCTCTGCTACAGTAAGTTCCCTGCTGGAAAGGGCTTATCCCAGGACACGTCACGTGGCCGCTTCATTGTGATAGGGACCGGTCACGGGACCGGTTTTTTATATGAAAGGGACCGTTCTCTTTAACACAAGCTCAGAGCTTAGGAGGGGTTCTACTGCCCCCTATGATATGTCACAGGACTGGTCTAATATACCAAATCACACAACTGACTACAAAGGACATAATTTAAGATTCGTACGTTCAAACTCATCACGCTTTTAAACCGAGCATGTGGTAAGTTTTTTGAGAGCCGGTACTGTTGTCACCTAACATGAGACTAGTACTTTCAGACATAATACGTGAAAGAGACTTTTTATATCGATTACATGATTGGTACTTTAGAAACCAATCCTGTTTTCACCTATTACAGGACTGGTACTTTCATACCCTTCACTAGACTTCAGTAGACTTGTAAACTGTTCACGTGGTAGGTAATTTAGGAACCGGTCATCTTTTCACCAATCTCGTGATATGTATTTTCGGAACCGTCCATGTTTTTACCTATGACGGGATAGGTCCCAATTCCCAGCTGACCCCTTATAAATATTATCGATATCTGAACAATGAAAATTAGAGGGTTAAATGTCATATGAAATAAGACAATATCGCATAAGAAGTTTTGGAGGCGGATCAAATGGCGGATCAAAAACGGCGGCTGTAAATTATAAAAAGTTTATATTTTGAATTTTGCTGAGTTGCATCGAATTTTCAAAGGTATCGACACAACTGGAAATATGAAATTCATCAAATTAAAGGGCATAGTACAAGGTAGCCCAAAGCTTCTGGGGCACTGATCATTCTCGAAGATCCATTATATAGACTCAAAGTCACTGCATGGTGTGCCATTTATGCCTTAGGTGACATCGGCCGTTATTTTTTTCGAAGACACCATGGGGAACATGATTACTGTAGACCCCAGTAAAAATGGTGCTTACCTGTAAACAGGTTTGTGATAGATAAAAAATTAAAGTAATCCCTTATAAACCTGCTTACATATGCTATGATTTTTTGTTTCGAATTCCCGTTTCAATTTAAAGATGTAACAAAACAGTATCGGGTGAATCCGCCACTTTGTATATTTCTTTTAATGTTTCTAAAATAGCGATATTTATATTTGTGCAATAATTTTATCAAAAAATTTTATTTTCCCATAGAAACTGGAGAAGCAACACTAAAAAAATGTTTTCTATTAATTCATGTATTTCTTCAACTTAAAATATACAAATTACAAAAAGCAACTGACAATTGCTGTAAAAACAAAGGACCAACAATGTCAAATTTCAAAATATTCTTACTTTCTTTTTCAATTTTAAATGCTTTAACTTTTCATTATAATGTGTGCATCTTCGAATCTAAATTATTTTTACAAGGCAGTTTCGAATTTTTCTTAATATCTTCAGCATTTACTATCGGTTCTTAAAGCGTAATATATCGATGTTTTTGTCTCGAGGGGTCCAATGTTTTAATTACCTACAGACCCAGTCCCTGCCAACCTAATGTACCACTCGAATGTCAGAAAGTTAAATAAATAATGCGCTAAAAGATAACGCAAATTTTTTCCAAAAAAATTATTTATATTTTTGCAATTATTGCATTTAAATTGTATATCTATCATCCTAGTGGTTTAGCCTAGTAATAATTTTTTATTGTAATATTTATATTGACTGCTAAAGTAATCGTCTGCAATTATCTAACCTAAACGATTTTTTTTTTCAACTTTATCTAAAAAACCATTATAACAATCTTTTATGTAGGGTATAAAGTTCAAAACAAAAAAAAACTCAGTTTAAAAACAAAAACATATTAATATAGTGTTTGGTTTTATTAAGGATATAAAAAATACAAAACAACAAGAAAAATTAATAAACAAAACAAAGAACTGACTATAAAATACTCCATAAACAAAACAACAGCAACAGCAACACCATAATCAAAACAACCTACGCGCATAAAGACTAAGAACCTACATACTACGAGTACATGCAGAAAAAAGGTACCTCAAAGGCATGAAAATAATACAAACAAGGAACTCTGTCTTTGGACACAAGAAATGTATAAAAATAACCAAAGAAAAACAAAACGTGTTAAAGACAGAGCACCCACTATAAATGTACCCACTTATGTGAATGCATCGCATGCAATGTTGCATACAATTGCTTGTGTACTCGTTTTCTAAAGACAGAAGTAAGAAGCTGAAGAAATACGTACAAAAGGAGAGGCTTTTATACTTTCAAAACAATATTAAAAATAATAATAAAACTGCAGCAACATCTAGCGAACACTAGCTATCAAGGTACAAAGTACTCAACCAACATTTTATGTAGTTGATTTCGTTTTAATATTGCTGTTACTTTTTTTCTTTCTTTCTTGTTCTTTGAAATAAATGCATGCAACACATCATCGTCAGCGTCATCATCGCCATTGCCATCCACTAAGAATATAATGGTAAAACCAAAAAAAAAAACAGTAACAGTCAAGTTTTGTGTTGTGTTAGTATTAATTCGAAAGTGAATGCAGAGGCGTAACTGTAACTCCTACAATGTCAATGTAATCAGAAATAATTAATTTAAAAAATTTGGCTATAAATTCTGCAATTTTATCAGCATTTTTTTTAAAGTGCACCGTTAATGGGTTTCCTCCAATTAAAATTTGGATATTTGATAGAGAAATGAAAATCTTAGATACACGTATATTTTTTAGTGGCCGAGACTCACGCTTAAGGGTTAAGTAGTGAGTTAAAAATTAAAATATTTTATATAGAACCATATCTGAAATTAAGATTTTTGTACGCAGCGTCAACGCACTTATTTAATATTTAAAATATTTACAGCGGTATTCATAAAAAAATCTTAATTTAAGTTTCAAATGCATTTTAGTTAAAAAACATTTTAAGCCTAAAAAAGGTTTATTCAAAATTCGTATTCATAATCAGTATTTTAACTAATACGCGATTTAATGATTTTTTAACTTGGCAACACTGTATTTTTTTATTTGTCATATTAATCGTAATGATGCAAATCAATGACTACTAAACCATACGGTACTCGTTTCTATGAATTTTTTTTTTTTGTCGTTTTTCAGAAAAATATTGTTTTTATAAAACAAAAAATTTATGAAAACTTGTTTATTAACTAAAAAAAAGAAAAAGAATCAAAACAAAATGCCCAATAAAAGTGCTACATAGATAATGATTTTATTGTAGGAAAAAAGTATTCAAATAACCGGTTTTATTTTCTTTGTTTTGATTAAACAACACACCACTATAAAACACAATGAATAATATCCAAAAATATTATTATTTTTGCTAAAATTTTTTATCCAAAATTGAAAACGGGTCGCTCCTCTTTTTGTAAATTTTCGTCTGACGATTGTTTGAAATTTGGGCAATAGTTTCTATTATAAACAAAATACAACTAAAAATATCACAATTTCCATATAAAAATGGTTCTTACTAATTCTTTTCATCAAATATAGAGGGTCCGTTATTTATTAAACAAAAACAAATAACTTCTTTTGTTTAAATGCCAATTTTTTGCAAAAATGTTTAAAATGAAAATAAACACAAAGCAATAATGTCATCTTAAAATAGGTTTAAAATAGGTTTAAAATAGGGTCGAACCAATTTTAAAATTCGTTTATTTGAACAAGGTTTAAAAAAGGTATTTTAAGCTAAAATTCGTTTATGAATACAATTTTAGCAAATTTTGCTTAAAATTGCTTTGAAACACTGTTTAAAATTTTTATAAATACCGCTGTTAATATTTAAAATATAAATGAAAAAAACTCTGCAGGAAAAGCTCACACACCGCCTTGTTTAAATCAGATAGACAATATTATATGTAAATTTATAGGCAAACTAATAACATTTTGCGCATTTCCAAAATTTATGGTCGTAAGAAAATAATTGAATAATAGTAAAAGTTTTATTATGTTACATATTTGGACAAAGTAAGGACTGATTTTTATAACGTAAACCTATAAAATAACAAAACTTACGTTTTCAAAATCAAGGCTGTATAAACATGAACATGTATTTAATCATTTGGCGTGATTTAAATCTTTTAAAAACATCATGAATAAAGAGATTTTATTTCATAATTAAGTTTCGTTAAGAATTGTTTGATTTGAATATAAATTTTTTAAATAATTTCATTGTTTTTTTTTTTTTTAAAAAATATTATAGTGTCAATTCAAGTCATAAATGTAGAAAAATTTATCTCATTTTCTTTCGAAAATTCGTAAATATTATTGTGAATATCACTCCTTAGTAATTCTCCCATATTTTTTATGCCAAACATTCATTGCAATCACCGGGAACTTATTAGCGCTTCTTACTTCGTTATAAGTATAAAGCTTAAAATTATCAAGTCCGGAGATCATGTTATCTGATCGCCAAAAAAAATTAAAGCACTGAGAAAAACTAACTTTAGTTTTTGTGATCCTTTGTTTCGCGGTTTTAGGAATAGTTATACCAATCCCTATTTAAAATTATGAATTTTTTATTCCTAAATGCAAATCTTACAAAGCTCTGAGTATTTATTTTGTTGTTGTTTTTATTGCTAATTTTAGCAACACATGTCTCCTGAGGTGTGGTGCAATGAAATTAGTAGAGAAAATTAGTAGCTGCAATTCCTAAATGCAAATCTTACAAAGCTCTGAGTATTTATTTTGTTGTTGTTTTTATTGCTAATTTTAGCAACACATGTCTCCTGAGGTGTGGTGCAATGAAATTAGTAGAGAAAATTAGTAGCTGCAACTAAATTTTAGTAAACTTTTTGTAAAGTGGAATTTAAAATCGGTTTGCTAAAATCATTAAAAAAATTTTATAAATATTTTTAATATCAGTACCATGAAATTAGTATAAAAAATTGGTAAACGCTACTAAATTTTAGTAAATTGCCGTAAACTGCAATTTAAAATACATCTGATAAAATCAGCAAAAAAATTTTACTAAATATTAGTGAAATGGATATTGCACAAAAGTTACCCAGCAAAAACAGGGTTTCATCTATTTACCAGCCTATTTACTCGCTTAATTACTTTTGTTTGCGATGTCCAAAGGCTGAAAAACTTAAAGCCAAACTACATTGTTTCGAAAAAACGTAATTTCCTGGTGTTAAAGAAGACCAGCATTTGCTGTTTAATCCTAAAAAATATTTTAGCTATGATTGCAAGTTTGTAATATATTTTCGTTTGTATTTTACAGTGAAAAAAGAAGTATCTTAAAATTTTAGTAATTAAAAATATTTGTATGATATTAAATTCGAGTTCTAACAATTTTTTGTTTAAAATATTTGTAAATTGTAATTTTACATATAAAAGTTCTTTAAAAATAAAATGGGAAGTTACAAAAAAATAAAATTTTTTTTTCTATTTACAAATTCTATTTTTGGTAACTTTTAAAAAAATATTTGAATTTACAAAAATGTTTTACGAAAGATGTTTAATAATTTAAACTTAATTTTTTCTGTGTTTATTTATAAATATTTCACATCAGCGTAGAATTGAGATCACAAAATCAAAACACGGACTTTGGATGCGCGATACGCAAGTTCTTGATTCATTTATCTGCAACGTTAGTAATGCATAAGGAGTATTACAAGAACGATAAAATGCTGGTGGATATAATACCTGTCTGGCATTTTGGAAACACTTTCCCAGTGTTCCTTTAAGTTATTTGGAACAGTGCACCTGCGTAATCCTATTGCAAGTGAGGAATTTTTTTTTTGAAATCGTTCCACCAATTTTTCGAATTGCCTTGAGTTTGCTACTTTTATTTTCTTATTTTCCATTTTTGTTTTATATTGTTAAAAAATACGATAAAAAATTCAGCTCGACGGCAAAAACATTAACGACAAAATCAAAGTCAATTCAATGCACCGTCGTCATCAAATTTTCTTACAGAATACAAAAAATATGTCAACAGTTATCGATAGTAGTCAATATTGACAAAAACGATAAAACGCTGTCGTCTTGTGTTGAGGATGCCAAATGAAATAAGGGCGAATTATACTTTATGTCTCCGCTCACATCTAGATAGAGCTATCTCCCGTTTTCTTCTATTGTATATCCATAAAACAGCCAAAAGCCCGAAATCTTAACGAGATAAAGCAAAACTGGTTACTCCATACATACCTACATATATATTAGTCCTTATAAACCACATATACTCCCAATACTCGAGTAAGATCTGGAGAACCTAAAAACCCAGATTTTAAAGGAAATGTTGAAAAAAATTATTGTTTAATTTAGCTTCATTCTAAATCCTGTTTGCGCAAATATAAGTACAATTTTGCATTATTTTTGCAGACGAGCGCCCCGGTAGGCTAGTTGGAAGTGTGCTAGCTTATCAGGGGTCGTATGTTCAATTCCCACCAGAGGCTCGGGTCTGTTTTCGGTACAACGATAGCCGATAGCGTTTGTTGCTAGTGCTCGGTTAAGGTATCAGGATATAATTTGTATTTATATGATTAGTATAAACAAAATAATAATAATAAATAAATAAATAAATAAATAAATAAACAAACAAATAAATAAATAAATAAATAAATAAATAAATAAATAAATATTTTTTCAGAATTTTAAACTATTTGTAGGGACTTTCGTTTATGAGTGTAGTCAAATAGGTTAAAAAATGTCGCTGACCTGCATCCAAAACATAGACATATTTGTTTTGAAATTTTTCTTTGTACGTTTACCTTTAAACCAGATGCAAAAATATGCTCCCATAGAAAAATATTTAAGTTTTTCGCCTTGCTTTCACCCACTAAATACAACATTGGACCGATATAAAAAAATATACATTGTTTAATAGTATTGTCTCATCTACAACATATTAAAATTTAATCATAATCGGAGTGAGTTCAGACCTTACTTTTATGTACTTAGGCTTACTAACAAGGGAATTCACTCAGGCGAATTTTAATAAAATTCTGGTAAATGATAAAGAATAAAAACCTAAGGCTAAAGAATAAATATCTTAGGGGTATAGCTTTTTTAAAATTGGTGCCAAAACTTGGTACTTTTTTCAGTTTTAAATCATTTTAACATTTTTTCTAAAGACACTGTATGAATGGGACACAAGGATAGTTATCCGAGTTTCCTAAGTATACAAGTGAGTTTACAACGTTGTTGTGTTCTGAAATTGTTTCCCACTGATTAAATAGTTGGGTTTATGTGCAGCAAAAATCTAAACGTAATCCCCTTAGGGAGTTGAATTATTCAAATGGTGAAAGTTCAAATCACCAGCAACGACCAGCATTCTCACTTTTCCGACTACATATATTTAATATAAACTTATTATTTTTGATGGTTTTTGCAGTGATACGAAGTTTATACTAAGTCTTCATTAATCGTCTCTATAACTTTCCCATACACTTCGATAACGCCACTGACATAAACCTGAAATGACGCCAAAAGCATAATAACAAAAAAAAAGAGGGAACAAAAAACAAAATTATCAAAACAATCTACCCATAAGTTACATGGTAACTAAAAACCAAAGTATGAAAATTCAGACCTAAAAAAAGGAAAACCAAAAGCAAAACAAAAAACCCAAAGAAACCCAGTAAATGTATGAATATCAAGTAAACCATACGAATAAACTGAATATTGTGGATGTTGTTGTTGCTGTTGCTGTTTTTGTCACGACTACTATATGTGTTAAAACTTAAGGTCTTTAGAATATGTATATATTCTCTAAACAACAAAAGCATAGCAGTAGTCCATGTATCAGGTATGGTAGAGTTGGTTCCATTATACTTTTTGTGGTACTATTTAAACCTCACATTTAGTATGGTAATCCAATTTCCCGTTGGGATTATTTTGGGATTATAATAAGCGAAAATGTTTTGGACATAAACCCTACGCTGCAGGTTTGAAAAGAAGTAAATTGATATAAACCCCACAATATTTTCGAATTCTACATAAAGTTTACCGACATATTTGATAAATGCAGCTCATGTGGGTGACCGGTAATTGGGTGGACTTAGGTTTTTTCTCTTCGGTAGTATACCGAATACCGGCTTCCGTGACATAAAACTTTTTGGGTAACCGCAGTTGCGCTTAAGGATTTGCTTTAACTGCGGCATCGTTAATTTAAATTTTTTTATATACAAATTCAATATTTAAAACATTAATTTAAAACATTCACCCGATATATTTTTTAGAAATGAAGCGATGTAATTTATTTATTTTTAAGTGTTTATCTGGGTATTTAGTTTATTTCCATTTTTAAAAACACTCTTTTCGGTAATTCTCTTTCTGTGGCTTGTTCACATAATTTCCAAAAAATCCTAAAGCAAAAAGTCATTAGCGTTTTAATCGGGCGATCTTGCTGACCATTGCAAACCACTAAAACTAGACATTAGGCAAGCCGGATATGCATCCTTCAAAATCTTCATTGTCGCGCTCGCGGACACTCAGCCGTTCTATTGAAACCACATGTTCCCCATTTCGAATTTATCACTTTGGGACAACATAAAATTATTGCTCGTAGTTATTTTTTGTTCACCAGTCACGATGTTTCCAACGACGTCCTCGAAAAAAATCCGGTATATATATATGAAAATTCACATTTTCCAATTTGTTTTCATTATTTTTTATATTTCTTGCTGGAATAAATAATTTTTAATAAAATTGTGATCAAAATACTTATAGCCTGTTTCTCTATTTCGAAAGAACACGTTCGTTCGCTTTCTAGTCGAAAGAAAACTGATTTGGGTTTCACTAACTCTATTTCTATGCGAACGATGACTCGAACGACAAGTCGAATGAAAACGTAACTGTTTTCATACAAAATTTGGTTTCTCTATTTCGAACAGCTCGAACGCAAATGTCAAAATCAGTCACTTGCTATTTTTTTGTCGAGTAAATATATATTTGATATTTTTAAAAGCAAAATGAAGTAAAAAAAGCGATATATAATAAAAAGTAAGTACAAAATAATACAAATATTTGTAGTTTATTAAGAATTTTAAATTTAAGTTAAAAAAATCAACAATGGACCACTTGAAGATGCTTGTATTTTATATGGAAGAATGGCCTGATTTTGCTAGAAGGACTCCGCAGAGGAGGAAAATTTGACAGGAAAACTAAACTCCGTTCCACCCCCTATTACGCTGTGCTGAGTGGTAAAAGGTATGTGTGTGTGTTGTTTGTGGCTTACGTTTGCCCCAGAAGCTCATATTTACATTTTTTATTTTACATCTTTTATTTTACAAGGACTTTAGCAGTGACCGCACCGAACAGACAACAGGCAACAGAAAAGCTCTCCAAACAACAATTTCACCCACAACCAATCGATAACAAAAATTTTCACAAATAATTTGTTTATTGTTATTTTTTTATTTCATTTGTCATATACAGCTGATCACTGTTAAAAAGGGTTGTTTTTGTCTTTAAGCTGTTTAGTAGTATTTTTGCTACTTTTAAAGAAAATTGTAACAAATGCTTAAAATATATGATCTGGCATCTCTGTGATTTGTAAATGCGTAAGAAACAAAAATTGACACACGTAAGTCAAGTCGATCGAAGGCTTTCGAAATAGAGAAACCCAAATTGATTCGAATTCAAGTGAATTGCTTTCGTTCGACTAGTTTTTCGTTAGAGATCGAGGAACAGGCTATTATCATTTACGAAAACTAGATTTTAAAAACTCCTTAAAATTCCTTTGATATTTAGTTTTTAAGCTAAAGAAAATTTGTACTTTTTATCGGATTTTATCGAAGGTTTTTTCTTTTGTAATATGTAGAGAAAGATAGTTTTGACATTTTCATAATTAACAGATTGCTATCATTATCAAACAATACCTTAATAAATAATATTTTGGTAATAATACTAGTGGAAAGCCTCATAATATATATTGTTAAATGGCCATTTAGCAAACGGTCTTTATTCCCATTTTCATTATTAGAATTAAGGCCGAAAGTTTTTAGAATATAATTCCAAAACCGCATGATGGGTATTGTTGCATTGAAAAACTCATGAAACAAATTTAAATATTGTGAGAAGCGTAATTCTTTAAAGCAGATTAACAAAATATTAAAAATTAAATGAATTCAAAAAGAAATCTAGATATTTTTTTAATTTTTTGAAAATGTTTACCAAACTTATAACAAACACATGCTAAGTTTTGTTAGTAAATGAATTTTTGTGCTCATTTTTATTTATTAATTTATAATTAAAAAGTTGGTACTAAGGGTGTCAAAAAAGTACTATTTTTATGCTGGTTGGTGCTACATATTTTAAAAATCACATTTATCATCCCTGCTATGTATACGACATCAATCGTAATAGCAACAGAGGCTGAAGAGTAACAAACGCTTAAATTGTGTGACGACATAAACCGGCTTTTAACGCTTTATTATTTTTTGTTTGGTCGAAGTTTTTTTATGACGCTTTTGTTTAATATTAAATATATTTAGAAGTTGGTGAATATGTGTGTGTAAGTAAGACTGCTTATTTTAAGCACAAAACTACTCTAAGAAAAATAATAATAATAGTAGAAGTAGAAGATAAAGTGGAGGAGAATAATAAAAATACAGAAGAAAAAACAATATTTTTTTATATCCCTTATACAAGAGGTATTTATTTTACTTTCGAAAAAAGTTACTATACGCTACATCATATTTTTGTATTATTTGTTCGGCTAACATAACCGAGGGATAAGTCTTGAACTGGTTTCAGATCAATTGGTAACTTCTGAAAAGATTCTTCATTTTAACACCATTGAAATAAATTATATTACTTCTTTATATTTTGGATTCGACATTTATTTTATAATCAATGATATTTACACTCAAAGGAAATGCTTCATAGCTTCATAGAATTTAAAAACTAATTTCGAATACGTTTTATAAAAAATATCATGCTAAATTTTTCAATAAAAAAAATTGCTTATAATTGAACTGATAAAAAAAGTTATGAAACATGTCTCTCAAATATTTTTGAAAAGTTTCATCATGTTTATAAAAACTTTATGGTCTTCACTGAAATAAAATAACTCAAAAAAAATTTCAAAAACAGTTTTGCAGTTACAAACTACCATAAGCTGAGTTTAAAAATAATCTACATCCCAAAAACTCGGCCTTTTTTATTTTAAATAAAACAACTGAAAGAAAAGTTTTGCAAATAGTGATCGTTCAAAATTAATTGCAAAAGAAATGAAATATAAGAATCTTATCGCGATGTAGTATAATTATATAACAGTGATTGTCTAAAGTTGTTCTTTTCATTACGAGTATTTATCCACCATTTGGTATATAGATTTTTTGAAGCAGTATCGAGATGCTAGGATATAACAAGTCTCTATCCGAAACTAAATTACTGAAAATTGTATTATTTCATATAGTCAAGACCATCTATATACTGTACCTTATTCAACGTGGCAACTTGTGCAACCAATAAACCAAGTTCCTCGTAAATTACTTTCCATAGTTTTCCAGTGGCTGAATGTGTTTGTCATCACAAATTTAACCATAAACTTTTCAGCCTTGGCTTGACGTCAAAATCGATGAATGGTCCATGCGATAGTGCAAAATAAGTTCCTTTGAGCACTTTAAAAGTTTTAAGCAAGCTTAATTCTTGGCAAGAGTTTCCAAAAGCGCGGAACAATCCAAAATCTAATTCAAAAGCATAGGTATAATCAGTGAAAAGATATTTTTTGTAATATGTATTAGCAGGACAGTGGGGATCATTTGAAATACCACGCTTTAGCTTTAGCGCATAAGGAAAGAAGATAAAGGATATCTTGACACCAATGGCTACTGCCAACCCAAGACAATTGAGACATTGTTTTGCGTTGACATTTATATAGAAAATGATTTAATGTCGGCAATTATGTATGGAATACAATATCAAATAAATGTCCGCCTTTGTTAACCTCACAAATGCGAGCCCTTTTGAGCACATTCTTCATTACATTCTCACACATTTCACGCGGTATTTCATTAATTTCATCATGAATATTTTGTTTGAGTTGCTCAAGCGTTTCTGGTTTGTTTGCATAAACCTTGCTTTCAGATATCCCCACAAAAATAAGTCCGGAGCAGTCAAATCAGGCGGCCGTGGAGGCCAATCAACATCACCATTCCTTGAAATAACTTGTTGTGGATAGAGGTCTCACAGTAATTTCATTGTAATCCTGGGTGTATGCGATGTGGCACCATCTTGTTGACACCACATGTTAATCAAGCCCAAAGCATTCAGTTGTGGCGTTAAAAAGTTTTTAATCATATCACGATATCGCTCCCCATTCACAGTTACCGTTTTAATTTTCAAAGAAGTAAGGTCCAACGATTCCTCCTGACCAAATTGCACACCAGACTGTCACTTTTAATGGTGACTGATGAATAATTTGAGGGTTTTTCATTGCCCAGAACCGACTATTCTGTTTATTCACATATCCATTCAAATAAAAATGTGCCTCGTCACTCATTATGATATTTTCATGAAAATCGGGGTTGATGTTTTAACGATTAAAACACGTTGGTTTATCGAATATTTTTCCATAATAAATTTTCCACGTGTCTACTTCACGACTGCCGAATATGAACTGTCAAAACTAATGTTTACCAAAATGGCGGCAAAATAAAGCAGTATACCTTCACGGCGGACACCCTGTAGAAAAGGTACAATCTCAATGCTATAATCCCACACCAAGAAAACAGATTTATTGTGAGAAGCGAATTTCTGGCAAATCGAATGGTTTGGTTGAAGCTACCGACATATTTGTTTGTGGCGACGGAAATTCGGTTAATACAATATAATTTCAGTTGAAACCATATTTTTCAATTGCAGCAGGAATTCATTTGGCTGCGACAATCGAATAATTCGGTTGCTTCTACCAAACAAATCATTTGGCAAGAAATTCGGTTATCACAATGAATCTGTCTCATTGGAAATCGGTTATAGGATATATGAAAGCTAATGAGGAATGAATGGCTTGAAATATGGCAACGCTGTTGCGCGAGATGATAAATCTAATAACAGTTGATGTCCGCTATCAGATAGAGATTTGAGCGAAAATGAATCGGCCGAATGTATGGGTTTTCGCCTCTGGGATTTGAATCCCATCTTTTACTTCAATTTTTAATCATAGATTTTCTTGAATAGTTAAATTGTGTACGCTGCCTTTTTTCGCAACTCTATGGCGGTGCAAGCCATACAACTACTGAGGGCTTTGATATAGATGTTTTCGCAGCACATACTTGACTCCCACATTTAGTGAGTTAAGAAGTTTTAAAAGTGAACTCTAAAATACTGTCGATCTTTCCCTTACTTCACATCCTTTTCAAGTATGAAGTAGTGATCTGTGTTTATTTACAAGAACGCAAACATTATTTCCACGACTCAAATATCGATACCGCTGAAATTATATACACTCACCAAAAAAAGTCTGTAATGGCAACTGAAGATTTTGTTGTTATTACGGAAAATTTCGCTAATTTGAGCCCAGCGGTAGTTTTTGCTAATCTTAGTAACACATGTCTGCTGACGTGTAGTATGCAAGTATGAAACTAGTAGAAAAATTGGTAGCCGCTACTTACGATTTACGATGTAGTTGGGTTGAGTAGTCTGTATCTACAGCACTGCGACCAAGTAGAGCTATTATGCACCCTCTAGTGTTTTCCTAAAGTTGTTCTCCAGTGCAGCCTTGAGTAGCAGTACAAAATTCTTCCAGTTTATTGTATTGTTTCTCCATAATATCAGGTATGCCAAATGTGATAAATCGTATGTACGCAAAGGCAGGACATTTTGCCATAACATGCTCCATGGTCTCCTCATCCTACATACAATATTTGCATGTCGTATCTCGATCATGTCCCATTTTGTATAGGATGGAATTACATGGATAGTGTCCTGTGAGTGCTCCACATAGGAGTCTTAGATTTGGTCTGTACATCTGAAGGTCTTCTTTGTTCCTCTTTTCATTGTATGATAAGAACTTCTTTGAATGTTTCAGTGGTTTCTGTTTGTTTCAATATTCAATGAATTTCGTACTGATCAGATACGATATCAGCCGCTAGTTAATTTTAGCAAGCTATTTGTAAAGTGGAATTTAAACCCGGTTTGCTAAAATCAGCAAAAAAAAAAATGACTTAATATTATTAATATTAATATAATAAATTAGTAAGCGCTACTTAATTTTAGTAAAATGCTGTAAACTCAAGATGCCATAACTTTTGTCCAGCTTTGTTTTATTAATATATTATAATTACACTGTCCAACAGCATTTTTGGAACAGAATAGCGACCCCATAGTTCTGAAAGGGTATGTTGAGTAGATAATTTTTGTAGAACAAACTTATGGTCCAGTACGTCTGAGTTTTTTTTTTACAGTGGGTCAAAGTTTTCATTTTTTGGTCGAAGGGAGCATTATACTATATGAAAAAAATGCTGTAAGTTAATGTCTGAGAGAATTCTTATGGTCAGAGTTGTATTGTGGAATTGTATGAGGATTATTTTTGTGGAAGATCTTAACCCTCTAACTGGTCTCTTTATGGATCAATTTTACCCTTTTTTTCGAGAAAATCAAAAAATATCCTTTAAAAAAGGACATTTAAGGATTAAAATATTCTACAAAAATGTTTGCCGGAAAATTTCAGTGGGGTCACCAAATACACCAATGTTGTAAATAAAGCTCTTTACGCTTAATTAGTAAAATTATACACCAACATATACAAAACAGGTAAAAACGGCGTCAAACACTGAGTTCTCGCGTGACTTACAAATCGGGTGTGATATTTATTAAAATTAATAATAAAAAAAAAAGAAAAAATTCAAGCATAATTGAGCTACTAAGCAGTACATATTGGGTGTGATTTTTACTAAAATTAAAGGGTGTCCCAAGAAGAACGCAATTTTTAAGTTTTAAATAAAACACAGATATTTAAAAAAAAATCGTGAAACTTTATTATATCGTAAAGTAGACAGAATGAGGTTATGTATGGAACAATATACCGTGCAGATGGCCGCCGCAGCTTTGCTGGCACGCACGCGATCTTTTAATGAAATTTTCAATGACCGTTTTGCATGAATGCTGCGGTATTTCATTAATGCAGCGTCCAATTTCCTCTTTTAAGGCTTGATTCGTCGTCGGCTTATTCGCGTAAACCATCGACTTCAAAAAACCCCAAAGAAAAAAATCTAATGGTGTTAAATCGCACGATCTAGGCGGCCAATTCTGATCTCCAAAACGCGAAATAACACGACCGGGAAATGACTGATGCAGCAATTGAATTGTTTCTCTGGCTGTATGACATGTGGCGCCGTCTTGTAGGAACCACATGCATTTGCTTCTCGTGAATCACTCGAGGATTTTCCCCATCCCAAATGCGACAATTCTGCCTATTGACGAAGCCATCAAGATGAAAATGGGCCTCGTCACTGAAGATGATTTTATCGGCAAAATCAGCATTTTCATGTTGTCTCTCCAATACCCAATTAACGAACTCCCTTCGCTGGCTTCAGTTCCCGAGTCAATTGAACTTTGTATGCATGAAGATGCAAATCTTTCGTCAAAATTCGCTGCAAAGTGGATTTGGAGACACCAATTTGCTGAGCTCGGTGTCGAATTGAGGTGGATGGAGTTTGAGCGACATCATCACGTACAGCTGCGACATTTTCGGTCGATCGACCTGGTCGATGGCGCGTTGTTGTCTTTACATCACTAACAGACCCAGTTTAGGCAAATTTATCCATTAATCTCTTTACAGTTGACTCTTTTGGAGCATTATTGTGACCCCAAATTGATCGCAATTTGCGAACTGTAGCCGCAAAACTTTCACCATTTTGTAAAACAATTTCACAATGAGAATGCGTTGTTCATTCGTGAAGCGCGCCATTTTTACTAACCTCGTACCTTCTACTAGCAAACAATAACAATTGTTCAAATGTCAAACAATGACACTTCGAATGTTGCCAGATTTAAAAATTGCGTTCTTCTTGGGACACCCTTTAAAAAAAGAAAAATTAAAGCTTAAATAAGCATGGCGGATTCTGTTTGCAAATTAAGAGATTGGTTTTGTTTTATTTGTGGACATTTTCCAAAAAGTCTTAATTTGTTGGACAGTGTTATTAGTTTTATGTAACTAAATTATTTAAACCTTAAGTAGGGTGCATCACACAATCCATTAGCATCAATTTACCAAACGTAAAAGTTACTTGTTATATTTTTAATAGTTATATATTTTTTCTTCTGAAAATTGTAAAGAAAACATTAGACTCAAGGTAAAGTAAAAGTATGAATTATAGTGTCCCATTATTATTATTTGAAAACGTTAAGGTGGAGTACAAGTAGTAAGTATTTATTTCCAGAACAAAGACAACAATGATTTTTCTAACCATAAATAAACTCACATAACTAAGTGAAATCAAATAAAAAAGTAGCTCTGGATGCAGAAACTAAAAGCGTTTAAAATTGAGTGGGAAGTTTTTATTTACAAAAAACACACACACACACATAGGCACATACAGGTTACTTTTGTATGTGTGAATACAATACATCAACTGTCAGTTTCACTGAACTTTTTTGTTAGGTTGTGAAAAATGCTGGGTTTTTTTTTTCATCTATTCAATCTAATATATTGTCTTAAGCTTTTTCTCTGTTGGTTTTCCTCATCTCTTAATAAATAGTATTTTTTTTTCTTTTGTTATTAAAATTTTAGATAAATATTATGCTATTGTTATATAAATATGATGATGCTTAGGTTATGTTTCTTTCATAATTCAATATGATTGTATATATGTCTGTCTAACTCTCTCTTGAAGTTGTCATGTTGCTGGGTCTTCACAATTATGGTATTTTGTATTTCTTTTCGAATAATGGGAAAACTTTTTTATTCATGTTTTTTTTTTTAACTACAAACGAATATTGACGAAGGTTATGAGAATTATAATGTTAAATTAAAATGTATAATGTAAGCTGTAAATGAAATCTAAATTAATAATATTATCACTGCATTGATTAAAACAATGAAAACTACATTTTACTAAGAGTAGCACCACGCCTAGTTGTTCAGAGCATTATAGAACTTGAAATCACTTGGAATATTAACTGTCTCAAAAAAGGTCGCTGATTTTGAAATTTGGTCTATATAAAAAGTTTCTCTTATGTTAAAACTTTTTCCATAAGAAATATTTTTAAAAATATGTCTGAGAGTTTTCTAAGATTTAAAATTCTAATATTATCTTTCTTTGTCTATGAAAACAATATTGAAAAAAGGGTAAAGAAAAAATAGTATAAAGTTTCAAAAATCTTTCTTGAGAAAATCACTCAAAGCCTTAGTAAAGGATGGTTAAATTTTAAGGGCCGATGTTGAATGTGAACCACACCAAACGTCAAGTTTTTTTCTGCAATTCATTTGACATTTCTCAATTTTAGACTAACTCAATTTGAACCATGGAAAGATACACAATCGAGCAACGCGTTAAAGTTATTCAGGCTTTTTATGAAAATAGGCGTTCAAATCAAAATGCATTTCGTGCACTTCGTGATATTTTTTGATCAGCAAAATCGACTAAATGTATCCACAATGGGTAGAATTTTGAGAAAATTCCATCAAACCGGGTCTGTGAAAACACCTGTGCAAGCTCGGCCAGTTCGTTCTACGGAAAACATTGCTGTTGTTCGCGATAATGTGTCATAAGGTCGGTCAAGCATTTACCGGGAATGGTGTTCGCTATCGCGAGATGATAACGGACTTATTGTAGCCAGGAATTGAGGATAGGACCCTTGACGATATGTGGATTCAACAGGACGGTGCCACTTGCCACACAGCTAACGAAACAATGGCTCTTTTGCGCAACAAATTCAATGGCCATGCTATCTCACGTGGTGGCGATGTCAATCGACCGCCAAGATCATGTGATTTGGCACCGTTGGACTTCTTTCTTTGGGGTTATTTGAAAAAAAGGTGGACGTCGATAAGCCTGCAACAATTCAAGAGCTAAAGGATGAGATAATTCGGCACATTAACGTCATAGAACCTTAATTGTGCCTCAGCGTCATCGAAAATTTGTACCAACGGATGGAGGTGTGCCGCCGACGTCGCGGCGTCCATTTGGCCGATATTTTGTTTCATACATAATTGAACCATACCATATTATCATAATAAAAAGAAATGACAATCATTTCCTAAATAATTTGTGCTTTATTCAAAATCAACATCGGCCCTTAAAACTTAACCACCCTTTATATGTAAATAATAAATATTTTAAAAATATAGAATTCACTATGAAAAAAATTGCATTCTATTTTTTGGAAATAATTCACAATTTGTCAATTTTTCTGAATAATATTTAATTTTTGATAAAAATGCATTTTAGAATCTATAAAATCTGCAATCAATAAATATTATCTAAAAATCTGGATATTAAAAAATTCGGCCTAAATATTTAGGCCATGTGCAAGGTGGCTAAATAAATTCTAAACTAAATACAAATTGACAAAGGTTTTGAAATTTCTTTAAGAAAATGTTTAAATTTCATACAAATTTGGAAACCTTAATTTAGTTTAAATTTCATTTAGCCAGCTCGCACCCACCCTAAATATCAAATTTTAAGTAAAAGGAGATGCCAAAAAGATTAAACTTTACCCAAAAATGTTTTAAAAACTTTAACAAAGCTTGCTGGATTTAGGTGTATCTCATTTTGTATTATGTTTGAAGCAGTCTTTACTGAACGGGCAGTTTTAGATGCATTTCTGGAATTTCGATAGTTTTTCATAACCAAAAATCACCCAATTTTATGATTTTCATTTGTCCTTTTTGTCAAACAAAAATTATAAAATATTATTAAATATTTTTTTTACATGAAATTATATAAAAAATAAAAGGTTAAAAAAGAATAGCTATAAACTACTTTTTCCCTATAGTGAGCCATAAAGTATTTATACCCTAAACCACTATGTATATCAGTGTATAAAGAGAGGATTCATGAAGTGCCTTCTTTAAATACACAATACTTATTTTGGATATATGCAGGTAGTATCTTTGCGTTGGCGCGTATAAAGTATTATTTGTCCGTTTGTTCTTTTATATCACGATTATTTCTTTAGAAAATATTCCTTGATTTTTTACATACAATATTCTATGATATTTGTTTTTGATGATATAAAATATTTCTGATGTAACTATGATAAACTATGTTTACACTATATATAACATGAACCCGCCCATTTGGATTGTGCTGATGTTTGTCACAACCACAAATATTAGACGCGTTATGATATCTATACTCAGAATCAGTTTCTGACAAGGAAGGTATCCCAATGTAGTTCAAAACCTATGGTTACGTTTGGGACAGTCAAAGGGTTAACGGGATTTTCACTGGACACTGTAATCCCAGATACCTTTTGTGTACTAGAGGTTTGTCTGATTCGGATACTTGTAGAGTTGGATGCCGAAGATTCTAATCCCTTGGTGCCTCGTTGGGTGATTAGCTTCATTAGCCTAAATATTTAGTGCAAAATAGGCTGCACAAAAATCAATTTTCGGTCATTTTTCATATGCAATCACAATGTAAAAATGGGTAATTTTTAACATTACTTGTAATCCCATATTCAACGTAAGATTAGGCCGAGAACAAAAAATACGTATCTCTTACAATTTTCCTCCCTAAATATCATCTATCCGAGAATGAACGCTATTAATTTTGTTTGGAGTCGGTTCAAACTAAGACATAGTGTTGCTACAAAGGCCGCTACAAAATGGAATTTTATGCTTGTGCGTACGATACAGATCACAATTACAAAGCTGTATAATATTATTGAAATTTGTTACACTAGCTTGTACTACATGGATTGAAAAATCCGTGGCTTAACAATGAAAAACCAGGATTTTAGATTTTAAATAAATTTTTTTCCTCAACGTAATCTCCGTTAAATGAAATGAACTTCTTCCAACAAGCAATTTTTCTGAAGCCAAAGCATATGAACGCGCCAGTGTATTGTCATGATGGTTAGTTCTTAAATACATACTATACCACGTTCATGCAAAAAAACTCTGGCCAATAACTTTTCAGTCAATTATTGAGCCTTTGGCCGCCTTGGTCGGCTTTCGCACTCCCTCGACTGTCTATTGGACTCCGGTGTATAGTAATGGATCCCCGTCTCATTAATTGTTATAAATCGGCATAAAAATTCTGTTGAATGTACTTTAAAAATCTCCAACACATACTTTAAATAATGAACACGTTTCAGTTTTTGTTCGAGCAGAACACGTAATATATGCCGTACTCACTCTGTTGATATCTTTATAATGCCAGAAATTTCACTCACTTTAATTTTTCGATCATACAATACAACCTGATGCACTTTTATTACGGTTTCATCGGTAACTGCCTCTTTTGGATGATCAGGACGATCTACATCATTTGTGCTCGTACAACCACGTTAAAATTCGGAATACCACTTTTTTATCATTAAATATGATGTCGGAGGTTCACGATAATGTTTATTAATCTATTTTTTGGATTGGACAGTTTTTTTCCCTATCAAAATATAATGTTTAATGAACACACAAAACTCTTTGCAATCCATTTGTTCTCAAACTTTAAAAGCAGCATCATTTTTATAACGGTTTCTTTTTTCTAATTAATGAAATGTCAAGAAACTTTTACACAATTTTTCTAACAGGGGGTCTTGAGTAAAGGTTTAATGTAAATATGAGCTAAAATCTTTCATACCAACATTTTAGCTAGAAATAAATAACGATTGAAAAGAAAACAATATTTAAACCACACATGTGTTAATAAAAGGTTTAAGGCTGATCTGAATTCAAAATATACGAAATTGTACAAATCTCTGATGTTTTCAGATTTAAATTATATATGTGGTCAGTATATTTTGGGCAAATAGTCTGTTAATAAAATAAAAAACCGTAATAGAAAATTTTATTAAGAGCACTAACTCTTTGTACTCCTTTTGCAATAATCTTCAGCTTTTAAAACAGCATTTTAGTTACGAAAACTTTGGGAAACATTAATGAAATATCCTTTATATCCAAAGTAACACAATAGATCTAAACTATTTGGCCATTTTAATGGATATTCTTCTAATTTTAAGTTGTTACACTCTTAAAACAACACCCGGTACTTTTAAAAGTAATTGTCTATTAATGTTAAGTGGTATATATTTTAATGACTTTAAGTTTGAGGTTTTTAAACTTAAGTAGGCCAATTATTAAAACAGCAGGTAGAAAAAGTAGAAACATATTTTTATTGAATAAATCAATTCATTATTAATTTATAAAGTGTGAAATTGGAAAGTCAATTAGACCCATTAATGAGTTTTCCCTTTGAAAACAAAAAAAGCTTTTAAATTTTTTGTCTATTCTTTTTTTCTATTATTTACAACATCATAGCAACTAATAGATTTGAAATCAATGTATGCTGTAACGTAAGATGAATGTAACAACAAAAAAAAAAAAAAAAAAACTAGAAAATTTATATGAAACACCACCTTTTTCGTGTTGAATTTGAATTGAAGTTTTAAATCTAACATTTTGTGTTTTAAAGTTTTTTTCCCTCTTTTCATTTCTCTAAGGTTGTAGCATACATTTATTGGTTTTGTCTTCAAAGCTGCTTATGACCTTTTCTTAAATTTAAGTCAATAAATTGTATGAGTAAAATCTTCCATACACAAGTAGATGCATTTATTTTGGTCAAAATGTGTGTTTAAAGTAAATAAATAAGAAAGGTAAAAAACAAAAAAATATATGAAAGCTATTTATACTTTACATCGTATCTTTAAAGTTTTCATTGGATTAACCAAGCTCTACATACGTTACCATATAGAATAGCAAAGAATTAAAGTGAAAAAAGTGAATCTAACCACAATATTACCGGTACAGTCATTTTTAAATCTATGAAAATGTTTAAGAAAAAACCCATACTGATGCACTCAATGACCAAGTTAGTTCTAGCTCGCAACATTTGCTTAAAGATATTTTAAATGTAGTGTTGAGATACTGTAAGTATTGTTGAGATACCAATGTTTTTTAACAAATAAAAAATGATCATTTAGAAAAATCACAAAATATTAGAGAGAATGAGAGAGATCCATAAAGAGTCAGATAATTTCTTTTATAAACAAACCAATTTTCAATTTGCTTAACAACATTTCTCTCTTGCAACATTTTCTTATAAGAATGTTGAGATACAATACTATTAGTAACATCTGTAATTATATCTTTAAAAATTCTAATTTTAATTAAAGAGGTCAAAGTTTTTAGTTAATTCTCATCCCTTTTAATATCTTTACGCTCATAATTTTTCTCTACGGCCATAAATTTTAATTTATAAACTTTGTGTATGTATATTTATGTTTTATATTATGTATGGATGTTGTGTTATATTGTTTAGAGAGAGATACATATTACACAGATTTTTTTTATGCTACCCTACAATATTCAATTGCATGACTGGTAATTGTATACTTGTTAGGTTCATATGAAGATATAAACTAATTTTGTTTGATGTTGGTTGTTTGGTAATTTTGGTCTGTTATGTATGTTGCCCATTTTGTATCATAAATCGTTTATTTTCTATTATATATATATTAGAAATCAAATGGAGTTCTCGTGAGTCGAAAATACTGATTAGAGATCACGAATGTAAGTATCATAAACTAAAACTAAAATTCATGCTGTCACTCGGTGGCGTCACTGCTAAAGTCTTGTGTTCTGGTAAGATTTTATTAGTCGTTTAATCGTGTGTAGCACGGCTCACTGTTCGCGATCGGGTTGTCATTAGCCAATTTGTTGCAGTATTGTATCGTTGTTTTTAATCTTCTGGAAAAACTTTTGTCAGTCGTACGCCTAGCATCACTTCCAGATCCGCCTAAGGCGCTAAATTTGCACCATTTTTATTAGCCACGCAATATATTATTTGTACCTGTAAAATCACATAAGGTATTTTTCTTCTAGTAATGTTAAGAATCCTGAACAAAGGTATTTCCCGTGTACTTTAATTTAAGGACTATGTCTATCCAGTTTAGGGAGATCTAGCTTCTTTAGACTGGAATTCCTTATGAACACGACGAGTTGGAATTTTTCAGAATTAACCCCCTTGCTGTTCAACTATGCTCATGTATACAACCTCACAAGGGCTGAAATTCATGAGTACACTAATCTTTTTAAGAATTTCGCTCCTGACCAGCAGCACGACATTGCCAGGGTTCCCTCCAGTGATACAAGAATTTCGGTATGTCAAGTTTGTTAAATATTGAAACATATAAAATTTATCTCACCGAGATAACAAAAGAAGATTCATAGTCGGTAAATTGGGTGATTTGTCTCTTAGTTTTTCTTTTGAATATATGAGGTAATGTGATTTTTTAAGCGTTCACAGGTCACATTAGAAAGTTCGTGAAAAAGAGATATAAAGACCTCACATAGACTAACTGGGTCCCTAGGGTTACCAGATAAGAAACGATAACTCGCGTAACAAAAAAAAACTAAAAATAAGTCACATGTGATGGCACGCAGCGTGCCCCATACTATCCTACAAATGCCATGGGTTTTAGAATTCAGATTCTAGAGATTTCCTAGAGATCGCGGAAACATAATCTCCCAAGCAACTTGCTCTGGAGAGCGCAACAGCCGGATAGTGGCACATATTATGATCCACCGTTTCTTTGTTCTCCGCCAGGTAATTGAAACCCCGCACTTCACCAGCTCGTCCGCAATATCGTTACCACGAACCCAATAGATGTGCACTTTCCTGCTGGCGCTAAGTCTACATAAAGAGTCCTTGCACCCTTGGACAATCGTCTTCGGGACAAAAACAAGATAAGCAGCCAGTTTGGCTGCCAAAACTTTCCCTGAAAAATGCTGCAGTAATCGAGAATTTTAAACGATTCCTCGGTACCCAGCTCTCGACAAAAGACCGCAGCGCCAACTTTTTTAAATGTAAATCCTTTTGTGGTCACTTTATCAAATTTTTGTTTACAACAGCTACCAGATTTAAAGCTCAGCTAACTCAATACAACAATACATATTTAAAGGATCACTAGGTAGATGTAGCTGACATATATATATATATATATTGTTGTATTGTATGTGAAAGTTTCAATTACGTAGCCACTGCATAGGGTATCCCTAAAATCGGTTCAATTCTTTGTAAACATATTTTATTTAAAACATTTCGTTCAGTTGTTTTGAACGCTAAAAGCGTAAAATTTAATCTATTTTACTTTCTAGCCATATTTGGCATAAAATACGTTCGCATTGGGATACATTTATAAAGTGATATACATTTTACACTTAACTACATATAACACAGTCAAGTGTGTTATACTCATATTCACTCACTCACTCACTTACAACAAAGTGTAGCCGCAGGTTGGTTTAAGGATAAATTTATAGACTGAAGTGATACATACTTATTACATACAGTAGATACAGTTTTAAACTATAAGGCTTAAAAATTATTTAAAAGCTTTAATATTGCTAGACCACTTGTATTTTCTATATGCATTTGTATCTCAACAAAACCATCTGCCGGCTGGGCTACAAAACTAACCACACACCCTTCTTCTACCCACCCACCAATTCAACCATGCATGCAAACATATCCAGAACGTCACATTAAACCTAGAAAATAATAACAAGTCCAAAAAGCATTCTGCATATACTCATTGTATTAAGGTAGCAAGTTTTTAACAAAAGAAATTTTAAATGTTTCAATGCCATGATGTTTGAAAGATTTTTATGGAAAAAAATTACCATTTATCGATAATGCTTCTTTCCAGTAAGGTGTCAATGATAACGACAATAGGGTTATTAATATTAAGACTAAAGTATCATATTTTAGAAGTGCTATAAAATTATTGTTTTGTCGGTGTTCCGGCCATATCCACTCATTAAAAAGAAATGCAAAATATTTAAAACATTTACATCAAAAATGTCAGTGGCACCTTAACAATCATATACACCGCTCATTATGTTTACTATACATTGCCAACATCTAAAACAACCAACACATAGACAGACAGACATTTGTAGACTTTAGTATTAAAATGTTGCATCTATCCATTTATCCTTCCAGCTATCATCTATCTGACTGGTTCTGCCCGCCTTTTCCCGCTATTGTGGCTGTTTTCAATTTAAGTCTTAAGTTTAGTTTTTCCATACATTTGCATTATGTTTATGGTTTTATGTAAACACATGCAAATTCATTCATTTGTTCTATTTGCCTCTATGTTCTTGGTTTTTTGTTTGGTTCTGTCTATATGGCTAGATGACTGTCTGTCCATCTCACTAGTAATATGTGTTGCTAAGCTTTGTTGTTTCTCTAGCCTGTTGTTGGATGCCTGTCTACGTCAGTATTTTGTAGAGTATAAGACTTTTTTTGTATGTTTTGGAAATTGTTGTCAAATGCCATTTTCTTTTTCTAACTTTTTTGCTTGCTTCTCTTTTTTTTTGTTGATATTGTATGTATGGGTTACATTTATATTTTGATTTTATTTCCGTGTTTGTTTTCTGTATATTTTCCTAAATCTGACACATAGAAATGTGATTTTTGTGGTTTGGTTTGAGATGTGTTTTCTTTTATTTTTCCTTTCTATTTTTGGCATTTGATCTAATAGTTTTAAGTTAAAATTGTTCATAATTGTTAAATTTACTTTAATTTAAATTGCTTTAATGAATTCAAGTATTTTTAATTGAATTTATTCAATGTAAGACTAATAGTTGAGAGTTTGTAATACGTTACTTATAGATTTTTGTTTTTGGCAAATAAAATTTAGTTTCCTTCATACGAAGGCTAGAATATTATATTAAAGATACCGAAATATAACGTAACGCCAAAGGATATTGTCTCAATTGCCGGTTTATGGGATTATCAATCTCCGGTTTTCGGATTATGTTCTAAAATATTTTAAATATAGTCTCCACACGGCACAGAGAAAAAAGATTTATTGTGACAACCGAATTTCTTGCCAGCCGAATGGTTTGGTTAGAGCCACTGCCAACCCAATGGTTTGGTTAGAGCCAATGACATATTTGTTTATAGTGACCGAAATGCGGTTGGGACAATCGATGTATTCAGTAGGCAAAAAATTCGGTTGTCACAATGAATCTGTTTTTTCTGTTTGGAATTTGGGTTTATTACCGAAGCTTTTCGGTTTTAATCCTCAGAAGAAAATGGACATAAAGCCCAAAAAAAAGGTAAAAATCTTCATAAAATTCGTATTCCTTGTTATGTAAACCGACCACATCTCTCTCCTAGAACACCCTCCTCTGCAGCGTGAAGTGATCCTTCATTTTGAATCCTGAAGGTTTTATGGGTGGCCGGACTACGGCTGGATTAATGTATTTTCTCCTATGGAATTTTTCCAATAGCAGCTTCGCTGCTATAACTTCGGCTTATTGGTAAGGCCACCATCTGCCGGTATTAAAGATTTTCTCCTCTAGGATATGTCTAACCCCGGTTTCAATGCTTATAGTCAATCTATACTTAAATTCAATATAATAAATAATATTTCGGTCATTAAAATGACCGAAATATTATTTATTATTTTACGAATGATCGTAATTTGTAAACGGTCTAAACCCCCATTTACATTCTTGAGATAGTGACAATTTTGTGTATCCAATAAGTCGACTTCTCATTTTAATCGATTATTTGATCAAATTTTTATTTAGATATTTTTCTTAATTGTTTAATCGCATAGAATTTCAATAATTAAATGGTTAATCGAAAAAAATTTTTGTAGAATAATATATATTTTTTTTAGTAATTTCATTAAAAAAAAAGGCAACAAAAATAAGTTCAGTAATACTTTCAAAATTCATTAATTAAGATCATGTTTTTAAGCATTCCTAGGTTTTCTGTCCTTTCTACCACATATTAAAATTTTATTTAAATTGGAATGACCCTCACCGCAGGCGTTTCGTCTACGTTTCACATTTTATAAAGTTAAGGCTGATTTAGTCAGACATACGTCTATAATAAATTTAAATCGGGTATATTATCTCAAAACAACATGAGCTAAACGTTAACTTTAAATATTTATATACAGATTTAAAATTAATAAGCTAGCAGGCCTCAATGAGTGAAATGATAATAGAATATCTTGAATTTTAGTTTTTGCCTTTTCGTATGCAGCAAACACAAAAAAAATTAAATGAAGAGAGAAATTCTGTTGTGGATCGATTTTTCATCTATATTTACGTCCCTCGAAAGGGATTTAAACAAATTTTGTGATTATTTTTTTCTAAAAGAGTTAGAAATGTTATTTAGTTTCCATTAAATATTAAGTGTGACTACGTACAATCTTGTAAACAAATTATCCTTTTCTAGAGGATATTATGAATGCTTTTGTGCTGGGACCCAAAATAACTGTTATTATTTTTCAAATATGCAATAGGTTATGGAAAAAATAACTGAAAAAAATTGGTCCTGTAATAATAATTTAAAATTACACAGAAAATTTTAGTCCTGCCATTAACATTATGAAAGATTATTATTTGTTTGGTCTTTGATAACCATTATGAAAGATTTTTATTTTTTCTGTCTTCTATAACAACGCTACAGTCCGTTATATACATATAACGTACATGCTTTTCCAATTTTAATTAATCGTTAAATTCATTAAAGTTATTCGAAATATTCGTTATGTAAAATTTTGGCATTTTATATTACTCAAACATTTAGTTGACAAAATTGTTCGATTAAATTTAGTTTATCCGAATAAATTAAGTTTATCCGAGTGAATACTTTACTATTTATTCAACAATTTTACTGTCATTTAGGTTGGGTTTCTTTTATTTAAATCCCCAATTTTAGGGATTTATCCCATTTTAGTTATTTTTTATTTGGTCCCAAATTAATTTAAGAAGATTAGTTTTTCTTTTAATTTTTTCAATAATTAGGAATTTTATATCGGCTATACCGCTATTCTACCGGTATCACGTTATAATCTGTAACCATATTTTTGGGTGTACAATTTTTTCTTTATCAAGTATTGACAACACTGTTGGTATGCAATTTTAAAGTATAGAAAAAGTTGGTAAGAATTTTTAATACATAACTTATTTTATATGGGTCACAAAACTACTAACGATTGACCCAAAAAAAAACACTAACAATAATTTCTAATTCAAACGCAACTAACACTGAGTTTCACACTAAGTTAACTATTGGTAAACTCAAACATTTGTTGTTGTTTTGTATGTAATTTATTGACATTTGCTTATGTTCATTAGTTAAGTTAAAGTTAACCCTGTAGTATGAGACCCCACCGTAATCATGTTAGTTACTACTTCTAATAAATTAAAGACAAAAAATATATTCATATGGTTAAAAAAACTTAAAAGCATGTTTAATAAAAACAATAAACAAACATTTTTAAACTGTTACATTAGCCCAATACTAAAATTAATGTTACTCATGACACTAACAAATTTTAATTATAGTTAACACCCAAAAAATAAACATTAAAACTATGAAAAATAAATAGAAAAAATCATTAAAAAGATTTATCTATGTATATGGTAAAAGAAGCGAACAGTTAACTATATTTAAGATATATAATATATATGAGTAGAAATTTAAACAATTTAAAAAATAATATAATTTTTTTTTAATACTAGTTTTACGCTTTTTTTTATTAAATTTTCTTAATATATACACCTGAATAATTTCACTAGTTTACAGCCATTTCATAAACTGATTACTTGTACATTTTTTAATGTAATTGCAACAAAAAGTTAATCAACAGTTAGGAAGTGGGGGGATGGCGGAAATTTTTAGCCCCACAGAATATATAGTTATTTTATTACAATTTAATTTGTAACCATGTTTTATTTTTAAAATTATTAAATTTGTTAATTATTTATTAAGTTAATTTAAATATTTTTTATTTAAAATTAAAAAAAAAATCGCTAGGTCTAGCGGGATTCAAAAATATTTTCAAAATATGTCATCATTTTAAACCAATTTTTTTAAATAAGTAAAGCCCTACATTTGGGAATATTGCTTAGATGAAGATTTGTTAACGAAAGATTCTCATTTAGGAAGCCAAAATACTTTAAAAACGTTTCCTTAGAAGTTTGTTGAAAATAATGGATAATTTTTAAAGGGAGTGCATAAAAAACAAAATCGGGCTCTAACTTGAATTAACCTTTTGGGTGACACCAGCATACACGCTTTTTGCATAGACTTTTGTTAAAACTTTATCAAAGTATTTATGCTTGCTTAGTAAGAATCGGAATCAGAAAAGATCTGTGAAATCATATATCGATGTTTAGCTAGTTTTTGTTTATGTTTTTTGTTATGTTTTTAAATCCACCGACTTTATTTGAAATATTTATTAAGTCGCGTGAACGATTTTTGTTTAAAAATAAATTTTTAACCTGCCGTGCAATTATCTCAGTTGCACACAAAAATCTCACAACTTAAACTTGATCTTCAAATTATGTTTCTAAAATTGCCAGGGAAAAAATTTATTTTTAATAAAAAATGTCAAACACAATTTTGGTTTACAAATAAAATATTTACCTTTCGGCGTAACTAACTGAATTGCAAAAATAAAATCTTAACTAAAAATTTTATATTTCCTAGATTTCAAAAAAAAAAACCAATCTTTACAGACTCAAAAAATCCTATGATCATTAAATGTTATGACATACCTCGAAAAATCTTGCATATGTAGAACAAATATGTTTATAGCATGATCGTAAAATAATCCTCAGTGATCACAATATGATCAGTTGGGATCTGGGTTTGTATTATTTCTTTTGTGTTTTTAGATGAATATTCGTATTTAGTTTATTCTATAATTAATAGTTTTTTGGGACGATTTTGCATTTCTATTTTTGGGCTATTTTCCTTTGGTTTATTTTGCTTACTTCCTAAATAAAAAATGTAAAATAAGTCCGAAAAGACTCATAAAAGAACCCTGCACCCTTCTAATATAATTCCTTTTTATACCCTTCACCACAGGTGGAAGGGTATATATAAGTTTGTTATTCCGTTTGTAATTTCTACAATATTGATCTTAGACCCTATAAAGTATATATATTCTGGGTCCTTATGAAGAGCAAAATTGATTTAGCGATGTCCATCTGTGTGTTGAAATGGGTTTGATTGTTATATATTTCTGTTACATGTGATCCATTTCTGTTTGCTATTAAAAATTAGCCAGATCGGTTGATAAATGGCTGAGATATTAGCAAAAAACCAGGACTACCTCTAATTTTTTCCGTAAAATTCCTTTGTTTTTATATGAATGTTGAATATTACGCATAACAAAACATCCATTGGTTGAAATTCTTCTCTTTCACCTCTTCGCCTTTTATACACAAACAACAAACCAATACAAAGATGTGTCATATAAATAAAAACCAAACAAATCCCTATTGAACGAAAACTGTTTATTTAATTCTATTAACGATAATTCCTCATGACCATAATAGCTCAGTTGTCTAAACGCTATGTCACAAATGTTTTTTTTTTTCTCTAAGGCCGCGGGTTCGAATCCCGGTCAATTCACTTTTTTTGTACATTTTTTTTTTTTATTTTCTAAAGATTTTTTTTTGTTAATTTTTTGTTTTTTTTTTAACATTTAATAATTAATTTATATAAAATTTTATATTAATAATTAAGTAATCCATAAATAGGCTAAAAACATCAAAATTTTTATAAAAACCATCTGATACAAACAAAATACAAACATTTTTATTTCTATTTTTTGCTCCGATTTAAAAGAATTTATAAACAGATTTTTAAACCATTTTAAATAAAATTAAAATTAATAATTAAATAATCCATAAATAGGCTAAAAACATCAAAATTTGTATAAATACCCTCTGACACAAACGGGTTTATTTCTATTTTTTGCTCCGATTTAAAAGAATTTATAAAAAGATTTGCAAACCATTTTATTTCTCATATATTATTTTATTTCTCATATATTATTTTAGAGCTGTAATATGACCTATGGATACGTCTTATATAGCAAAAGATCGAAAATCTTTAGTATAACATATTTGCTAAAAAAACTCGGAAATATCGGTTCAGATACAAAAAAGTTATGCCCAAAACATAAATTTTTTTTAAATACCTATTTTCTGGAACTATAAATCTTCCCGAGTCCAAGTTTTATCCCCAAACTAAATGGTTAATTTCCTCTTAAAGGCGTTCGTATATAAATCTGTCCATTCCATATATGTCCATATATAAACTTCAGTTTTTTCCCAACCATGGTGAAGGGTATATAAGATTCGGCATAGCCGAATTTAGCCGCTCTTACTTGTTCTACATAAACATGATTAAACATCTTTATAATTATTAGGAAACTTCTTCATAAATATGATGACATATGCCATCAATTTGCATTTTTGTTACTTTGAAAACAAAATTAACTAAATACATGTTTCAAAGCATATTTTTATATTACACGAACTGAGTGTTTGAACTATTTATATCTATTAAAGTTTTTTTATTTTTGTTTACTAATAATCAGTTTTCAAACTTCGTATTTTTTCAAAATATTTGGAAGAGTTAGAACCTCCTAAAAAGGCATAACATAACCATAAACCTATTAAAAGTTATTTTTCGCTCCATTGTTGTCTTCTTAGAAATCTAATAAGTTATTTTCCTAACAAGCACTATGACGTCTTTTGCCTGATCGAAATACATATATCAGTCTAGCTAAAAATAATTAATTTTCTTTTTTTTTGTAAATATATGGAGGTTGAAAGCTCATTATCAATAAATATAATAATAAACAGAAAATCTCGATATACAGGGTGGTCCAAATAAAGCTATATTTTAAAAATCATACGTTATTTTGACACTGATATATTTTTCTGTCAAAAATATTGACTATAAATCAGTATCATACCTCAGCGGACCAATATGAGTCGATTTAAACTTGAACAGCATTGGGAAATTTTGCAAACTTATTTCCAAACTATGCGTTTTTGAAAAGAAGTTTTGGCCGAAATAAAGTACACATCGCACGTGCTAGTTGACAACCAGAATGATAAGAATTTTGCACAAAGATCTCGGATTATTCGTTTAAAAGGTTAAATAAACTTAGTAATTAAGGGAAAATTTGTTACATCTTCTCATTTTGGGCCTTACAGAAGCTCCATTCGGTCATCGAATTTGACCGAGTAATTAGCCTTTCTGACGACGAATTTTCATCTCGGCGCATCTGATAACAAACAAAATTGCCCCATCAGGTTTTATAAAAACCCGCATGTCATTGTCGAGAAGACAATGAATCCAAAAAAATACAGTTTGTTGTGGATATTATTAGTGTGGTGGCATCATTGGCTCATTTTTCGAAAATGCTGCTGGAAATGTTATTTCAGTCAATGGCGTGCGCTAAAGAGTCATGTCTCTTTTTATGAGCTAAAATCCATGATATGAACTTGGATAATCTTTGGTTTCAGCGGCATAGCGCACTGTGTCACACAGCTCATCAAAAAATCGATCTTTGGTGCACTAATTTCGGTAATCGTTTTATCAGCTGTTTTGCCAAACATCAATTGGCCGCTTCAGAGCTGCGATTTGACCCCTTTAGACTTTTTTTTGTATCGTCCGAGTCATTCGTGAGATAGAACCAAGAACCGTGGAGAGAGAGGATAAGCTACTACACATCCAGCCACTGCAGACACATGAAGAATTTTTTCTATTTCTGTTAAAGCAGTAATAACCAAAAGAAATAAAGTTTTGTTTATTTTATTTAATTTTTAAAAAAGATACTTGTATTTGGACCACCCATTATATAAATGAAATAAAAGAAATCTGAAACAGATTTTTCTTTTTTTTTATATAAAGAAACAACACTCCAGAAATTCCTCCTACTAATTAATGTGTTGCTTTCTTCATAAAGGGAATAGTTGGTGAAAAATAAATGGCTCCAAATATGGTATGCCTGTAATTGCCCGATATGATAAATTATAGAACAGTTGTTGCTTGCCATCTGATGGAGAGTTGGCGAAATTGTGGAATCCTTTTAATTCATAGACCTGTTATGTTTTTTTAATTCGGTCCACTCAAAATATTATGTAGTTTACTGTTTGTAGTTTAATAAAAAAAGTTTTCCGTTCCATTTAAAAATAAAGGAACATACATTTATTTTTCAAAGAAACTTTTTTACACAGTTGTTCGAAATAATTTACTACCATTTACCGATTTTTTTCAGTTTCATTTATTTAATTCATTTGTTTGAAATTTAATAAAAATTTACCCACAAAACGCAAACTTATGGTTTATTTGTTCCGTAACAGTTATTACAATTTTAAATTTAGTTTGCTGTCTGTTTCAAAAAAATATTCAAATAATTTCAATTTGTTTTTTTTTTTATTTAAATTGGTTTTTTATTTATATATAGAAAATTATTTCAATTCAAATTAAAAGAACTTCATAAACACACATACATATACAAACACATTTATACAAAAAGTCTCTTTAACTATGCATACCTACACTTTGTACAAAAAAAAATACAAAAAGGGAAACAATTTCAAATAAATGATAAAATCATTTATTTTTTAAGGAATTGGTAGGTGAAATTTTGATATTTATTTTAACTGATTATATCATTTGTTTCTGACCGATGTGTCAGTTGCTTAATCAACATTTAAAAATAAATAACAAAAGGCATTTCATTTAAATGAAAATTAAGTAGACCGGTTTTTAAATAAATTATCATTTCTTGTAAATGACATTTTCTGTTATTTTAACTTACAAACTACTTTAAATGTAAGGTTACGTGCTATAGGAATACCGAATAAGGACGCAGCTATTTGTATGAGGGACAGGAAACTCCTTATTATTTTTCTAACAGCCATACCAAAAGAAGAGCGAAAGGCGGAACGTTTTCTTTCGCTTAGCTCTTACGCTGAAATACCACACCTAATCAAGAGCGGCAGAGCCACGTCAAAACGATAAAAACAGGTGTACCAACCCTGATTTTTCAAACAATAAAGTACATTAAAATATTGGTGTTTGTGATTTGTAAATAAAAATTTAATAAAAAAAAATAATAAAGTTTAAAAAATTAGTTATATTGACGTCTTTAATTTGCCATCCCTTTTTGTCGTACAGGCATGGATTCTGATGAACTTACTCTATAATTTGATCGTTGAAATTTTAAACTAAAAAGAAATATGTATAAAACAAAAAATATATACTATTTGAAGCAGAGCCGCGAATAACGTTGTAAGCGACAAAATTGAAATTGTTGTTGAAATTGTTGAAAAAAAAAACGTTTTAGAACTTGTAGGTGTATCCCACTAATACTTCTGTAGATTGCATTTTCATAACGAAATCCTGCATAATTTTGCCTCATTTTATTTTTAAGTCATAAAAGAGAGTTATTCTAACGGTTATCTGAGAAAAAACAGGTTTTGTAAAAATTGTCGCTTAAAACGTTATTGGCGGCACCGCTTGATTTTTATTAATAAATATATTTATTTCTTGCTTATTTAATTCTTCTTTTTTTTATTTGTTTAAATTTGTTGTCTTTTGCAGCTAACTTCACTATTAAACGCCTTGTCAAAATCGAATTTTCCAATTGCAAAGCGTTGCCTTCGCGTTGCCGCCGCGTTGTTTCGGTATTCTACATATTAATTGTATGTTCATGAGTATTTTTGAAAGCTAAAAAACGCTTTCCGCTCTTTTTTAGGTATGGCTGTAAATTGATATTGGCGTCGCCAGGGATCGAACCCTCAACCTTTTGCGTAGCCCTCCAACGCTCTTTTAGACGACATCGTCCTCATGAACTTCCACTGTTTCTGTTGCTGTATAGTTTTGAAAACCTATTAAAGATTTTAAAATACACAACATATTTTTAAAATCCTCTATCTCCAAATGAGATTTTCATCCCGAAGACTATTAAAAAAAACCACAAATTTCGAGACATCCCCCAAGTCTGGCAAGCTTGGCTCCTTTGTAGCGGTATTAAATGCGTCATATACAGATAATAATTTAGATGTGATGCAGGGCAAAGTAAAAGGAAATGCAGCTAAAGTTACAATATCATTTTTCATTAAGAAAATGTTCCTTTAGAAAATGTTGCTAATAGAATGTTTATATTGGATAGGAATGCAACATGTTGATTACCAAATAGAGTTTTATTTTGGGGTGTTTTATTTACAAACAACAAGTGCTTTTGAAACAAAAGTATCTTAAAAATATACATATTTACATAAATGTTGCTAAGAATTATATACATACGTATCATCAACATTGATGTTGATGTTATACAACGACAATGTGAATAAACTTTACTTAACATGTTTGAAAGTTTATGCATATTATGTGTAATAAACAGGGCAAGGAAATTCATGCACTAAATGTACATAAAATATATATCAAAAAAAAAGAAAAGTTTTACTAGTTTTTTATGTGTTAAAAAGTAGTTTACAAATTTAAAATTACCGTTTATATTCATCAGGAAATTTGTAATTACATTTTTCTGAAATTTTTTATCTGTGGTAAAAAAAATGTAGGGCTAGTTTATATTGCTAATTACTAACAATAGAAAAATATAATAAAAATTTATACTAATTGAGTTCCGACTATAATAAACTATTATAAATATAGATAAAAACATATATTTTTTAAATATATGAATTGTAAAAAAACTCGGTTTGCTTTACAACATATATTTTTGGTAAAATATGCAAAATTATGAATTTATTTACAAAACATGCCAAAATATGTAGCGAAATATGCATTTACAGCTAAATCTGCATTTATGCCAAAATTTTCATGAATAAATCGATGGCATTTTGTTGCAAATTCAGTTCAAATGTTCCTAGGCTTAAGGCAGCAAACGTGTATTTACATGAAGTCCCTTGCCCTGGTAATACCTATAAAGTTAAAGTAAAATTGTGGCAACAAAACCAACAACATAATAATGACGTTATTTATAATAACATTATAAATATTGTTAGCTGCCAGCATTGAAAAATATTTTTATCTGTAGTATTAACAAGTTACCCAACTAACGTTGGCAACAAACAATGAGCAACAACAATAAAACTTTGGAAAACATTGTTCTTTGATAAAATTATACATACTGTAATTTGCACTGTGGGCCAATTTCATTGAATTTTGATTTAAACTGGAATGAGGCCATTATGTATATGCAGTTAATGGAAGGTAATGGGAGTCTTGAAGGAGCTGAAAACGAATCAGAAATTAAAAATGGCGGATTCAAGGTGGCGGTCGTAATATTTTTAATGCAGTGAACATTTAAATAGTCCTATATGCATCCGCTATATGCATCCGCCGCTGACTACGAATTGGGTGACAAAAATTATTTTCATTAAATTTATTATGTTGTCTGATTTACTTGTAAGAGCTCATCAGAGAGGTTTTGGGATGTGGTGTATTCAATATGGCGGTCATAATTTTGAAATGTACTGGAAAATAATATATAAGGTTGCTTATAACAAATCTGAAATCAAAATTTAAAACTTAATATGTCAGTAGATTTTTTCATGGAAAATTTAAAATAATATTTTTTTTTAAGTTTCAGAAGTGAATTCTTTGTGTAATAATAAGCTTCCTATATGATTTAAAAGATTGTCTCAAGGAAATTTTATATGTGAAACAACAACAAATTTCTTAATTATAATCCTAGTTAGTTGCTAAAGGTACATTGAGCATAAAAATAATAAGAAAATTAATTAATTTTAACAAAATAAAGTTTATGTATTTTATACTAAATTAAATGTTGGAGCTCTGATAGAAGTCTCCAATTATTTTTTATAATTCCAAAAGCATTCATTACTTTTTCGCTACTTTGTGTATCGTTTGTATTTATGGTGGGTAATTCAGCGAATAGAGAGCTTCAGTGAACCTCTGTAATACCTTTATACTGAAAATATATTTAAAAGCTATGTATATAAGCTATCATTTATTAATAAGAAAGATATGATTTTATACCATATCCTGCTTAATAAAAAAGTGAAGGCTTAAAACTTATCAGAAATCTTTTTAAAATAACACATCCTTTTAATCATAAAATAAGTTGGTTTCTTCAAAGAAGCCGCCAGATACTTACCACATGGAGTAAAAAGTACGTTGCCTCAATATATATGGCAAAAAACGTGTTCATTATTTAAAGTATGCTTTGGAGATGTTTGAAGTTATATGTTTACGTCGATTTAAAACAATGTATGAGACGCGAATTCAATGGACAGTGTGAGAAGTGGTTACAAGCCGACCAAAGCGGCCAAAGACTCAACAATCCACTGTAAATGTAATGCCAGCGTTTTTTTTTTGGGAGACACGTGGTATAACTTACATAGATTACTTGGAGAAAGGAAAAACACAATATCTGCAAGTAATATGTTGAGTTATTGGGCAGGTTCTATGAAGAAATTAATAAAAAAAAAACGATCCCTCATAAATAAGAAAAGAAATTTGTACCATCATGACAATGGACCGGCGCATTCATCTCCTTTGGATTCAGAATAATTGAAGTCTTTACATTAATAATTGCTTCCCCAGCCCCCGTATTCCACAGATCTGTCCCCAGCGATTATTATTCGTTCCCTAGCTTGAAAAGGTGGTTCTAGGGAAATAAATTTTCCACAAATGAAGAAGTCATATCAGAGACGCAGTCCTATTTGGAAGAATTGAACAAATCGTTTATTTTTTAAAGGGTATCAAGATGTTAGAGGATCGTTAAAAGAAGTGCATTTAACTTAACGGCGATAACATTGAAGAATAAAACTGATTTCAAATCCAAAAAACTGATTTTTCATTGTTAGGCCACGTAGTTTTTACACCATGTAGTATCCCCGAAACTAGTAAATTGCGTTCTGCTTTTGAACACACCGCTGGCCTTTATTCGTAATAACATGTTACAACCGGTTCCCAAATTGTAACGAAGTATTGATTCGAATTACACATTTATTATAAATAATTGCTGACCCATACATACATTTTGGGACAGAATTTCCAGCAATTATTCATGACAAGCGTTACTAAAACATTTATTATTGATTATTAAAAGTTCACACAGAGAAAAAAGATTCATTGTGACTACCGAATTACTTGCCTACTGAATAATTTGATTGTGGTAATCAAATATGTGACATGAAACAATTAAAATATTTTGCTTTAACTGAAATTAAGTTATGTTAACCGAATTTCTGTTTTATTAACCGATATTTGGTTGCCACAATGAATCTGTTTTCACTGCGCAAAAAAATAAAATTTGTACACGCCATATTAAATCCGCTGTTTTAAATTTCAATTAATGTTATTATCAACTACCAGAATATTAATTTAATATAATTTCTGACCCATTATTTTATTATTTTTTTTTCCAAAACTGAAGTAAAAGACAACTTTGGGAACATGCCGGTAGTAAATTTTTTTCAATACCTCTTGGATCATTTTTTTTTTTTTTTTGGAAAAGAGGGATGTTCTGCAAACGCCTCAATTCTAACCCACAAATAAAAACGTTTTAAGTCCTCTCTTAAATATTCAGCAGCTTTGCATTCTTTATGTGAATTGGGCCCAATTTATTAGTTTGTGATATCCAAACAGAAGAAGTTTTCAAATTTTTTAACTTCATTTTCCTTAAATCCTCAAAATATAATTAAATTTTCGTTCTACCTGAAATGTACTTTTGACCAAAATATGAAAACTCTGGCACACCGTGGGTTGGTTGTTGTTTTCTCATATTGTTCTTTGTTAAATTATAAAACAATCTATTCATGTTGTATACGGGCGGCAATGTGTTATATTGTTGTGTATCCGAAAAGTTAAAATGTATACAAGACAATACAGGGTGTGAGTATGTGTATGTTTGTTTGGATACAAAAACAACAAAAAAAAAGACTGAAAAGCATATGTGTGTGTATGTATCTATGTGTAAACTACACTTACTATTGAATATGTGTGTGTTCATATGTTTGGTGGTGTGTTTTTTGTTTTTATATACATTTCTACACAAATTGTTGGTGTTGTGTATGTTGCGTTTGTATATGGCTTGATGTGTTTTTATTTTCAAAAACAAACCATTCCATCCATGCCTGCCATTCGACTCTACTACAACTAAAACCAAACAGAAAAGTTGAGCTGTTTGGCAACTTTATAAACATACATTGCCTCAGTCGTTTAGTAACTGTTGCATCGTACGTTGTCATATTTTGAAATATTATTTCGCGCTCGTTCGTATATGAATCGTAGATATTTCTTAGATACAAACACAAAAATATTAATAATAATAAAAAGTAACTGTTAAGCTTCGCACAAAAACAATAATAAATATTGTTTGGTTTAAGTCAAATTATACAATAAAAATAAAAAAAACCTGATAAGATAAAAAAAAATTATACTCCAATTCAAAAAAATTTCTAAGAATTTGTTGAAAAAAATTGCCGGGTTTTGCGCGCCAAATTTTTTTCAATAAAAGTTATTTAAAGAAACAAAAAGTGTATTTTGTTACAAAAAAAATTAAAAAAAAAATATTTTTTATAAATTAAATAAAAATCTGTGAAATATTTTCTACAAAAGAAAATTCCTTAAAATAAGCCATTTTCTATAAAAATTAATAGAAAAACAAAATTGTAATTGTTTATTAAAAATACATAGTGCCAATTGTGTTTATAAAAAGCTTTTTTAATTAATAAATTTAGAAAAAAATATATATATAAATTTGAACAATTATTGCACTTATTATAAGCAACATTAACTACACCAACAGCAACAAGATGAATCGACAATTATTGAATCATATGGGTCTTCTACAGAAACACTTATACGTGGGTCTCTGCATTTTAGCCATTTTAACAGGTGAGCTTTTTATAGATTTTTGTTCAGTAGATGATAATTTAGATAAATCTAAAACCGGTATTGTAAAGGAAAAAAAAATTCTGTTAATGCAAAAAAAAAAAAAAATTAAATCATTTAACAAATATTTGTTAATTATAAAATATTTTATTTTTATAAACCAGTTTAATTCAGATATTTGTTTTGAAAAAAAAACATAAACTATAAAAATTAATTAATACATGATTTAACTAAACAACTTAAAAGTCCAGTTTATACATTCGTAAAAAAATATTGTATAAAAAGGACCAGTCGCCACAAAATGTATTTATTTTGTAAAATAAAAATAATTTTATGTATGTGTTATCTGTCAAACTTTTTTTGTGAAAAAAATATACTTTTCATATATAAATTATTTACCACGCCCTCTGTCATCGATTAGTATCATTAAAAAACTTTGACACGATTTTTGGCATTCCAAAAAGTTTCGTGGAAAAATTAATTCAGAAATTTTATAATTTTTTGATGTAAAATTAACGAAATATTATCGATTTTGTTAAAATAATTGTAAAATAAAAGTTTTGTATGGGAATCTTTCAACTTTTGTAATCACTTGTGAACAAATTTAATGATTTAATTTATGATTTTATGACTTAAATCAAAATATTTTTGAAAAGCTTCAAAAATGTTCATATTGACAAAATATTAATATATTTTATTATTCCTTTCTTAATTTTCTTCATATTCAAAAAGCTTTTTTTATGTGTCGGAGATCTTTGCCATTGAACTTTGAAGTAAAGTTCACTCAATTCACTCTAGCCGAAAAGCTTTCGTGAAGAATTTATTTAAAATTGTTTTATGTATTTGGGAGTTATACGAAATTTAATCAATATTGTTGGATTTTTTTAAATAATATATAATTTAAATAATATCTAAATTATAAACTCAAAGAAAAAGCTTCGTTTTATTCCTGAAAAAGCTTCCTCAATCTTTGCTCGAAAAAAACATTTTCTTATCTTTTTAAGTGTTTGTTTTTTTTTTACTTATATAAATTTTTTTCATATTAATGAATTGTCTTGCAAAAATAATATTTACAAAAAATCTATATATATAAAAAATTGTTGCAAGTGTGTTGTGACTTTATAACTCACGAACGGTCAAACCGAATTCGATTACATTTTTAGGGTTTGTTGTATGGTCGTGTAGATGGTTTTTATTAAGTTTGCACGAAATCGGTCGACACGTTCGTGAGTTATTACTTTTCATGTCAACATGTGATTTTGTCCATATAAAAAAACAACAACAAATACGTAGGCGCCCATGAGCATATGCGGTATGTATACTGTGTGCTGACTTCATACTTACCGTGTGTAGCGCATCAGTGAGTGATCATTTTAAGGTACTTTTTCATCAAACTCGCGGATCGAGAAACCAAGGAAACCCGGCGAAGGACGCCGGGATCCGCTAGTGTGTAAATAAAAAGTTCTGGAAAACAATTTTCTTTATTACTCAGGAGAAAGAAATCTTTTACAAATATTGTAAAATTGCTTAAAAAGAAGACAATTTTTTCTTTAGATGCAGTTAAATTTTTTAAAAATAAAGTTGTTTTGCTATTTAGCTTCAATTTTATAATGTCCCGTTAGCTATTTGTTGTTGTTTCCCATCTAAAATTTTAATTTAACTGTTGGCTAAATTTAAACGAAACAGTCAGTAGTTGGGCCTTAAAAAGTTTTGTAGAAAAATGTTAAGATTATTGTTAGATTTTAGTTTTTGAAAATCAAGTTTTTGCAAATTTACTTCTTTTTTTTCGATTAAAAGTCAAGTCAGTACCAGTGCGATTTGTGCCCTTTTAAAAAGAGGCTGAAATAAATAATTTTTTTATTTTTTCAGAATATATCTATCAAAACTAATAATAATAATGAAAATGATTTTCGCGAAATAAAAAACACAAACAAAAAAATTTTGCTTGCGTAGAAATTTTTTTTGCGAAAAATTTTCTTTTGCACAAAATATATTTTAATAAAAAAAAAGGTTAAAAAACAATTGAAACTTCTAAATACGTTCTACGCCTTATTATTTTGCGTTGTCGAAAAAATTTTATTTAATATTTTTTAAGAAATATAATTTTTTCACAAAAATATTTATTCCCTCCTTTTATTTGAAAATCTGGTATTTTCCAATAAAAGGGGTTTGCCGGGAAAACAGAAATTTCGAGCGGACAGCGATTCAAAACAGTAAAAATTTACTTTTTACCCCTGCTGGAAAAAGACCTATCCAAGGACACGTAACGTGACCCGTTGATTGTGATAGGGACCGGTCACGAGACCGTTTAATATATGTAAAGGACCGGCCAATTTTACATGGGCTTGTCCTAGGAGGGGGTCAATTGTCCTTTATGACATGTCACAGGACTGGTCTAAAAGACTATGTCACCCAACTAACCCCAAAAACATATCGCAGAATCAACGCAAAAGAAACGGTCCTATTTATCTCGAGATATGTGTTTTTGAAACCGGTTCAATTTTCACCTATCACGGGTCAGGCCCCAATTTCCAACTTACCCCTATTTTTCATTCAAAATTTCTGTACGTTTTCTCGTTAATAAAAGAAATTGAAGAAATTGCTTATGGTGAAAAAATTTTATTTCGAAACAAAAATTCACATTGTTTGAAAATTTAATATTTTCAGATAAAAAGCCCAAATAGAAGATCAATTCCGGGTTATTTTTAATTTTATAAAACTATTTTTTAGATTGATCCACAATTTGTCTACCTCTGCACTAGTAGTTCCTCCAAAAGACGATCCGTGCTCATGTTCGACCATGATTTACTCTACACCTTAATTCAATTTGGGTCATATTCCGAAAGTGGATCAAATTCGAAGTCTCTATGCTTAAATATAAATAAAGTTAAAAAATTGATTAAAATTGGTGAAATGTTCATTAAGACAAATATCAGGAAGGAGGCTTTAATGGGGACTTGGTTTAAATAAGGTCCGATTTCCTTTAAACTTGGAAGCACGATTTATGATTCCATATAATCTTCACAACCCAAAGAAAATCTTCAATCGTGCTTAATATTGTACAATAGATTGCAAACAAAAAGGGATAATAACAAAACCACTCATTCCCTATTCAGATAGCACCTTTCTATGGAGAGTACGTCTGAATATTTACCATAATAACAAATATCAATAGAGTTGGTCCTTGAACCAAGGAAAGCTTATGTGCCGAATTTCATCTAAGTATTGTAATATTTACAATATGTAGTTAGATTACAAGGTTACCATGGACAGATGGAAGAACGGAAATTGGTAATCAACTCCGAAAGTAGTTCAGAATCGATTGTTGAAGTCCATTTTTATTTTGTTTGTTTGTAGTTACATACATACAGCACAGGTGTAGAGTATAAAAAAAAGTAAACAAAAGTATTGTTATTTGAAATTCTGACAACTGTTTAAATACAATAATATCTCTGTAGTGTTACACTTAAAATAGTTTGAAAGTCAAAATAACAGAAAATGCCATTTACATGAAAATATATTTCATTTAAAAACTGGTCTACTTAATTTTCATTTAAATCAAGTAGGTTTTGTTATTTATTTTTAAAAAAAGAAACAAATTATTTAATCAGTTAAAATAAATGTAAAAATTTTATAAAAAATAAATGACTTACCCATTTGTTTGAAATTGTTTCCGTTTTTGTATTTTTTTTTTAATTTTTAAAATGTCTATGTCTATAGACACTTTTTGTGTGAATGCGTTTGTGTATGTGTGTGAATTGAAATAATTTTGTATATAAACAAAAAATTTAAATTAAAAACAAATTGAAATTTTTGGAAACAGACAGAAAACAAAATTTAAATTTGTAATACCTGTTACGGACACAAATAAACCACAAATTTTCAATTTGTGGGTAAATCTTTATTAAATTTCAAACAAATGAGGTAAATAAATGAAACCTTAACCATAGTATAGCAAAACTTTTATAGTTAAAAAAAATCAAAAAATGCTTAAAAATTTTCATATCCTCTTAAACATCATTTTAGAATTTATCCATGGACTTTACTGAAATATTTCTTGTTTTTTTTTTTTTTTTGCTGTAAAACCAGGAAGTTTTTTTGCACAGTTTTTACTTTTTCACATTTTATACAAAAAATTATTTTGTCATTTTCGTTATATTGCACCGGACTGAAAAATATGGGTAAAAAAAATCATAGATAACTAGTATAAAATTTGTTTTTGTAAATTTTAAAATCTTTTCTCCTTAAATTCATTTTTACCAATCCCAGTATTTGGTTTATTTTTTTTTTTCAAGTTATGTTAATATCATTTGTTATAAAACTCCCACAGCGCAAGTCTACCATACCTATTTTAAGTTCGTTATTAACTCGTTTTAATATTATTTCTTCTTCATTTTCTGTTTATACTCAATTTCTTTATTCTTTAGCTTACATATTTTTTCAATATCTTTTCAACCCGTTTTTTATTTCTTGGTTTAAATTGAAATAACGTTTTTTTTTTATTTCTTTCACTTATTCTCTTTATTTTATGGTTTGACTTTTGGTCTGTTTCATGTCATTCTCAAAACCTCTTTAAAAAAACGGCTTTAACTCTGTTTTAGTTTTTATGTTTATTCGTTTCTTTGTATTATTCTGGCGTATCAAAGTTCTTGGTAGTGAAGTATACAAAACGTGGTTTTGTGTGTGGAAATTACAAAAAAAAAAGAAAGAAAATTAGATCATGGTTAAATGTACTGGTTTTTAATTTCAATAAAGTAGTTCTTCAACTTCTTTGATTAAGATACAAATGAAAAAATGGCAACAAAACAATTTTAGAATTATAGTAAAAACAGAAAGTATTGCAAAAAAAAAAAAAAATATGTATAAAACGAGATAAATTATAATTTTTAATAGCCTTAAAAATGAAAGGTGGTTTTCTTTGGTAATTATAAATAGTTATTCGAGCGAATTGTTAGAATTAGTTTGAAAAAGTTAAACAAGATTTATGATTTTCTTTTTATGTACATACACTCAGAATATTATGTAGTTAACTGTTTGTAGTTTAATAAAAAAGTTTTCCGTTCCATTTAAAAATAAAGGAAGATACATTTATTTTTCAAAGAAACATCTATATTAACTTTTTTATACATTTATTCGAAATAATTTACTATCATTTACCGATTTTTTTCAGTTTCATTTATTTTTTTCATTTGTTTGAAATTTAATAAAAATTTACCCACAAAACGGAAACTTGTGGTTTATTTGTGTCCGTAACAGTTATTACAAATTTAAATTTTGTTTGCTGTCTGTTTCAAAAAAAAATATTCAAAAAATTTCAATTTGTTTTTTTATTTAAATTGGTTGTATATATACAAAATTTTTCAATACAATTTACAAGAACTTCATAAACACACATACATATACAAATACATTCACACAAAAAGTGTTTATAGCTTCATATGCATACATACATTTTGTATTGTACGAGTATATTAAAAAAAAAAACAAAAAATACAAAAACGGAAATAATTTCAAATAAATGAAAAAAACATTTATTTTTTAAGGATTGGTAGGTAAAATTTTAACATTTATTTTAACTGATTATATCAGTTGTTTCTTACGGATGTGTCAGTTGATTTATCAACATTTAAAAATAAATAACAAATGGCATTTAATTTAAATGGAAATTAAGTTGACCGGTTTTTAAATGAAACATCATTTCTTTTAAATGATATTTTCAGTTATTTTAACTTACAAACTTTTTTAAGTGTAGTTTGATGATAATGTCATATATTGAAATGAAATTATACAGTCATACCTCCCAGTAGCGGACAATTTTTGTTGTAAGAGTGGGCTAACTAAAAATGTTAAACATAAAATAGCGGACCTCCTCCTTTGGATCACTCGTTAACACTAGAATATTTTTTTTATTTGTGTTTTTAAAGATTAAAATACAAGTAACGGGAAAATGTTTTTTGTCAATCTGTATAAATTTAATGTAAGATAATTTATCGTTCGGTTCAAGATTATGAATATTTTTCAAATGAAAAATTAATATATTTTGTAAACATAAATAAATAAAAAGCTGTATGAGAAATATTCAACTTTGTTTTGTTGAGTTTAAAAGAAATTTACATACTATGTGTGTTAAGCAATTTCCATTATAGTATTATTGGAGTACAGTAGGGTGGGTCGATAAATTTCTTGCACCGGTCACCCCCTAAAATTAAAGATAATGTGTTGACGATTTTAAAAAAAAATAGTTTTTTTTTGCCATGCCCCTTGACCCCTTTGTTCCCCTGTTTCCTGATCCTCTATTTATAATCCGATCCTAACGTGTGATATATAATTGTTCTTAGAATAACACCAAATACATTTTATATTTTGATCACTTTTAACTCTGACGTCAAGTTCTAGAAGTGACTTCTGGAATCTTGGTTTCTGCCCCCCTAATTTGTATTTTTTTCTAAACGATAAAAAAGTTTTTTAAATTCCATGAAGTTTTGTCTTTTACAGTATATACTTTTATTTATAAACAAAAAAGTTACATACACTCAGCAAAAAAAAGTTAGTAGAAAAATTTGTAAACGGTTTTCAATCCCACTTCACTATATTTGTACTGATTTTTAGTAAAAAGATTATTATTTAGCAAATCTTTTTGCTATTTACATTTTAAAATTTACAGAATTTTTACAAAATATTTACAAATTTTTGTTGCCGATTTCAGAAATCATTTTACAAATTTTTGAAAACCGATTTGTAAAAATTAGCAAAAAAAAATATTGAAGAAAATTTTATTTCTAATTAAAACTTACACCTAGAAACTTAAATTGCCTTTAAATGTTACATAGATTAAAAATGGAATCGAAAGTGAATATACCGACTCATGTCTAAAAATATGACATCCACTTAAAATATCACTAAAAAGATTTTTTAGTTCAAAAATTATTCCTAAAAACAATTAAAATTATATTTCTGTGTGATCATTTGACCCATCTTTCACAGATGACAGCAACATTTGTTAATCATATTCTTTCCATCATAGGCCAAGGGCGTTGGAGTTTGGGCGCATGGCGCAAGGGCAAACTTAATGTGGACCTCTCTCATCTCTGAGTAGGTTTATGTGAAAAGGTAAGAAGCAATGTTGCCTGTTTACACATAGACGGGCCGTGAGGTCACCAATGTCATATGTACACATTGTTGATGTCGATTTCGCCCAATCGGATGCTCCTGATCTTCTGGAAAGAAGTATCCAATGTGATATCTGCTGGAAAAATCATATTATTAAGGTGTCGAAGGAATCATTCAAATGTTTAGGGTTTCTTAACTGATGTAATAACTATTTCACTTTATGTGATTTTATCAATATACTTAACATATATTTTCGGTTGAAAATGGTATACAAATACCATTTGTGAGCAAGGTCTTCAAAGTCTACTTAGGAGCTTCTGCACCGTGTTCAAAGAACGGCGTCGAGGCTTATCAATTACAGTGGGTTAACCAGCTCAATTGTCTCATTGGAGCATCGTCAGAATGTAGGTTGTGTTACACTTTTCTATCGATATGATTATGGGAGGTATTATTCCGAGATAATTGACTCATTTTCAGGGTTCGAATTTTGTTAGAAATAATCGCTTATCTAATAGATCACATCAGATTGCTAAAATTTAGAAAGTGAATCGCACAATGCATTACATTCATTCCATACTCATTATATCCATATGTGGAATAAACGCAATGCAGAAGTCTTTCCTTTAACTTATACATAATTTAAAGAAATTTAAGTCGAATGCCTACAGACTCTACTTCGTCCTTTCTTTAACCTAACAACCTTTCGCCAACACAATACTCTACATTATTAAGGGTATCCCATAATCCTGTAAATCGAAATAACATTTAATAAATACGATTTTTGCAACTCTATAAGTACTCTTAGCATATGATTTTTGATTTCGACGCAACGCGGAAACTTGACTACGCAGTTGAGAGGTTAAGTAGTGCTTTTTAAAATTGATGCTAAGTAATCTTTTCTTAAATTGATAATTTTTTAAATAAAATTACATAATTTAAATTAATTTATGTATGCTCATCCAATTAGATAAATTTAAGTGATACCTGGACTTTGTTATTGTTTTAAAACAGCTGTTAAAACAATTCAGTTGTTTTTTCTTTCAGCATATTTTATAAATTTAAATATATAGACATTTATATGTGAAGACACCTCCAAGTCATATTCATATTAAAGAAGTAAAACTGTGTTTGTACCTTTTATAGAATAACATATATAGAATTTAAAATACCCTGCAATAATACATTCTTTGAAAGAAAATGTGAAAAAGTTTTAAAAGGAAAAGTTTTTGGCGAAATGAAATGAATGAAAAGATTTTAATAGAAAAAGTTTTGTTGATGTTAAGCAAAAGGCAATACAATAAAAATATGCAAAAAACAAAAACATAAAAGAGAATGATAAGATTTCTTCAACTTCAATTTAATTCGTTTTAGCTAAGTTGCTTTTATATTTCTTGGATTTACAAAATAAAACTACTTCTTGTCATTACCCAGTTGCATGACGTAGGGTATTTGAAATATACACAGACATTGAAGGGATGTAATATATTTCTTTACAATAATACTTATTATGTCTACAATATAAAAGGTACCTACCTACGATGTACGTACTTACCTGAATGTAAGTTCATACATACTATGAATATAAGTACATCAAACAGAAAAAAAAAATATTTTAATAATTTATAGCGAAAAAAAGCAAAGATAAGCTAAGAAAAAGAAAGGTGTACTCATATTACATAGTATATATATTAAATAATAATGATTTACATTAAATACGCCCTTGCATCATTATCAAAAGTGCATACGAAATGAGGAATCTGTCAGCAGAGTACTTCTTCTGTTCAACTTATTTGTATTTTTCCTCTTTTTTATATTCAAATAAAACTAAGGACCAATTTTTAAGTGTTACATTAAACGAAGTTGTTTAAACTCTTGAGAATTTTAATAAAATCTCTCAGCGAACTTTCATGGTTCAAGTTCATGTAACACAATAAGAAATGTAAATTTTTAAAACATTTTTAACCCTCTGATGTTGCAATGCAAAAGGTATATAAACAGTAAAATTTATGGAAAAATTATATCTAACGAAGGCGATACGGGTATTAAGATTTCAAGCTGAATAAACCATTTATCGTGTCAATATATGTCAAAGTTGACAGGCTTGTATTCCTAACTTCGTAACTCCAATAACCAGCGGACTCGGTATAAAAATTTCATTGTCTATTGAAATTTTGAATGAAAAAGAGTATTTAAGTAAATATCGATAAGGACCCTTCTATTGGAGGTTGATTTGATTTTTTAAAAATTTAAATATGCTTCATCGTTGGGGGAAAAAATTGCATATGCCACAGAGGCATGCACGAATCAAAAAAAGGTACAAAAAACTTCTGTTGTGAACATGTTCAACCCTGTTGTGGGTTTAACCAATTTTTAATCGACCCTTCGGCCATTTCTAGTCATCGGTCGGGAACAATGGGCGCTCCAACCGGATTTGGATTCAGGATTTCCCATCAATCTCATCCATTGAAATTCAGTTGCATAACATTTTTTAGTTCCAAACGAACTCGGCAGAAGGTGTGTACACACAGATGAAATTTGACCCATAATGACTATTTTAGTTTACATTGACATCCACAATAAAAACCGCAACCTGAAATCAACCGACTTGAAAATTAACTGGGATCTTCAGACTGGTGGGACCCCTCACATATTTTATCCTAATTGTTGACAATGGCGACGAATTTACGCAAATTTATCGCGATGACACTAGCCGATACAGCAGAAATATTTTCCTCGGTGGTGGATTAATGTACAATAAAGTGAAACTGGTGCAAAACTTGGTCACAACAGCTTGAATAGCCTGTTCGGTGTGTCGATTATGACGACCATAAAATCGACGTAATTTACGAAACACATTTCTCACACAGCACGAATTTCGATAATAAAATTCACTGATGTTACCCTATTCATGGTGAAACGGCAATCCTTACTGAACATTTTTGACATTGCCACATGCACTCAGAAAAAAAGTTTGTAGAAAAATTCATAAACGGTTTTCAACCTTACTTTACTAATTTTGTACTGATTTTTAGTAAAAAAAATATTATTTTGTTATTTACATTTCACAAATTACAGAATATTTACAAATTTTTTTTGCTAACTTCAGAAATCATTTTACAAATTTTTGAAAATAGATTTGCTAAAATTTGCAAAATATTTTACTAAGTTTAAAAAAGTATATTTTGTAGGAAATGTTATTTTTAATAATTAAAATTTATGCATATAAACTTAAATTGCCTTAAAATATTACATAAGTTGAAAAATGGGATCGGAATTGAAGATACTTTTCACAGCCGATTCATGTCCAAAAATAGGACATCCACTTAAAATAGCAATAAAAACTTTTTTAGTTTTAAAAATCAGGCCTTAAAATAATTAAAATTTGACCTCAAAATCCAAAAAAATTACTAAAATATATTTCTCAAAACAAAAATTATCAAATTAAAACAAAATGATAAATTCGTTTATGTTTTTATAATTTTTTAAGCATTTGATTTTTTTTTTTAAATTTTGTCTAAAATATTTTTTGAAAAAAATAAATATAATAAAAAAATGTTGCTCGATATTAAAAAATATAAATTTATATATTCGTTAGGCAAATTTTAAAGAAATTAGCAGCTTTAAAGTGTAACAAGTGTATCTAAAAATAATTGAGTTAATTTGTGCATTTTAATCTTTTTTTTATAAATTAAATTCTGCTATATTTTACAATTCATTGAGTTTACAGTATTTTACTAAAATTTAGTAGGGCTTACTAATTTTTTAAACTAAATTGATTAAACTAATTATTAATAATATTTAGTAAATTTTTTGCTGATTTTAGCAAACCGATTTTAAGTTCCACTTTACAAAAGGATAAATAAAACTAAGTAGCGGCTACTAATTTTGTCTACTAATTTCATCAGACATGCGTTGCTAAGATTAGCAAAAAAAAATACCGCTGGGCTGTAATTAGCAAAATTTCCCGTAATAGCAGCAAAATTTTCTGTTGCCATTACAGAATTTTTTTGGTTTCAAAAAATTAATTAATTTTGAATTAAAAAAAACTAATTCAATTGGACATTATTTGATACAACTTGATATAGTGTGATATACTTTTATCCGAATTTTGTCCTCATCCAAATGTATAAAATTTTTTCTGTATAACTATATACTGTAAGATACAAAGTGTCGACGTTGTGGTGTAATTGTTAGCGCGTTGGACTGTTACACATATGGTTGTGCATTCAATCCCCAGTAACGGCAGCATTAGTCACAAAGTCCTTCTTCGGTGTGCCCAGAACACTAAACCCCATCAGAGTATATTAACATACCAGGCCTATGAAGTAAAATCAAAAAACTTTTCATCGGATGGCGGGCAACAACGGATGGTGGGCAACATAAATCCCGCGCAATTGAAGTTTTGCCATACTCGAAGCCCTTCCTGTTTCACAACTTTTTATCTCTCCTCTATACCATTTCCAAAGAAATAAACACAATAATTAGTACACAGAGAAAAAAGATTTATTGTTATAACCGATTTTTTTTTTGCCAACCGCACGGTTCGTTTGTGGTTACCACTATTTTTGTTTGTGGCGACAGAACATAATTTTCAATTAATCCAAGAATGCATTTTACAGCTTTACTATTCAGTTGGCAAGAAATTCGGTTGTCCGAATTCATATTTTTCCTCTGAGTTAGAAAAATTTCCTGATTGCTGATTTTCTTTGTAAAAAATATAACTGTATCAAAAGATTTTTACTTGGGTAGATAGTTTTGATAGTATTCAAATTTTTAGAGTCATGAATGAGTAATAATTGCATTTTATCTCTTAACTATTTTGATTCTAAAGGTTCTAAAATACATCTTAAGAACTTAGAAAATTAATAAAAATTTCCATAATTTTTATATAAAAGAGTCCTAAAATAGTCATTGAAAAATCCTTTTTCTGATATATTTAAAGAGACGTTTAGGCTATTTTAGGATCCTTATTATTAGATGAGTGCTGACTTTATCTTATTTCAATACATATAAATATTCTCCAGAAATATAACGTCCAATGTTAGTAGTTTACTGGAATATTTAGTTTAACCATCGATTCTATTGAAAATTTGATAAATTTGTTTCAATCGGTTTGCAAGTCTGTTAATTCTAGAATAGATTCCGTTCCACTGAAATTAAATCTGAAGTATAAGTGATCGAGAACTAGTCTCAGAACAGGGTCTAGTTAGATGTTTGGACAATTTGTTTCAAAAATAATTGGTGACATATCCCATAATATTAATAAGTCATTCTGCAACTGGTTATTTGTAACACACTCACAATATATTTTCCGTTACCGACTGTAGTTTATTTAAAAAATAATACGTAAAGTTTAAATGAATAATCAATTGAAATTCATAGAAATATATTTTTTAACTATTTGATTCAGTCATTCAAAAAATAAACTATAAAAATTTACAGACATTCAGTAGGAGTTGATATATTCAGTTTAATGTAAAATTTTATGTTTTCTGTTTCAAAAAATATAATAATTCCTTTTTGTTTTTTTACCAAAATAGTTTGTATATATACAAAATTATTTTAAATAAAAATTACAAGAAATTATTCAAATATACATACACATAAAGCCAATAAAAATATACACACCTGCATGTGTTGTGTTCTATTTTGTAATTACACACAAATAAAAAAACTTTAAATTAGAAAAACAAACCACAAAAGTAGTTTTTTCTAACTTTTTGTTAGTAAAAATTTTATGGTTATTTTAAACGACAATGATTAAAAATAAACAACAAAATGGGTTGAATATAATGAAAAATCAGTAGTCCTCTTTTTGATTGTATTTTCGATTAATTTAATATGTATTTTAAGTTATTTTTAACGAAATAATATTGTGAGTGCATAAACTGCTGCTGAGTTAAGAATAGAAAATGCAAAAAAAAAATCCGTGAGTAGTATGGGTTAGGTGTATTGGGGGGACATGCAGGTTTTTTTAAAGAAACTAAAATAATTACTAAACTATTAAAATTATAAAAACTAATATAACGCGTAAACGATTAGTCCTCTCTTAATTAATTCAAGACCCCAAGTGGATTATTATTACATGAATAGTTAAATTTAATGTCTATTAGTAATGTATAGATTTATAGGCATTATAGGAAAACCCTCATGTAGAACAAATAAACGTGGTGATGAAAAACATTACAAACTTTTTAACGTTAAACTATAACTAACAGCATGAAATCACTTAAACAGTCACCGAAAAACTAACCCTTATACAAGTTGCTGATGGAAAACGAAATGAAGTTTAATATTTTAAAAATTACATGAACTATGATTCTGTTAAATTATTAAAATGATTATACAAATAAAAAATCAAAAGCATAATGATAACATACAATTTCTTTACCAATTTTGTAGTTAGTTTAACAACTACTATTTATGTATGCACATAAAAGGGAATCAGTGAATGTTGTTTTGAATTTACTTTTATGTCGGTTATTTTGTTAAAGTTATGATGATTCCATAATTTTAACGAAAAACAAACCTTACAAATAAAAATACTTGTGTGCATCAACCGAATTGAGGTTTAAAATATTTTTCATGTATATAATTGCGTGATGATGTTTTTGTTTTTTGTAACTCATATTGTTCACATGCACTACTACCTACCAACTACCTAGTTTTTCTGACTAACTCCACTTCATAATGTCTGTCTGTGAAAACCTGCATCATTTGTAATTATAAATTTTTAATGCTCATCTGCATATAAACATTTATTTATACCAACACGTATATATGTAGCTGCAACTATGTATGTGTACATATATATCAATGACTTAATGTATAAAGGTCATAAATGGATTTTTTTATTTTATAAAAATGTTTAATATTAAATTGTATTGAAGGCAGTTTTTAATCAATACTGGCAACAATAAATTAATATAAATGCATTCAAATAAATTAGTAACCCATATAAAGGGTGTCCCAAGAAGAACGCAATTTTTAAATCTGGCAACATTCGAAGTGTCATTGTTTGACATTTGAACAATTGTTATTGTTTGCTAGTAGAAGGTACGAGGTTAGTAAAAATGGAGCGCTACACGAATGAACAACGCATTCTCATTGTGAAATTATTTTACCAAAATGGTGAAAGTTTTGCGGCTACAGTTCGCAAATTGCGATCAATTTGGGGTCACAATAATGCTCCAAAAGAGTCAACTGTAAAGAGATTAATGGATAAATTTGCCGAAACTGGGTCTGTTAGTGATGTAAAGACAACAACGCGCCATCGACCAGGTCGATTGACCGAAAATGTCACAGCTGTACGTGATGATGTCGCTCAAACTCCATCCACCTCAATTCGACACCGAGCTCAGCAAATTGGTGTCTCCAAATCCACTTTGCAGCGAATTTTGACGAAAGATTTGCATCTTCATGCATACAAAGTTCAATTGACTCAGGAACTGAAGCCAGCTGACCATGGACAGCGAAGGGAGTTCGTTAATTGGGTATTGGAGAGACAACATGAAAATGCTGATTTTGCCGATAAAATCATCTTCAGTGACGAGGCCCATTTTCATCTTGATGGCTTCGTCAATAGGCAGAATTGTCGCATTTGGGGTGAGGAAAATCCTCGAGTGATTCACGAGAAGCAAATGCATCCTCAACGTGTCACTGTGTGGTGTGGTTTTTGGGCTGGAGGAATCATTGGACCTTTTTTTTATGAAAATGAGGCAGGTCAAGCGCAAACAGTCAATGGTGTTCGGTATCGTGAAATGATAACCAGTTTTTTCTTGCCTAGAACTGAAGAAATGAATGTGGAGGGCATGTGGTTCCAACAAGACGGCGCCACATGTCATACAGCCAGAGAAACAATTCAATTGCTGCATCAGTCATTTCCCGGTCGGGTTATTTCGCGTTTTGGAGATCAGAATTGGCCGCCTAGATCGTGTGATTTAACACCATTAGATTTTTTTTGGGGGTTTTTTGAAGTCGATGGTTTACGCGAATAAGCCGACGACGACTCAAGCCTTAAAAGAGGAAATTGGACGCTGCATTAATGAAATACCGCAGCATTCATTCAAAACGGTCATTGAAAATTTCATTAAAAGATCGCGTGCATGCCAGCAAAGCCGCGGCGGCCATCTGCACGATATATTGTTCCATACATAACCTCATTCTGTCTACTTTACGATATAATAAAGTTTCACGATTTTTTTTTTTAATTATCTGTGTTTTATTTAAAATTTAAAAATTGCGTTCTTCTTGGGACACCCTTTATTTTATAATTTATTGAGATTCTTTTTGATACTATAAAAAAAAATAAAAATCGATTTAGGACCTTTATACATTAAACAATCTTTGGTATATATATATTTAAATATGTTGCAATGATATGGTATAAAAAATACCAACTTGTACACAAAACTTTGAAGTCAGTTAAGACAAAAAACATTAACGAAAATAAAAAAAGTTCAAAAAACTTTTTGCCTTGCAAAAATAAACCCGGTAGAAAAAGGTGCAATGAACTAAACTGCATATATTCAACAAACATTTTTATTGAATACTATTCTTAACCGCAATTTGAACAAAAAAAAAAGCTTTTTATTCTGTAAGAATTTTTGTTGTGCTATATTTGAGTATACTACACTCAAAAAAAAAAAAATTGTTTCCGTTTTTTTATTTTTTTGTTATAATGATTAATGTGCAGGGGGAATGTTAAACATTAAATATTATTGAAAGATATTTTTTATTGCAATTTGTAATGGTTTTTAATGTAAACAGCCATTATAAACAATTTTAAATATATGATAACGTTCTTTATAATTTTATCAATGTAATTCTCTAACATATATTTTACAGATCATTCAATTGTTTAGTATAAAAACATTTAGCAAAGTTAAATAAATAGATTTTTTTTTTAAATTTAGTTATAAATTTATAGACAATAAAATAATCAACTATTTATTTTAAGTGTATTGCAAATTAACTTAAAATATTTTTACGGCAACTTACGGTAGTTATTAAAAAAGTTATTTGTATATATTTGTAATTTTTTAATATTTATTTAAAAAATAAATTACATCTAAATACGGATTTTTAGTTACAGTCAATATTTTCAATTAAAATATTTTGTAAAAAAAATTGTTTTTGTTGTTTTATAGTTAATGAGCTGATAATTAAAATGAATGAAAAGTCGTTTATTTTTACAGATTTTGTATTGCGGTAAATATTACTTGCTTTTACCGATTTTTAATTAGTTTGTTAACAGTTAAAATAAATGAGAAATCAATTATTTTTTACGGGTACACTCAGAAAACAAAGTTAGTAGAAAATTTTGTAAATGGTTTTCAATCCCACTTTGCTATTTTTGTACTGATTTTTAGTAAAAAAATTATTATTTGTCAAATCTTTTTGCTATTTACATTTTACAAATTACAGAGTTTTTAAAGAATACTTACAAATTTTTGTTGCTAATTTCAGAAATCATTTTACAATTTTTAGAAAACCGATTTGCTGAAATTAGCAAATAAAATTACTAATTTTAAAAAAGTGGATATTGAAGGAAATGTTTTTTTTAAAATAAAACTTACTCCTACAAACTTTAATTGCCTTAAAATGTTACATATATTAAAAAAAGGGATCGGAAGTGAATATACCGACTCATGTCTGAAAATAGGACATCCACTAAAAAGTTTTTTTTTGGTTCTAAAAATCAGCCCTAAAAACGATTAAAATTTGACCATAAAAGTGAAAAAAAAATTACTAAAATAGAAATTACCAAATTAAAACAAAATGATTAATTCGTTTATGTTTTAAAAATTGTTAAGATTTTTAAGCCTTTGATTTTTTTTTAATTTTTTATAAAATATTTTTTGAAAAAAATAAATAAAATAAAAAAATTTTGATGCTCGATAAAAAAAATTTAAAATTTTTTACTAAATATTAGTAATTTTTTTGCTGGTTTTAAATTCCACTTTATAAAAAGTAAACTAAAATTTAGTAGCGGCTACTAATTTTTCTACCAAGTTCATTGTACTACACGTCAGCAGAAATGTGTTGCTAAGATTAGCAAAAAATACCGCTGGGCTCAAATTAGCAAAATTTCCCATAATAACAGCAAAATTTTTAGTTGCCATTACAGACTTTTTTTGGTGAGTGTATTGTAAGTTAATTTATTCAAATTTAAAAATAAATAAATGGTTTTATTTTTATTTAAATAAAAAGTCAGTAGACAGGTTTTTAAGTGATTTCCCATTCATTTTAAATTAGATTTTCAGTTAATTTAAGCTGAAATCTATATGGAGTGTACTTTTCCATCCGTAAAGATCGAACATTATAGTAAAAGTTAGTAAGATTTTTCTTAACATCTGAGGAGAATTGAAATAATTAGAAATTTCAAAAAATCATTTAAAATCTACCGTAGCAACTACTCCAGCTACAACGTATTGGTATTTTTAAAAAATATCTTTAAATTTTGTTGCAGGGAATTCAGAAACAATTTTTGCCTAACTCAGTTGTGATTTTTTAGTTTTTTTAAGCAACCCGTAAAATTCAAATTATTTTATTTAAATTATAATGCAAACATTTTTTTTAATATTATTATATTTTCAACACCCACGCAATATCAATGTTTATATTAAAATAATTTTGAAGAATAACTGTACATATATGCAAAAATTGTCTTTAAAAACTTTCAAGTCTATTACTTTTTTTTGGCACAACTAATACATATTCAAATTATGTTTATTTTAGAAAAGAATTTGCTTACTACAAGTATTATTTTTCCAACCGTTTTCTACAAAAAAATAACTTGATGAACTGTAAACAAAACAAACTAACAAAAATAACAAAAGAATTTGAATAACAATATATTTGTATACAGAGAATAAATTAATATTAAAGAAACTTTTAAGAAAATGAGAAACAAGATATTTTTAAAGTGCTAAAATGCAAATTGAGGAATATTGTTTGGGTGGCATAAAATTGCTTAGATTTGCATTACCGCCTGAATTAAGTTTGTATTAGAACAGAATGAACACAAAATACGCCTACACAAATTGAAGATAAATTCAATTATTTTAAAAGTCTAGGGCTTATTTTTTAGATATTTGTAAGTACTAGTAGGACACTACGACCTTTTAAAAGCAGGAGTGAGGAGTAGTACTTCCTTTCCTCGGCATTCTCTAAGTTTTTAACTTGTTGTTTTGACTTATTTTTTATTTCTTATAAAAATCATTTGTAGTTTTAAATCAGTTTTACCTGTATTATTAGAAGATTTTTTAAAAGAAGTATGACAAAACATTAAGCTGATTGCAAAAAACCATATATTTTTTTTATAAGTTAACCAAAATCGAAAAAAGCCAAATAACAAAACTCTATTTGTATAAAGTTGTTGACAGTTGTCGTTAGTACATAACAACATAATGCTGTAGGTACGTACATACATTGTCATTTATAACGAATTATTTGAAAGCACGTATAGTTCGTGAGGCATGCATAGACTAGAATTAGGTTTTGGTGACAAGGCTTGACTGAAAAGAATATACATCACTCCCTTGTATAAAGCGGTTAACTCGTTCTACTAAACACAGCAAGTCATCTGGTATTAAACAGAGTTGCATGAGACCGCGTTGTACGAGTATTGGGTATATGCTAAAGAATGCTTTCAATATTGTTTGTTAACTGTAAATCTACTACAATAAAATAGGCAACAAGTTGGCAGCACCAAGAATTTATATAAAAATAAATAACAATAAAATTGACTAAAAAAAAAAGAAAGTTTGAAAAGAAAACGTGCTCTTTTATTGCAATTTCCTAGGATTTTATTTTCTACATTCAGTTAGATGGAGAGACATAAATATGACGTTTGAATTTCAATATTTGTTAAAAAGAAAATAACAATGAATCATGAATGAATTTCATGGCAAAATTGTGAGTCACAGAGTATATAACAGTAGACATAACAGGTGGAAATTTATTTATTTCGTTCTAACTAGTAGTTGTATTAAATAGAAATTATAAGATTTCATTGTTTAATAGTTACACTAGTTTACAGTAATTTTGCGCTATGGGTGCTACTTACAAAAATAGTGCAAACCAACATGCAGACAAGACATTGTTGAATATGTTTAGAGGTTATTATGTATATATTTGGATACTATCATATATATATATATATTTGAAATATGCTATCAATTATTATTTATTTATGGTTATTATATACATATTTCTAGGCAAACATAGCAATGCCTGTATATTTCCAGCTAAATGATATATATTTGCAATTGCAATTTTATTATAGTTATGGTTGCGCAGTACAATAAATAAGATTTTGCGTGTAGAAGATTTCCCTGCAGGAAAAAAGGGTTCAGTTGGGAATTGGGACCTGTACCATGATAGGTGAAAACTGTACCGGTTCCTAAAGTACCTACAACGTGACCGGTTTAAAAATCGTGACATGTTCTTTTGCGTTGGTTTTGTGATATGTCCTTTGGGGTTAGTTGTGTGACATGTACTTTTAGACGAGTCCTGTGAACAAGCCCATGTTAAAGTAAAATCGGTCCCTATCACAATAAACCGGTCACGTGACGTGTCCTGGGATAAGTCTTTTTCCCGCAGTGTTAAAGTTACAAATGAGATGTAACTTCTAAAAATCGAATACACCGCAATCGCAATACACCGTGATACACCGCGAATTACAAAGAATTTTGAAAAACCAAGAAAAATGTGGAATATCCACGTGCAAATTTTTAGTGCAATATATAAAAACATTCATTTAAAATACTTTCGAAAATAGAAATATACACTAGGAATCAAACAAATTTTTACAATGTGGCTTTAACTGATACAGACTTGTTCAACATTTTTAGACAAAAATCGATTTCAACTCATTACCAAACCAATAATTTGTACAAAGTTAGCTAAACTAGTGCTGCACTTTCTTACTATCGAAGAGCATCATATATTTTTGGAATAACGATTGCGCCAACCTTAGTCATGCTATAATATCCTTATCATATTATAATAAAAAAAATGGCAATAATTTTACCATAATATTATAACTGCAGTTATATTATGATTCGAAACTATGTAAAAGCTCTTCAAATTTAAGAATATTGCTTTTAGAAATGTTTTCCTTAAAGAAAAAATGTAATATTAAGGACTTTTTCAAGAAAACTTCTTAATTTCTTGGACTTTTTTAAAGAAAAATACTTGAATAAAATTTTAAATTTTAATAGGATTTTAGATCATTTTTTTTTTAGTGCAAAGAAATATGGAAATTTTATTAGTAAATTATAGAAAATAAAAATTGAAAAATTCGATAGAGCCAGCGGGATAGAATACTTAGTATTATATCCCGCTATATACACGCTCTTTTTGGGTTAAAGTTTTGATGATTTCTATTTTATATTGAGTGTTAGCAAACCCAAAAACAACACTAACACTATAAAAATATTTCAAACTTGTTCCAAAATTACGGGGTTCCGACGATTGGTTTTTGTTAAGGAGACCAAAAAAAAATATACGTGTTTCGGCATTTTGATAGTTTTCATTGGAATTTCATTTTAGAGGTGGTCAAAGTTTCCCAGCTCTGGCCTGTTCTTGCAGCATATCGGTATATAAAACTATGTTTTCTTTACATCTGAGGTGTAGGGTATGTTCAGCTAATTTGTAGATTATGGCATGGCAAATATTTTTGAAGAACATATTAAACCTCTACTCCCCCCTTTAACGGCATTTTTTGGCTTTATTCTAAAAAATTGTAAAAAAACACCCCGAAAAAGGGGAAGGGCAACGAAATTTAACAATTTATATCTATTTTGTTAAATTTTTTGTTATGAACTTTATGTAATTCTTAAAGTATCCAATAACAAAGCTTATAAAGCCGTTACAAAGGAATATGATCATATGATCCAAAATTTTATTAAATACCATTTATATACCAAAATAAAATTTCAACAATACATAAAAACTTCTTAATTTTAAGGAATTTTTTATAAAAAAAAAAACATAGATTCTATGGACTTTTTCTAATAGAAAAATTCTTATATATCTTATTCTTTTTATAATCCTTAGAATTTTTCTTTTAGAAGATGTCCTCTGTATTTAAGAATATTTCTTTAAGAAAAGTTTAGAATCTGACGTATTTTTCCTGATAAAAAGTCCTCAGAAAATACAAATTTTGTATTCAAAGAAAGGGCTTAGAATCTAAGATTTTTTTTTAAGAATATATGAATTTTTATTTAAGAAACAGTTTAAAGAACTTGGATACTTCACTTTAAGTAAAATTCTATTGAATGTAGATATGTTTATATCAGAAAAAATTCTAAAAATCTAGTATTTTGTATAAGAAACCTTTTTGTACAAAACAAAGCTTTGGTTTTACAAACTTTTTATTATAAAAAATTATTTAATTGATAATCTGAGTACTTTTTCCACAAGAAAGTCGTTATTTTACAAGAAATAAATTAATAAACGGAATTTTTAAAATAAATTTGTTTTTGTTTTTATTGAAAAGAATTAAAAAGGCGTTTTCAATAATAAATCCCCCCAGGTGAAAATTATCATACAATACATTATCATTTTTACATGGGTGACTGAACTGAAACAATTTTTTATGAAAACTAGACAATATTATGATTGAAAATGTCAAAGTCAGGTTTTACTTAATTTATAATTCAGTGCTTGTTGTCAACATTTCATAGATGCATAATTATTATATTTTTTCATAGTCAGATTTTTTATCATCACAGTATGATTACAGCCAATTATGTTATAAAATAGAAAGCGGCAATCATAAAATAATATAATAATAAAATATTTAGTATAATAATGAAGAAAGCTTACATATTGATGGTTTGACCCTATTTATAAACTAATAACTTGATTGCGACAACCATACCCGAATGCAGCAAACATAATATAATAATAGTAGTGATCATGTTGCAACCATGTTTGTCCCTGCGAGAGAATATCATATAGTCGGTTTTGACCATCTGTAATTTTTATTTAAAATTATGTGGATACGGAACGTAAGAATAGCGCCGAATAGTGTTTCTGTTTAATTTTCCAATTATTTTAAAAAAAGACTTCAATTCCACAAGCCATTGATAAATAGTTTGATTCTTTTAAATTAAGAAAAAGTAGTTGTGAGGAAAAAAAATCGTATAATAGTTTTTAAACTTAATTATGATAAAATATCTATTGTAAATGATAATAAGTATATAAATATGAGTGTATATAATATTTATCATAATTATCTTTGACGTCATCTTAATATAACTATGACACAGATAAGCTTTTGAAAACACAAAAAAATACAATCTAAACCCCCCTCTTCAAAAAGTGTACAATTATTTTTTTTTTCACAAACAATTAGTTTTTTTTCTATATTTTATTTGAAATAGTATGTGTACACCACCTCTACACTTCTATATAGATGTGTACTTATTTCACAATTGCATTTTTGTAAACTCTATGTATCTTTATAAATACAATTATAACTACGTACATATAGCATTCCATACGTTTTAAAATGTTTTGTATCATTACTCATAGCATTTTATGATAATTGTCTGTAACTGTTTATATGCACAAATAGTATAATCTCATATATGAATTTGTATTTGTGTAGTACATACATATATGTATGTGAGTGTATAACCCACTTTGCCGGGTTAATCACCTGCTAAAGTTATTGTAGTATAATATGATTGTTATTATCAAAACTTTATTTAACCCAAATAATAACAATGAACAAAAATAATACTACTATCGTATAAATGTTTGCTGTGTTTTTCTTAAAACTTATTAACGATTATTTTATAGGTAGGGGAACATGGTGTTTTTAGGGAAGTGGGGTAATATAAGAAATCGCAGTTTTAAGAAATAGCTTTGCTTTTTTTTTAAATTAAATAAATACTAAGGGTAGCTTAATTAGAATCACGTAATTTGTTAACCTTTGTTTTTATGCAAAAGAATTTTCAAATTCTCAAACGCAAAATAACATATTTTGGAAAACTTTAAAGAAACTAATAAAAGAAAAATTAATATTTTAATAACAAAATATACCACTTTATGAAATATATTCTTTAAAAGAATGAAAGAAATATATTTCTCGGTTCCTTTTTTGAGCATAATCAAAACTGATGCCGAACTACCTCATGCTCCCATACAAAAATTATAATTATTTGCCCATAAAAACTTAAATTTTATGAAGTAGACGTTTATATTTTTAAGTGAACAACAAGTTAAAAATTATAGTCGGTCAAGCCAGGTTATGAAATACCCTACACCATAGGACGAATTGGTTTATATTGCGGACCAAATTCCGGGCGGACAAATAACCGAACCAGAAAATATAAAGACAAATCTCTATGAAAATGCCGGAAAAGCACATTTAAGCAGTGTTTTATATAGGGTCCGCCAAATAATTTTTTTTTTTGAAAATGCTTTAAAAAAAACTACTGAATATTTTCTCAAATTTCTTTTTTAATAATGGAAAAATTTCATTCAAATGGCTGCCTCGGCTGGCCATGCAGTAGCCTACACGATCGGTCAAATTTTTAAGCACATTATCGATTGTGTGCAGCTGTATTTCACCAATGGCTTCACGAATATTGTCCTTTAAAGCGTCAATTGTCTCTGGCTTGTCGGCGTAACACTTATCTTTGACGGCACCCCACAAATAATAGTCCAACGGTGTCAAATCGCAGCTCCGAGGTGGCCAACGACATCAGCTCTGCGGCTGTGTGGCACGTAGCGCCGTCCTGTTAAAACCAAATTGTTGCCAATATCCTCCTCTTCAATTTTTGTGAACAAAAATTCGTTCAACATGGCCCGATAACGATCGCCATTGACTGTAACGGCCAGCCGAGGCAGCCATTTGAATGAAATTATTTTCCATTATTAACCGGAAGGATTTTACTTTCAAATAAAAAAAGAAATTTGAGAAAATATTCAAAACCTGGTATCAACTACTTACCTGGCTATTTACTTGCTCAATTACTTTTGTTCGCGATGTCCCAAAAGTAATGAGTGGTCATTTCCTTCTCACTTACAAAAAACACAATGTAATGGGTAGTCATTACCCTCTCGCTTACGAACAGTCAAAAAATAATGAGTACCCATTACTTTTTGGACATCGCGAACAAAAGTAATTCAGCGAGTAAATAGCCTAAGGAGAACCATTACCGAAACCAAGGACTATAAGAGACTTTACATAATAGACTTCAATGGCTAAGAAGTTGTTTACTTCCATTGTAGTCGTACCAGCACAAGTGACACCGAATGTTCAGGTCGCCCAAAAGAGGTCGCAACTTCAAAAATCGTCTATAAAATTCATGGGTGATCGAAGAATGAAATTGTGTGAGGTGGCTGAGGATACACCAATTTCAACTATATACATATGAGTATTTGGAGATGAGCAAGTTATAAGGACTATTGTCACGACTGCAAAATTGGGATTACTTCAACCGAGTCTCAAAAACCCATAAATTGGGCTACAAACTGCTACCCCATCTGGCATAATCGCCAGTTTCACACCCTGATTAAATGCTTCGGCCGTAAGAGATTTGCATCAAATGAAGAAGTTCTCATTGAAACAAACGTTCCTTTTGAAAGACTTTGAGAAGACCCTCTATTTGGAAGGAATAAAAAATGTAACCATGTTGAAAAACAAAATGCTTGTTTACGGAAAAATCAAACCACTCCTCGGTTTAAAAAATTGTTCAATTTTCTTTAAATTTAGAGACATGTTTTATGCTGGCATACTGAATTCTCAACCTAATTCACAACCATATATATAAATGAATTTTTGTATTATATTTAATATCATTTAGAACCAATTAAAGTCCTCAGTATCACTAAGAATATTATGTACACTCTAATTAATTTTCGTTGAAATATACCCAATTTATAGTAGGAAACTCTACTTCTACTATAAGTTGGGAAAATTTACTCTGTGTGTGTAAATGAAAAAAAAAACACACACATTATGCGTAAGTTGATGAACAAAAATTTGTAAAATTACATAAAAAGTGAGTACAAATAAAATTTAAAAATAAAAAAGTAAATTTACCAAATTTGTGCATTAACAAACATGATCTACCTGTAAATGTACACATAGAATGCAGAAATATCTACGAAATGCATTTATTTGCTACCATGATGTTGAAAATTAAACAGCCCAAAAAATTTTGTTTGTTATGAAAAAAATAAATTTATTGTTAAGTAATTCACAATAAAAATAAAAAAACAATAAAATTATTGTGTAGTAATTCATAATAATTGATACATTTTAAAAACTAATAAAGCTGTTTGAAATTTTATATTTTAAATTTTTTTTCTATTTCAAACTGTCATAGTTCTTGTACCATAATACTTATTTTACATAAAACTTTACCCATTTAATAGTAGTAAATTTACAAACATTTTTTAGAAATTAGTAGACTGTTAGTAGTTTAATAAAAAAAAAGGTTTTCCGTCTCATTTAATTAAAGAAACATACATTTATTTTTGAAATAAATATCTATTTTAACTTTTTTTATACATTTGTTCAAAAAGATTTACTGTCATTTTTCCGTTCCATATATTTTTTTTTTTATTTATTTTAAATTTAATAAAAATTTACGCACAAAACGGAAACTTGTGGTTTATTTGTTTCTACTGCAGTTATTAAAATAAATTCTTTAAGTTTTCTTCGATCTTCTTGATTTGTGTGTTATTTTAAATTGAGCTTAAATAAAAATTATTTATTAATATATATTTATCCCAATATTTCGTCACCACATTGGGTGACTTCTTCAGGGAAAATTGTTTTTATAATTACATACATTTTTTTTGCTGTCTGTTTCAAAAAAAATATTCAAAGAATACCAATATTTTGTTTTAAATTGTTTGTTTATACACAAAAATATTTTAATTAAAATTACAAGAACTTCATAAACCCACACATATGGTCGTTCATACAAAATTCGTCTATAGACTGTAGGAGAATACATTTTGTAGATTTAAAAACAAACAAAAATATAAAAAACGGAAACAATTTGAAATAAATTAATAATCAGTTATTTGTTTCAGAATTTTAACATTTCTTTTAACTGTTTAATCATTTGGTTTTTATTCTTGTGTCAGTTATTTAAACAAAATTTAAAAATAAATAACAAAAACCTTTTAATTTAAATTAAAAGTAGGTAGACCGGTTTTCTTTTAAATTATAATTTCTGTTATTTTAACTTAAAAACTACTTAAGTGATGGCAACTAGCCCAAAAGATTTACCTATGTTAACCATTCGTCCCTAGAACAACACTAACTTATACATTCAGAACGTCAACCTGCTGTTTGATTAAACGGTTACAGATACAAACGGACGAATATCGTTAAATATTTGCATTCTGATTGGATCTGTATAGCTGAGGGTTCATATATTCAAATATTATATACTTACGATAGAAACTAGACACCCCATGATTCTCTTTATTTTCGCATCATTTCGGTCGACCAAATGAAAATATATTTCGGAGAAAATCTTTTTTTGACAGCATGAAAAATCTGCAGAATTTTTTTAAACCCCTATAATTTGAAAGAGAAATCCGCTCTGTAGCAACATGTCCAAGTTTGCGATCAAATATAAAGGGCAAGGTTTGAGCGATACTGAAATAGATAGAGATCCTTTAGTATAGGTCGACTATTTTTGGTACCATATGCCCAATCTCATTATACCATTTTCAAGTAGTAGTGTAGTCTATAAAAATAAACAAATTTTAATTTCAGTAATATACAAACAGCAGCATTTTGTTTTGAATATATTTTGTATAAATAAAGCAAACAACATTATTAACTAAAGTGTAGTATATGTTTATACAATTAGATAACAGGTTGTTATCGACAAAAATGGTATACAGTCTTGTTAAAATTTATCATGTTCAACCATATACAGGCTAAATATAGATAAATGGTGAATTTAATTGAAATTTATTAAAATATTCATTAGATTTGTAATTAAAGAAAAATATTGTATGGGTGCACAATAGGAATATAAATTTGTACATACTTTGCAAATATCAAAAAGGTATATCAAAGTCAAGTAGAACATAAAAAATTATTGTTAGTTGTTCCGAATTGATTTTCAGATATTTTTAAAATTTTCTTAAAAACCACACATGTATGAATTCTAATCGTTGAAGGATTCTACCCACATTGGTGCTATGAAGGGAGATCGGTCCATAATTACTCTACGCAAATAGCTAAGCGTTTATTCAAATTGATTTTCAAATATTTTTTTTTTTTGAAATGCACAGACTGTGGTACTATACAGCAGTCTCGGTTCTTAAAATAAATTTTAAAATTTTTGTTTTTGAAACCACACATGTGGGAGTGAAATTATCTTAGAAGAACTTTGTCCGAATTAGTGTTGGGATATTTTTAATTTTTTTATATCCACTTTTCCAAGCCTTTTAAAGGATTTTGCATTTTTAAGAAATGCATTCCATTTTGGTGTATTCTTTATGATGATAAAAATTGTATTTTTTTAATTGAAAAAATTTTTATGATCTTAAACTGAAGGAATGATATCTCACAAACGATTTATACAGATCAAGAACTTTACTATGAACCAAACGCACGGTACAACAGAGAATTTGTTTTGAGCGCGTATTACAATTTCCTTTAAAAGTATCAAAAAAAAAAAATGATCTTGTTAAATAAAAAATGTAAAATAAAAATGTAAATATGAGCTGCTTGGGACAAACGTAAGCCACAAACAAAAATTTAAACACACTTACCTTTTACCACTCAGTAACAGCGTAATAGGGGATGAAACGGAGTTAAGTTTTCTGGCAAAATCAGGCCTTTCTTCCACAAAAAATACAAGCGTCTGCGGCTGGTCCATCGTTGGTTTTTTAAACTGAAATTTAAAGTTCTTATTAAACTATAAATATTAGTATTATTTTGTACTTCCCATTGCTTTTTTACTTCATTTTAGTTAAAAAAATATCAAATATATATTCACTCGACAATAGCAACTGACTAATTTTGACACTTGCGTTCGCAGTGTTCGAAATAGAGAAACCAAAATTTTCATTCGACTTGTCGTTTGAGTCATCGTTCGCAAGAAAGTAGAGTTAGTGAAACCCAAATTAGTTTTACTTCGCTTATAAAGCAAACGTACATGTTTCTTCGAAATAGAGGAACAGGATATAAATTTAGATTTTATTTTCAATTTAGGACCAAACTTAAACATCACTGATAGAAAAAAAAAATCCGTTTAAATGTTTTATTTTATGAAATAACTAAATGATTTTTATCTAAAAATTATTATCACGGATGCCGTAATTCGACCCCAGAACAATTAGTATTGCCCAAAAAAATTGCTGAAATTGGTTCAAAAGAGTTTGAAAGGAGATATATCGAACAAAGACTATGATCTGCTAATTAAAAAAAAAAAAGATTCAAATATATTTTCGAAAATGGTATTGAAACAACTGTCAATCGGTCCATTGGGGCTACATATAAATTGATATACTTTAGTACAATTTCATAGTAGCGATTAGTAAATAAAATATTTTGTCATTCTTTTTGCTACAGTTGCTTTAAAGGCAATAATATTAACTTTAAATAATTTTACGCATCATAAATTTTTTTCACCACTTAAATTCTTTACTTTTTCTTGAAAAGTACATTTTCTTAAAAAATTACATTTTCTAACAAAGTACCTTTACATTAAGAAGTACCTTTTCTTAAAAGTAAATAAAAAAACATTTCTTATAAAAGCACCTTTTCTTAAAAAGTTCCTTTTTTTTAAAGTACCTTTTCTTAAAAAAGTACCCTTTCTTTAAAACTACCTTTTCGTACAAACGACCTTTTCTTAAAAAGTATATCTCCTTAAAAAGTATATTTTATTAAAAAGTACCTCTTTAAAAAAGAATCTTTTTAAAAATATACCTTTTTAAAAAGTACCTTTTTTAAAAAAGTACTTTAAAAAAATACCTTTTTTTTAGAAAGTACCTATTTTAAAAAGTACCTTTACTTAAAAACTACCTTTTCTAAAAAAGAACCTTTTCTAAAAATTACCTTTCAGAAAAAATACCTTTTCTTAAAAACTACTTTTTCTTAAAAAGTACCTTTCCTTAAAAGGTATATTTTTCTATAAAATACATTTTGATAAAAAACAACATTAAAAAAATACATTTCGTTAAAAATGTACCTATTCTTAAAAAGTACATTTCCTTAAAAATGTATATTTTCTTAAAAAATTATATTTTCTTAAAAAAATATATTGTCTTAAAAAATAACCTATACCTAAAAAACACATCTTGTTTAAAAAAATATACCGGTTCTTTATAAAGTATCTTTCCTTAAAAATTACACTTTCTATAAAAAAAAGTACCTTTTTCAAAAAACTAACTGTTGTTGTTTTGTTTTTAAGTATGTTTTTGTTATAAAGTGAATTTTATTAAAAAGTAAATCTAATGTTCCGTTTAGTAAAAAAAAATATCTGCTTAATTTAAAGGCAACTACAATTTCGTATTATCAGTTAATACGCTTTTTACTCGATTTACTCTGCATTGTAAATTGACTGTAATTTGTAACCAATGCCTTTTTGACTTCCCATGGCTATTTAAACAAACAACTTTTAATCTTATATGATTATATGTAAGTCGCTTATTTTTATAATTTATGTTTTTGACCAGACAACACCCATATAAAGAAAATTGTGTATTATGTGGTCAACAAAAAAAAGAAAGCTTTTAAAAAATAGTTTAACAAAAAAAAAAGAAATAATATATTTTCAAAAGATCCGTTAAGATATTGTATATTTAACACTAACATACATACGAATCTACTCAACTAATTCAGTGTTGTTATTTATTAGTAAAAATTTAAAATAAGAGAGTTTAACGCTTCGTAGCGTTTTTTTTTTTATTGTTTGTTAAAACATTTGTAGGCATTTTTTATAAATTCTACCACTTGCTTAAAATAAAAATAGTAATAAAACCATTTATAATACATGGTTTATTGACGATGTGAAAATAAACAAAAAAAAATATGATTTCAGGTGATGTTATTAAATGACGGTAATTAATTATCTAAAAAAACCGGTTGAATATTAAAGTTATTTAAAAATTTTCATAAGTTTTCAGTTAAAATTTGATGTCATGTTTATATTGAAATGGAAAATTTTTTGTTTTATTTTACTTTTTTTTTTGGTAAAAAACAAAACTTTTATGTTATTGGGTAAAAAAATGTATGATTTTAGTAAAAAAAAATAGTAATGTTTCTGGTTAAACAACAAGTCAATAAACTTTAAGAGGATTTAAAATATGAGTTGCCATTGAGTTTATCCTTTTGATTAGAAACTTAATTATGGTGTTTACAATCTTTAGAATATAAATAAAAATCATGCAATTTTTATTTGGTAGAAAAAAAAAATGTATTCACATTGTACATTACATAAAATTGATCACCCTTTTTTAATATAAAGGCCCACTGTGTTTTTATACCCTCCACCATATATGGTGAGGGTATATATCAGTTTGTCATTCCCTTTGTAATATGTCGAAATATAGGTTTAAGACCCCATAAAGTATATATATTCGTGATCCTTATGCAATTTTAAGTCGATTAAGCGATGTCCGCCTGTCTGTCCGTCTGTCTGTTGAAATGGCGATCACGACGCGAAGACGCAAGCGGGGGTGCCTATTTTTACCCAGATTATTGAAAATCCTCCCGAGCAGTTTGGTAAAATGAGCAAAATCGGTTAAGCGGTTCAAAAGTTATGAGTGAAAATGTGAAGGTACCTCTAAATTTTCCATACAAATTTGTACAATTTTTCTGTATCTATTTTTTTGTTTTCTGTTAAGTAAGTAAAAATGTTATTAAGTCTTCTTCTTGTTCGATTACATTTACTGTCTTACATACTATGAGAATAATTTCATTTTAGATCTATATGTGTGTTACTCTTAATAACTAAGTTAACGTTAAAAGCAACAATGTTAAAGTCGCTAACAGAGCAGACCTCTGTAAATAACATTACTAAAACTAAACAACAAAAGTTCGTTACATAAATTGACAAAACATATTCATATTACAGTTCATGCAAAATTTAGTATATACGTATATCATCTTCAGCCCCTATGGTGGAGGGTATGCAAAGATTCGGCACAGCCGAATTTAGCCCTTTTTTACTTGTTTTTTTTTGTGTTCATGTAATTGAATATTTGTTTAAAATAATTTAAATATTATTGTAACCACAATAAAATGCTTAATATACAAGTTCTTTTTTTTACAATTATTAACAGAGGTTTCTGTTACAACAGTATTGATTTGACCCATTACCAGCGACCGCATTTTATTTATATGGTTTAAATAAATAAAAAATAATCGCTTGAGTATTAATATTAACACTTTTTTAAAATATATTGGATTTGTTATTTTTTTCAATTATATATGATCTTATAATTATTAAATTTTTCACCAAAGTATAAAGAATAAAAAATCTATAATTATGATTTCTAAAATCAAACTTTAAAAACTATTTAATCTTTAAAACATATTTGGGTTTGCCCTATGTACATATGTATTTAAACACTGGATTGATAATCCATTATTATTTTTTTTTTTGACATTCTACTTTAATGCTTTTGTTTATAGGCTGACGTTTTGGTTGCTTCCCTATCAAATGTAATTATTGGCGATTGATGGATTAGCTTGTTAGTGTTTCATGTATGTGGTAAACCCAAACAAATGTTTTGGTTGGGATTCCATATTCAATAAAATAAAAACAAAGGGATAATATACTTAACAGATGTCAAATTTTTAAAACCTCTACTTAATCATGTAACAGTTTGATTTTATGTTGGTAGTCAACAAAATATAACAATCATTTAAATATTTTCCTCTAAATAAATTACCGTAATTATATTTTTATATGTGCGTATAAACAATATTTTAGTGTTTCATTTAGATGTCTCTATTACATATTATGTAAATTCAACAGGGTAAAAATATTGACCAGTAAATTAAACATGCATATTTGCATATATTTATATCTAACCATGTTTTAGTATATACCTAGTAAATTACTGTTATTTTATTTAAAATATTTTTCATTTTGCAATCAAACAGTTTTTTAAAGAATGAAGTCATTACAAATTAAAACAATTTCTATATTAAGGTAACATGTGGGCGCTAAAAATAGCCTGTCAAGTTTAAAAAAACTAAAAGATATATAAAATATAATGACATCCCTAGATATAGTATGGTATTAAAATTAACAAAATCTATAGGTTTTGCCAGAAAATGTCTTTACATCTGTTTATGGAAATAAAAAATGGTACACGTTAGTTTAGTATTTATTGAAAATATTTAAAAATTTTCAACATATATTGGTAGTACTCGATAATTGGTTTTACGTCAAACATTTTTACGGAATTTTTGCAATTTTTTTTTAACTATTATTATAAATTTAATCGTTTGTTTTTGAGATTTCAATACCTTCCTTCCTTCAAATCCCTGCCATCAAAGTATGTTGTTAGTTTGGTCGGTTGTATATTTGACAGAAGAATAGAGGGTCCAACAAACATCAAAATACTTGACAGTCATTAAAACTAATGAACTCTCGCCAGTGTAAAATACATGGTAACAACAATAAAACCAACGGCAACATAACAAAAGTTGGTATAAAATACAACCAGAAAACAACCAACATGTTCAAAATATACAACCAACTTTAATTAAAAAGTTTATTGTTAAAAATTTCTCTTTAAAAAAAGTTTTTAAAATTAAGCAAAAAATAAAATTAAACTAGTTTAAATGATTTTAAAACTAATAATAAATTTATAAAGTGACTTCAGCTTGGTGCCGGTATTTAATATTAATTAATTATCTTTATACCAACAAAAAACTTGACTCTTATGCTTGATATATTTATTAAAAATTTGTTTAATTTAAAAAAAAAAACTAATTAAATATTTTGTTTTTTATTCTTTTTTCAGGTAATTAACATATAATGTTGTATAAAGTTTGGTAAATAAAATGGTTATTAACTGATCTTTAATTCGATACGAATTAAAAATAAAATATATATTTTTATACTCTATAGAATTTTCAATTTTACATTGCACCTAAACATAAGAACTCAAAATCTGTTGATTCAAAATTATTTCGATTGCAGCATTCCTCTTTCAGTTGTAGTAGCAGAACTTTCAGTAAAGGCGATTCTGTTGGGACAATTAATATTTTTTCTATGTGTATAATTCGAAAAAATCTTAAAAAGTTCTTGATCTAAAAAATATAAATGGGAGAGTGTTATTTATGAGAATGAAAATTTTTTGTGCTCAATATTTAGTTATTAAAAAAATACGGTTGGCAAGTAAAAGAAATAGGTAATCGATAATTTTTCTAATTTTTTAAATTTTAATTGATTTTTTTGCGGTTTAGTAATGTTTTTTTTTTAATTAAAAAACAGTTTTTCATTTAAATTTACAGTTTTTTTCTCAATTTTTAATAATCTTATAGGAGATAATGAGTCAGTTGACCTGAATGGAGCTATCTCGGGACCGGTTACCTGAGGGCAAATCACTAAATTGATTCATAGTATTTCTTTGGTGTTTTTTTTTTCATTATCTCATAATCTTTTTTGCTTTTTTTCTGGCATTTATTTGAATAGAAATTAAGACAATATAAATTTTTCTAATTCTTACTTTTTTAATTAATTGAGTGAAAATCTATCTTTAGACACATCCCATGTGCGCACATCAGTTCTATAACTGATTTTTTTCTCATAAAGCGTAGTTCTCCCACTCCTATGGCACCTCATGTACAAGTGAATTTCATATAAAAATATCATTCCAATCTCTGTCCCAATGGTCCAGTCATGTGAAAGGTCCTATGCGAAGTGTTCCTGTGGGAAACGGACCTATAATAGAATACTTCAGCTTCAGTTAATTGTATACGAGGGCGGGTCCATAAATTCGAGTACTTTTAAATTTCAGGCCTCTTAAATGAGAGGGCCATATTGCATTCAAATGAAGAAACTTTCTTAAATAGGGGATGAAAAATTCTAGCACGGGCTCGTGATCATTTTAAAAATAAGAGAACCTGAATAAAATAGAATAGATTTTAAATATATATTTTTTACTTTTCATTCCATTCTAGTTCATAACCTAGTAAACAAGAATAAAGTGGAATTTAAGTGGAATAGAACAGGAATCGAGTGAAATAGGAAAACTAAGCATTGGGAACGAAATGGAACGGGGGACAAAATTTCTGTTGAGTTAATTTTTTAAAATATTTTTTTGTTTTAAATTAGTAAAAAAAATAAAAAAGCTGTTTCATAAATATTGATCCCTAGGGATGCCTCCCGCACTCACAATATTATTTCGTTAAAAACAACTTAAAATACATATTAAATTAATCGAAAATACAGTCAAAAAGAGGACTACTGATTTTTCATTGCATTCAACCCATTTTGTTGTTTATTTTCAATCATTGTTTAGTAACCAACAAAAGTAGTAAAAAAATAGAAAGTTGTTTAAAATAACCATAATTTTTTTACTGACAAAAAGTTAGAAAAAACTACTTTTGTGGTTTGTTTTTCAAATTAAAAGTTTTTTTTTATTTGTATGTGATTACAAAACAGAACACAACACATGCAAATGTATGTATTTTTATTGGTTTTGTGTGTATGTATATTAAAGGAATTTCTTGTAATTTTTATTGAAATAATTTTGTGTATATACAAACTATTTTGGTAAAAAAACAAAAAGGAATTATATGAATTTCTATTTTTTGAAGCAGAAAACATAAAATTTTACATTTAACTGAAAATATCAACTCCTACTGAATGTCTGTCGATTTTTATAGTTTGTTTTTTGAATGACTGATTCAAATAGTTAAAAAATATATTTACTTTTACGTATTACTTTTTAAATAAACTACAGTCGGTAACGGAAAATATATTGTGAGTGCGGAGCTACCTCATTTGAATACCCTCAGAAAAAAAGTTAGTTGAAAAATTTGTAAACGGTTTTCAATCCCACTTTACTATTTTTGTACTAAATCTTAGTAAAAAAAAATATTATTTAGAAAATCTTTTTGCAATTTACATTTTACTAATAACAGGATTTTTACAGAATATTTAAAAATTTTTGTTGCTAATTGCAAAAATCATTTTACAAATTAGCAATAAAATTTACTAATTTTAAAAGGTGAATATTGAAGGAAAATTAATTTTAATTAAAACATGCCCTAAAAAAATTTGACCTTAAATGCAAAAAGATTGACTAAAATATTTTTCAAAAAGAAATTATAACAAATTGATAAATTTGTTTTTTTTTACAATTTTTAAGCCTTTGATTTTATTTTTTTTATTTTGTCTAAAATATTTTTTGAAAGAAAATAAATAAATTAAAAAAATTTTGATGCTCCATAAAAAAAGGTAAATTTGAAATTTTGTACTAATACTAATGATATTTAGTAAATTTTTTTTGCTGATTTTAGCAAATAGATTTTAAATTTCACTTTACAAAAAGTTGACTAAAATTTAGTAGCGGCAGATAATTTTTCTAAAATTTTCATTGTACTACAGGTCAGCAGACATGTGTTGCTGAGATTAGCAAAAAATACCGCTGTGTTCAAATTAGCAAAATTGCCCGTAATAACAGCAAAATTTTCAGTTGCCATTACAGACTTTTTTGGGTAAGTGTAGATAGATTTCAAAAATTTTTAAAATACGAATATTACAGAGCTTTCAAATATGTTGTCTATCTCGCATACTTTTTGAAATAGTGGCCACTTTATAAAACGGTAATTTTTATTAGTATTACTGAACTAATGCAAATGAAATTTCAATACCAATGCAAATATGAAATGATATACTGTTTAAGTTAGCCCAATACCGGCTAGGACAATTTAATTTTTAATGAATTTTGTTGTAAAAAGTTGGTGCGAAGTCTCAAATCCAAATCCGGAATTTACTGCATCTGCGTGATAGCATATGGCATCACTAAACGGAAATGTATTAAACTTGTAAAAATCACGAAATTATTTTTTTTGTAGTATTGCATAAAATAAAAAAAAAAATATATAAAAAATGGAACAAATTTTACTTTCATAAAGCGATCTTTCCACTTCATTAATTAATTTAAAAAAAAAAACTTCTATGACTGTGTTTTAACAAATTTACAAAATTGCATTCATAATAAGTTTAACATATGCACTGCATGTTTGAGTCATTAAAACAATTTTTCTAAATTTATTTATAATTAAAATGAAAATGAATCATTTTTATTATAAATCAGAAATTTTGTTACTATAAATTATAAAACCTTATTTTAAAATGACACATTCTATAGTAAATGAGAATAATATGATGTATGGTTAATATATAAAGGGTTGTTCAAATTAATACAAAATTAAATTTTTTCTATTAAAAAAAATATTTCAATTCTCTATGGGTTAGAAATGAATTTTATAAATCAATAATGATTTCTGTCATATTTATTTGATAATGATATAAGTTATAAGTTTACAACCGCAACTTTTCTCCATTCTAAAAAAATGAATCATATCAACATTGTTTTTTACAATAACAATTACAATTACAATTAAAATTGTTGTATTTTTTTAATTTCATTCATAAATTTTTCTTTAAGCATAATAAACAAAAAACCTCAAATTTCAATGTCGTTTCATACAATTTAATATTTAATCAACTCTAAAGCAAACTAAATGGTCACATGAAACTGAAAAACACTTAAATGAATGAAAATATGTTTTTGTTACTACGAAACCACATTACAAAAAGAGAGAAAAAAAATAACTACATAAATTATTTATAATTGACAATAATAAGCCCACGTTATTATATTGTCTTTCATATTTGTAGTAATTTTATATTTGGGAAAAATAATTTTAAAATAAGATTTTATAGAAAGAAACCAACAAATATCATAAACATGAATTTTAAATTTCAATTAAATGTCGTTGTGTCACATTAGGATTTTAAAGTTGGGTGATTTGTATGGGCGTGAATTTGTACAGTTTTCTTTATGTGCTACTGTTTTTCGTTTGTTTCATATAATTAAATTATATTTAAATGTTGTGAGTAATTTAATACCGCGTTTAGACTAGAATATAAGCTTTTACCCAAGATTCGTTTAATGCAACGCAACCCCAATAACCGTGTAGGATTTAACATGAACTTTCTTATATGTTTATTTTAAGATAAACAATTCAAATAGATACATACATCGCGGTGTTGATCGTGATCTAATTCTTTAAGAGGTTAATCTGCGATTCCAAACCAGTTATATAGCTATCAGTTCAAGTACCATCCGCGGTATAAACTTAAAAGAATAAACTCGTTGAATTTTCTCTTTTAGATTTTATCTATTATATTCTGAAACTGTTGAAACAGTTTTTAACTTCATTTTGAATTTAATAACCAAACTATGTAAGATGCTAATTTATTACCAACAATTTGTTTCAAAGTTTATTGCATGACGTGTGTTTAATATTTCTACTTTTTTTTTCTTATAGTTCGTGCAATTTTAAATTAATAATTTTTTGTTCTCGATGTAGCGTTTGATTTTTTTTCGTACAGCAACCCTGGGGACCTGTGAAATAGTAATTAAAACATGTTTTGTGGCTTCTAAAAAAAAAGTCACCAAAACGTAGTGTTTCATATATGTCATATGAGTAAATTATATTAAATTGCATTACAATTAGACACGCAGCGGTTACATGAAATGCATTTTTAATTTAAAAAGTTTTTGTTTATCCATTTAAACGATCAATAAAAGTCACGCTTATTTGTAGAGTGTAAATAATAGCCTGACCCTAATAAAAGGCAAGCATACATTTTTCAATTTAAATGAGACATTCAAAAGGTGCACGCAAGAAAATCCCTGAACCCATTTTATACCACACATCTTTGGCCCTGAACCTTTCTGTGGTTTGAGGGCTATATCAGAGTAAATTTTAGGATTTAAAAGCAATCCAAGAGTGCTGGAATAATACCATTAGCCAGTGGCAGGAGACTTCTTTCTCTAAAGTTCTTAACAGGATTTTTCACTGGACACTGTAATATTAGATAATATTTAAGGACTGGAGGTCTGTCTGATTTAGATACTTGTAGGTTCTGTGAATTGGACGCTGAGACAGTTGAGCATATACTGTGCGTGTGTTATAGGTTTTACGACAAGAGACTACAATTCCTTGGTGGATATATACTATCCCCCTTAGAAATTTGGATATCATTTCCTAGTAGGATGTTTTAGAAGCCAAAATATTTAGGGCAAATGAAAGATTATTGATTTCCCAATAAGCATTTCTATCGCACCCTCTGTGGTGATATACACAATTAAAGTTGAGTTGTGTGCACTTAATGGCTTAAGATTTTGTCAAAATTTTTATTTTGGTTTATGGCTTAAACAAATACTATCAATCTAATGTTCAAAATTATATCTGTTTAGCTTTCACAGTTTTGTGAATTTTATAAAAATCTTTTAAACTTTTTTTAAATGAAGAATCAATTGTTTTTAAATGAAGAATCAATTGAAATTCATAGAAATATTTTTTTTTGAATCAGTCATTCAAAAAACAAACTAACAAATAAAATTTACCCAGAAAATGGAAGTTTGTCGTTTATTTGTGTCCGTAACAGTTATTACAAAGTTAAATTTTGTTTGCTGTCTGTTTCAAAAAACTATATTAAAAAAATTTCAATTTGTTTTTTTTTTTTATTTAAATTGGTTGTATATATACACAATTTTTCAATTCAAATTACAAGAACTTCATAAACACTCATACATACACAAACACATTCACACAAAAAGTGTCTATAGCTATGCATACATACATTTTGTATTGTACGAATATATTGAAAAAAACAAAAAATACAAATGGGAAACAATTTCAAATAAATGATAAAATCATTTATTTTGTAAGGAATTGGTGGGTAAAATTTTAACATTTATTTTAACTGATTATAGCATTTGTTTTTTACGGATGTGTCAGTTGTTTAACCAACATTTCAAAATAAATAACAAAAGGCATTTAATTTAAATGAAACTAAAGTTGACCGGTTTTTAAATGAAATATCATTTCTTGTAAATGTCATTTTCTGTTATTTTAACTTATAAAATATTTTACACACATATAAAATAAAAATATATACATCTGTGTGTGTTGTGTTTTGTAATTACATACAAATAAAAAATTTTTTAATTTGAAAAACAAACCTCAACAATCGTTTTATTTTTCTACGTTTTGTCAGTTAAAAATTTATGGTTCTTTTTAACGACTTTCGATTTATTTTACTACTTGTATCGATTATTAAACAACGATTGAAAATAAACAACAAAATGAACTGAATATAATGAAAAATTAGTAGTCCTATTTTTTATTTTATTTTCGATATATTTAATATGTATTTTAGATTGTGTTTAACGAAATAATACTGTGAGTGTGTTAGTTCAATTTTTTAAACTTTTTCGGTTTAAATTCACCATTTGAAAAATTGTTGGATAAGAAGATCATAATAAATTAAATTTGTAATTGAATCAATCAAAATTGTAGGTTTTTTTTTTTTTTTTTTTTTTTGAATTGTATACCTATATCTATAACTACTTGTAAAGAAAACGCCTATCCCTACTTACCTGACTTTTCTGTATTTTTTGTAAACAAACACAATTTGAACATTTGGGGCCGCCTTTGTACGAAAGCTGTTTTCGTATATAGACTTAGCGGGAACGCGAAATGGAGGAACTATATTGTTTGTCCTGCTCTACCTTTACTTATAAACACATAATTCAGTTGTTTGCTTTTGTTTTTAACGTTTTATTAAATAAAAACACAAAAATTTCAAATATTTTTATGACAAATATTTTTGTTTACATTAAAAAGAGAAAATACAATAGTTTCTAAAGTTGGCAGTATTTTTATACATTCTTAATTTTTACGTAGCTATATCTATAACTACTCTTATGTAGCAAGTCTATATCTTCTCAAATTTGTATGCAGTATTTAATAAAATTGGAAAAAAAACAAACCTATTATGAACATTAAAACTTGCACTCGCAATAGTCGTCATTAATAATTTTTTTTAAATCTCATTACAAAATTAATTGAATATGACTTTGTTATTCAAAAATATTTTAAATTGGATATTATGAAGAGATATTATTTTTTTAAGTAGTTTTGAATTTTATAAGAGCTTAATCTAGATTGGGCACCATTTTATTATTTTTTTAATATGACAACATTCCTGTCCTTTCCTTTGTACATTTTAAATAAAATGTGTTTCAGGTTGGACGCCTTTTATTTCATTTTACAAATCAAACTCTTTTTTGGTGATTTTTTCCGTATTAGAAACACCGAAAGTCGCTTTAAAGAAGCGTGCAATATTCTGTACAAATTTTGATAATTGTTTCGAAATATTAAATTTAGATTTGGAGATAATTTAATAAGTTGAACATTAAATTTAGTACATTCAACTAATAACTTATAAAAAGTTTTTTATGAAATTTATTTAAACTAAATTTGTTGTGATACATTTAACGGTAATTTGTTTATTATGCAAATTTTGTATACAGAAAACAGCTCAACTGCAGAAACAGTTTTTTTTTATTTTACAATATATGAGGGTCATTTGGAAAATTTTAGCAAAACCTTAGAAATAAAATAATTTTTTACATTTTTTATAATTTATATTTTTCAAGATATATACCACTATGATCTATACACTCTTGCAGTGTTAAAAACCACTTTTCAAAGTATTTTTCCAAACTAAACTTGATGTCTCAAAAACATATACTGCGAACCTCAGGCGTTTTTAATCCCATTCCGCGCAATTTATTTATGATAAAAGAGAAGAGATAAAAATCGATTCCTTTCTTTCATCTAACTATTGATGTAGGATTTCTTATAATGTGGTCTTTTCAATCTCCAGAAATGCCTGTAAATCATGATATGCCACGTCTTGTTAAATCATAGACCGGATAGCATTGAAGTTTTCTGGTACAACTGTTTGGACAACCTCCACAAATTTCTGTGCGGATTGAAGATCGACCACGCTTTTGTTTTGCAAACTGGTAGTTGTTAGATATTAAGTACTATCACCAAAAGCTAAACAAAATTGTGGAAAATACTCGTGCTGGATCAAGTCAGCTTTAAAAGCGAAAAAATCAACAAAGGAAAACTTTCTAAAGTAAATTTATTACTTTGTTTAGGGTATTTGTTCAAAATTCGCCAGAAACAACCAATTCAATAAAAAAAACAATTACCACACATTACCAAATAATGTGAATAGTAATGTATGAACGAAGTAATTTGACTAAAAATAGATATTCTTAAAAAAAAACATCAAAAAAAATTATTATATACCTAGTACTTTCATAATTACTGACACACTGTTAGTCGCCCCCGTTGACAGTTTTTTATGGAATGGGGAGATATTAAAAACCGTATTGTCGTAATTGGCCTTAAAAAAAGTGGAATGGAAACTGGAGACATTTATCGAACATTGCAGCCGCTCGGGGTTAGTCGTAGTTTTGTTTACCGTGCTGCGAAACTGTTTGGGGATACTGGTGGGGTAGCAGACCGTTCGAGATCTGGCCGTCTGCGCTCTGTGCGAACTTCCAGAGCCGTTAAAGCTGTACAGAATCGAATTTATCGAAATCCAATCCAAAAGCAGCAAATAATGTCGCGGGATATGAATATATCGAAGGTATTCATTTCTCGCATCATTAAATATGACTTGGGACTTCGGGCTTACAATAGACACATGGGGCATCTACTTACGGCGGCGTTAAAGCAGAAACGGAAGCAAAAATCAAAATCATTGATTCGCCAGTACGCTAAAAACCGCCACAGAAAAATTATGTTTACTGACGAGAAAATTTTTACTGTGGAGGAGTCGTTCAATAAACAAAATGATAGAGTCTATGCTAAGTCATCTCTGCAAGCAAATGAATTGGTTCCTAGAGTTCAGAGAGGTCACCATCCTGTTTCTGTGATGGTATGGTGGGGAGTCGCCTATGATGGGGTCACCAAGCCTCATTTCTGCGGAAAAGGTGTTAAAACTTCGGCAAAGGTGTACCAATCTGACGTTTTAGAAAAGGTTGTGAAGCCATTAAATAGCAAATTGTTCAAAAACGAGCCGTGGACCTTTCAACAGGACTCTGCCCCAGCCCATAAGACAAAAACCACTCAAGACTGATTAAAAAACAATTTACCAAACTTTATTTCTACGGATGATTGGCCATCGTGTAGTCCAGACCTGAATCCTTTAGACTATAAATTGTGGTCCGTTTTAGAAGGCATGGTCTGCACTACTCACCACAAAAATTTGGAATCGCTGAAGCGTGCACTTATCCGCGCAGTGGACAATTTCCCCATGGAGGTGGTGCGTACTGCAATAGACGATTGGCCGGTCAGACTTCGATCGTATTGAAAGGCAAATGGCGGCCATTTTGAATAATTTTTTTTTTTTGTTATATTCTTCAATATTTAAAAAACCAAAATAAAAAGAAAAAATTAAAAAACCTCTTGTTGTTTGTTTTTTATCAAGAAAATACCGTGTGTCAGAATAATTGAAAGTACTAGGTATGTATATTTAAAGCGTTATTACATACAATGGGAATCCAACCTGGGAACTCTGATCGGGAACTCTGCTTACTGACATAAAGACGCATATAAAATTTGATTGCCTTGAACATAAATGAATAGTTGCGCTTTGTTTTCATTCATGATATCGATACGTACTTGCATTATTGTTTTCCTTACAAAAAACACAAAGTAATAAGTCTTAATGCAGATTTTCACAAATATTTTACTTATATTAATCATGAATACGTTATCAATGATCGGTAACTCATTACTGTATGCTTTCAAATACGGCAAAGGCTAACGAACATTATTACAATGCAATGCATCAGTATATTGCACCCATTACCAAAGCTTTTCTGGGATATAAACGATAAAAGTGTTTTTTTGGTAAATTTACAAGTGGAAATGCCATTTTTTAAAAACAAATAGGATAACCCTCGTATATGCACATAAATATATTCAAAACAACCTGTCACAATATTTTAATTAGTTTCATTTCAATAACACCTAGTACCAGAAATATATGCAGATATGTTGCAAGAAAAAAATATAATAATTAAAATTAACAAAAAAATATAAAACTCAATATAAAGTAATATTTAATAGAGTTTTAATTATGTACATATGTAATTACATTTATAGATCAACTACAGCTAATACACCCTCTGGTGGTTATACATGACTATGTGAAAATATGTGATTTAATACCAAATTTATGCATATAATTAAATGCATACATATATTTATATTTAAACTCATACTTAATAGTATTATACAGTAAAGCTGCTTTAAGATGAATTCTCGATTAAACCATTCCCAGCCAGTGATATCGTATTGCTAATTATTTTCTCCAACAAAATTCACCATCAAACTTGAAATAAGTCCTTACCGGTATCGGGTTAATTCAAACTAATTTCAAAGTGCTTAACGAAAAAGATTTCATATAATTTTTTTCATTTTTATCACGAACTTTCTAAACTTTTTTTCTTATTTAAATTACTTAATTTTGAATAGAACAGTCTGATATTTTTTTTAAACTATCGCCAACCATTTATTTTGAAAATCTGTTGAAAAGATTGCAGCTTTTGTGAATTTTCCTTTTAAAAATATTAAATATTTTGTGAATATAACAAAAAAGATAATCAAAATTTGGCCCCAGTAAATATGAAACCTCGCTTATAACAAACTAATTTGTGCGATTCCTTTAAGTTTGTCTTAACCGGGTTTTACTATATATTATTTTTTTTTTAATTATTTTATTGGTCTACGATGACCCAACCACAATTAACCAATTGTGCGTTAATTACAAGAATATATATTTTTTGTCTATCAGTATGTTTGCGTTAAATAAGCGCAATTATTCGTTTAATTTATATTACTTATTTAAGTTTAATAAAATTTTTTTGTTGTAGTTTTATTTTTTTTATGAAATTTATTATTTGGTAATTTTTTTGCAACGAGATTAATGTTACTTTTTTCTGTGAGTGTTTAATGTATAGAATTAATAAAACTCTGTAAAATTAACATTACAATATAATTTAATACTAATTAAGGAAATCCGTTAAATTTGAATATATATTCAATTTATTTTTTTCGAATAAAACTATGATTAGTATAATTCTACTAAAAAGTCAATATATATAACTTACAAATTAGTTACTTTAGGGGAATAATATTTTGGCTTGAAAAAAAAAATATTATGATTTCGTGTAACATAATTTGGGAGTCCAAAAGCTACCAGTGATTTTTCCTAGGACATTGAAAATTTCTCTAAGATATCATTGCAAGACGTATGCGTTATCGTAGGGAACTTTTAAAGGGATCATCATCATGTACATATATCTATAAGTGCTAAATGGATAATGTAGTCCTATATTCGTTCCCTCCACTAATTTTTAAGCACTTATTATGTTCAAACACCAAGTAAAAACTTATATTACCTAATAAGTGGTTATATAATAAAAATATATTTTTTTACTTTATAACTCGACGTCAGTACCAAGTATTATCATTAGATGAATTCGATTTCATAAGAAGTTAAACTTAGGTGTGACCACTTATTTAATTACTAAATTAATGTGATATTTGGAACTAATTTTTTTTAATTAGTAATAAGTATATGAGTCATTTATTTTATTTGCAAACTTGTTAGCTCATAACTTTAAACTGCTTATCAGCATACAAATAACTACATACTTATTTGTTATTTATATGTGTTTTTTTATGCAGCGAATATGTACAACTACTTACAAAAATGGCTTTTTCAAATAAAAATCATCACTTTTGACATCAAATTATATGCAACAAACCCTAATTCTTATTTCTTAGGAAGCGTTATGATACATTTACAAACAATTCGCAGGAAATCAAAATCTGTAACAGTCATAACGAATGTTATTGAACATACTAGTGCTGCGAAAAAAAAAGAGCTTAGTGGGTGTAGAGTATCTGAGCATATGATCTATTTTTGGTTATTCGTTACAAAAAAGTAACTACTTTATATTTTCAGAGTTGAATTTCGGAGAGAAAATGTTACAAAAATGCGATTCAGCTAAAATGACCAGCTTCAAAATACAACTCTACTACAAAGAAAAACCAAAATGTTAAAAATTAAATAAAAAAGTTTGTTAAAAATTTTAAGAGCCTTACGTCTCTAGTACACTTAAGTAAAATCTAGTACTTAAGTGAACACTTTTCTGAGACTTTCAGATCTTAAATTACTAACGCTTTAGATCAGTGATAGCCAAGCCCCGAACGCACGCACACAAAGATATTATATGCTTGTGTGCGGTCGTAAACATAAGCTGCGGTCACTGCCGAATTGTACACTGTGCAACAATGTATAACAATGCTTTGCCAACGCAAGTGCAACAACGTAAGAGGCTTTTAATATTTCGCTATCATCTTTTTCAATCTGATCGGGCTGTTTTAAAAATTTACTGGGTACTTTGACTTTCATTTCATCAAGCAATTTTTGTCTCTCATAATCTTTATATTTTTCATAATTAATATGGCATGACAAGTAATGCCGCCTTATATTAAATTTGTCGCATTTTGCTAATTGCCTTGAACAAATATAACACTGCGGCTTCCCTTCACGATTTTCAAAAAAAGAAAACATCAATTCCCAAGAATTATTAAACATTGTTGCTCTGTGTTCTTTACGAATAAAAACAAAAACAAAGCCAAACAAGCGTGCGTGGTGTTTCTTTCATAAAGCTTCAGCAGAGACTGATGATAAACTGATGTTTTGAAACGAACAAAGTTGTTGTATACATGTGAATTGCCGACCGTGTCTGTGTGAAAAATACGATTATTGACTGCCTCGCGAGGCTATGGAGTGTCTATCACTGCTTTAGATCAAGCGTGCCCAAGCCCTATGCGCTTGAAGCTCATTTGTTTTTGTAAAAGCACTTAACTATAGGCTGTGTGTTTTAATACACAAAGAGCACTCAGCAATAGCAAAACGAAATACACAAATAACTTTTCCTTATTAGTTTTTTTGTCGTTCTTCACACGCAAGTGCAAACCAACAACACTTTCGTATACTTCGCGATCATCAATGTAGATTTTGTTTTTGTTTAACGTATGATATGAAATATATTTTTTTTTTCTTTTTTTCTGTGTATGAATTGGTTTTTACAATAAAAAATATTGAATAAAACTTAGTTATTTTTTAAATGTATTGGTGTTTGCTCTTTCATAATGAACTTTTGAGCACCCCTGCTTTAGATACTCATCTTAAGACTATCCAGCTTTAAAAATAGTTCAAAACGTTCAATTAAGTGGTCTAAATGATATACTTAAGTTTGCTTAAAAATTTAAGTGTCCACTATAAAACTGGCCTTACAAATAACGTAAATTTTTCAAGGTAAAGGATAATTTTTTAACCGTTTGGGTTTTGCAAAACTGAATGAAATATTTATTTGGGGTGATAAATGAATTTAAAGATTATTGCACTTCTTCCAGCATTTCACCCGGTTTTCAATAATGGCAACTGTAATGTTGTCTTCCTGGGCTGGAATTGTGGCTGGCTTGTTCCTGTACACGATATACTTCACGTATCTCCACAAAAAATTGTCTAGTGTGGTCAAATCGTATAATCAATAGGTTCATACTATCGCGTGTTCTGTGACATGTGGCACCGTCTTGTTGAAACCAGATGTCAATCAAGTCCAATTCTTCCAGTTTGGGGAAAAAGTCGATAATCATCGCACGGTACCGTGCTCCATTGATTGTAACATTGCAATTTTCATCGTTCTTGAAGAAGTACGGTCCAATGATGCCGCCGGCCAAACAAAACCACACCAAATAGTCCATCTTTGATCGTGCATTGGCAGCTCTTGAACTGTCACTGGTTGCTCTTTAGATTAACAAATTTCCACTGAAAACCCAAATAGCAAAAAAATCTCCCTCTATTATCTCCGATAATATTTCGGCCTCAATTGCTAATACAATCATTTTAATAGTGACAAAAATTTTATCGGACAAAATCTCCACACTTAATATGGGTATAATTCACATATTAGATGTCTCTATGTCCGTCCAACGTCATAACCACATATCAGATTTAGGGGTTGTTGACGAAAATTTTTTTGTCAAAACCCCCCAAACTAAAATGCTAACTATAATAAACATGATTTTTGGAAGTTACACACAGAAAATTAAAGTTATAACCGAATCTAAAATCAAAATTTAGTTGCACCAACCGCATTTTTTTCGTGGAAACTAATATGTATTCAGTTGCATCAGCCGATTTAAGTCATTGTAACCGAATTTCGTTTGGAAATTGACAACATATTTCTGCGTGTGTATAATCCCAGAAAAGTTTTTGTACGTAGCCTAGAATATGCAGAATATGTATTAAACAACATCACCGGCACTTAACATGGGAAGTTTTTCTAGGTGACTGGTCATAACATCCACAAGCATTATCCCTTTCCCATTTTGGGGATTAGGACCCCAAACAGAATGTGGGTATATGATTATATAATCTTGAAAAACGGTCGTTATGCCATTTGGAAGTACATCCATTTTTAATTGGGAATTATGACCAAAAATATGTTAGCCAAAGTCTCCATTTTGATTTGGGGTCAGAAATGGCGATAATTGTAGGGCATTAAGTACTATACTTTTAACAGATATATATTAGCATACAACGTGTTCTACAAAAGATTCTTTAGAACAAATAATTTTGCTTAATTCCTTAAATACTCTAAATCAAATCAAATCTCTTACATCCTTAATATTAAATTTTCATATGAATTTCTTTAACAAATATTTACATTCCCTACACGCGTTGTGGCAATCTGTTGTGGTGGTGTTGTTTTTTTTTATATTTTTCTTTAAATATTTTATACGCTAAATATGTCAAATGCATACAACAACCGCCCTCAATAAGACAGAGTTCGACTCGTACAATGTGTTAAATAAATCTACACAAGACAAAAAGTCAGAAACTAAAATGTACAATTGTACAAACATTACAACAACAATAGTATGCATTCAACATTTATAGTACAATAGTGTTGTAGTAGCAATTGTTGAAATAGCAGCAATGCAACATTCATTCATTCATGGCCCTCCAATTAGTCATGTTGGGAATACGTATACGTACACACATACACATACATTTTAATAATAAGATTCACATGCAGGACGCACAAAGAGAACAGCAAAATAGTATAAAATATATATACAATATAAGCTTTATACACAATAACAACAACAACAACAATAATAATAATATTAAACATTCAGAAGAGAGTTGCCAATTTTAATTAAAATTTGCAAATTCATGGTCGTCACTAGAAAACTTTACAAACTCAAAATAGAAGTTAACAAATAAAACCTACACCTATTTCCAAAACATTTGTCAGTAATTAGTGTAATTTACATCACGGATATAATACCTACTATTTATAGTTTTAAAAAACTATATCCCTACACGATTTCATCGTTTCTTATTTTGTTATACCACCTAATAATATTTCAAATTATCAGAAACTAAATTTAAGCAACAACTGGCAACACTTCTTTCAGACAAATAACATACAACTCGTAAATACTATTAATGACATTAAGCGTGTTTTCGCAGTCGTATGTACTACTTGCGTATTTGTAAATAATTTATTATTATTGTGGGGCAAAAGTAAAATGGGTATTTTACAAACAGCACATAAATGTTCAAGTGCATACTGAGTGTGTCAGACATGGGATTTGTACTGATGTACTTTGGGTTAAAAAAAATGTTCTAAAAGAATTCTCTAGAAGAAGATATCGTACCAACATTCAAGGGAATAGAATAGAAAAATAATCTTTAAATTTGGTCGTCTACAAAATATTTGCATCTTTTTAAAATTTATCATGTAAAGTTATTATTTGATAGTTTTTATTAATAATAATTACACTGCATTATAAAATATATGTTTCTAGTACCACACTTCCCATCTCTGGATGGTGAAAGTGTGGTAGATTTTGTAAATTTAACAATACATTTTTTTTCTTCTTGCTTTTGTAAATGAACAACAATTTTAATGCCAGACAAAACAGTAGTAATAGACAATTGCATTTATCTGGCTTTTATATGTTTTACTATAACGACTGTTCTATAGTTGCATTAATAATTCGATGTATGCTTTTAATTATATGTTATGTATGTATAGAAAAAATTATTTTAGCATTGAATAATTGTTACTATTTACAAAATATATATTCAAAGATGGAATAAGTAATGTCGTCGCATGATAAAATTGCTCAAATATTTAGGCACCGATAAGCGTTTTTATGCGAGTACACTTATACCATGCTTCTATTATGACGAAAATAACTTGCTTTAAGGAAAACATTTTAAACTGTTTCCACTAGCAAAAATATGTCTTCGAAATTAAATTGACCTTTCATATTCAAAACAAATAAAATAAAAAAATTTAAATATTTGTAGCCATATTTTTCGTTTGATTTATTACATTTTCTTTTTATACAGTGGCTCACAGCTTATTTCGTGTGAGGAACATTTTTGAAAAATCAAGCTTAAAATTTATATATTTTATTCTGAACTTCACAAATAAATGATGCAGTTTTGTAGATAATTTAGTCTTCAATATAAAACACTAAAAAAAATTAAACAAATATCAACATTGAACGATTTTTTAAAAGCAAAACTAAACAAACGCATTATTTTCATGTCACAGCTTATTTCGTGCATGGCAATAGAACATTAAAAAAAATATAAAAATTGTTGGAAAATCATTATTTAATATTTTGTAGGGTAGCCTTTTTGCTTTATTACTGCTTTATATCCGGATAGCATAGAGTAAACCATCTTTTTAGTGTATTGTGGCGATATTTTTGTCCACTTTTCTTTTGGTGCTGCTTTTAAACTTTTTACATTAGAAATATGGTGTTTTCTAATACCCAGCTCTAGATTGTGCCACAAATTTTCAGTCACATTTAAACCTGGTGATTGGGCACTATACTGGCCTTGTGCTTGGGATCGATTTCTTGGTAGAAGCGGAATTTGTCACGTATGCCCAAGTCTTCAGCACTTTGGAGTAAATTTCGATTAAGTAAATCTAGGTATACCTCTTAAGTAATAGTGGATTCTATGAATACCAATTTACCGACATCTGCTGACGATATGCACCCCAAACCTTTATAGGTTCGTATCCATGTTTTACTGTGTCACGTAAATTATTTGTTTGGAGCGCAGTATTTGGTTGACGTCATATATATACCTTATCATCTGATGCTGAAATATTAAAATTGCCCTCATCCCCTATGTTCCAGAAATAAATCTTTGTTTTAATGGTATTTTGCGAAATGTATGTGGACTTTTTGATTTTGCTTATTAATAAACGGCTTGTATCTTGATGTTCGCCCATTAAAATTAGCATATCTAAATACCCTGCGTACAGTTTCTGGATGACATTTTTTTCAAAAAAACATTTCAACATCCTTGGCCACAGCTGGCACACTCAACATAAGATCTTCTTTAATCTTTCGCAAAATCCACCCCTCATCATTTTTAATAAATTTTTGTTTGGTCTTCCTTTGTTGTGCACACGATTTTCTCGGAAAAAACGATGAATAATATACTGAACCGTAGATGGATTTCAATCAACAATTTCAGCAATTTGGTTTTATGTTTTCCCACTTTGGAAGTTTTTAAGAACTAACTCACGTTTTCTATTGAAGTGCGTCGATCCATCTTGTAAAACCACGGAAATATAACTGATTTTAATACTTTTGAATAGACGACCTATTCCTGATATTATTATTGTTTATGTTTTGATCCACAGTCTGTTTTTAGAATCCGTAATTTCAAAAAAGATAAGAATAAAAATCAACACACGAAATAAGTTGTGACATGAAAATTATCTGTTTGTTTAGTTTTGCTTTTAAAAAATCGTTCAATGTTGATGTTTGTGTAATTTTTTTTAGTGTTTTGTATTGAAGACTAAATTATCTACAAAACTGCATCATTTATTTATGGAGTTCAGAATAAAATATACCGCTTTTATGTTTTGTTTTTAAAAAAAGTTCCTTACACGAGATAAGCTGTGAGCCACTGTATATATTTAAACTTTTTTATATTTATTACTACCACCTTGAATGACGCTTGAATTATTTTTCTAACTTGTCAAATGTCATTTTTTGAATTTATCATTCTCCATGAATGAATAACACAGAGTTGTATACACATAATTCAGTGTTAATGTTGATATGTTTTGAAATTGAACAAGTTGTTTGAGATGTTTTGCTCGCTTAAAAATATATTGGAAAATATGTACCAAAACACGTATTTTAAACAAAACATTAGTTTCCCTCAAAACACGTATAAGTATATGCAGTATTAAGCTAATAAGTTTGCAAACAAGTTTTTAATTTAATAAAGCAAATTACTAACAATTACGTACTGACTGCTCAAAGGATCCGCGGTTTGGAAATGGGTATCAAGTCTTCAGAAAGTTTTTAAAAGATCTGTCTGTACACCCAAGTCCAAATGGCGAAACAGCTCTACCTTAAATTGTTTTTTTTAGCATATTAATAATCAAAATAGTATAATATAGCTTAAAATACGTTTCTTGTGATTATTGGACTGGGAGGAAAGATCGGCGGCGTGTTTCACTCTGATTTGTATAAAATTTGGGCAAAGACAAATTTTTGTATTTTTTTTTTTGTTGTCCAATCTCATTAACCATGAGATTGAGTAAAAAGGACATGCAAAAAGGGGATATAAAATGTATGTGTGTGTTTTTTTTTTAATTTTTTTCATATTATTTTCGAAGCAAATATAGCAAAATTTGTATCAAATTAAAGGTATTACCAAGAAACCATCTCTAGGTGGTTTTGTATAAGATTTTATATGATTGTAGACACCAAATTTATTTAAAATATTCATAATTCGATTTTAATTCGGTGTCTCAACTTTTCTTTCAAATTCATATGGGCTAAGTTATTTGCCCCAAAATATCTTTCGAACAAAAATATTTATTATAAATATTTCTTTCTTTTTCGTTACTAATTTTTAAATGAAAAGTAAGTTTCTAAATGTTATTTATAATTAATTTCACTCCCTTCTACCAACATATGTATGTAACGTATTTTCCAGCCATTTTTTTAGGGGGACGGGGATTAATTTTACAAGTTTTTACACTAACAGGTAGGGTTTGGGGTCTACTCCAGGTACCTACAGCTAAGTATTGCGCGGAGACTGCCGAATCACTGCAGTATTTTTCAGGCTCAAATTCTGGCCATTAGAGAGCTAGTGGAGTGGCTTAGGTATAATGTCCTCACAACGGTGAGGATTACTATATTCTCTGATAGTCAGGCTGCCATAAGATCTCTGGATTCTGTCTTCCTGAACTGTCGCAGATCTCTTAACGAGATGCCTCAGCAGTTCAGCATCAATGTAATTTGGGTGCCGGGCCACAGGGACATACCAGGGACCTGTAGGGCAGACGAGCTTGAAAGACTGGGGACTACCTTACACATTCCACACGAAATGGAATCTGTGGGCATGCCTCTGCCCACCTGCAACTTTCGGCTGCGGAAAGTGCTTATGGGTTGGTTAGATAGGTGGGCCTCTGTCCTTGGTTGTATTCGTTACAAAAATATGGGGCCCCGTATAGATAGGAAACGCACGCACAGGTTGCTGTCACTATCAAGGCCCGATATATCCCTACTTGTGTCCGTTATGACGGGACACTGTCTGATTGGAAGGCACGCAGTTAGGCTGAGGTTGGTGGCTAGTGACTTTTGCAGAAGCTGTGGTGACGAAGAGGAGGAGGAGTCTGTGTAGCACCTTCTCTGTACTTGCCCTACCCTGGCACGCAGGAGGGGACTGCATTTGGGCTCATATTTCTTTGAGGACCTAGGTGATTTGGCTGATATTGATATCGACCGACTTAGGGTCTTTTTGATGCAATCGGAATGGTTCGATGGGGGAAGCTAGTGATATAATTTGTACTAGCTTCCGTGGTATCACAAGGAACTTTATAGTCTAAGTGAGTCTGATTGGCAGGCTACTACATCTACCTAACCTACACTATCAAAGATTTTAATTTTTTTTTTTTTTTGTAAAACGACATAAACTTCTATTTTTTATTAATTTCATCCTTTTGCTTATTTGGTTCGAAATCAATAAAAAAAATACTATTAACTTTTTTATATTTTTTTAACCGCCTGCTTAAAGTAAACTTTTTTTTTTTTGTTTTCTTGGACGAATATATTATATCTATGTAAAAAAAATTTGTAAATTTTCTGTTAACCTTTTTTAGCTAATTGTCAGTCTCGATGTTGCCAACAGGCAACATTACACAGAAAATATATTCACATATTTCATCAATCCACTCAAAATTTAATTGTCTGTCTTTTGAAATGCCTAAGACCTTGGTAGGTGCTAATTTTACACATATAAATTACTTTCAAGTACCACATTTTATAAAGTTATGTCGTTTTAAAAAGATACTTAGATTTTAAATTTGTATTGACTCAAGCAATTTTTTTTATATTTTAATAAAAAATATGTACTTCGCAAACTCATGTAAAGGATGTCCCAAGAAGAACGCAATTTTTAAATCTACCAACATTCGAAGTGTCATTGTTTGAACAATTGTTATTTTTTGCTAGTAGAAGGTACGAGGTTAGTAAAAATGGAGCGCTACACGAATGAACAACGCATTCTCATTGTGAAATTGTTTTACCAAAATGGTGAAAGTTTTGCGGCTACAGTTCGCAAATTGCGATCAATTTGGGGTCACAATAATGCTCCAAAAGAGTCAACTGTAAAGAGAATAATGGATAAATTTGCCGAAACTGGATCTGTTAGTGATGTAAAGACAACAACGCGCCATCGACCAGGTCGATCGACCGAAAATGTCGCAGCTGTACGTGATGATGTCGCTCAAACTCCATCCACCTCAATTCGACACCGAGCTCAGCAAATTGGTGTCTCCAAATCCACTTTGCAGCGAATTTTGACGAAAGATTTGCATCTTCATGCATACAAAGTTCAATTGACTCAGGAACTGAAGCCAGTTGACCATGGACAGCGAAGGGAGTTCGTTAATTGGGTATTGGAGAGACGACATGAAAATGCTGATTTTGCCGATAAAATCATCTTCAGTGACGAGGCCCATTTTCATCTTGATGGCTTCGTCAATAGGCAGAATTGTCGCATTTGGGGTGAGGAAAATCCTCGAGTGATTCACGAGAAGCAAATGCATCCTCAACGTGTCACTGTGTGGTGTGGTTTTTGGGCTGGAGGAATCATTGGACCTTTTTTTATGAAAATGAGGCAGGTCAAGCGCAAACAGTCAATGGTGTTCGGTATCGTGAAATGATAACCAGTTTTTTCTTGCCTAGAATTGAAGAAATGAATGTGGAGGGCATGTGGTTCCAACAAGACGGCGCCACATGTCATACAGAGAGAAACAATTCAATTGCTGCATCAGTCATTTCCCGGTCGTGTTATTTCGCGTTTTGGAGATCAGAATTGGCCGCCTAGATCGTGCGATTTAACACCATTAGATTTTTTTCTTTGGTGTTTTTTGAAGTCGATGGTTTACGCGAATAAGCCGACGACGACTCAAGCCTTAAAAGAGGAAATTGGACGCTGCATTAATGAAATACCGCAGCATTCATGCAAAACGGTCATTGAAAATTTCATTAAAAGATCGCGTGCATGCCAGCAAAGCCGCGGCGGCCATCTGCACGATATATTGTTCCATACATAACCTCATTCTGTCTACTTTACGATATAATAAAGTTTCACGATTTTTTTTAAATATCTGTGTTTTATTTAAAATTTAGAAATTGCGTTCTTCTTGGGACACCCTTTACAATAACTATATTTAATGTTTTTTTTTTAATTATTTACTATTTATTAATATTAATTCGAAAATAATTTGGATGGTAAGGAGTTATCATAATTTGTAGTTCAAATAATAATGATACCCCAATATTAATTTTACTCCAATACTAAAGTACACCAATGCGTATACGTAATATTTGCATTTATAATACAAATCACTCATACGACCCTCTGATATATTACACATAAGTGTAACAAACAGGTTTTACTAACTCTTATGCCGTTTTCTTTTCCGAAAAAAATTCGTTTTTTAGATTCCAAACGAAAAACAATATTAAAAATTAAATAGTTAATAGTAAATAAGTTTTTTCATTAATATAATTAAGTTTTTTATATTTCAGTTTTTTCATTAATATAATTAAAAAATCGCTTGACTCAATACAAATTTAAAATCTAAATATTTTTTTTTTAAATTTACTTAACTTTGCAAAACGCGGTTTATCACTAGATTCTCGGGGGTTTCGTGCAATAAAAATATGTGGGATATAAACGTGTGCAATATGGTCTTAATTTCCTTGGGAATAATTTCCAATATAATGAACTTAAACTGTTTATTTTAAATACCGGTCGAATCCGCAACCTTCTGTGTAACAGTCCAAGAACTTTTGAGACGAATGGTGCTCAAAATTTTGAATTTGAATAAATCTTAACCAGTTAACGAGATACTACCCAGCAAAAAAATGGTAGTCAGTCTGTGGCTATAACTTCTTTCACTGCTTCCTAAACTTCAGATAAAATTATTTTATGGTTATTCTAAAGAACTTCAAAAATAATTTATATGTTCATTTTTCAAATGTAGTGATTTGGATATAAGCCCGGTGTATATCTTGAAACACTCTTTGCATCGCTTCTAACGCATACACCCAGCAAACAGTATCAGTTGTGGCCACCGAATTTGTTGCCAATCGAATTTTGGCGGTTACGACAACTGTTTTCATATTAAATTATATTTTTAGTTGTGAAAGCCAATATTTAGTTGTACAATTTAATATATGTATTCCACAGAAATATTATTCCAATGTACAATTTAATATATGTATTCCACAGAAATATTATTACGTTCCACAAAATTTAATTTAAAAAAATACATTTTTAGATTTTTTTTTGTCGAATCAGATTCATAGTTCACATTCTTGCTAACTGCACCACAACTTATTTTAATTTTCTTTTATATATTTGCTATTTAAATATTTGAATAATTTATTTTAATTAAAAAAATGTTTGCTTTTCCGGGATTTGAATTCGGAAATTTGGAGTACTGAGCTACCTCTCTACCCACCACACCACAAACACTTGTACATTTTGTTTATCAATACCAATTATTAGTGACGTCTATTATCAATACAATCCATAATTCGGTTGCTTCTACTGAAACCCTATTTAAATGATATATTTGATCCGAAGAACCGTACTTGTAGTTACCACTTTTAAATATCGACAATTTTTTAATAAATTTGATATTTAAATTTTGAAATTTATAATATAAATATTCACTAAATAAATGGTTGCTTCCACCGCGCAGAAATACTAAACGAATTTTATTTTTAAAGATGAGTGGAAATACCTATAATTGAATAAAAGGATTGATTTTTAGTTCCCAATACAACATTTTTGCTTTAATTATGAATTTTAGGTTATTCCAAATAAAATTAAATCCTTACAAATAAATGTTAACGGTTTTGATCGAATTGCAACCAATCTTTTCTCTGGGTGTAAGTTGCAGTATATCGTATATTTTCTGAATATAAAATATTTATTCAAAATATTGTTTTCTGATCAGCTAAAATTCCAATGATAAAATAGTTCTGATGAACTTATATATTTTTTTTTTATTAATTCATTTTTTTTTGTATTTTTGTTAAAAATTTCATGCTGGATAGAATTTATGCAGTTTTGCAATTTTTAATAAAAGTTTTGAAAAATCAAGTAAAACAGATTTTTTTAACCTTTAACTGAAACTAGCTTAGCCTGTCATTTGCAGTTTTTCAGACTTAAGTAGTTATGACGACGCGATCTGTGTATTTTATTTAACACTACACCATTTCCAGTTTTAATTGCAAATTTTCCAAAATAATTTTAAAACTGTGTAAATATATATTTAAATTATCCTAAAAAATTTAAAATTGTGTAAAAATAAGTTCACCTTGCCCAAAAAGGTTTTAAAATTGTCCAAAAATTATTTAAAATTGTTCAAATATATTTTAAAATTATCTAAAAATGTTTTAAAATTGTCCAACCAGTTTTTAAAATATTTGTACAAAAATGCAGTAAAATTTTTGAAAAATGTTTCAAAGTTGCCCAAAAATGCTTTTTTACAAATGCAGAATTATTTATTTGTTCTAAAAGTTTGCTTCCTTAAACTTATTTTTCTGCTTACTAATGAATTATATTTTCATCAAAGCTTAAATACTATAAAGTATATGAACATTTTCCACTCATGCATCATTGTATTATCAATGCATTCTTAGAGTAAAGTATGAGTAATGGTGTAGCAATATTTAAAAAAGAAGTGTTGCATTTGCCATAGTAGTGATGCTTTTTATTGCTTCATTGGCAGCTTCACTTTTGCTTGGTATTTTTCTAAAAAAACAACACTTAATAAAATAGAACTGGTGCTAAAATCAGTTTTACTGAATTATTTTATATGTATAAATACCAGGGCAGGTTTTATTATTCCATGAAATGCAAGTTTTTCATGAATGTCATATAAATTGCACCATTACCACAACCGAACCATTCGATTGGCGAATTTATTCATAATTATTTTCACCACGAATCTGTTTCTGGATTCACAAAACTTTTTTAAATTTTTATATTCCTATTCCTTTTTTCTTTCTTTCGATTATACCAATTTTTGGGGTTAGGTGTACTAATGGCAAAAGATTTGTTTTTTGAGAAAACAGATATATTTTGTTTGCTTTATCTATATGTTAAATGACGTATAATGTCTAAATAATTCAAGTGTTTTTAAATATTTATGGTTTATTTCAAAATCATTTATATTTATTTTCATTACATACACTACGGATTTGTATTGTAAGAGGTGTTTTTTGTTTTTGTTTTACTGCTACATATTGTTCTGTTTTCAATTTCCGAAATTCAAGTGTAAAATGTCTGGTATTTTATACTTATCACTGGCATAAAGATCCACTGACACAAAACACACGTCACATATGTTGTTGTGCCACAACACACAACATACCACAAACGAAAACAAAAATAATCATTTGTAAAAGAAATGTAAAATGCTACTTATAAAACAGTTGCATTATAGAGAGTTGTATGCAGCGAGTCAGTCACACATTTAGTACACACTCACTTAAATACATATAAATTATGATATTGAAATTTCCTGAGTGGACGAATGTAAAACTAGCACTGGCTGTATGGATAAAAAAAATTGAATCACATATTTTTATTATTATTTTTTCTCATTTTTTTTTTTGTAATTAAATTATAAATTAAGTTCAGAAATCAATTTCATTATTTAATGAAAAAAAATACATATAAATCATTTTAAAAATCAAAAAAAAAAAAAAAAATTATAGGCAATTAAGATAGAAATTTCCCCATTTTTCTGTAATTCCCTCCATAAAGGCGTGCCCTTTTTCATTCATGTATGTTGAACGTCATATTATGAACAATTATACTTGAGTTGTTTAATATATTAATTGAATTTATGGGGTTTTCCTTCCCTCTTGTGTGTAATATTCATTTAAAATATTTTATTATTCATTCGAAAAAAGTTGTTGTTTGTTAGTTTACAGTTTAATATGTGAATATTTATGCATTACACTTATAATAAAAAGTTAGTATAAAAGTCTGTTAAACTTGTTCTAGCTCAAATGTACTAATTTTCTTTGTCATTTTTTTTTTATTTAAATCAGTTGATTAGCTAAAGTTATTAGTTAACACATTTTCCACATAGATTCCAGTAAGCAAAATGTGTCGAAATCATATCGAAAATAAATCATTTTCTCGTAAAATTTATATAGAGTTCGATATCGTACCGAGTATCATAGTATTTTCGTATATAATCTGCAACGTTATATAGAGCCGAATAAAATGTTGATTTAGTGATAAGATTTTTTATAAAGATTTGTTGTAACTATTTCCATACTATATGTTTAATTGAATTCTATATTGTCTTGATTTTTACGAGTAACAGCATCATGTCCATAAACGTCTTCAAAAATTTCGTTGGCTTTCCTTTTGATTAGTTTCTGATCTATTTTCACTACATTTTTTTCTTTTTTATCTTTTATGGTTAATTATTTCTCTTATATAAATTGTATTATAGGCGTCAACACAAATATCAATTTATATTTTTTTTTTTGAAAAATTAAAAAACAGGTTTGAAAAAACATCGAAATTGATTCACTTTTTCGATTAATTTTTAATACAAAATTACACTCTATAAGTATCGGAAAAGATTAATTTTTTCGAAGACGATTTGAGAAAAATTCGAAATAAAGAACTGGCTTAAAAACTTGCAGACTGGGATGATGTTATTTGGCCATATTTTTTTTAAGTTATAATCATAACATAGCTTGTATTTCAGAAACTAAGCAAGATAGTTCAAAACAGACCAAAATTCATTGCTCTCTTCCTATAAAGTAGTTTAAAAGTCGTCTCTGCCCTGATCTGGAGATTCGATATATTTTTCCTTTAATTTAGCAAAAATTTAAAGCTTTATATCAATCTAGCAAAACTTGTGCTGCCATAGAAGCAATAAAAACATCACTTCTGTGGCGAAGGCTTCACGAAATTTAATGCTTCCCTTTGAATGGGTTTAAAATTATTGTGTAGGAAAATTTTTTAAAACTCTTAAAAAAATTTTGAACGGTTTTGGAAAAGAAAATTTGGTCGATAATTTTATATTCTCTATCAAAAAATTTAGCGAAATCTGAATTGTCATATGGAAGAGTTCCGTTGCTATCTATTTTTATTAAATAACCTAACTATTGATCAAAGGCAAATGTCAAAAAATTATTTACAAAACAGCAACAACAAATTTTAACTATTAGCTATCTCAGGGTGAAATTCAGTGTAAGTAAAATTTTAAACAGAAGATTAAAATATTACTTAAAAAAATAATGAAAGTTCTTTGAAACTGTTTTCCCATTAATATCTATGAATATCTGAAAAGTTAAATTTTGAAAATAATTTAAATAACTTCTCAAGATATAGAAAATAATTTATGCTCCAGAAGTTAGGAAAGCACCGGGTTAATATTCAAATCACTACTTTTTCAAGATATAAACATTAATTCTTTTGGAAGTTTTCTAGGGTAACTACCAAAAGACTGGAAAAGAACAATAAGTGAAACTTAGGAAACAATGAGGGAACAGGAGTTCAACTACACTCACAATATATTTTCTGTTACCGACTGTAGTTTATTTAAAAATTAATACGTAAAGTTTGTTTTTAAATGAAGAATCAATTAAAATTCATTGAAATATATTTTTTAACTATTTGAATCAGTCATTCAAAAAACAAACTATAAAAATTTACAGACATTCAGTAGGAGTTGATATTTTCAGTTAAATGTAAAATTTTGTGTTTTCTGCTTCAAAAAATAGAAATTCATATAATTCCTTTTTGTTTTTTTACCAAAATAGTTTGTATATATACAAAATTATTTCAATAAAAATTACAAGAAATTATTCAAATATACATACACACAATGCCAATAAAAATATATACATCTGCATGTGTTCTGTTTTGTAATTAGATACAAATAACTTTCAAACCACAAAGGTAGTTTTTTCTAACTTTTTGTCGGTAAAAATTTGATGGTTATTTTAAACGATTTTCTATTGTTTTTACTTTTGTCGATTATTAAACATTGATTGAAAATAAACAACAAAATGGGTTGAATATAATGGAAAATCAGTAGTCCTCTTTTTGATTAATTTAATATGTATTTTAAGTTGTTTTTAACGAAATAATATTGTGAGTGTACTTACCAGCATATTTACTCACTTAATTACTTTTGTTCGCGATGCTCCAAAATAATGAGCGGTCATTATCTTCTCATTTTTTAAGCATCGCGAAAAAAAGTAATGGAGTGGGTAAATAGGCTGGTTGATACTGTGTTTTTGCTGGAAAAGAATTACTGCTTCCTTTTTTGCCAGGTTATGTTAGAAGATGCGGCCACCATAGCCAGCTTACGTGGGCCCTGCAAAGCGTACATACTATCACGTGGCTACACTAGTATCCAAACCAGTCTAATTCCCGAATAAATAGACTATTCCTATTGATATCCATATCGAAAAGGTAATGGTGACGAGTAAATGCAGTGCCATCTCACGGACCACTTCAAACAAGCCAAGTGTATACTGGCATCCCATTGCAAAACAAGTTCAGCGTTCCTTTTAAGGTTAGCTGGTATGATGATATTAGGACCCAGTCATTTATATGGGTCAAAAAAGTATCCTCTCCACTATAAGAAGGGCTACAACACAAGCTCTTTAGCATTGCAAAATTATGGGTAGTCACAGGAAGAGAATCTAGAAAACGTACATACATTAAAGCATTCCATGTATATTGGCTGTTCGTGGTCCAACATTCACAGTGCACTTGAATATAACTCGGCGCAGTTGCGTTTAAGACAGGATTTAGATACTTATCCGAAAACGACTAGTCTCAGAACTCAACTTCATTGAAAATTATGCATTATTGGTACTATTTTTTATTATCTTAGAAAAATATTCAACTACTTTTACTGGATTTTTGAAAAGTGTATATCGTCTACCCTCTAGTTCTCTGTTGTGTATGTTTATTATTGTTTTTTTTTTTTTATTGAAAACTAAATTTTCCATAAAACTTTTGTATTTAAGTGTATTTACAATACATAAACAAATATAAGAGTATTTTAAAATATATTTGTTTTAATATTAAAAAAATAGAAAGTTATGTTTTCGTGATTCTTTGATTAGAAAAACAGAAAAGTAAACATTGAAAATTTGTTTATAAACGAGGGCAAGCAAATAAGTATTTATAAAAATATAGAAAACCACAGTTTTTGGGTTGATTCTTTATTATCTCTCAGCATAGTATCGTTTGAGCATGATACATTTCATCCAGCGATTTTCCAACTTTTTAAGCCCTCCGCAAATTAAGATTTTGAATCGTCCTCAAAATAGTCTTTTGTTACAGATATAATCTTTACTAAATGGGTTTTTTTATTCTTGATTTTTTCGTTTACATGGCTCAATAATAATGAATAATATTCTCCATTCATTATGTTTTTCCTTTTCCAAGTATTTAATGTTGATAATTGTATGCATATCTCAAAAAACCGTTGCTGATTTCACTGTCTTTGCTTTCTTCGAGGCGGATTTACCTGGTAAAATCCATTGCTTTGTCTCTGGTTTTATTTATTATGTCCATGTTTCAGCAAAAGTTATGTATCGGCGAAATTCATTAAGATTGCAACGGAAAAGCTCTAAACCACCTACTGAATCAGTCGGACAACTGCGTTTATTTTCAACTCTTTTTCATACCCAATTTTTTGTGCGAAATTGAAATCATGAGATATGTTTGTCCCCTTATATAGTTCACAAACTTTAACTTGTCGGTCACTCAAAACTATATGGTGGATTTTATCGTTGTTTTCCAAAGTAACTGCTGTCCTGAAATACGTTCATTACTGGTGCCTGGACGGACACTTTTAAATTAATTTTTCCAATTGCAGATAGTCTTAAACACTTGTCTAGATGTGCCATGGACTTTATCTAACTTACCTAAGATTTTCTTAGGTGTTTAAATAAAATCGTTTGATAAAAGCAATAAGTATATTTTTGTATTTTTCAAAATATTAAAAATTTGGTTCAAACAATCTGTTGTTAAAAAACAAGAATGACGAATTTTCTTAAAAGCTTACCAGTCTTCTTTTATAACTTCATTTCATTCAAAACCTACTTACAGGTTGGTTGAAAAGTTCCTGCGCTCGAAATGAAAGAATACTGTTTTTGTTACGAAATATATTTTTTTATTCAATATAATCTCCTAGAAGCTCAATACACTTGTTCCAATGATCTTCCAATTATTTTATCCCATCCTTATAATGGTTTTCCGGAAGCTCTGCAAAATAACCGTCTACGGCTGCTATGGCCTCTACATTCGACAAAAAATGCTTTCCACGAAGGAATTGTTTGAGATTTCTGAAGAGATAGTAATCACTGGGAGCCAAATCTGGTGAATACGGTGGATGTTCAAGCAATTCGTACTTTAATTCTTTGAATTAAGCCATCGTCAAAACACTTTTGTGAGCAGTTGCATTGTCTTGATGAAAAATGATTTTTTTCTTCTTTAAACCAGGTCTTTTCTCACGAATTTTTTCATCCAGTTGATCCAAAAAGGCTGCAATAATATTCAGAGTTGATTGTTTTACCTTTCTGAAGATAATCAATCAACGAAATTCCATTTTCATCCCAAAAAACTGATGCCATAACCTTCTTTGCTGATCGTTGTGACTTCACCTGCTTTGGAGCTGAACAACCAGCTTCAGTCCACTGTTAACGTTCTTGTTTCAATTTAGGATCATGGTGGTAGATCCAAGTCTCATTCATAGTTATAAAACGACGCAAGAAGTCGGTTTTATTCGGCTTAAAACGCTCCAAATTAAGCTGAGAAATTTGTTTTCGATCCAGTTTTTGTTGAATTGTAATGTGTGCGGCACTAACTTTCCAAACAGTTTTTTCATACTTAATTCTTCATTTAAAATATGGAGTACTCGTTCGTCTGAGATGCCTATGGCATTAGCAATTTCACGCTTAGTCAAATTTGGATCTTCACTAACCATATTATGTACCTATTCAAGGCTGGTATGACCACGTTTAAATTCACCAGCCCAAAATTTAACGGTGCGTTTTGAAGGTGAGGACTCCTTATACACTTCTAGCAATTGTTCATAAATTTCCTTTGCTTTTAAACCCTTCAAAACAAAGAATCTAATGACTGCACGATATTTAATTTTTTCCATATTAAAAAAAAATGAATGACACGTCAACTTCAAATGGCTTGTAAACGAAGAAAGAATTGACAGAATGACTTGCAACTTTGCATGTGTTCTCAGGACAGTTATACCAAGTTGAGAAAAAAAAAGTTTGGAGCTAGCAGTGCCATCTCTTGGTGAGCACAGGAACTTTTCAACCAACCTGTAGTTTTAAATTCATAGTGCTCCTTATATGATTTTGTAAACACTTAAAAAATACTGTTGTCATATTTAAAACTTATTAGATCTTTTAATAAAATCAAAATATTCACTTTATAAAAACTCATCTCACTTTATTTAATTAATTCAGTAAATGAACTATGACTTTTTATTATAAAAGCTAAGTGTTTTGTAAGCAAAACATTGTGACTACCGATTTTCTAGCCAACTGAATATTTTGCTAGCAGCAACCGAATTATTTAGTTGTCCCAACCAAATGTTTTTCTGATACAATTAAAATATTTGGTTTCATTAACCAAATTTCGGTTGCTGCCAACAAATTTATCGATGGCTACAATCACTGTTTTCTCTGTGAAACAACAAAAATTTTTTAGATTTTATATACTTGAAAGATTTTTCTTCATATTATTGTTGGTTTTTTAATGTATAATATCTATCATTGATGCGGCATGAGATGATACTGGCAATTGTAAATATTAAGTAAAAGACTTGTTCAAGTTATTCTAATAAAAAGTTGGCTCTAACTTCGGAATTAATTCAAATATTAAACAGTCAGTCATATTGATATTTTTCTAATGACAAATTTTTTGTTCTAGGGCCGAGACATAGTCAAACTTCCTGTCGATGAAAATAAAACAAAAAAAAAACGAATCCATAAATTTTCTAACTATTTACATTTTTCGCGTTTAACAGGCTAAAATTCAAAAATAGGTTTGCATTGTAAGTACGTTTTTCATGTTTATCAGGCTAAAATTCAAAAATAAATTTACATTTTGTGCGCAAATTAACTATAAACTAGTGTAATCGCAAATTTTTATAACATTTTGTAAACTCATTAGGTCCAAGTCAAAATTTCAAGAGAAGTCATATTATTTAAGGCAATAATACACACTTAACATTGATGACTAAAGTCAATAAAACTTATTAAAAATATATGTTTAGTAGAGAGACCTACATAACATACTTAAGCACCCATTGACTTCTTGACCTAAATAAACTCTTAAAATTACAAAAATTTCTACTTATGTGCCCTTTCCTCAAATTCTTTCACATAAAGTATCATCATAATTTTAATATTTATATAAATGACACATTTTCTGTCTTATTTTAAAACCGTTAATGTGTCAAACTAAATACTCAAATTGTTTTTGACATGCCACACCTTAGAAAAACAAACCCTCCAAAAAAAATTTTAAAAAATTAAGCCCGTTTATAAATTTGTATACAAAATATGGTAAATATTTACCACAAACATGAAATGTCACATTATGTATGGCAAGTGGAATTTATACATTTTATTTCCACAAAAACAGAGAAAAGAAAATAAATACAAAAAATAAACAAATTACAAATGCAACGCATCATTTCGTGACTCAACTAGATTTTATTTATTATTATTTTTTTGAACATACGAGTACTCATGCTTGGCAATGTTGTACGTATAACAGTGATGGCATGACATGATGATGACAACTCATGATATTTGTTTATGTTTAATATTATTTCTTTTACCCGTGTAAAAATGGTTTGATATTATCAGTTGTGTTTAGATCTAATTAGATATTAATGAATATAATTAAAAAGGGTGGTTAAATTTTAAGGGCCGATGTTAATTTTGAATAAATCACAAATTATTTAGGAAATCATTGTCATTTCTTTTTATTATGATAATATGGTATGGTTCAATTATGTATGGAACAAAATATCAGCCAAATGGCCGCCGCGACCTCGGCGGCACACCTCCATCAGATGGTCCAAATTTTTGATGACGCCGTTAAAATGCCGAATTATCTCATCCTTTATCTCTTGAATTGTTGGTTGCTTATCGACGTATACATTTTCTTTCAAATAAACCCAAAGAAAAATCACATGATCTTGGCGGCCAATTGACATTGCGACCACGTGAGATAACACGGCCATTGAATTTGTCGCGCAAAAGAGCCATTGTTTCGTTAGCTGTGTGGCAAGTGGCACCGTCCTGTTGAAACCACATATCTTGCACATCCATGTCTTCCGATTCGGGCCATAAAAAGTTCGTTATCATCTCACGATAGCGAACACCATTCACAGTAACTGCCTGACCGGACTCATTTTGAAAAAACTACGGCACGATGTTGCCGCCAGCCCATAAACCGCACCAAACAGTCACTCTTTATGTCAATTGCACCTTACACTCAGAATATTATGTAGTTAACTGTTTGTAGTTTAATAAAAAAGTTTTCCGTTCCATTTGAAAATAAAGGAACATACATTTATTTTTCAAAGAAATATCTATGTTAACTTTTTTATACATTTATTCGAAATAATTTGCTATCATTTACCGACTTTTTTCACTTTCATTTATTTTTTTCATTTGTTTGAAATTTAATAAAAATTTACCCACAAAACGGAAACTTGTGGTTTATTTGTGTCCGTAACAGTTATTACAAATTTAAATTTTGTTTGCTGTCTGTTTCAAAAAAAAAATATTCAAAAATTTCAATTAATTTTTTTATTTAAATTGGTTGTATATATACAAAATTTTTCAATACAAATTACAAGAACTTTATAAACACACCTACATACACAAACACAAAGTGTCTATAGCTACATATGCATACATACATTTTGTATTGTACGAGTATATTAAAAAAAAAAAAAAAAATACAAAAACGGAAATAATTTCAAATAAATGAAAAAAACATTTATTTTTTAAGGATTGGTAGGTCAAATTTTGACATTTATTTTAACTGATTATATCATTTGTTTCTTACGGATATATCAGTTGATTAATCAACATTTAAAAATAAATAACAAATGGCATTTAATTTAAATGAAAATTAAGTAGACCGGTTTTTAAATGAAATATCATTTCTTTTAAATGATATTTTCAATTATTTTAACTTACAAACTTTTTAAAGTGTATAAGCGTGTAAATGCAAGTCTTTATGAATAATGTTCATCAACGACGAGCGTGAGGGGTGGAATTGTTGGGCACGACGACGAGTTGAGGTGGACGGCTCTTCAGCCACACAATCGCGAACAGCAGCAATCTTTTCTGCAGTACGAGCTGTACAGGGTCTCCTACAGACCCTGTTTGATCAAATTTTTGCACAATTTTTCCGATTGTATGCACATTTGGACGATTAAATTGAACGAACAAATCACGAAGTGCACGACATCCATTTTCATAAAAAGCCTGAATAACTGTAACGTGTTGCTCGATTGTTCAAATTCCATGGTTCAAATTGAGTTAGTCTGAAATTGAGAAATGTCAATTGAAATGCAGAAAAAACTTGACGTTTAGGTGTGGTTCACATTCAACATCGGCCCTTAAAATTTAACCACCCTTTATCTTAGCCAATTGAGGCATTAAAAAATTTGTTTTATGATAAATATGATTTTATAATTAATTTTTTTTATATTGAAGCATAAAGTTTTTATTTTATAGATAAGATATTGAAAGTTAAATTAAATCAGATTTTTTCCCAGATTTAATCAGATCTAATTACATCTCAATGTAGACCGCAAGTTATTAAATCTAATTACATACAGTACAATCAAACTTAATGAAATCTGTTCGGAGCTGCCTTTTTTACACGGGTATTTAAAATTGCTTGTATGTATTTTTACGTGTATTTGTACGGGGTTTATGAGTATATTGGACAGTAAATATGTGCAAAAAAATTTACATACACCACACTCAGAACTTAGAGGATTTATGGTAAATAATTTCAACTCAAAAAATTAGTCTATACATATATGAAACTTGTTTTAAATTTCTAGGAATATCCGAAACCAGTTTCGCATATTCTGATAAATTTTATAAATATAAAAACTGAAGATTTTTCTCAGTGGGAATGTTTATGTGACTTAATATTTGAAATATTTTCATTGTCATAGAATATTATGTTATAAATTTAGAGAAATTTTAAATATATATTTAAGTATATCTTTCTTTACGTTACATATAATGCAGCACAACATGTGACAATATTCGTCTACATATCGACCTGCATATCTTATGTAATTGTATATTATTATATAATAATAATTGTAACCAATTGGTTATAGTAAATCATATCAGATGAGAAATAATTTGATACATTTGGATAGGAACAAAATTCGGATTACACTATATCTTATCACATTATTGGGTTATTAAAATATTAAGACTTCTTCACTTATAGCACTTCAATATGATAGAAAGAAATAAACAATAAAATTTTGTATTTATTTTGCATGTCCACATATATTTATAAATAGAGAGATAGAGATAACAATTCAAACAAGTAGTCAAACTCGTAAAAAAATAATAATCATTATCATTCATAATTCTATTATAAAATAAGCCATATGTGTTTGTGGTTGCTGCAACAAATAAATTCGATGATTTCTACCGTATTCAAACGTGAATTCTGCACATTTTAGGTGTTGTAACTCAAATTCAGTTGTAGTAATCAAACATTCCGTTGAATCTTCGGACATTGCCCCACAAAAATTAACGCCATTTTATGTTTGGGGGTAATTACTGAAAAATTATCATTCCTACCCGTTATAAAATATTTGGGGATAATGACCGATTACAAAATTAACATATTACTCGTGTGGATTATGTCCTTGTGTGTTGATCATATATGACTGTATATGGTCTTATATAATCATATACAGAATACATAAATAAATTGTGATTATGTGATAAAATATGTAGCCATATTTCCGCATATTTCGATTCCGAAGATATATGGTATGTATAATTATGCGTGTACGTATATAATTATACATTATCATGTAGGATCACAAAGGGATTCAGTGTAAAAAAAGATTCGTGGCATGTGGCAATGCCAAGAATGCTCAGTAAGGTTTGCAATTTCATCATGAATAGAATAACAAACGAACAACGCTTGCAAACCGTTCAATATTATTATCAAAATTCGTGCTGTTTAAGAAATGTGTAACTATCGAAAAATTGTCCTCAGCGCCGAAGCTCATTTCTGGACAAACAGAATTGTCGAATTTGGTGTGAAGAGCCAGAGAAAATTCAAATGTAACCTGAAAGATGCATGCACTGTTTGATGCGGTTTGTGGGCGGACGGCATCATTGGACCATATTTCTTCAAAAACGATGGAAATGGCAACGTTACAATCAATGGAGCAATTTACGGTGCGATGATTACCGACCTTTTTCCCGAAATGGAAGAAATAAGTATTTCATTCCCATTTGCAATTTTTGTGTGCATTTTTTCAAATTTCAAAACCCAAACGGTTATAAAATCTCCCTGTATATATGAATATCCGAATGATTTTAGTTCGTTTTGAGATCATTTAATAATACTGTTTTCATATTGTTCAAAAGTAAAGAAACATGATAAATTTTATTTGTAAATTATAATAGTGCCCAGAATCCCAGTATCAATGCTTCTAAAATAATTAATTTGTCAATTAAAAGAGCGCCTATTAATAATATTTTTATATATTAAATAACTTATAAAACAACATATTTTCGTATATGGTATAATTTTATTTATTTTGGCAACATTCAATTAATTTGGACTACTTTTTGAATACAATATCAATCAATTGGCCACCTCTATTAGTAACGGAAAAATATGCCCTTTTTCAATATTTTCCATAACTTTTTCAAGCATCTCGGGCGGTATAACGATGACTTCGGCAAGAATGTATGACTTGAGCCCGTTAATGGTATGAGACTTGTTGTTTTTTTCAAATAAACATACAAAAATAAGTTCGGCGGAGTCAGATCTGAAGATTTGGGTGGCCAGATAATGTTGTCTGTTTTTGACATCACAAGGAAATTTTTATTGCAGAAACTGCTATGTTTGATTTGCAATGTGGCATGGTGCACCATCTTGTTGGAACCAGTAATCATACATAACTTTTCCGCGCATTTTTAGGCAGACATAAACCACTGATCCACCAATATTCACCGATATCGTTTCCCATCGACAGTCTTGCCTTCTCTGAAGAAAAATGGCCCAATGATTGTTTTGGCGCAAACTTTGCCCCAAACAGTCACTATTTTTGTCATTTATCGATCTTGTGTGAATTTTCCGTTCCACAAATGCGAAAATTTTACTTGTAATCGATGCCACAGTGTGTGAAATGGGCCCCGTATATTTTTTGTTCGAACTATATTTAATGTACAGCATCACTATTTTGGCATGTTGATACTAATACCTGTAAATGATATTTAAAAAACTTTTCCACATCAAACCTCAAAATGACTTTTTTTAGGATCAAAAAATGTTCTTCCCAAAGTTTTAATTTTTTTCCATAATCTCTCATACAAGCCGTATGCCTAAATATTAATACCAGACATTAAAAACATTTCGTTTAATAATTTGCACATACAAAAAATTAATGAAGTGAAATAAGTGGAGGAGATAACCCATCACTGTAAGCAACGTACATTATATAAGATCCGCTTTTGTTAGATTGCCCAACAAAAACATATATTACCAAGTAATTTAAGCAGTAAGTAGTATAAAAACGCTTTCACTGGTTACCAGGTTATTTACATAATTAATTTTGATCGCGATATCCCAAAATTCATGGGTGGTCCTTACCCTCTCGCTTACAGTAAAACGTAAGAATAATGAGCATGGTTACTTATGGTGAAGAAATAAGTAGTTACTTACAATAGTAAAGTAAGTAGTTACACTTAATAAAACAATAGTGGAGCTTATTCAAGTAAAATTATCTTACTTAAAGAAATCGATAAGAATGACTTGTATTAAAATTAATAAAAATTATCTTTAAAACCCCTTAAAATCTTAAAATTTTTGTAGAATCACTTTTTACAGCAAATAATTTTTAATTTTTTGCAAAGTTCTTCAGAACAAATTAATAAATACAATAGTAAAAAAAACTACCAGTAAATCATTCAATGTACATGTAAGTACTTGTTTCACTACTTATCAGTAGGTCATTATTTTTTATTTTTAAGTAATACAAAAAGTAATGACTTGGTTATTTACAAAGTATAGACCTATCAGTACCATGGTTTTTTTAGAAAAGATTTTCTTTACACACAGTAGTCAACTTTGTTTAAAACAATAACGATATGAATCAAATTTGCAATTTCCAATTTGATTTATATTGATTGGATCTGTAGTTTAGAAATTCTATATAGTATTTCCATTTTTCTTTTCAATACCCCACTGTGTTGCCATATTGTGAACAATGTATCATTTGTTTAACGAATTAAAGGCGATTGAACTGAAAAATTATCTGACTTGTTCATTATAGAAAATTCAAATAAAAACACATTGAAATTATAGTGAAAAAAGATAGAAACAAAAACAAATACAAATTTTTTAAATGCTTTTGCTGCTCTCTGATGCATCAATGAATAGCAAATAAAAAAAAATACTATCTAGTAAAATCAAGTGAATGTTTATATAAATGTTAGTGAGGAATATGTAAAACCAAACATTTGTATCTGTGTGTAACACTGCTGAATAAATATTAGAAATAAAAACTATGATGCACTTGTTTGGTTTATAAAAATTTAGTTGTTTACATTATCGAATAATCATTATTTGGACAAGGGTTGGTTGTGAAGTTAAGATTAATATTATAATAATTTTATTACGATTTGGCAGTGAAAATAAAAATGATATTTTAATATTTCCTCAATATAAAGGTGTTAGTAGTATACTTCTCGAACATCCCCCGTATTTTTTTTCCTATTCTTATTTTCGCTTAATTTTTTACTTGTTCGACTAATAAACAATCTTTATTTATTTGTCTATTTTGTACATTCTACAACATATGTACATCATGTTCATTCAATTAAAACACACTTAATTTTTTTATTGTAACACAAAACTGTTTTTTTATGGTTCTCCAACTCCTACATATTATATAGATACAAACAAATACAAAAAAACATATCCGTACTTTTCGAAAAAAAAAAAATTCAATTACCTCAATGCTATGCGTAGGTGTGCAAAACTGTTATACGAATTTGAAAATATAAATAAAATAGAAAGGTCAATAACATGTAAACATAACAAATTTTAGTTATACTTTCTTCTTTCAGTTCTTCTAAAAATAACAACATGAATTTAAACTAAACATTCTGTAAGGTTAGGGTCATCATTTAAAGAGAAAAAAAAATGTGCGTTGAAATTTAGCAGTAAATTTATTTAAATATTTTTCTCTATATTTGATATAAAAGTCAATGTACTGTTACGTATAACATGTTAAAAGTTTAAATACTGTGCACGTGATTTTTTCTAATGTTTTGTATTTTCTTTTGTTATTTTAATTTAAAATATTTGTTTTTCTCTCTATGGCTCATATAACAATTTCCATATTAGACTTGTAGCATATCAGAATATTAGGGAGCATCAAACAATTACCCTTTTTGTTGAGCTAGCAGCCAGTGAAACTCAAATTGTGTGAGTGGATATAATTTTTTATACAATATATTGTTAAAATATTGTCCCAACATTTGAGCTAATTTTGCTTATATTTATACACCATTAACATCTGAACAACCCTACTAAATATATGCATGAATATAGTTAAGTGTAGCATATTATTTTCTTAACATTTTTTTTACCATTTTTGTCTATATACTATATGGTTTAGTATTTTATTATTATATACACACATTTGTTGCATACCGTTACATTTAATGTCGACACCATATGTAACAATAGTACGCAATTTAGCACACTTTTATTTCTGCTAAATTAACTTTAGATTGTACAGGGTGGCCCAAAAACATTCATCTATTGTCGTTATGCTTTGTTGAAATGTTAATTTTGGCTATTAAGTTTGTATTTTATTATTTTTAAAGATTATATCAGTCAAGTGGGCTCCTCCATTGTTGATGATAATTTGGGGTTTTTTATGCCATTTTCCATCGTTCTTTAGGGAATTTTGTGCAATGAGTTCTCGCACTTATATTCTCTGTGAGAGTTTCCAGAGTCTCTGATAACACAGGCCCGTAATTTCAAAAATCTCAAAAAAAGTCTGGAGCAAATCGACAAAACGAGACATTAGGCAACCCGCAAACGCATCTTTCAAAAAGTCCGTTATCCCGCGAGCTATGTTGGCAGTTGCGCTGTCCTGTAGGAACCACATGTACCCAGTCCCAATTCATCTATTTGTGGCAATAAAAACTCATGGTTACTGTAGCCGTGTCCTCAAAAAAAATTTTGCGATTCGTTTTATTTTAAATAATTTTCCTTTGGCCTCAAAATATGCCTCTGTGATTCAAAGCAGTTTATGCAGAATTTTTTCATGGTGGTTTTTTTTTTCTCTGGCATTTACTTTTTTTAAGTCTCAATCGAAATATTTGAATCAATGGTCACATAAAACATACGTGTCTGTAAAGGCATTTATGTATATAATTTTATTTTGCAAAGTAAAGGTGCTACAATATCATCTACACTGAGTTGCAATTTATACTGAACCGTTCACTATCACCTATTCGGTATTTTCTGTCTATACTGGCAAATGTTCAAAATATTGATGTAGCTCCCAAAGTGGTTAAAAAACGAAAATTTTCATTCGAACTTTATCACAGTTTATAACCATCCTCATCTTATGCTACGTTTCCACTTGCTTGTTGTAAACAAATCATGTTGTTTTGAAGAAAAAAAATGGGAAAACATGTACAAAACAGTGTTTTGATTCAAAACATGTGCAAAACACGTTCAGTGAATACATAGCCTTAAATAAATAATAATAAGGGTACTTATTGAAGTTTAAAGTAAAAAAGTTTTCATTTATTTAAGATGAGGATGGGTATGATATGTAATGGGTATGATATGTAATCCGACTAACTTTAGTCATAAACCCAGCAAAATCAAACATTACCAAATAATGTGAAAAATAATCTATAGCCATAGAGGCCAATGTATTACTTTACACCTTAATTTATTGATGAATTTTTAGGCGCCAAGCCTCAAAGGAATGTATGGACCCATTTCTTTAGAGGTGATTTAGTAAGTGGTTACCATTACGGTTACTAGGGTGGGAAAAGTAATGTTCAACAAAAAGATTTTAATAAAAAAAATTATTTAGAAAAATAAATAAAATAATATAACGTGGTCATGATGGTAATCGAACCTGGGAACTCTGGATGCCAGCCGAGAACTCTAGCAACTGAGCTATCGAGGCATATAACATTTCATATAACATGTTTTCGTTCGTGATGTCGAAATGTAGATTATCAAAAATATTTGAATTATTACTTAACGTTTATAAATAATGCAAAATGTTATAATTTTACTTGCAAATAATACAAAAGGTAACGAGCTACCATTACAAGGTAATGCATGAGTATATCGCGCCCACTACCAAAGTTTTGCAGTATCTACCTTGCGGTAGATACTGTCAGACCTATGATAACCTATCTATATCGTATGGTTGCCAAAGGTCGAACAGTTGGAAACGATGGATACTCTCAAGAGAATCTACCGACTGACGTGCATTGGTATAACTGGCGCCAGCAGGACGTGTCCTTCGGATGCCATCGGGGCCATGCTGGGAATTCCTCCGTTGCATATTTCTGTAATGGAGGCGCCGTCATGCCTCAACTAGATTTAGAGAATTTGTAGCATGAAAAGCGGCGGCATAAGGGGTCACATGAGGATCGCCGAGATTCTTATCGATTACCCAACCAGAAAGGTCGCGGATAGGATGCTGCCGGAACAGAATTTAGTCATGTACTTTGACGCTATGTCTTTTGATAGGAGCATGTGGACCAACCGGACTTGGGAACCTGAAGTTGGGGGCCAAGTTATGGTTCACAGATGGCTCGAAATAGCTGAATAAGGAATAAAGGTTTAAAGGCACGGGTTCCAGCATCCCCTTCCTATGGGCAAATATCCCTCCATTTCCACGCGGAAATTTACGCCATTTGTGTGTGTGTGGAGGAATGTGGTCAGATCTCGTATCTATATTCTCTCTGACAGTCAGGCGGCACTCAAGGCTCTTATGTCCCACGAGGTGTCATCTACACTTGTAAAGGAATGTATTACGGCTCTCAACCGACTCAGTAGGAACAACTCCCTTACCCTGGAATGGATATCGGGCCATGAGGGGCATGAGGGCAACGAAAGGGCGGACTGTCGGCCCTTAATAGGCCCTAAACCTTTTTGCAGTGGGCTATATTATGGAGAAGCTCAGGGTGTGGAGTGAGTCGAAATTTTACAATTATTGGCAAACATCTCGTGGCCAAAGACAGGCCAAGAGATTTATATATATGCCCTGTGGTGGGTCTGGGCGACTATCAGCCCATGGTCGAATGAACGTAAGGACCCTCACTGGATACTTAGCTGGTCATTGCGACCTTCTTGTACCATAGGTACAAGAAGGATCAATCGGACACTGAGTTGTGCAGATTTTGCGGTTTGAAATCGGAGACATCAGAGCATGTCCTTTGCGATTATCCTGGGAATTGTGTCAGGAGGATCTAGTTTTTGGGTGACCGTTTCTTGTCGCCTTCCGACATTTGGAACCCTTCACCCGGTAAGGTTGTTGGCTTTATCAATAGCTTGAACCATTAGGGTGGTTCTGGCAGCAGTGCGCAGTGTTATTTGAATAATAATAATAATAATAGATACTTAAGAGGAGGAGTTACGCCCTGCGAAACAATATGTCTATACTGCTGTGCAAGAACAAAAGGTTTTGATAACCAATACGCTCGGTTTTTATTAAAAAAAAATGAAACAGAACTTGAGAACAGAACATATAAAAATTTGTGATAAAGTTCGAATAAATATTTTCTTAAAAAAAAATACAAAATAAAACGTTTTTTTATAGTATTTTTAAATGTTATCGAAAAACAATAAAAGCATACAGAAAGCTAAAAGGAACAAAACACGAAAGCTGCAATTTCTGAAAACGCGTAAAAATTGCTTTTACCCCACTATCCCCTAATCAAAGCTAAAAAATTGACATATATGTAAATTTTATGTACTGGTATTTAAATGGCTTTTTATACTCATAACAAGTCGCGCATAAAACTACGAAGTTAATGTCGAAACTACAAAACAAATATACGTTTATTTAACAAAATTTTTGTTATTTTGACATTTGTTCGTATTTTTATAGAAAAAGTTTTTAATATGATTTAATAAACAAATTTTAAAATGTATATACAAGTTTTATAAAACTCAACTAATTTTATATTTATTCTTTTATTATTACAGGTAATTAATATATCCATGCAATATTGAAAAAATGAGTAAGTTAATGGCATTTTCAAAACCATATGACAATATAACAAGTGAATAAATAATGGCAAATTAAATCAACGTGAATAATTTAATTTACATACTTAAATAAAATTACCCTCAACATGACATTTTATTTATCATTTATATTAAAAATTAACCTCATCCAATTATAAAAAAATATAAGTATTAAAAAATTCTTTAGTTATCAATAATTTAAATTCAATTAGCAAAAGTAGAATTAAAGAAGCTGTAGTTTTTATTAGAGTGAAAACTACAACTAACACATAAATTTTGATAAAAGCTAAATATTTAACATTTTATTTAGTAACTTAAACATAACAACTTTAGTTAGATAAATAGCCATGAATTCTTAAACAAAAAAAATTATACGTTACTTTAACATTAACTAATGTACGAGTATATTTTTGTTAGCAAAATTTATAATAGGTTTATGAAAAGTTTTTTATGTCTAGTGAAATTCTTTTCTCCGAAGCAATTATAAATTTTTTTTATAATTTTTGTTGTGAAAAATTAAACTACAATAAATAAGCCAAGTTTATTAAAAAAAAGTTTCAACCCATTTAAAAGTGAAACAACTTTATACAAACATATATAAAGTTTTGTATTTAACATTTGACCTAATTTTTTATTTCTGAGCGTATGAAGAAAAAGCAATAGATTTTGTTAAGGTTTTTTGATAAATAAATTATAGTAATTATTTGTTTTTTTTTGAAAGAAATATTTCAATTTAGCTAAAATTATAGTAATAAATTATGGTAATAAATGATGGCTTTGGTATTAATTCCTGTATTTTGTTTACCTAGACGTTTTATACTGGTTTATTTATTTGCTATTATTGCCAACTGTGTTTTATCCCAAATTTTTATAATTATTTTTAAAAACATACTAGTATGTAAATCCCACAAATTTACATGATTTGTTTTAGTAATTAGAAAATATGGTTTAAATGGGATTTTCAAAGTAAAACATTGCATAAAATTTATAACGCAGTGTTTCTCATATAGGATAAAAAGTACATTTAAAAGATATAAGGTGGAAATTTCTCTGAAGAATGAAGTCCAACTTAGGTCCTCTCACAAGTATTTGCAATTAATTTCCAAAAATTAAATAATACTTTAGGTACAATTTGTCAAGCAAAATAATGGCACCCAACGTGGACCTCACATACGTAATTCTAATATTATTCTGTGGATCATATTTAAGTATGATTTTTGTATAAAAATTATTTTGAAAATATAATGTGCCCAACATATCTAAAAACAGTAGTCAAATTTTCTATGAATTTTAAAATAATTTATTTAAATATTATTTGCACCAAATCAGACAAGTTTTCTAAAATCAAACATACTCTTAAAATTCCTTCATATACACCCAAAAAAATTAACTAGAATTTAGAAAAATTAATTTATTTGAAGGAAAAATTGAAATGAAAACGACGCCAAAGACACTTTTTACCAATATTTAATAAAATTTTCCATGAAATTAAAAAACAAATTTCACTTAAAATTTGGTCAAAATTTCTGAATTATAGAAAAATTTTACTATTGAGAACTAAATTTTTATTAGAAAACAGTAAAATTTCCTCCCAATTAGTTTATATATCATCAAAATTTTACTGTTACTTTGGAAATTTTACCTTGGTTTAAGAAAAATTTTATTTTTTTTAGTTCATTAGATAATTTTTTTTACTAAAAACTAGGACCTAACTCTAAAAATAAGAAAAAACTTTTTAGCATCAATTTAAATAGCAAGACTTTTAAGTGAAAATTATCCTAATTTTGATAAAAATTTTATAATAAATATAAAACTGTTTTTGTGATAAAGGAAACATATTTTACTATATAATTTGAAGTAAGTATTTTCCCCACTTTCGGAGGACTTCCGCTTTGTGAGGACACTACTTTTATCGAGCACAGTTGATATACAATTTTGTCTTTAAATTAAAGTGAATTATACTAAACTTATGTATTTAAAATATAGATTAAATTCCATTGGCAAAAAGTTAAACAAATTAAAAATGTACTGCAGGATATCCTGACATGTAATAAACTGTGACAAAGTTCGATTCCTTTCGTAGTTAATTAATGGTTCTCCTTAAGCAAACTAAAAAAAGGGGCGCCCTAATTGACACATGGAATCTATGGATCAGGAAAACTGGGTGCCCTTTGTCTTCTTAAATTAACTAATTTATAGAAATTTTTGCAAAAACGCAAAATATCACAGTTAAGTTCCTTGTTATTATTGGAAATGGAAAAATGTCATAAGTTTATTTTATGACATTTTTAATTTAAACTTTAATTGACATAAACAAATTTTAACTTTTTTATTATTAAGTGAAAAAAATAGTTTTAAAATAAAAATTAATAGGCGTAACGTCAATTACAGGAAAGTGATTATGCCGTTATATATAAAATGTGCGATATTTTGTATTGTAGACACCAAAAAAGTTATTAGATAAAAGTGCAAATTCGAATTTTTTTTTTTTCCTTTTGCTAACAAAATTTTAAAATAGATTTTAAGCTACTTTAAGTTCAATATTTAAGACTGTTAAGATTAGAGATGGGTACGTGGGCGATTTTTGACTCACGAACAATCACGAACCAAATATTAGAATCAAGCACGATAATTTTTTAGTGGATACTTTAATTTGTTTCCTTTAATAATATATTTTTTTAAATTAGGAAAACTAACTAGGTTGTTTTAATTTATTGTTTTTTTTTTCGACTTAAGAAAAATTTAATAAAGTTTTTTTAATTTATTTAAAGAAATTTTTAGAAAAAATATCCTATACCTAAGGTTATCATTTCTCAAAAATTAGAAAACTTTTACATAAAAAAAAAAAATATTTGACTTAAATTTTAAAAAATTTTCTGAACTAAGTTAGATGACAATTTTCCCTATAAATAGTTCATCAGTTTCTAAAATCAAATAAATTGTTATTATTACAAACAGAAAATTTATTACTTTTTGTTTTTAATTAAAAATAAGAAAGTGGAAGACTTAAAACTGCATTAAGAAATGGCTTTCAAGAATCTAGTTAAATTTACTACTCAAGTTACTACTGTTCAAGTACTTTCTCATTTAAAGTTAGACACATTTTTTGAACTAAATGGGAGTAAATTACGTTCTAAATTTTTTCTGAACTAAACTTAGTTTTATTATATTTTAATATACAAATTACTGAAAACTAAGAGCTTTTTCTTAAATATGGATATATTTTTATTTTTTAATATACTTGTTTTTTTCCTAAAATCAAGAAATATTACTTAGGAAATATATTAACTATTTCTAAGTATATAAACTATTTAGTTTTTACCCAAACATAGGAACTTTTATTCATTTAAAAAAAAAACTATTAACAAAATTTTACTTTAATTGAGGACAATTTTTAAACTATTTTAAAGAAAATTTTGGATTAATTTTTATTGCATGTCTTTTTTTTTTTTTTTTGAGTGTACTATCCCTAAGCATTTAATAACCCATTTTATGTTAAAATTTATAAATGAATATTTAAAGGTTTGTTTTCTAAACTTTATACTTAACATATAAGTACAATAAAGTACAAGTTTACATACACATTTGTACGCATACAATTTACATAAGAGGTACATTATAGAGAAGACCAAAATTAGGAAAACTTAATTTTAAAGAGAAATAATGACTTTAAATTAATATTGAATAATACATGTTTTCCACTCGAATGAAGTAAATCTGTATCTTTGTTAAATATATCAAATATTCAAATGTAAGCCGACCTTAAACTATTATTATATAAAAGTTTTCTGCAAAAATAACCAACATAATAACATTTTCACTCCACTCTAATATACACATGCATCTGCAAGTACAGATGCTGCATTAGACAATTTGAATGTGTAATTGCAATGGGTAGTAAAGTTAATTTGATGCTATTTAATATGAGCACTTCAATGAATAATAGAACCAATTACACATGCGCCACTCTTTAAAAGACTTAGAGGTACAAACAATTGCAAAGGAATATGCAAAAAAAAACACATAGAAAATGCAAATTGTATATGCAAATATACTCCACTCCTACATCATACTCAAATAAAGTATTTAGAACATTATAAACATTTCAATGGAATTAAGTATATATTTTTTTAGCTTTGTAATACAAAACAAGAAAGAAATATAATTTCAATGAATGTTTATTATTCATTTGCTGTGAGATATGCAGTGCTATTCTGCAATGCTAACTTTACTTTGACACCGGTTATGTTGCAGTGTTAACAATGTTTGGATATTTGATGACCAAGTCAGCAACTTTCATGCAAATGCATTTTGTAGTAAAGAGTCCAAAACATTTTTTACCATATATTTGTTACTGCATATTGTGTTTGAAATGCATATTTTTATATATTCTGCTTTAAAATGCATATTTTTGTATTTATCCTAATTTTAGCATATTTTGCATTTTATTGTAATTTTATGCATATTTTCCTTAAATTAAAATTATGTTTTTGTTAAAAATAAACTAAAGGAATAATTTGTAAATGACACATGCTAAAAAATGAAATGACTCATGGAAAGAAATATTTATTCTATTGTCATTTATTTACTTAGAGAACAGTATTGGATAGGATCATTTAAAAAAATAGAGCTTTACAAAGAAATCAAATTTTCAGGGACATCCATCAAAAAATTTTTAAAATATCTGAAGTTAGAAATGTACCCTTTTTATCTGGCATATATAGAGAACATTTTACTAAAAAAAAATTCCGAAAGGGATTTTTATTACTATTCAGAAATTTCTTCTTAAGGAAATCTCTAAGATTCATATGACTTTTTCGATTAGAAATATATTTAGATTCAGAAAACTTTTTTTATAGAAAATCCTCAGATTCTGCTGACTTTTTCCTTTAGGAAAAGCCTCAAAAACATTTTTCTAGAGATAATTGGAAATATTTATCCTCCTTTATTCGATCTTCAATATTATAATATATTATTACTTAAAATCGAGTTCAAGATCCTTTTATAAAAAATAATAATAATATTGGAGGAAAAGAAATAATAAATAATCATTATTATTATTTTTTATAAAAGGATCTTGAACTCGATTTTAAGTAATAATATATGATAATTGGAAATATTCTAAGCGTTTTTCAATAGAACATTCAAAGATTATGAGGACTATTTTCGATAAAAAAATTCTTAAGATTCTGATGATTTCTTACAGTCTGAAGATTTTTTCTAAAAAACAGAATTCTTCGGTTATAAAGACTTTTTGATGCCTTTTTCTATAAAAAATTGTCAGATTATCAAGTTTTTTCTATAGAAAAGTCGTCAAATTCTGATAACTTTTCCTTCATAAAAATTCTCTGATTCGAAGAACTGTTTGGTGTGAAAAAACTCTCCAATTCGTAGAATATTCTTTAATTTGTGAAAAAAAACTTTCAGATTCTGGGGAACTATTTCTATGGAAAAGCCCAGATTCTGGTAACTTTTTCCTGTATAAAATATTTGCACCCTTAAAGCTTTTTCCAATTGAAAAACCTACAACTTCAAAAGGCTTTATGGTTTAGAAAAACTTCTAGATTCTTTAAAATTTACAGCTTCAGACTTTTTTTTTTAGAAAAACTCCTAGATTCTAAAGATATTTTCTTATAGAAAATCTTCAGAGTTTGAGGAACTTTTTCTTTAGAAAAAGAAAACACTTTTTTGCATAAAAATTATTATTTTCTAAGGACCATGAGAAATCTGTCAGACTCTGAGGACTATTTTCTTTGGAAGAACTCTCAGATTCAAATGTATTTTCTCTATAGAAAAACTCTTACATTCTATGGCCTTTTTCCCATAGAAAACTTTTAGGGGTTTTCATTTAAAATCTCCTAAGATTCTGAGGAATTCATGTATACAGATCGTAACAACTTTCCATCTCTGAACAGCATGGGATTATTTTTTGAAAATATGGAAACATTATAAAAGAGTATGAGTAGATATAAGAAATTACATTAAAAGCTCATTTAGTCTTTATAAAACGTGAAGTGATATATCAGCTGATTCAATCTAACTGAATGAGTTTAAAAGAGACAACCACATGGAGATACGTCACGGTTCGTTAAACTAAATAAGCATTTAAGTTGTAATTTAGTGAGGATCTGTATGCGCTTCTTATGAGAAAAAAAAATAAAATTTTAACCCAGCCGCATATTTGAATCTCTACACTTTAATGTTGCATAAGGCATGTCCTAGGTTTTCCAGCTTTTTTTTGTGTAGAAAATTGTTGTTGGAGTACGTTTAAATTTACACACAATATTACTTATGTTTATAATTTGTTGATGAGGTATCTGGGCTTTCTTCGATATTCGGAATTGTTCGGCTTTTTTAACCTATATATTGATTATTTAACAAAAAAGACCACTCTAAGTCCACGACCAGATAGATTTTGCCACATAAGGTATTTTGTGCTAATTTCTGGATTTATATCTTACAGTATTTACCAGATAATTAAAACTTTAAATATCCATAGCGGTCTGATGTAAGAATAGTTTGCATACGAGGCCATGACCATAACTTTGTTGCATAGTCTAATTAATTAAAATATTTGAAAGTAAAGTCAAATATAAATTAATTTGAATAAAAGAGATTATATGAAATAAATACAATGAGAAGTTGAAAATTACAACAGAATAAAAAAAAATAATATTTTGTTTATGCTTTTAACTTATATGATGAAATATTTCTTATTTGCAACCAGTTAAACAAGTTAATCGGTTATTTTTATGACAAACTCAAACAAAACTCCTTAGTGACAAACCCGAAAATATATGATTTTCCATAGAACTGATAATTTTGCAGTGAATGACAACCCTCGATGGCCACAGACCTGAATTATATAAAATTAAAAAAGCACAATATAGAAATTTTCTAAAAAAATAATTCAAAAACTAGCGGTAATTCAGAAAAAGTAACAAAATTTCTGACACTACGACTACCGAGTTACTCAAAAATCAAGTTTAAACTATATTTGGAAATTTAGTTCGTAGACCATATTCGTTGCTGCCTTACAAACACGGAAGATGACGAACGTTCTGGACGCCCAGTTGAGGTCTCTACACCCAAAACAATTGAAAAAATTCACAATATGGTGTTGGCCGATCGGATATTAAATGTGCGATAGATCGTGGAAGACATAGGCATCTCACATGGCTCATTGCTTTCAATTTTGAACGATCACTTGGGTATGAGAAAGCTTTCCGCGAGATGCCTGCCGCGTTTGCTCACAATTGACCACCAACGGAATCGTGTAACAGCTTAGTTTCCATGGCAAAAAACCATGAAGTAGACTACGAATTGGCCCCTTATTCGCCTTATTCTCCGTATTTAGCCCCCAGTGACTATTTCCTATTTCCAAACCTAAAAAAATGGCTCGGTGGAAAGAGATTTAGCTCCAACGATGAAATTGATAAAACAAATGCCTATTTTATAGACCTCGAAAAATCCTGCTGTTAAACGCAAAGGAAATGACGGAACTTGCTCAAAATTTGACAGTAGTCTACTAACAGGTGGTACTTGATAGGAGAAATGTTGCATTTCATATAACTACGAGGGAAGTTCAAAAAGTCACGGACTTATTGATTAGCCCTCATATATGTCGAGCGTAATGTAATTAGGGCGTTATGGTGTAATGGTTAGTGTGATGGGCTGTTGGATCCCAGCGAAGGCAACATAAATTTAGAAAGATATAATTTGTATGCATATCGCAACGTCCTCATTCGAGGTTCCCATAGCAGTTAGCCGCACAGAAATAAAATATCATAGAAGGGCTATGAGCTAAAAAGCTTCAACAATTTCGCCGACTTTCCATTAGATGGCGGACAACATTTGTTCTAATATTTATTATCTTGCTGAATTACAATGTTGTCATACTTAAAGCCCTTCATCTTTCACCATCCTTCATCTCTCTATCCCCTTTCTGAAAGAAAGCAACACATTAATTAGTAGGAAGAATTTCTTGAGTGTTGCTTTACTTTATAAACAGAAACTTGATAACTGCAAATTTTTTGAATAACAAAAAAAAATCATTATAATTTTAGGTAAAAGTGACTTAAGGAATAATGCTGATTAGTTGAAAATGTTTATAACTTTGAAAAAACATTGTAGCTGAAGAACAATAATAATGTTAATTATACAGTAAATAAAATGTTAAGGGTCAGATGTAAAATGTTAAAATTTTTTTTACTACATGTTGTAAATGAAATATTAAAAAATAGGAATTTACATAGAGAAAATCAATATTTTGGGACACCAAAAAATGGGTTGGTTTTGGCAACCGAAGTATTTCACTATAAAGTATTTCTTACAAAATTGAAATATATTGTTTGTACTGAAGTTTTGAATTTGTTTCCAGCAAATATTGCGGTGGCCACAATGAATTTATTTTATCTCTGTATACTTATTCAATATTCAAGTATGTTTAAAAATAAAAATGTCTATCACTTCTTAAAAATATGTAAATAAATTTAAATAAAACTAAGTATGCACTTGGACATTCAAAAAAGCCTTTTAAAAAAATTTAATATACTAGTCAAACTTATTATTATTAAACCAGTAAAAAAAAACTGCTAAATAAAAACTCTTTTTTTTTATTTATAAACCATCAAACTTTCTCAAACTAAATTTGTTTTAAAAATTAAATGAAAGTGGTCTAAACATCACAAACATTCAGTGGCAAAATGCATAAATGTCTCTAGCCAATATGTGCCTAGTAAATCACAGAAATGGTAAACAAGTCATTCAAATGTATGTAAATGTCAGAGTTAATTTTAAATAACGAAACAAAAAAAATAAATGAATAAAATAATAAAAACTAAAATGCGAACATAGACAGAAAAACTTTCGCTAAATAGTAAATAAAATATATGCAATCTATGAGTTCAGTGATAAACTAAAACAACTTCATTCAACCACTAAATAAATATCACTATAAAAACATTGCAGTTGAAAATATAAAAAAACAACAAACAAATATAAAAAAAAATATACTTTTTAATTAATTTGCATACACTCGTATGCAAGTGCATTAATGTTTACGGCAAAAAAACAAAAACCAAAACACTTAAAAATCATTGAAAATAATCAATTTTCTTATAGCAAATAACAATGTTGATATTTGTGGTAAATTTAGAGTTTATTAAGTACAAGTATATAAGTTTTTTTTAACAGCTAAAAATTTTAAATTTAATGTTTGTTTTTTTTAAATTATATATAAATATTCCCTACAAATTTAAGTAAATTTAAGAGCACTAGCTTCTATGGCCATCAGCTCAAACTAAGAATGAATAAAATTGCTACCAAGTCTTAGATATTATTGGCTTTTCTTTTTTAAGTGGAAACAAAAATATTTGTGATAAAAATATTTGAAATTTTTGTATTCTTAATTTGATAAACTATTAAAAACAACAAAAGCTAACAAATAAATTATGAACTTGTAAGTAAAAGTAGAGCAGGGCAAATAATATTTTTATTCCGCGTTCTCGCGAAGTCTGTACATGAACACATCTTTTGTACAGAAGCGGCACCAAATGTACAAATTGTATTTGTTTACTAAAGAAAAGTCAGCTAAGTAGAGAAAAAAGAAACCTTTAAGTGATTTAAAAAAGAAACTTTTTTTAAATCCAAAAACTTGTTGAATTTGTGATGTAACAAACATTATTTACTTATAATTGCTTCCTAAAATTTTTCATCACTATTTACGATATAAGCCCCAAAAGGTTTCTGTTTTATAAACAGCTAAAATTATATCTTAAGTTATTTGACGAAATTCGCATGGTATTTAATTCTTATATTGTTTTTTGAAAACTTGGCATCACTGTCTAGAATTTAAGTCCCTCATACGCATACATATGTTTACATTTTAAACACAATATTTACGCATACCATACAAAAAACTAAACAAACAAAATGAGAAAATAAAAATCTGAAAACAACAATCAATCTAATTAATGACAATAAATTGACTGGATACAGCATTAAAGTTGTTTTTCCACATGCATAAAATCTTTTTACTCTGCTACAATTCAATTAATTTTTTTTTTTTTTGTTTTCATTTAACATTTGTGCATCAGCAGAAAAATACAAAATCGCAACTAAACAACAAAAACAAATGACAGTTGTTCATTAAATACATCATATGTGATGTTAAATGTATTAAATTCTCTGTGGAGTTATATTTTTGAAAAACCATGTTGACATGTGGTATGCGCGCTATTGACGCCAAAATGTCCAACCTATTTAGTACATGATAGACTTTGATGCATTAACATAATATAGTTTTACTTGTACATAAACATACATATGTGTTTGTTTAATTAGTTTTTATTATTAATTTGGTTATTAATTTTAAATATAGCTGATGGCCCTGGCAGCCAGTGCTAGTCATTTTTATATATTAGGCTTATATTTATATAAGTCCAATATCATATTAAATAAATAAATAAAATTTTATTTATTATGGATGGGTATTAAGAAAAGGATTTTAAAATCCCATCTAAAGGCTGAAGTGTCAGTTTATTCACACTCGCTAAACTGCAATCAAAATCAAAAAAAGAGCAGTTATGACAAGAGAGAAATCTATTTGAGGTATTGTTCAATATAAAACCAATCAACGTCATTCGTATTAGTTATGTTTTCGGCCATTTTACATAAAAATCACAAAATTTTGAAAACTTTTTCGTTTAAAAAATGCTTCAAATTCCGACTCAAGAAACTGGTTAAAAACTCAGTCTTTTTCTATAGAAAAATGTGTTCAAAATCCGCGCCATTTTTAAGGAAAACGTGTTTAAAATCAGAACATTCTATAGATAAAAAATTGACTTTAATCTATAGGAACAATTTCCGAAAATCTAAGGTCTCGCCTCTAGGAAAAAGTCCTTAGAAGTAATGTTTTTCCTGCAAGAAAAATATTTCCAACAAAGCTTTAATATTTTTTTTTTTTAATAAATATTATGCTCCATTTTTTAAACACTTCAAAACCGAAATTGCAATTTTTTGACAAATTTTTAAATAACTTTTTTCTTCTTCTTTTTCTTTAAATACACTTAATGAAAAGTTATTTTGAGCTGAGAATAAATTTCTGATATATGTGAAGCCGTTAAAAAGTTGTGCAGTTCCAAAAATTCTCCACAAGAACATGCATTTTTAAATCATTTTTAAAATTAGTTTCTTAACCCACAAATATATCAATGGTGCAATTTTTTTCTTTTGAAAAGGTCAAACTTAACCACCAAGAGTATAATTTTTTAAAGCACAAATGGTTGTATAAATTTAGCTTTCAAAATAGTTTGTGTTAAAATATTATTAAAAAATGGGTTTCGGTCCACTCTTATAGCGCAATCTGTGCAGTACGGTGAAATGCATTAAAACACAGAAAAAACTAAAATCGAGTTTCGATATTTGTAAATACAATTCAAAATTTAATTGAATTTGAACCAGCAAAAGAATTTATTATGTCAATTAATTTTTGTTTTTGTTAAACTTATTTCAAATTTTCAATTATTTTTTTTAATCATATCATTTAAATTTTTAATTAAAAATCTTCAACATATTCAATTAAAATTTTAATTGTATTAAATACAATTTTAATTAAAGTTTTAATCAAAAATCAATTAAAACTTTTATCAAATTTTTAATTGAAATTCCAGCAGCAAATCAATTAAAATTTAAATAAAATTTTTTTATTGAAATCCCAGATTCAAAAAAATTTAAATTTCACATGTGTTTGAGTGTAATTCATCAACGCATGAAAATTCCTTAATACTTTGTACCAAATAGTTCATAGGAGTACCGTGGTACTTTGGAAGTTCCAATAGCACCACAAATATACTATGGTACCAACTTTATCATAGCTAGTACATTCGTATTGCCAAAAAAAAGTTTGTTTTCATGTTCACATTTTCGAAGTTGAAATACCCGAAAATCCCTAATAAATTGTTAAATAATTAAACTTTCTTTTTCAAATAATTTTTCGAAGATTTTGTTTGCTAAAAATTAAAACTAAATATAATATAAAATATATAATAAAAGGCTGAAGTGTCAGTTTATTCACACTCGCTAAACTGCAATCAAATTCAAAGAAAGAGCAGTTATGACAAGAGAGAAATCTATTTGAGGTATTGTTCCATATAAAACCAATCAACGTCATGCGTATTAGTTATGTTTTCGGCCATTTTACATGAGAATCACAAAATTTTGAAAACTTTTTCGTTTAAAAAATGCTTCAAATTCCGACTCAAGAAACTGGTTAAAAACTCAGTCTTTTTCTATAGAAAAATATGTTCAAAATCCGTGCCATTTTTAAGGAAAACGTGTTTAAAATCAGAACATTCTCTAGATAAAAAAATGACTTTAATCTATAGGAACAATTTCCGAAAATCTAAGGTCTCGCCTCTAGGAAAAAGTCCTTAGAAGTAATGCTTTTCCTGCAAGAAAAAGATCTCCAATAAAGCTTTAATATATTTTTTTTTTGAATAAATATTATGCTCCATTTTTTAAACACTTCAAACCCGAAATTGCAATTTTTTGAAAAATTTTTAAATAACTTTTTATACCCTTCACCATAGGTGGAAGGGTATATATAAGTTTGTCATTCCGTTTGTAATTTCTACAATATTGATCTTAGACCCTATAAAGTATATATATTCTGGGTCCTTATGAAGAGCGAAGTTGATTTAACGATGTCCGTCTGTCCGTCTGTCCGTCTGTGTGTTGAAATGGGTTTTCCGAAGAACCCAGACATGATGAGGACTTGATTCTTTTTTATTTCTGTTACATGTGATCCATTTCTGTTTGCTATTAAAAATCAGACAGATCGGTTAATAAATGGCTGAGATATTAGCAAAAAACCAGGACTACCTCTAATTTTTCCAGTAAAATCCCTTTGTTTAATATGTATGTAGAATTTTGAGCATAACAACACATCCATGTGTTAAAATTCTTTTCTTTCATCTCCACCTTTTATACACAAACAACACACATACAAAGATTTGTCATTTAAATAAAAACCAAACAAATCTCTAATTAACGAAGACTTTTATATATGTACCTCTATTGACGATGATTTTGTGTGAGCTTCAATAGCTCAGTTGTCTAGACGCTGTGTCACAAATACATTGTGTCACAAGTACATTTTTTTTTTATTATTTTCTTAAGACTTTTTTTTTGCTTATTTTTGTTTTTTTTTAACATTTAATAATTAATTTATATAAAATTTTATATTAATAATTAAAATTCTTTTCTTTCATCTCCACCTTTTATACACAAACAACACACATATAAAGATTTGTCATTTAAATAAAAACTAAACAAAGCTCTAATGAACGAAGACTTTTATATATGTACCTCTATTGACGATGATTTTGTGTGAGCTTCAATAGCTCAGTTGTCTAGACGCTGTGTCACAAATACTTTTTTTTTTCTCTAAGGCCGTGGGGTTCGAGGTTCAAATCTCGGTGAGGTCAATTCACTTTTTTTTTACATTTTTTTTTTATTATTTTCTTAAGACTTTTTTTTTTTTGCTTATTTTTGGTTTTTTTTAACATTTAATAATTAATTTATATAAAATTTTATATTAATAATTAAATAATCCATAAATAGGCTAAAAACATCAACATTTTTATAAAAACCCTCTGATACAAACAAAATACAAACGTTTTTATACCTTTCACCACAGGTGGAAGGGTCGCGGGTTCGTTAAGATTTTTTTTTGTTTATTTTTTGTTTTTTTTTTTTACATTTAATAATTAATTTAAATAAAATTTTATATTAATAATTAAATAATCCATAAATAGGCTAAAAACATCAACATTTGTATAAAAACCCTCTGATACAAACAAAATACAAACGGTTTTATTTCTATTTTTTGCTCCGATTTAAAAGAATTTATAAAAAGATTTTTAAACCATTTTATTTCTCACATATTAAGAAAATTTTATACATAATTTACCTTTGAGTGCAACTATTTTAGGTCATAACTTATAATAATTTATAAAAAAAATTATAAACTATTTTCCTTCAAATTTTTAAAATTAAGCTAAAGAAATTACAAATATTTCTAATAAAAAAGCGAAATAAAATCCTAAATGCAAATTTGCCAGCAAACTATTTTGTAGAAATAAAACACATGCAGTTCTAGTGATTTCTTTTAACGATTTGTTGAAATTCTTTTCTTTCACCTCTTCACCTTTTATACACAAACAACAAACACTATTCTAGAGCTGTATTATGACCTATGGATACGTCTTATATAGCAAAAGATCGAAAATCTTTAGTATAACATATTTGCTGAAAAACTCGGAAATATCGGTTCAGATACAAAAAAGTTATGCCCAAAACATACATTTTTTTAAAATACATATTTTCTGGAACCATAAATCTTCCCGAGTCCAAGTTTTATCTCCAAACTAAATGGTTAATTTCCTCTTAAAGGCGTCCGTATATAAATCTGTCCATTTCATATATGTCCATATATAAACTTCAGTTTTTTCCCAACCATGGTGAAGGGTATATAAGATTCGGCATAGCCGAATTTAGCCGCTCTTACTTGTTTCTTTTAATACACTTAATGAAAAGTTATTTTGAGCTGAGAATAAATTTCTGATATATGTGAAGTTGTGTAGTTCCAAAAATTCTCCACAAGAACGTACATTTTCAAACAATTTTTAAAATTAGTTTTTTAACCAACAAATATATCAATGGTGCAATTTTTTTTTTTTTTTTTTGAAAAGGTCAAACTTTACCACCATGAGTATAATTTTTTAAAGCACAAATGGTTGTATAAATTTAGCTTTCAAAATAGTTTATAATTGTTTGTGTTAAAATATTATTAAAAAATTGGTTTCGGCCCACTCTTAAAACACAGAAAAAACTAAAGTCAAGTTTCGATATTTGTAAATACAATTAAAAATTTAATTGAATTTGAACCAGCAAAAGAATTTATTATATCAATTAATTTTTGTTTTTGTTAAATTTAATTCAAATTTTCAATTATTTGTTTTTAATCATATCATTTAAATTTTTAATCAAAAATCTTCAAAATATTTAATTAAAGTTGTAATTGTATTAATTACAATTTGAATTAAAGTTTTAATCAAAAATCAATTAAAACTTTTATCAAATTTTTATTGAAATTCCAGCAGTAAATCAATTAAAATTTAAATAAATTTTTTTATTGAAATCCCAGATTCAAAAAAATTTAAATTTCACATGTGTTTGAGTGTAATTCATCAACGCATGAAAACTCCTTAATACTTTGTACCAAATAGTTCATAGGAGTACCGTGGTACTTTTGAAGTTCCAATAGCATCACAAAAATAATATGGTACCAACTTTATCATAACTGGTCCCTAACAAATTGTTAAATAATCAAACTTTCCTTTTTTTAAATAATTTTTCGAAGATTTTGTTTGCTAAAAATTAAAACTAAATATTCTAGAAAAAAGGGTGCTATCATAAAACAATTAGATTTTAACAAATTCAAATTAAAACAAATTTTTTTAAATTTTAAATGGATCTTTAAAAACATAGTTCATTGTTCATTTTTAAATCTTATTCAAATTTTAATGAATCGATTGGCAAAATAATCAATTTGATGATTTTAACAAATCAAATAACCGAAAATCGTTCCCGAATGGAATCACAAAACAAATTTTTCAATCGAGCCAAAATTCAATCATTTTATATAAAGTGATGATAATTTATTCATAGATTCACAAAATTAATGAAGTGAAATAAAATGCATTAAAATCACACTCACCAAAAAAATTTTGAAAACTTTTTCGTTTAGAAAATGCTTCAAATTCTGACTCACGAAAGTGGTTAAAAACTCAGTCTCTTTCTAAAATGTGTTCGAAATCCGTGCCATTTTTATGGAAAACGTGTTTAAAATCAGAACATTCTCTAGATAAAAAATTGCCTTTAATCTATAGGAACAATTTCCGAAAATCTAAGGTCTCGCCTCTAGGAAAAAGTCCTTAGAAGTAATGCTTTTCCTGCAAGCAAAAGTTCTCCAACAAAGGTTTAATATTTTTTTTAAATTAATATTATGATGCTTCATTTTTTAAACACTTCAAATGTATCAATTAGCCTCTAGGTCGGACCGAAATTGCAATTTTGTAAAAAAAATTTAAATTACTTTTTTCTTTTAATACGCTTAATGAAAAGTTATTTTGAGCTGAGAATAAATTTGAGCGCGTTCTGAAAGCAGCATATTTGAGCAGTACGGTGCAATGCATTAAAACATAGAAAAAACTAAAATCGAGTTTCGATATTTGTAAATACAATTAAAAATTTAATTGAATTTGAACCACAAAAGAATTTATTATGTCAATTAATTTTTGTTTTTGTTAAACTTATTTCAAATTTTGAATTATTTTTTTTAATGATATCATTTAAATTTTTAATTAAAAATCTTCAACATATTCAATTAAAATTTTAATTGTATTAATTACAATTTTAATTAAAGTTTTAACCAAAAATCAATTAAAACTTTTATCAAATTTTTAATTGAAATTCCAGCAGCAAATCAATTAAAATTTAAATAAAACTTTTTATTGAAATTCCAGATTCAAAAAAATTTAAATTTCACATGTGTTTGAGTGTAATTCATCAACGCATGAAAATTCCTTAATACTTTGTACCAAATAGTTCATAGGAGTACCGAGGTACTTTTGAAGTTCCAATAGCACCACAAAAATACTATGGTACCAACTTTATCATAACTGGTGCATGCGTATTCCAAAAAGTTTTTTCTCGTGTTCACATTTACGGAGTTGAAACACCCAAAAATCCCTAACAAATTGTTAAATAATTAAACTTTCCTTTTTTTTGTTTGCTAAAAATTAAAACTAAATATTCTAGAAAAAAGGGTGCTATCATAAAAGAATTAGATTTTAACAAATTCAAATTATAATAATTTTGTTTTTAAATTTTAAATAGACCTTTAAAAACATAGTTCATTGATTTAATTTTTAAATCTGATTCAAATTTTAATGAATCGATCGGCAAAATAATCAATTTGATTATTTTAACAAATCAAATAACCATCAAATTTTTTTATTTTAGTAATTTTTTTTATTTTAGTAATTTTTTTTTTTTTGCTTTTAAGCCAAATTTAAATTGTTTTCAAGGCTGATTTTAAGAAATAAAAAACTTTTTTGTGCTATTTTAAATGGATATCCTATTTTTAGACATCAGTCGATATATTCACATCCGATCCCTTTTTATAATCCATGCAACATTTTTAAGGAATTTAAGTTTGTAGGTGTCAGTTTTAATAAGAAATAACATTTTCTTCAATATCCGCTTTTTTAAAATTATTGTGGTAATTTAAGCAAATCGGTTTTCAAAAATTTTTTAAATGATTTGTAAAATTAGCTACAAAAATTTGTAAATATTCTGTAAAAATTTTGTAATTTGTAAAATGTAAGTAGGAAAAAGATTTGCTAAATAACAATTTTTTTTTACTAAAAATCAATACAAAAAGAGTAAAGTGGGATTGAAACACTTAAAAATTTTCTACTAACTTTTTTTTCTAAGTGCAATACTTTATTTATTTCGATTATTGGTGTGAAAAAGTTGTCAAAATTAAATATTTTTATCAATATGTTGTTTTGGTAAATTTAAAACAATGAGTGCGGTTCTCTTTCTTAAAAAATTAAGTTTTGACAATTTTATTAATACGTGTAATATTAAAAATGTTTTTAATAAACTCCTTTTTTGTTTTTTTTTTTTTTTCTTTCGGGATTTGAGATGCAATTTAGTAATTTAAATAACTTTAAAAAAAGTTAAGATATAAATAAATTAAAATAATATGACTTTAATATGTTGTTAATAGTATTTATTGTAAACTAAAATATTTTTTAAACCAAATTCATTATGTATTAAAAATTTAATATATATGATTAAACTTCTAATTGAAAATTAATAAAAAATTAAAAAAAAAATTCATTTAAATTTCTTGACAATAATTTTTTCTCCAAACTTATGATATTCCATATAACGAAGTTTTTGACACTTTCTATCGCGGTGCGGTATAGTAGAAATATTTGCACCATAATTCTCTGCTCAAATTAGTTTTTCATGAAGTGTGTTAAACAAAAACATAAAAATTGAATTGTTGGCCTGCTCTAATGGCCAATTGGTACTCCTTGAAAGTGTTCAAAAGATGGTAATTTTAATAAATTTTTCTGTAGCATCAAATGGTAAAGTAAGATTTGAAATATATTCAGCAGTTTTTGCTCTGCAGATAAAAGAATAAAAAATTAGCGTTTTTAGCTGCTAAAAAAATTAGACCATTATTTTTGATTAGTCAGATAGATTTTAAAAAATTTATTTTTTTTATGTGAACCCTTAATTTTTGTTAATTTTAAAAAGCTTTTTTTATAGCAGTAGTAAAAATAAACATTTTTCATTTAAAAATGCTTTTACACACAATTTTGTAAATTTTATATCAATTTCAAAATTTTATTTTAATTGCTTTCGCTTTTGTAATGTAAATATTCAAAATATCAGTGCAACATATATATGTGTAATTTTTTTTCATCACACACACAGAGTAAGTTTACCAATTTATAGTAGTAGAACAGTTTTCTACTATAAATTAAATAATTTTAATCAAAAATTTATTTTTTTGCTATAAAGGAAGTAAACTACTTTCAATTTTTTTTTTTTTAATTTAATATGTCATCGTAATGTTCTGACATTTTATAAAATTGCGTTTGATAATTTAAAATTATAATGTCATATGCATAGACATTTTGTTGATTTTATAACAAACTTTTAAATCAAATTAACATGCAACAGCCGTATGCATAGATATTTAGTTGGTTCTTATAAAAGTATTATAAAGAATATTTTGTTGTTGTTTTGCATATTAATTTGATTTTATTTTATAAGTGTTTTATAAAAATTTAAAAAAAAATTCAATGCATACGGTTGTGAAACCATAACAAATTTGTTATAAGAATCGATTAAATTCACATGGCTATTGTTGATGCATATTGGTGATAATATTTTTAAGCTAGCTATCCTAATATTTTAATATTTAATTTAATATTAATGGAGTTTTATCAATTATTGATCTGTTATTTTGTAAGTGAATAGTATAGTAGGATTTTAGATCAAATAATCATATTCTTTTTTTTTAATTATTCAGCAGGATAGAATACTTAGGATTTTCGGTTGACGCTACCCAACCTTATCAATATTCACGCCCTCCTTTCTCCTCTTTGGTCATTGCTTCTTGATGATTGTTTTTTTTATATTGAGTACTTGGAAACAAATTAACAAACTCGAAAACAACACACAATTAGACTAACAATTAATATTTAATTTAATCAAGTGAATATAAATGTGTGGTGTCGTCAACTGAACTGTATTATCAATTAATTTGTTTGATGTTAACCAACAGTTGAAATCTGAAAGGCGTATGTCTTTGTTCCATTACAGATGTTTTTGACACCTGTTAAAATAACAATAATTTGTTTATTTTATTAAAATAAAAGAACAATTGTCAGTAGATGTGAAAAAAAAAACAAATTCACAGACAACAAATTCTAATGTGCATCAGCAAATTCTCACCAGTCGTCAGTAACAATAAATATTACAATTGTCTATAGTGTATATGTAGGTATGTATAATATGAGTGGATATTGTACATCTTTACATATGAATTATACGTGTAAAAGTGTCCAAGCATGAAGAGTACGTAGATAAATTGTTCATTGTATCTCTACATTTACGTACGTATTTTGTTGTGCATTTTTACCAAACATTTCATATGTGTCCAAGTTTGTTTTGAATGGTTCCAAAACAAAGTAGTATATCGTCTACAATATTTATTTATTTATTTTTATTTTTTTTTTGTATACAGCATTTACACAATACTTGAATTTTGTACATTGCTAACAAAATTTTATGTTGTTCTTGCATGTTGTTGATGGTTTTTGTATTGTTGCTATTACTAAAGCAGACAATTTTTTAGAAATAATGGTATAGAAACATAAAAAAAAACTTCTGCTTGAATGCGTTTTGAATTTTGTAGCAAAAAATAAAAAAAAAATGAAAACTACCATTTTCATAGTGGTAGATCACAACACGTTGCCAACAAATCTAGGTGGAAGGGGAATTGTAAAACTAGAACATTAACAATAACAAAATAAAAACGATGAAAAAGTATAAATGCAGCTGCAACTTTTAAGTGAATTTTATTTTTAGTGTTGTTTCTCTTTTGTTGTTTTGATGACCAATCACTTATTTGTTTAACTCACATGTATTTTGTTTTCCATTTTTGAGAAATTTTTTACAGTCAATGTTAAATTTAAATTTAAGCAAAATGCTATAAAGTTATGTCTTAAAAATATATTAGAAAGTTAAATTTACATTTGTATTTAACATTGGATTCATTCGCATCGGATTCATTAGCCATCCAAAAAAACGGCATAAAATTATCTTTGTTTTTAAACACAATGTAATTTCTGGCCTCCCTTCTTTTGTTTGACAAACCAAAAATATTTAGAGATTTGATATTTGCCAGAGATATGTAAAGGGTTATTTTTTAAAGCATTGGCTTTTGGAAATTAAAAAAGAAAACACAGAAAATTTGCAAAAGTGAATGAAATATTTATTCGGGGTGATAAATAAATGCCTACCATTTTATTTTTAAAGATTATTTCATGTAAATGTTGCCCGCGGATACGCCGTAGGTGGTCCATCCATGAGCTCCAATTTTGGAATGCTTTTTCCAGCATTTCGGCCGGTATCTCATTAATGGCAGCTGTAATGTTGTCTTCCAGGACTGGAATTGTGGCTGGCTGGTTCCTGTAAACGAGAGACTTCACGTATCCCCCAATATATAGTCTAGTGGGGTCAAATCTCATGATCCAATGGACTGCTTCAAAACGTGGGATTAATTGCTCACCAAACTCGCCTTTCAATAGGTTCATAGTATTGCGTGTCGTGTGGCACAGTCTTGTTGAAATCAAATGTCAACCAAGTCCAATTCTTCCATTTTGGGTCAAACACGGTTTTACGGGTCAAACACGGTTACGGTTTTGCATATCGCGTTTTTATTGACACTGGCCAATAAAGCCACAATATTATCCTCGGTACGTACTCTTCGCATATGGGTTGGTGAAACTGGTGCGAAATTTTGTCACATTAGCCTGAATAGCCTGTTCGGGTGAATTATGACGACCTTAAAATGGACGTAATTTACGAACGTACATTTTTCACACAGCACTAATTTACACTGGACAACCAAATTGCAAAAAAATCACCCTTTATTGTACATTAGATCTAAAACTTATCATATTTTTGTATATAATGACTCTTTAATGATATTATTTTTGAGACAGGAATTTGGTTAGAAATTCTATACGTCTCTATATAATAGCAATTCGGTCGTGACAACAGCATTATTTTCATGCGGATTGAGTCGGTATGGCATCTTCGAATAGTTCTCTTCTTCTTTAAATTACTATTAATACGATATCCTAATTTTTATTGTCCTAAAAGTAACCCATTTTCGACCTGCAATAAAATTAACGCATTCCCTGCCAGTCATGCCATATGGCATTACTCAGATTCTATGCAATTTTTAGTTCGGCCGATTGTGTTAATAACACACGCAAACATGATCCGATCAGGTTATAGGTCCATTTTGGGAATACAGAGTTACAAACAATTTTAAATCAAGTCTCTCTACTTTACTTTCCCTTGGCAAAGGGTAGGGAAACAATGGGCGCCCCAACCAAAGAAATCAGAAAATATATTATGTTATACGATATTACGTTAATTCGATGTCATAAACTTAAAGGGTGTAAACGAACATTTTTTTACAAACCAAAATGTTAATTAACATAAAAAGCAAAAACAGTGAAAATAAAGTTTATGTCAAAAATAACGGAAAATTTTATAAGTTTTTCAAATATAAAAGAAAATTTGCAAGAGTAACGAATTTTCTCTTTCTTGCTACAAATGCCTCCGAAATACTGAAAATGACGGTTAAAAGAAAGGTATATGCAAATTTTTACTACAAAAATTTTGAAACAGCTGACAATAATTGGTAAAAAAAACTTTTTTTGTCTACAGTTAATTTTTAAAAAAGTGTGTTAAGTCAAAACTCCAAACGGACCCCAGTTATTAACTTTTTATACACAGAACTTGCTAACTAAGAATATATTAATAAAATCAAATATTGACTAAAAAAGAATTTTTCAATAACTATTGTAAAAAACGTTAACTCTTTACTGCTAAAAAACTGTTTTCGTAGTAGTTTATCATAATTTTAAAAATAACTGTTTTAAACAACTTTAGGTTTGAATACTGGAATTTTTCTACTAGCTTAGGTACTGTTTTATAGGGTTCTTTTTGTTGACCATTATTTTTCTATAAAACGCAATTTATCTTTATTTTAACTTATAAAATAGTTTATTAAATTATATTAAAATTATTCATATTAATTCACAGCAACAATTTCACTGTCTTTTCGTTAAAATAAGAAGAAAGGAAACAAATAAGGATATATGCTATACAACAAAAGTACTACAATTTAGTATTAAAAATCTCCAATTTTAAAAAATTAATAATTTCTATCAGAGGTCAACAAAATGTTTATACATATCCCAGCAAAATAAGAGCTGAGGAAGTAGTAGTTAAACTCTACATCTACTGAACACGAAGTTGTGAAAATTTCGGTGAATCATTAATGATTTTAACATTGGCGTGTCATTGGGAGGAAGTAGTTTGTTTCGGTGCTATGAAAAATCTATGAGCAGATGGACTTTTTCATTAGTTTACGGAAGTTGTTAAATATAGGGACTACAAAATAAATATAGGGAGTGGCTTTTTTTAAGTTACAAATGTGATTTTGAACACGCCAGGAATTATTATTCCGACCAGGACAAAGTAGACATCACGGTTATGCAAAATATTTTTTTAATAAGGCATTAAATGGACCAACTAAATGATTGTTTTTTTACTAGTAGGGGTTAATATCAACATTTTGGAAGTTGTTTAAAATGACTTCTTACAAATCGAAAAATTTGCACTATTAACTTCTTTGGATGTTTTGAAAAAGAGATTCGTAAAGAATAACATCCATTTTATTTTGCTGGGATATTGTACATAAGTATATTTCAAATTAAATATCCCTACACCTGCTTAAAAAATATACATATAAAATTCTATATAATATTAACAAAGCCTTTTCTTAAAATTATTTTTGCATTTTATATTAGTTGCTTCATTACATGTACATCAATTTAATATAAAATGTGTTTGGTATTGAAACGTGTTAAATGCCTTAAGCTAAAGTCTTAAGCTTACAAATAACCTGCAGCCAAATTCAGTGTCAATGTCTGAGTATCTAAGAACTGAAAAACTTATTGCCTTTAGGTATTAAGCGTAAAATATTTTCTAGGGTATTTTTGTTTGTATGCCAAACACAACAACGTTTATATCACTTGACACTTTTATGTGTTATCTTTAAGCAGAAATCATTAGCTGTATTTTAGTTGGTATTACTACGGGAATAATATCTAGTGTATGGTAATATATAGACACATACTATGTGAATGTAACTTTAAAACCCTACTTGAAAAAAAAGAAGAATTTTGCATAAAAGACACGTTTCTTGCATGCATCATATATTTTAATACATAGCGACATTTATGCATACATGCATATAAGAAAGACAGAAGGAGAGAGAGAGAGAGTGACAATCATGAATGCCACAATAATGATGACGACAACACAGCATTGTTGTCATCATTCTTTTGTATAATACCCTACAATATGTTGTGGTAAAGCGGATAATTCGTTTGTGCGTTTAAAGGACAATAATTGGTTTGAGAAATATGGGCGAATATTTTTCGGTTGTAACGATTAGAGGTAAATGTATATAATGACTATATTATATAATACAACAAAGTTTTCAAATTATTTAGTATTTAATTAAAAACCTTTAATTCCTTTTAATGTAGCTGGTTACCGGTTCGGTTAGAGATTTTCTATTCGGGGATATTTTCAACCTTGGCTTCGATTTGTCTTTCTGAAATTAGTTAGAATTGATTTATATTTAAACGGGTTTCCCGTGGATTTATTTTTTTTTAAAAAACACTTTTTTCGAATATAGATTATTAGCAGCGTTGCCAATTTAGCCATTTTGTGGCACGCTTATCAAAAAAAAATTTGTATATATTCATTAGAGATTTTTTGCCGTTTTTTGCTTTTTTATACGAAGTGAAACTTTGATGAATTTGGTTCAATCTGTCGAAAAAAGTTGAAAGTTAAAGTGTCGATATACAAATTTCTACACTTTCTAAATGTTGATTACAAGGCAACAGTTTTTTTTTTAATTTAAACAAAATCAAATATTTTTATTTAACTGCTATAAAAATACCTGAATTTATTTGTTCGTTATACGGAATTGGCCACTAATAGAAAGGAAATAGAACCAGTAGTGTATTATTTTTTTTTATACGAAAACCTTTATACACAATCTGAAAATTTATCGATTTCAAATTGATCCTCATGTCTATTTTTCACCTTTTAAAGTTTTGACTTTGAAATCAATAAATTTTAAAGTCAGATAAGTTGTAACTTTGGAAACAATTTAAAAATTTCCTTCACAAATTGATGTAATATGATAATGATTTCGTTTCTGTTCGCAAGTAACATAATTGTAATATTGGCTTGACGATTACAAAAATGTCTTTTTAATAAAACTTTTTATAAAAAATCGTAAAAATTCTTCGATACTGATAGGCCAAAAATCCTCCTAAATGAAAAAAAAAAATCGTGCTTGGGGAGGTAATTTTATTCTATGATTTTGTTTTAAACAGCTGCTTAAATACTTAAAAGGAAGTTATCTGCTGATAGAGGTGCCCATTATTGGCAAATTTCACTGAATTTTGTAATTTTTTAGCAAAATCAAGTTAAATTTTCATAAAAAATTTCAGTTATTTTTTTTTAGCCATTTTTCCCATCAAATTTAGCCATTTTTGATCACCACATTCTGGCAACACTGATTTTTAGGTACGCAGATTTGTTTTCTGTTTAATATCAGTTCCTTTAATTGATCTAACTAAAACAGGTACATTTTACAGATTTGCTCACTTTCTAGAACTTTAAGCAAAGCAAAATTTTTGACAGATGGTTTCTATTCTTATTCGTCTTGCTCAAACCTTTCTCCTTTTTATTTGTTCATGAACTTGGCTAGGAGCCAATGAAAATTACTTGCTTGTGCAAAAACATAATTTTAAAATCGTCCCATATTTTGGAATTGAAAAGCGTCGTGAGACCACTTAAAAATTGCTAGAAGACGGCAAAAGTAAACAATTATTTAAACTATGAACTTTTTCAATTTGATTTTAGCATATTTTTCTCCCTCACAACCATATCACAATATCTTTTTGTTAGAAAACACGCAACACTGTAAGTAAAATTTTAACCTTCGAAATGACGCAGAAAAACGCTGAGACACTCCAACTTAATTTTGGGCCGTAGAACACAGTGGTATACTCAGTTTTAAAAGATCAGATCAAAATCAAGAGATATTGCATTTTTAATTTTTGTCTCTGAAGAGATTTGTTGAAATTACTTTATTTTTTTGATTTTTTTACTTATTTACTATTTATTTATTGTTTATTCAAATTTTTTTCGTTTGCAATCAAAATTTTTTTTTAGGAAATAAAACGGCATAGGAGTCATTTATATCTGTTACAATAATATTACGTATACGTATTGGTGTACTTTAACTCGAATTAAATACATACCAGAGTAGAACTAATATTGGGATATCTTTATTTTTTTAACTACAAATATTTACAACTCCTTACCTTCTAGATAAATTTAAAAATAATAGTAATAAATTGTAAAAAAGTGGAAAAGTCATATATTCATAAAGTCATTGGAAAACAATTTTCAAACTCTTTTCGTTAAAATATATAAGCAAAAAATTCTTTAAGTAAATACAAATTCAAAATCTAAATATCTTGTTGAAATAACCTGACTCTTCAAAACGGAGTTCGCCACTGAATTCTACGACCTAAAATTAAGTTTACGTATCCCAGGGTTTTCGTGTGTCATTTTGACGTAGTAACTGAAATGAAAACCATTTGATTGCTTAGTGACATTCGTCAGTTCTGATGGAATTAAAAGACGTCGTTAAACTAAAAAAGCGTTAGAAGACGGAAAAGCAGCTTTTGTAATTTTATTTTAACACTTTTTTCCCTCTAAATCATATCAGAACACATTTTTGTTTGTACTTAATTTTTTTTAGCACAAGCATTTGATTTTTAATTGCTCGTCTTAGTTTAACAACTCTCAAGGGGGTTGTAAGGAGTGTAGTTTTCTTTTAAAGATAGTACTCCTTTGTTTGAACGATAATTTAAATTTTTTACTCAAATCTACTTAAAAAAATAGGAATTTTGTTCTGAGGATTGTCGAGTGTTTGTGTTAAAAATTAACACATTTAAATAAGACTGAGAGTTAACTTTGTGCTGAGAAAAATTTGATGTTGAATAGAGCAAGCATATGGCGGATACGATTGTACTCTCAAAGACATAGGTAGACTTACCACAGAATATAATCAGCAGCTCCTGAATTTTTCAGCAGTTTTTTTTCCACAACTACTGCAATTCTTGAACTTTGGATCTTTTTCGGTACTCACGGCGTCCTCGGAAAAAAAAGTCCCGATGACACCTCCGGCGAAAATGGAGCACCATATCGTGACTTTGAGTGGATATAATATCTACTCTTCGTGAATGATACGTCGATTCTAAGTGTCCCAGAAATACAAATTTTGTTCCGTTCAGATGAAAATTTACTGACGAATTATTCCGTATAAAACTATTCCTCGTTTTTGAGAATTTAAGCGTTCAAGTAATAGATCGCTAAACTTCTCAAGAACGCAACGACGACGTATATTCTGTATTTGTTTACTTCAAAAATATAAAAAAAAATTACAGTTTCCGTCATAGCATCTTGCAATAAGGTGATACATATTGGGCCATTTTGTAGTTTGGAGAAATTTCAATTTCCCTAACACACTAAAGTGTTGCCTAATTTCTGTAGAAAATGTTTTTGTTAAAAAAAAACAATTTACATTGAAAATCTGTTTGGAAATAAGTACTTTATTCAAATAAAATTTATTATTAACAGTAAACTCACTAAAAAAAGTCTATAATTGCAACTAAAAATTTTGCTGTTATTACAGAAAATTTTGTTAATTTGAACCCAGTGGTAGTTTTTTCTAAATATTAGTAAACTTTTTGTAAAGTGGAATTTAAAATCTGATTGCTAAGATCAGCAAAAAAAATTAATAAATATTATTAATTAATATTAATACAAAATTTTAAAATTATTTTCTTTTCAAAATTTTTTTATTTTATTTATTTTTTTCAGGAAATATTTTATACAAAATTAAAAAAAAAAAAATCAAATAGTTAAAAAATAAACGAATTTATCATTTTGTTTTACTTTGGTAATTTCTGTTTTAAAAAAGATTATAGTAATTTTTTTCTTTTTACCTTTAAGGTCAAATTTTAATTGTTATTAGGGCTGATTTTTAGAACTAAAAAAACTTTTTAGTGCTTCTTCACTTCTGATCCCTTTTTATAATCCATGCAACATTTTTAAGCAATTTAAGTTTGTAGGTGTAAGTTTTAATTGGAAATAATATTTCCTACAATATCCACTTTTTTAAAATTAGTAATTTTTTTTGCCAATTTTAGCAAATCGGTTTTCAAAAATTTGTAAAATGATTTTTGAAATTAGCAATAAAAATTTGTAAATATTCTTTAAAAATTCTGTATTTTATTAAATGTATATAGCAAAAAGATTTGCTAAATAATAATTTTTTTACTAAAAATCAGTACAAAAATAGTAAAGTGGGATTGAAAATCTTTCACAACTATATCTACTAACTTTTTTTTCTGAGTGTAGTGTAAATCGAGATGTTGCTGAATTAAATTTTGATGATTGGACATAGTCCCATCGACCATGATCACAATATCCTGTTTTTTAAATTACGTCCTAAGTCCCTACACAAACAAAATTTTGTAGACGAAGTCCATGTTCGACATTCTCCGGAGCAGAAAGCTTTTAAGACAATGAATTTATTCGGCAATATTTGTAACATTCAGCGCTAGTCTTACTCTCCTCGGAAGGGGTAAACATAATTCCTTCTTGCCATTTGTCACACTTTAAAATACATATATTAAATACAACATAAGCTGGATTTTTATATGTTCACAAAAATACCATTAGCAGGAATTTTATGATTTGACTTAAAGACATCGCGTTATTGTCGTCGTCGTCGTTGTTGTTGTTTTCCGTTCCCGCATCAAATTCACCTCAATTGTCTATAAGAAACACAAAATATAAGTAAGAAAACAATATGCACTTAATGCATGCTTCAAGAAGTTTTTATTGAGCAGTATGTTGAAGTATCGTACACGTTGTAGTAATTTCGTATCAACATTATCATTGTCATCATCCTTTATACTTTCCTATCGATTTTTTGTTTTTTTTTTTTTTTTTTTTGGTTGGTGGAATTCGTTCGTTTTTGCTGTTGAGTTTTAGAAAAAAAAAGTAGAAGTTTTCTAAAAAAAAAATGAACAGTAAACAAAGTTTATGCTTGAATGACAGGCAAGAATAGGAATTTTTTGCGATTGTTTTTTAAACAACATTGTTTGGTTCAAAACAAAACATATCCTTTTTTTTACACAAAAAAAAAATATTTATGTTTTGGTATTATTGTTTGGAAATAAGAGGAACTCAAAAATATTTTCTGTTGCCAATGAAGGTAATAATGACAAATGGTGTTATTGAAGATGAGTACACCCATAACAATAACATAAATTTCTTGATTTACTTATTATTAAAGACATTTGAATAAAGAAAGAAAAAAACTAAATATTTTAAAAATTTGTGAATCAGATTTTTACGCAATTAAGGAAAAAGATATTTTAATCCTGTTTAATATTGATTTTTTGCACATTTGATTTTTATTGCCTAATTCGTCTAATTTACGTTTATAATATAATTTGGTATATTTCGTAAGAGATCCAATTTCTATATTACCCCATACTCCCCTACACTATCTAACTTCTAATACAAAATCTTTAAAAAAAAAACTCCTTCCCTTGTTCAATTATCGCATAGTATAGGTATGTTCTGATGATGATAAGCGTGAATCTTTTTTGTCAGTTTTGATATTGAAAGGATTTCTTCTTGTTTTTTTTTTTCTGTAGATATTTATATCCACAAATCTCTAGATATTTTATGCATAAGTACTCGATAGTATTATAAAGAAAGAATGCGCTATGCTTCTTTTTCATCTTTAGTTCTTTCATCGTCGTATTATTCAATTTATTTCTGCTTTTTTGTGCGAAATTTTTTATTTTCCTCATGTATGCATATTTTATGCTGGATTTTTTTTTTGTATTTTGTTCCCTCTGCATTGTTATACTTATTTAATAATATAAGATTTATCAGATAATAACCCTGCTTCTTTTTGTTCCCTCTCTTGATGGAAAAAAAATAAAAACACACAAAACAAAAATAATCTTGTTTGCCCATTATCACATCATATTGAATAGTAAAAATATGTAAAAGAAAAATATAATAATAATATTTTAAAATAATTTTTCGTTTGAGCGCGTTTAGATTGTCTTAAAATCGAAATAATTTTTATTGGTACCACTTGTTTGCAGCTACTTTGCCCACTGATAGAAACTAACAATCTGCTAACTACTGACTACTTAAAATAATGACCAAAATTGCTTAAATAATTTTTTTTAATTACACTCACAATATTATTTCGTTAAAAATAATCTAAAATACATATTAAATTAATCGAAAATACAATCAAAAAGAGGACTACTGATTTTTCATTATATTCAGCCCATTTTGTTGTTTATTTTCAATCATTGTTTAATAATCGACATAAGTAGTAAAAGCAATCGAAAGTAGTTTAAAATAATCATCAATTTTTAACTGACAAAAAGTAGAAAAAAACGATTTTTGTGGTTTGTTATTCAAATGGAATTTTTTTTTATTTGTATGTAATTTTTCAAAACACAACATATCTATATTTGAATAATTTCTTGTAATTTTTATTGAAATAATTTCGTATATATACAAACTATTTTGGTAAAAAAACAATAAGGAATTATATGAATTTATACTTTTAAAAACAGAAAACACAAAATTTTACATTTAACAGAAAATATCAACTCCTACTGAATGTCTGTAAATTTTTATAGTTTGACAAAATTCTATAAATATATTCTCCATGAATGAAAATGTAGTTTTAGTTTGATTCGAGATCATAGGAAAAGTTTTTCCAAATGAAATTTTTTTTTAATTTAAGTAAACATGGAGAATACACAGAAAAAGTTATTAGACACTAATGCATTTTCTGGTCAGCTACGACTTTCATCAACATTCTTTGTGCCGAAATACCAATTGTCGAATCAATCTAAAAATACATTTTCATACATTTAAGTATTAAAAAGATCAACTATAAAATATAAGCTTCTATATTCTCCATGTTTAAAAAATTAATACTATATTCCTTTGTTGATTTGTTATTTTTAACCATATAAAAAGTAAATCGAAAGTTTAATATAAACATTTGAATTAAACTTTAATTGTAATTATTGTTTTCAACCTTTTTGTTTAAATACTAAATAATTAAACAGTCAATCTGCAGGTCTTTGATAATAAATTTTATGTTCTTTACCCTACACATGTACGAGAGGTATACATTAGATTGTTATTCCATTTGTTTGACATCAAAATGTAGGTCTAAGATAGGACCTCACATATGCACATGATCCTTATATAATTCCAAGCCGATCTAGCAATGTCACCTCAAAAAAAAAAAATGTTCTAATCAAAAAAAATTCTACCTATTTTTTTTTTTTACTATTAAAATATTTATCACCACAAAATATTTTTTACCACAGTCCTGTCCTGTCTTTATGTCTTTTGAAATGTCGATCACATTGCGAAGACTAAATGAGATTCTCCCAAGCAGCTTGGTGTTGAATAAACAGAAAATAGTATCACAAAATTTCAAGTAATTAAAAATATTTATTAAAATTCTAATTCGGAAATGTTTGTAAGCTGAGATTTTCATTAAAAAAATTCTTTGAAAATTTAAATTTAAGTTACAAAAAAAAAAAAAATAACCAAAAATTTTTTGTATTCACAAATTCCATTTTTGGTGCCTTTTAAAAATTTTTTTATATGTATTTACAAAAATATTCTGTGAAAGATATTTAGTATTACAAATAGAATTTTTTAATATTTTTCTGTGTATTATCAAAATTGGTTTAACGACTTAAGTCTCGTGAGTGAAAATGTAAAGGTCCATTTTAACTTTCCGTACAAATTGGGAGTATTTTAGTACAATTTCAAAGTAAGGTCTTCTAAGTAAAGTATTTGCTCATATTTGTTTGCCAGTCACTTGGACGTGAATAATATTTTGTATTTACCCCAAAATTTTCACCTCAAATTTGTTTCACCATTAAATTTTTTTCTCCACAAATATATTTTTCACCTCGAAGATTTTCACCACAAAAATTGTTTTCACATCTAAAAAAGTTTTTCACATCAAAAAATTTTTTTACCTCCATGATTTCACTTCAGGTAGTCAGCGATGATAAGGTTGGCCTATAATATTTTTGTGGTACTATTAGAGCTTTAAAAGAACGAGTACTAGGTACCTCAATCACTCATTTATTACTATTCATAAATGCTAATTCGAGTAAGCTGAATTCAATGGTGATAGCCGTTTTTCAAAGTTAACGTTCTTATACGCGATATTCTTGATTTAAAGTTTGAATACTAAAGTACCATAAAACGATATTTTAATACTTTTGGGATCATTTTGAAACTTTAATTAATTCAACTCTGTTAAATACAATTTTTCGCTATTTTTTTCGCGGAATTTTTATTTTGTTTTGACTTTGACATTAATTCAATTATACAATCACCAGCTGAATCCGGCGAGCATGGAGAGAGATTCCATCGACCTTTAGATTGTATTAAACGGAGTAAGTTTTTGAATGTAGATCAAACATTCAAAAATGATCTCAAAAGAAAAAAATTTTTTTTTTTAGTACATGGGCTAACTTCGAAGAACGACCAGCACAATTGAATTCAGCGTACCTAAATTAGCTTTAAAAGTATGGTGCCCAGCTTGTTAAAAAAGTGTCAAATTTGAGCGCAGTGATATTATTAAAGATATTTTTATTTCTTTCCTAAGCAAGATACTTAAGTTTCATTCTAAGTTTCTCAAATGCACATAAATTGAGTTCTATGTCCTGTAATGGTACAGTAAAACTCGTTTAAAACGAACTCAGAGAGGAGGAATTTTCGGAAAAGATGAGTTCTTTAATAAGACGAATTCTCGGTTAGTAGTATGAACTTATTTGAAAGCCCCGATGTTTTGGCAACAATTTTCATGTAAAAAACGTCTAATAATATCGAAATCGCTTAAGAAAACAAAAAATTATATAATTTTCTATTTTAAATATGAACTTCCCAAACTTCTACATATTTTTTTTTTTTTTTTTTTTGACAATTTTTAAACTAAATAATCTGACTTTTTTCCTTGAATGTATGGCAAATATTTTATTTAGGAAATTTAGTGAAACAATTTTTTTAATTGTTTTTTAAAACTTTAAATATTTTGTGGACAATTTCAATATATTAAACAAATTTTATTCGGCTTACTACGAACCTCGCTTATAAAGAACTAATTTTTCTGGACTTTCTTATTCGTCTTAGCCGGGCTTTTTCTGTATATTGTTTTCGCGAGTATGTAATATTAAATTAAAGTTAAACAAATATATTGCGTTTAAAGTATAAAGTTAAAATTTGTATAAAAAAATACTAATTTATGCATATTAACTTAAAAATATACGTATAAAAGCGAACAAAAATAATGCAATTGTTATAAACTGTAAAAACCTGCAAGCGTAAAAATGCATGTTTTATGACGTTGACATACAATCGCCATTGTAATTTATTTTTTACTTGTTTCATGTACAACAAAAAAGAAAACAAATAAAAAAAAACAAAACTATTTCTATGTAATGTTTTACAAAACTTTAGTTTAACCCTTTGCGTCATTTAAAACAAAAAATTTAATATTTCGTGTACTGAGGATTATAAAGTTAATAGTATAATAAAAGTTTTCATTAAAATTTTAATTAAATTAAATCAATTCACTTCTTAATTATATATTAAAATGTGATTTTTTCTTTTACTTTTGAATACTAAATTGAGTGGTTAATCAACCAGTCAAAGATATAATTAGTCTTGTTTTGGTTTTGCAAACATTTAAAGAAAAAATTAAAAAAAATATATTTTTTAAAATAATTTTGTAAAATTATTTAATAAAAGTAGTAAAAAAAATTCAATTAAATAATTTAACTAAAAAGTTTATACTTAAATGCATCTTAGTACTTAACGTCACTCTATTACTACACATGACAACACAACGAAAGCGCCTTTTATTTAATTTTTTTTTATTTGCAGAAGATGGTTTAGACTTTTAAAATATGGTAGAAGCCATCCTTCATAAATATACTCGTAGAATGAACAATTTCCTTTTTTATGTGAAAAATTTAAAAATAAATTTTACTAAGCCGAATGCTTCGTCGCCACTGGTTTTAAATAACAGAATATATTTAAAAGAAAATTGTTTTCTTTTTTCTAAGTATTATCGCTTCGAAAAATTTTGGTTAAGCTTCTTGTAGTGGATGGATTTCAACTTTCTGCTCCTGCCCGTAAAAATTTCAAAAAGTTTTGTCTTAATAGATGTCCCATAAGAAATCTATATGCCAAACTTTAAGTTCAAATCTCTATCTGCTTATGCCAAGTAAATAAGGGGGTACATTTGGCTTTTTAATCTCATTCGTTTTACATTCTTATCTGATCAGCATATTAAAACATACTAAAAAGGACAGATATTTTAAATTTATAGCAAAATGGGTTTTGGCTGTCCGTCGAACCTTTACTTTCACTACTTACCTGGTGAAAATTCCAAAAAGTACCTTACCTCGGGAAAAAACCTATACGACAGGGAACACATATTTTAAATATTAGGCGTCTGACCACAGGGCTTTAGGCAGGCCGTCATAGGGGAGAATTTTTCTTTATGCCCGCCCTAGGAGGCATTTTAAAAATCCTTTCTTAGCGAAAGTCTGGAGCAGACTATTAGGAGAAACTTTTTTTAAGAAATATTAAGTTCTTAGCTTCAGCTGTTTGAGTTGGACGGTGATAAGTTAACGATCCAGAGCCAGGGTTACCCTTAAATACACTCATAATAGTTTGTTTAATTTAAACTAACGGAAAATATAATTTATAAGAACTAAAAAGTCACTTAAAACCCGTCTACTAACTATTCATTTAAATTAAAATACCTATTCATTTACTTTAAAATATTAATAATTTAAAACATCAGTAAAAAATAAATGAGTTTTCATTTAGTTTAACTGTTAACAAACTAACCACAAATCCGTAAAAGCACAACTAGTTAACTACAAAATCCGTAAAAAGTAATGATTTTTCCTTTATTTTGTTATTCCAAATGTTATAAAAATTGACAAAAAAGTTTGTAGAAATAATTGACTTTTTGCTTATTTTAACTATCAAACAATACACTATAAATAATAAAACCATTTTTTAAAAAACCATTTTAAATGAAAATTTTAACTGTAACAGGAAATCCGTATTTAGATGTAATTTATTCTTTAAATAAATGTTAAAAAGGGATGTTAAATATATATCTTAATATTTTAACTATTTAAGCATTTAAAAACAAATGTACCGATAACTTTTAAATAATCTATTCAGTTACTGTAGATATATTTTGAAATTATATATAAATAGCTTTTTTTTTGGAATTTTAAGTGATGGACATGAACATGGAAAAATATTTAACAGGTCTGAACAGTGATTAAGAAAATAATTTTGCAAAATTTTGCTTTTATTGATTTGATGTCTTTAGAGTTTCAACAGGAATATATGGACAAAAAGACGAACATAGCCAAATGGACTCGAAAAGTTATTCAGAGTCGATCAGTATATCAAAATTTGGATATATGACCAATATTTTTAGTTGTTACAAACTTAGGGACAAACTCATTACCTGAAAATGTGGTGTGGGGTGTAATAAGAAAGAATTGCAGTTGAAATGCAATATCTTATAAATCGAGCCTGCGCCAACATGACGAGTTATGTGTATTAAGAGTTTCCTAAAAAACCGATTTATTCCACATTTTTCTACCCTAAAAAACTACATGGCCCCTATTCACTCCGAACTGGGCTTAACTGGTACTTAGCCACAGAAAACAGTAGATCTCTGCTTGAAATTCTTCATGTGAACTTAAATCACGCCTTCATATTTGAAGAAATTCGGAGCATATTTATACCCACCTTATGTACTTAAATAAACTTAATACAACCTACAGGTCGCAAATGTGAAGACATTTGGATGAAATTTTGTATTGTAGATACGTTTTCATTGGTTGAATTTGATTCAAATCAGACCCATCTCTTGTTGAAATGTCCTATCTGAATTGCACTTAAATAGATATGTGGTTGAAATTTGGGCTATGAGTATTATATGGGACTATAAATCATGCGTCCAAATTTATTTCGAAAACCGAACCATACATTACATATTTCCCATATTAACCCACCTTACCGTTATATGTTAAAATTAAGCTTTTAGGAAAATTTAATTATTTATTTATTTCAGCCTATGGATACAATATCATCAAGTCTATGGATACAATATTTTCCTTACAGACTAGCAATTTAAAAACTTATTTATAATATATTATTTAAAAAGATTTTAAATTGAGAATGGGAAACACTTATCTCTTATTGTTTATAATACATATTAAATAACCTCATAGATTTATTAAGTGGTTCATTTAGATCACATTCAGTGACATGTAAATCAATACGAAAAAAATTAAGTTCTTGGAGGAACATGTATTGAAATTAATTTAGCAATCTAGGGGAGTCAATAACACCACAAATAATACCATGCAAAAAAGTTAAGGCAGTGATATTTCTTCGACTTTTAAGAGTTTTCAATGAAATAAATACACGTTTATTGTAAGAATTAAAATAATTAAAAAATTGTAGCGCAAACTTTATAAATTTTCATTTAACTTTCTCAATACGACCAATATGAAAAGCTGCACTGAGACTCCAAATAAAATAAGCATATTTTAACCTTGATCTTACAAAAGATGTATACACAACTTTTTTTGTAAAATAGTCAAAACGGTCCAAATTATTGACTTCCGAAATTTGACCCAAATTATACCTGGCTTAGGGTATTATATATTCGAAATACCCGACTTAATTATTTTTTACTAGTTACAATATATTTTTAATAAATTTGTTTATAGATATTTTAACATAATATCAGATTTTCTATTTGAAAAGGTGTTTTTGTTTTAAACACCTCAGAAACACATTACTCATGGCCAAAATATTATCTAAATGTTTTGTGATACTTTATACTATTTAAATTATACATTTATCTAACCTACATTCGGTTATAACCACATAACTATTCCAAGTTCATATGAAAAACCAAAGCTCAACTATTTAAGGGTTAAGCAACATACAGGCATGTAATTGTTGAGAATAAAGCAAGAAATAGTGAAAGCCTGCCATGTTTTATAGTTATTTCAAAACCGGACTTTAAGCATTCTTGTGTTTTTTTTTTTTTTTTGTAATTCTATTCCTTCATTGTCAAACTACATTTAAAATTCTAGTCAGACGCGCCAACATATTTCAACACATAAACTACATAGACATACATAAAATACCATAGTTGCATTTTTGCCATAACAAATCGTGACAAATATTATTAAAGACTTTATTCGTTATATATTTAATAGGGTGGCGATAATTTTTAAATAAAACAACAATTGCGGTAATTTATATAAAATTTTGACTTAAAACCTCATAAGCTGAATAAATTAAGAAAAAAATCGTTAAGCACTTTTGAATTTTGATGTAAAATTGTTCAAATTGCCAAAAAAAAAAACTTATTAGAAGTATTTGAAATCGTGAGTTAAGCTACTCTTAAAGGTGAAATTAAATAAACTCTTTTAAATACACACAACAAAAATTTTAGCGTCAAATATTTTATTAAATACTTCTTTTTAATAAAATTTGTGTTTAAGTTAATATTTAATTATATCTATTACTTATCGGATTGATAACTAAATATTTCATACAACATACATTTCCTATATTCTTTTTTCTCAAACTGAATAGATAAATAGAAAAGTTTTTATATTAAATTTTATATGTATTCAGTACATCAAATATATAATTTTTATTTATAACTTCTAGGTAATAAAATTTTAAGCTCAAGGTTAATTTTATACAAAATATTTAATTAAACTGAATAATTTTATTTCTAACCATAAAAAAATTTAGAGGAACTTTTAACTAATATTTTAACTGATATTATTATTTTTATTTTATATACAATTTTAAGTAACTAATATAGCGTGATCCATTTCGAGGTTCCCTACTTTTTTAAAGAAAAAAACACAGAAAATTTAAATTTAATGGGGAATGTTTATTATCATTTGAAATAACATTATTTGGCATTTATTTTTTGAAGATTATGTCTATCAAATGTTGGCCGTTGCTAAGTCGCAGATGGTTCATCCGTTGAGTCCAATTTTCGATGACTCGTTCGAGCATTTCGACTGGTAACTGGCGAATGACACGAATGAATCGAAGCGGGTTTGTCCGCATAAACTTTAGACTTTACATATCCCCACAGGAAAAAGTATAACGGTGTGATATCACACGATCTTGGTGGCCAACCGACCGGCCTAAAACGTGAAATTATGTGCTCACCGAAGTGTATAATGTGTAACGCGTGTGGGTGTTTATGGGGTGCACAGTCATGCGTACCCAGGGGAACACGAGCACAAGAGTGAATAATAGAAATTAAACGAGATGGTATAACAAGACATCATTCAAATTCACTACCGAGTAAAGGCCGTATGAAATCATTTCCCAATAATATAAAAACCTTTTCAAAACTGCAACTGAAATCCTAGCCACGCATTATAGATAAATGGAAATAAAAACACTACCCTAAACTCTGTTTGTACGATCAAGGGTCGGCGGGACCCGTCTTTCCGCTAGCTTCAGTGGTTGGGGAGGTTCTTGACCCCGATCGAACAAACCGCACATTACCTCTTTTTTTACAGAGTCCCTGGTTAAGTGGTTGCTAAAAAATGAAAATGGACTGGTAAACTACTATGGAATCCCCAAATGGCAAATGGAAATAATAAAATAAAACTGTAATTGAAATGTACAACCGGGGTATTTAATGTGGAAATTTTTGAAGGATAATGGTGTTATATCCTATGGGATCGCAACCCTCCACAACCTTTGCCCTTCATTGTCCCTAAAATTACGAAGAAGGACCCTAACACGTTGTCAAATTTTTATCAACCCTAAAGGAAAAGCCTCAGAATGTTTACTCTGACATTATAATAATGTTTTATTCACGTTTAAAATTCATTTGTAAGACATTATAATACCTATAATAAATTTAATTGGTTTTTAAATAACAATTTTGGTTTTTTTTTCTACAAAATATGATTTTTGAAATGGTTTACATTCACGACGTAAATTCATATCCAAAAATGTTTGAAATTTTAATTTTATTATTGTTATTACTAAATTCGAAGGTAATAAGGAAATTTTATAATTTAATTTTGATAGTTATAACTAGGATATCGTGAAATTGCACGTAAATTTGTTATTTTTTGTACAGCACATTTTTAATGTTAACACGAATTAACTTTTGCAAAAATTATTTGCATAGTGAAGAAAAACACAAACGCGATATAAATTTAATATTTAGAATTATCTATGTAAGTGCACGAATTTAATGTAATAGAAACTGATTGTTTACATTAGTACAACATATTGTTGTCTCTTTTTAACTCATTTGGTTTATATGGTGAAGTGTTTTTTTTTGTAAAGCTTTTTCAATTGAAAAAAAAATGATTTTTGTGTAAAATTATAAATTATTTTTTTGTTAAATCGATTTGCTCTTTGTATTAAAAAAATTTAAACTATTTAATTTGACTATTTTGAACAATTAATCCGAAAAAAACCTATAATAACAACTTAAAATATAATATGTATGAAAATTTATCAAAAGCAAGTTGATTCGTCAAATTAAAAATTTTAGGATCATGTAAAAACAGAATAATAATTATTTAATTAAGTAAGAAAATGCTAATGATTTAATTTAATATTTGTTCATAATTTTCTCGCAAAATTCTTATAATTTTATTAAAAAGTCTTACCAATTTTTTTATAGTAAAAGTCACAGTTACTTTTCTTTCTTTTTTTCAACTTTGTTTTATTCTTCTTGTTTTTACTAAAAAGCTCTTTCTTATAATGTTATATTCTTACTTTAGCATGTTCATACTTAAAAAAACAACAACAATAAAAAATGTACCACTTACTTGCAGGCCACCGAAAGATCTTCCATTGAACTGCGAGGTGTAGGAGGGGTGTTATCCGTTTGATTTTGTACTCGTTCAATTTGTTATTGTTGACTTTGCCAATTTCGTTTTAACATGACCTTTGTTTTTGTAAATTACTTATTTTTAACAAAAACATATTTTACACAATTTTTTTTTTTTTGTCACAGTGGTTTGGCTTAACCCCAATGGTTATTTAACTTTGTATTGCAATATTATTTATATTTTTAATAAAATTTTGTTTTTGTAATTTGTTTTAAATTTTAATGTGTACTCATTGAAATATTTTTATTTTAGTATTTAATTTAAACAATGTTAAGACATATTTTGTTTTGGCTAAACCACTGTGGTAACACTTCACTATTTAAACCACAATGTTTCTAATATTTTATTTTAATATTTAGCAATTTGTATTTTTTCAATTTTTCCAAAAATCTAGAGTTTATATATAATTTATCTTTTTTTTTTTAAAGAAATATTTTTTGTTTATTACGAAAAACTTGTGCAATATTTATATATAATTTAAAACAACATCTCGCGTTACAACGAAATCCCCGTGCAATTTATAACAAATTCCTAGTGCAATATTAATTTTAGGGCGTATTATTAATTATTTTTAAATTTTACCACTATTTTAAATAAATTTACGTATATATCTTTAACAATTTAATGATCGAATTTAGTGAGTAGAAAATATTTTCAATACGATTGTAAAGAATTTTCAAAAGGAGTTTCGGACATACCGATAGATAGTACACGTTTACAATTTTGATCACTTTCTTGGTTATAAATTATTAAACGAAGTAAATTTCACTAACGTGTTAATTTTTAAATGCTTTTAAATTTAATACTACTTTTAATTTTTTTAATATGTGTTTAACGGTGTCAACGATGATTTAATTAATGCTGTAAATGGAATAACGTTGATTTAGAAAAGTAGATCAACTGTACTTTTGCTTCCTTCTTTCTGCGAGTATTCGTACTCTCTGATAATTGTAGAGTTTATTTAAATCAATCAAAATTGAGAATCTTTTCTGCTTTTTCGTTTCAACTTGAGACTTTGATCTGCAAACTTAACCCTCAAAAGCGCAACAAGTCCTTTATGAAAATTTTTAACGGAATATGATATTCGGTCAATTTTATAAACATATTTTGTAGAATTTAGATAGGTTAATAGTTTTACAGGATTTTCTAACCTTTCCGTAAGTAACTCGACAGGATATCAACCATTAATTTTGACCCTTTTAACATCCGCAATTTTTGTCAATCTGTAAAATTTTATTTGTATTAGAATACGAAAATAGGTGACAATTTTGGGTTAAAACTTACTTTAATATTAACAATTGTGATATTCAAGTAGTTTAAAAACGAAGTTTTGGCGAAAGTACAATATTAGAAAATTCTAGAAACAATATTTTTAATTAATTTAAACAAAATTCAGAAGAAAATTTTAAATTACCTTTAGCCAAGGATGCTTGAGGATTTTATATGAAAAATTCCTTTAAGACTTTTGACTTATAATGAATACGTTTAATCATACCTTGACTTAAACTTTTTTCATATTTACCCCTTGAAGATGTTGCTGGCAGTACAGTTGAAAACGAAAAGGAATGAATTGTAAGTTTTCAGGGCCTACATTAACTTTGTGAAATGTTCGTTTAGCAACAGCATCCGTTTTAGGAGAAGTGACATTTGTATTCGAAAAAGGTTTGGATATTTTTTGGTCAACTTGGTAGCACTTTACATTCGAGTGTGGTAAGTTTAAAAGACTTAAAGTCAAATTGCTGGGTAATTTAGGATACATCTTAAAACTCGAATAGCTTTTAATACAATGATTATCGCGTATTCAATCTAATTAATTTTTGTAAAATATAAACAAAAAAATTGTCTGAAAATCATACAAATATTTAAACATAATTTGGCAAAATAATGTTTATAGAGCGAATTTTTAGAGAAAACAATTTAAATAATTAATACACCGGGATTGCATATTACAAAACTGGATAATATGAAGATTGTATCGAACAGATTAGACAGAAAACCAATCACGGTTTAATGTCCTTACCGTGGTATGTTCCTAAACCTTTTCCACCAATATCTTCCAGTACGTAGTAACAATTTCCTAACTTCTGTTTTACTCTAGCTCTGATAAAAAGTGGACTCAATTTTGCATTGAACCTTTGTTCAGCATTGCTCTGAACAAAGTTCCTTCGGAATACCTCTTGACCTACTCTGTAACTTATTGGTCTTGCTCTTAAATTGTACTGCTTAACAATTGTTTGATATGCCTTTTTAATATTCGCAGAAACTTGATCTCGTAGCAATGATAATTTATCATCACGTTTGAGATTAATATCTGGTTCACCTAAGGAATGAATATCTTTCAAAATTTTATACGACGATGCATGGGTTACCATGTTAAATCCATATAAAGCATGGTAGGGTGACAAACCAATAGAATTGTGAATTGCATTGCGTAGTGCACAACTAATTGACGAGATGTTTTCATCCCATTCTCTATGATCTTTTTTCAAGTATGCTCTGATGGCTGCAATTACCGATCTATTGACCCTTTCTGACGCATTACTTTGAGGTGAGTATAAGGCTGTGTAGGTGTGGTACACACCATAACTCGTAAGAAAAGCGTTAAATTCATTACTTTTGAATTGACTTCCATTGTCGCTTATCATTATCTCTGGCACACCGTAGTGATGAAATATTTGTTTTTCTATAAATTCAGTTATCACAGATGATGTGAATTTTTTTATTGGACAAAGCCAGTGATACTTGGAGAAGTGATCCAGTACGATTAACAATCCAATAAAACCTTTCCTACTCCTAGGATAAGGTCCAAGCAAGTCAACATATAATCGTTGAAAAGGCCTTACCGAAGTTGCCATCTTTCCCATTTCTGGAGTGAGTTTTTGGTTGGTAGCCTTAGTTGTCTTACAAACACTGCAATTTTTTACATATTCTCTGACATCTGTTGGTAATCTTGGCCAAAAGAAATGCCTTCGTATTAAATCTAAGGTTTTACCAATACCTCCATGCGCAGCTACTACTGAATCATGGCTTCGTTTTAAAATTTCTGACCGTAGTTTTTCCGGAACCCATAACTTCCATGCATTTTCATCAATGCTCTCAATACCTGTAACAAAATTTGTTCGGATGTAAATGTAGTTATCTATAACATTCATATCCGGAAACAAACTTCCATTTTTAAAAATTTTTTCCTTTAAAGATACATAATCTTCGTCAAGAAAATGTGTAGAATCTAAATCAATTTCCGGTCTTAATAGCTCTACCGATGCGATATTACCTTCGTGCATTCGGCTGAGTGCGTCAGGCACAATATTCTCCTTACCCTTTCTGTGACTTATCGTGAACTTATATGATTGAAGTTTTAACACCCACCGTGCTAATCTACCTTTCAGATTTTGCTGTCTCATTAACCACACTAAGCTACTGTGGTCTGTAATGACTTCAAATTCTTGGAGTTCTATATAGCATCGAAATCTTTCTATGGCTTCTATAGCCGCTAAACACTCTTTTTCAGTCACCGAGTAATTTCTTTGGGCTGAATTTAATTTTTTTGACATAAACGCTATGGGATTTTCTTCGCCATCATCCCCCAATTGAACAAGAACTGCTCCTATTCCGAAATCACTTGCATCACAATGTAAGTAAAATTTTTTCGAAAAATTTGGATTCCTTAACACTGGTGCGCTCGTTAGCAAGGTTTTGATTTTCTTAAACGCTTCGTTGGCCGAATCTGTCCATTCAAACTTTTTCTTTTTGGAAAGTACATCAGTGATTGGATGCGTAACATCGGCGAAATTAGAAATAAATCTTCGGTACCAACCGGTTAATCCGAGAAATCCTCTTACTTGTTTTAATGTTTTAGGTATTGGCCAATTTAAAATAGCTTCTATCTTTGCTGGGTCTGTCGATATTCCACCATCCCCTATGATATAGCCTAAATATGGAACACGTTTAACACAAAATTTACTCTTGTTTATATTTAATGTTAAGTTTGCCTTCTTAAATTGCTCTGCGAGTTTTATTAAAATAGAAATGTGGTTTTCAAAGGTATCTGATACCACACAAACGTCATCTAGATATCCGAAGACTGAATTTTTCAATTCGGGTGGTATAACGGAGTCCATGAGGCGACACATGGTTTGGGGAGCCGTGCATAATCCAAAAGGCATCACTGTGAACTGATACAGTGGTCTTCCCGGTACTGTAAAAGCTGTTATTGGCTTAGATTCCTCATCAAGAGCTATCTGCCAATATGCATCTTTCAAGTCGATTTTACTAATAATATTCGCTTTTGGTAACCTTGCAAAAATACCTTCTATATTGGGTAAAGGATATGCGTCTTTGGTAGTGACTTCGTTAATTTTCCGGGCGTCCAAACATAACCTGACTTTCCCTGGTTTAATCACCATCCTCATTGGCGAACTCCACGCGCTGGTGCTTTCCTCAATTACTCCTAAGCTAAGCATGCGATCTATTTCAGTGTACATAAGCTTTTCGACTGCAGGTGATACCGGATAAAACCTTTGTTTTACTGGCTTAGCGTTTCCCACATCAATGCTATGTTTGATTAATGGCGTTCTTCCTAGACTTTGCGCTTCAAAACTAGGAAAAAATGTTTTTACTAAATCTAGTTTTTGTTTCTGGACACCAGATAATGGATAATCATCTAAATCCATTGCATTTACTTCTAATTTTGTATCTAAAGTAATACCCGAGACAATATTTTTAAGCAGTCCAAATGTTCGCCAAAAATCTAACCCTAATATGAGGCGTTGACTCAAGGTCGGTATAATATATAAAATAAGCTTATTTGTCAAATTCCTATACGATATTTCAACTTCAATTAACCCTATAACTGATTGAGGCTTTCCATCTGCAGTGTGAACTCTTGATCGAATCCTTTTATAACCTGGATGTTTCGAAAAATCTTGTAGTGCAAAATCCTTACCTATGCAACTTATATTCGCTCCGGTATCTAGTAACCGTAGTTCTACCTTATCTAAAACCTTAATCTCAGCATATAATCGATCATCTTCGCTAGAATCTATAACAGAGGAGATTACCAAGCTTTGAGTATTTTTAATTCTCCTATAAAAATCTCTTAGGCGTTTGGTTGATCTATTATATTTCTTAATTAACTCCTTATCTAATCTTCTGTCATTAAAAATTTTATATCTACATTTAATATAATTCTTCAATCGTTCATGTAAAGGACGAATATTAAATATATTATTATTTTCATAATTAAATTCTTTTTTATTACTACTATCCTTATATCTATTTCTTTTCAACATTTGTATCTTCTCTTCTGCTAATTCATTTTCAATATTTTTACTATCCTTAATATTAATTTTATTATCTTCTAATCTACTAAATTCATCATGGAGATCTATTTCTGAACTATTCGATTGTTGTAATAGGAACTCTGGATTGTTAGCGCATTTAACACATTGAGGCTTGTAAACATTCCTAAGGCCACAACCATAACAAAATATTTGTCGCTCTTTCAGGCACATGTCCCAAAAATGACCATCTTCCTCACAATTCCAACATTTTATTGGTTTATCGGATCTGCCATTAATCGCATTAACTTCTGCGCAATCTACAATCTCAGTGGCTAGACTATCTTCATCATCTTCCTCATAATTTGTCTGAGATTCAATTACAGCAACACGACGTTGTGGGTGACCTACTGGATAACGATTACCAATGTTGCGCCGAAAAACCTCCTCGTTGAGTAATTTCTCTCGCTGCAAGCAGAGCTTTTTTAATTCAGCAATGGACCTAATTTGTACGTACAGTAATTCATGCCGAATTTCAGGCCTAAGGTTTCTTCTAACTATCTCAATAAATTCTCCATCTTCCAAAGGAACAGCTAACCGATCGACAATTTCATTTATTGAATCATAAAATGATTCAAATGACTCAGATGACTTTTGTTTTCGACTATGTAATTCCTCCCGAATATCGAACGTAGTTCTAAAATCTTTAAACTCTTTTCTGACTTGTAGGCAAAAATTATCCCAAACAATTTGATTCACCGTCTTACGGTATCTCCAATACCAAGTTTTTGCTTTTCCAGTCAATAACACATGTAAATTCTTTCCAACGCTATCGTCGAAATTACCATTGAAAGTTTCTTCAACTAAACATTTTACCCTATATAAAAATTCCTCACATCTTAAACCATTTAACGACCCGTCAAACTTAACATTCCAACTTTGGATTATAGTTGTTATTTTATCTGGATTCAACCTAATTGGAATTCTAGAAGAACCTGACTGATGTTGATGATCATTTTGTTCCTGGTATAATACAGAATCTAGAACTTGATTTTGTTGTAAATCTTGTGGTACTTGTGGTTGAGAATGAAGTTGAAGTTGTTGAGTTTGTGATGGAATCTGCATCTGGGACTGTTGTAGCGGAGTTGGTAATGGACTAACTTGCATCTGTGACAACACACGGTGCACTGTAGCTGCAACAACTTGTGACATTCTATTCAAATTTCGATTAGTTCGTCTTCCGCGATTTGAATGGTTTGTAGTATTTTGTGTCGAATTATAAACATCCCTAGAAGCGTTTGGATCTGGAACTGAGCTGTTTAAATCCAATAGTTGCTCCTGAGCACTAGCATTGTCACCAGCATCTCTCTGCGAAGCTTGCGATATATTAGCCTCATTTTGTAATGTATTTGATCGATTATTAGATTTCTTGACTGCGGACCCACGACCCCTACCGCGAAAACTAGTGACTTTAGATTGATGTGTCGGCTTTGTGGCAGCCGGCGCTAAATCTTTTTTATGGCATAACCTTTTACAGACTGGACATTCTTGCGAATTCACTAGCCAACTAGAAATGCATTTTCTATGGAAAACATGCTTACAGCTAGTAGTGTAGCAATAGCTTAGATTAGACATATCCTGGTTACAAATAGAGCAGATAAGACCCGTTGCAGGATCAATTAACGTAGGTATATTTTCTGTACTACGAACAACTGACATCTCGACAAATTTCAATTTTCCAAATTATCCAAAAACAAAAAAAATACTTTCTTAGAAACCGAAAAAACTTTGCTAACCACTAATCAAATGATAAAATGTTGTTTTCAAAATAATAGATTTTCAAAATATTTAGATTCCCAAAACAAAAGATACAACGAAAATATCTAATATATTTGAATAATTAGCAGCTAAACGTTTAAGAAGTATGACCAAACGTTTAAGAAATACGAATAAAAAAATAAAATCTTAATAAAATGTTCTAACTTTTAAACTTGTTAGGAAACGAAAAGCAAGAATTTAAAAATAATTAATTAATAATAATAATAACTTAATAATAATAATTTAAGAAAATTTTATTCAAAATAAAAAATATGTATGTTTCGTATAGACTTTCCTTATCTAAGGTTGATAAAATATTAACATGAAGACATTTGGTCAACAAAACTTAACTTAAATGTATCATAGTTTCCAATTATAATATAAATAAAAAAATCTCCACAAAAATATTGATTAAAATAAACCGGGCTATTTCAAGTGAACATATTGATTTTGAATTTTCATTGTACTTTATGAATCAGCATCGTTAAACGGATTGGACTCGCCGTAAACAGCAACATCTCAATAATTCCAGGAAAACTATCTGGTTCAAAATATTACAATCAAAACCACAATCAACAATCCCTGTATTAATTAAAAGAACGTCTAATGTCAACAAGTAACCGCAAAGGAACGTCAAATTTCCTTCCGGTCGAAATCTACCCGTACTAAAATACGACAGGTAGTCGAATTCCTGGGAGGTTTTAACATTTATTACGATTCTACAGGTTAAATCACAAAACGACATTTAATTAACCGATATAATTTGAATAAATTTAACTGAATAAAGTTTTCGTGCAAACAGAAATTACTGCTACACAGGAGTAGCTTTCCGAGCTTATATCAAACGATACAAGTTCTGAAGAAACTCCCCTTTTGAGACATGATCGTTCGACGAAAATATCCACCTTACGGCACATAAACCATCGATACAATCGTGCCCCACGTTGGGCGCCAATTTTTTATAATGTGTAACGCGTGTGGGTGTTTATGGGGTGCACAGTCATGCGTACCCAGGGGAACACGAGCACAAGAGTGAATAATAGAAATTAAACGAGATGGTATAACAAGACATCATTCAAATTCACTACCGAGTAAAGGCCGTATGAAATCATTTCCCAATAATATAAAAACCTTTTCAAAACTGCAACTGAAATCCTAGCCACGCATTATAGATAAATGGAAATAAAAACACTACCCTAAACTCTGTTTGTACGATCAAGGGTCGGCGGGACCCGTCTTTCCGCTAGCTTCAGTGGTTGGGGAGGTTCTTGACCCCGATCGAACAAACCGCACATTACCTCTTTTTTTACAGAGTCCCTGGTTAAGTGGTTGCTAAAAAATGAAAATGGACTGGTAAACTACTATGGAATCCCCAAATGGCAAATGGAAATAATAAAATAAAACTGTAATTGAAATGTACAACCGGGGTATTTAATGTGGAAATTTTTGAAGGATAATGGTGTTATATCCTATGGGATCGCAACCCTCCACAACCTTTGCCCTTCATTGTCCCTAAAATTACGAAGAAGGACCCTAACACGTTGTCAAATTTTTATCAACCCTAAAGGAAAAGCCTCAGAATGTTTACTCTGACATTATAATAATGTTTTATTCACGTTTAAAATTCATTTGTAAGACATTATAATACCTATAATAAATTTAATTGGTTTTTAAATAACAATTTTGGTTTTTTTTTCTACAAAATATGATTTTTGAAATGGTTTACATTCACGACGTAAATTCATATCCAAAAATGTTTGAAATTTTAATTTTATTATTGTTATTACTAAATTCGAAGGTAATAAGGAAATTTTATAATTTAATTTTGATAGTTATAACTAGGATATCGTGAAATTGCACGTAAATTTGTTATTTTTTGTACAGCACATTTTTAATGTTAACACGAATTAACTTTTGCAAAAATTATTTGCATAGTGAAGAAAAACACAAACGCGATATAAATTTAATATTTAGAATTATCTATGTAAGTGCACGAATTTAATGTAATAGAAACTGATTGTTTACATTAGTACAACATATTGTTGTCTCTTTTTAACTCATTTGGTTTATATGGTGAAGTGTTTTTTTTTGTAAAGCTTTTTCAATTGAAAAAAAAATGATTTTTGTGTAAAATTATAAATTATTTTTTTGTTAAATCGATTTGCTCTTTGTATTAAAAAAATTTAAACTATTTAATTTGACTATTTTGAACAATTAATCCGAAAAAAACCTATAATAACAACTTAAAATATAATATGTATGAAAATTTATCAAAAGCAAGTTGATTCGTCAAATTAAAAATTTTAGGATCATGTAAAAACAGAATAATAATTATTTAATTAAGTAAGAAAATGCTAATGATTTAATTTAATATTTGTTCATAATTTTCTCGCAAAATTCTTATAATTTTATTAAAAAGTCTTACCAATTTTTTTATAGTAAAAGTCACAGTTACTTTTCTTTCTTTTTTTCAACTTTGTTTTATTCTTCTTGTTTTTACTAAAAAGCTCTTTCTTATAATGTTATATTCTTACTTTAGCATGTTCATACTTAAAAAAACAACAACAATAAAAAATGTACCACTTACTTGCAGGCCACCGAAAGATCTTCCATTGAACTGCGAGGTGTAGGAGGGGTGTTATCCGTTTGATTTTGTACTCGTTCAATTTGTTATTGTTGACTTTGCCAATTTCGTTTTAACATGACCTTTGTTTTTGTAAATTACTTATTTTTAACAAAAACATATTTTACACAATTTTTTTTTTTTTGTCACAGTGGTTTGGCTTAACCCCAATGGTTATTTAACTTTGTATTGCAATATTATTTATATTTTTAATAAAATTTTGTTTTTGTAATTTGTTTTAAATTTTAATGTGTACTCATTGAAATATTTTTATTTTAGTATTTAATTTAAACAATGTTAAGACATATTTTGTTTTGGCTAAACCACTGTGGTAACACTTCACTATTTAAACCACAATGTTTCTAATATTTTATTTTAATATTTAGCAATTTGTATTTTTTCAATTTTTCCAAAAATCTAGAGTTTATATATAATTTATCTTTTTTTTTTTAAAGAAATATTTTTTGTTTATTACGAAAAACTTGTGCAATATTTATATATAATTTAAAACAACATCTCGCGTTACAACGAAATCCCCGTGCAATTTATAACAAATTCCTAGTGCAATATTAATTTTAGGGCGTATTATTAATTATTTTTAAATTTTACCACTATTTTAAATAAATTTACGTATATATCTTTAACAATTTAATGATCGAATTTAGTGAGTAGAAAATATTTTCAATACGATTGTAAAGAATTTTCAAAAGGAGTTTCGGACATACCGATAGATAGTACACGTTTACAATTTTGATCACTTTCTTGGTTATAAATTATTAAACGAAGTAAATTTCACTAACGTGTTAATTTTTAAATGCTTTTAAATTTAATACTACTTTTAATTTTTTTAATATGTGTTTAACGGTGTCAACGATGATTTAATTAATGCTGTAAATGGAATAACGTTGATTTAGAAAAGTAGATCAACTGTACTTTTGCTTCCTTCTTTCTGCGAGTATTCGTACTCTCTGATAATTGTAGAGTTTATTTAAATCAATCAAAATTGAGAATCTTTTCTGCTTTTTCGTTTCAACTTGAGACTTTGATCTGCAAACTTAACCCTCAAAAGCGCAACAAGTCCTTTATGAAAATTTTTAACGGAATATGATATTCGGTCAATTTTATAAACATATTTTGTAGAATTTAGATAGGTTAATAGTTTTACAGGATTTTCTAACCTTTCCGTAAGTAACTCGACAGGATATCAACCATTAATTTTGACCCTTTTAACATCCGCAATTTTTGTCAATCTGTAAAATTTTATTTGTATTAGAATACGAAAATAGGTGACAATTTTGGGTTAAAACTTACTTTAATATTAACAATTGTGATATTCAAGTAGTTTAAAAACGAAGTTTTGGCGAAAGTACAATATTAGAAAATTCTAGAAACAATATTTTTAATTAATTTAAACAAAATTCAGAAGAAAATTTTAAATTACCTTTAGCCAAGGATGCTTGAGGATTTTATATGAAAAATTCCTTTAAGACTTTTGACTTATAATGAATACGTTTAATCATACCTTGACTTAAACTTTTTTCATATTTACCCCTTGAAGATGTTGCTGGCAGTACAGTTGAAAACGAAAAGGAATGAATTGTAAGTTTTCAGGGCCTACATTAACTTTGTGAAATGTTCGTTTAGCAACAGCATCCGTTTTAGGAGAAGTGACATTTGTATTCGAAAAAGGTTTGGATATTTTTTGGTCAACTTGGTAGCACTTTACATTCGAGTGTGGTAAGTTTAAAAGACTTAAAGTCAAATTGCTGGGTAATTTAGGATACATCTTAAAACTCGAATAGCTTTTAATACAATGATTATCGCGTATTCAATCTAATTAATTTTTGTAAAATATAAACAAAAAAATTGTCTGAAAATCATACAAATATTTAAACATAATTTGGCAAAATAATGTTTATAGAGCGAATTTTTAGAGAAAACAATTTAAATAATTAATACACCGGGATTGCATATTACAAGTGTTCTCTCAATAAATCCATTGAATGATGCGATGTGTGGGAAGTGACGCCGTCTTGTTGAAACCAAATGTCGCCGAGATCACGAGCTTCAATTTCAGGCATCAAATAGTCGGTTATCATGGCGGACGGCGCCGAATCGACTCTCCACGGTCTTCGTGTACACTCTCAGCTACGGCCGCTATATTTTCTTCGTAGCGTGCTGGACGTGGTCTATTCGGTCGAATATTATCCAATAATGAATGCCAGGTCTTAAAATGGGTGATGGTGTTGCGAATAGTACGCTTAGTAGGCCGATTATGTTGACCATAAGTTGAGCGAAATGCACGCAACACATTCCTCACAGAACATGAATTTTCGTAATAAATTTTAACGATTTGTAAACGTTGTTCAGGCGTTAGTCTTTCCATTATGAAATGCCAAACAATACTAAACAAAAATAATATGACAGCATGACACGTCTCACACGACTCACACGTGATCTGTCAAAAAAATACTATTGTAAAAAGTATCTCTACTTGAATCACCCTTTACTTTCATTTGCATGATGGCTGCAAATTCAATTAAAAAATTTACATGATATTATAAATTGTGTAATTGATATTCAGTTTTAATTTTTTTCTGTGTATTCCACCCTAATGTATGAACAAATACGTTAATTGTATACATGACCATATAAAATGCTTTTTAGAGTAAAAAATTAATGCATGTACAAGCTTTGCCATAAAAAAATGTTTTTGTTTTAATGACTCTGTTAAGTTTTGTAGTTTAAAAACTTTTTTTTATTTAAATAGTAAAAAGGTATGATAAACTATATCAAGATACGCTCAAGAAGTAGAACAAAAATCTGTTTAGGAAATGTTAGACAATATTACCGACAAATATATGTCAGTATGTTATCGTTGTTAAATAAATGATTTAATGAAACTTCATTTAGTCGAATTTTATTAAGCGGTATTTTAGTAAACGTTTTTTGTTAAAATTTGTAATTTTTTTTAATGTGGTTCTTTTTTTTATTATATCAATTTTAAAATTTGTTTATATCAGTAGTATGTATGTAGCATAATGAATTCAATTGAATAAATTTAAAAATTAAGTATACCATAAAATTTAACATATTGATAATATTTTTGTTGCAAACAAAAATGGCAAAAAAAAAGGATTTTTATGTTTGACCTAAATTTATTTAAATTGCTAATAAAGTATAGCTCTATAAATAAAGTCAATATAAAAGTACATAGTGAAAATTTTTGTAAACCAATTAACCTGACATGCCACAATTTATAAGATAATTAAAAAAATATATATTGTTAGCTTACGAGGGAGGTCTCCCAATGACGACCTGCATATCTTCAGAAACTATGGATATGTTGTAACTAATTTTTTAGCGGCCTAAATTCGCGTTTAATGGTTAAAAAGTGGAGTGGAAAAAAACCCTTTCAGAAATAATCAAAAATTGGAATAATTTGATCACAGCGTTAAGGTGCTCGAGAAAGCAATAAAATTATACCCACATTGTAAATGTTGCATAACCAAAAATAAAATCATTTTTTAATCACTTATTATATCATATTCAAACTTTTAACTTATTTTTTACGAAAATTTTTAAATTAGGTATGAATATTATTAAAGTAAATATGATTCTGGTTATAATAAACTATTTCTTATTTGAAATAATATGTCAACATTTCCGATATTTTTTTGCATTTTAAAAATTATTAAAAACATATTTTAATTAAAAATGAAACAAAACTAGTTTGAATTCAATGCTGTTTCTATTTAAATGAATGTTATTTTTGTTGGATTTTAAAATAGTTTCTTGTGTATGTAAAAGAAAATACTAAACAAAATTACAAGATGTAAAAAAGAATAAATTTTTATTTCACTGAAAGCTTATTGATCGTGAGTTGTAAAATAATTAAAAGGTTGTGAAGAAAAATCCGTGTGTACCTCATATGACCTTCTTCCTATTATAATATTTGGCATAAATGGGACTACACGGCGTATGATTATTAGCTACATATAAATAAAATATCACTCATACGCATTGTAGTCTTTCATGCTCTTTGAGAAAGACATATTTATAACTAGAACAGCGACTTTTATGCGCTAAAAAATCGGTAATATGCCCATAAAATATTCAGTAACATATGGAAAATATGCGCAAAAATATGCACTTAGAAGAAAATGTGTTATAAAGACCAAATAATCTGCACTATACATCCAAAAAAATGCGATAAAAATAAAAAAAAAAATACAATTAAAATTAGACGATTAGCGTTGGTTTAAACTAAATTCCATATTAGTTTGTTGTAAATACAAGTCATTTTTAATATTAAATATAATGAACTAAGCCTAATCTGTTTTGGTATATTATAGCTTTATTATAAACTTCACTCAAAATATTATGTAGTTTTCTGTTTGTCGCTTGATAAAAAATATTTTCAGTTAAGTTAAAAACAAAAGAACATTTATTATTTTCAAAAAAATATTTATTTTAACTTTTTTATACATTTCTTCAAAATGATTTACTGTTATTTACCCACAAAACGGAAATTTGTGGTTTATTCGTATCCGTTACAATTATTGCTGACTGTTTCAGTAAAAATATTGAAAAAAATTTCAATATTGTTTATTTTTTTAATTGCTTATATACAATATTATTTACAATTTTAATTACACACACATTAATACATAAGGTCATTCACACAACATGTATTTACAGAATGTGTGAGCCCAAATTTTTTAGATCAAAAAACAAACAAAAATACAAAAAGTCGAAACAATTTAAAAAAAAATGGGTAAGCATTAATTTTTACGGAATTGGTGGGAAAAATTTGTTTTTATTTATGTGTCAGTTTTTTAAATACCATTTAAACATAAATAACAAAAATAATTTGATTTAAATGAATAATAAGTAGAACGGGTTTTAAATGAAATATCAGTTCTTTTAAATGGTATTTTCTGTTATTTTAATATACAAACTATTTTTAGTGTATATAAAGGCTTTAAAATAACACTCCCAATATCGTGCAATTAAGGTCTTGCATTATTTAAAGCTCTCTATCTGTCACCGCCTTTCCTTTTCCCCTTTCTAAACAAAGCAACAGATCAATTATTAGCAAGAATTTCCTGAGTGTAAAAAAAACAATCGATTCTGGATTATTCTCATAACATCACTCTTAAAATAAACGGTAGCGGTATTTTCTGCTAATTTTAGCAACACATGCATGCTGACATGTAGTACAATGAAATTTGTAGAAAAAATTAGTAGCCGCTACTAAATTATAGTACTTTTTATAATGTGGAATTTAGAATCGGTTTGCTAAAATCAGAAAAAAAAAATTAAAAAATATTGTGAATATTAGTGCAATCAAATTAGTGTACTAATTAGTAAGCGCTTCTAAATTTTAGAAAATTGTTGTAAACTCAATGAATTGTAAAATAAATTATTATAATGCACAAATTAATTCAATTATTTTTAGATAGTCTTGTTACACTTTAAAGCTGCTAATTTTTTTAAATTGCCTAACGAATTCGAATATACAAATTTATATTTTTTATATCAAGCAACATTTTTTTATTTTATTAATTTTTTTTTCAAAAAATATTTTATACAAAATTAAAAAAAAAAATCAAAGGCTTAAAAAATTATAAAAACATAAACGAATTTATCATTTTGTTTTAATTTGAATAAAGATTTGTTTAAAGAGTAAAAGTTTTTAGTTCTATTTAAGTGTATGTCCTATTTTTGGACATGAGTCGGTTGTGAAAAGTATCTACATTTCCGATCCCTTTTTTTTGACATTTGTAATACTTTAAGGTAATTTAAGATTGCATGTATAAACTTTAATTACTAGAAATAACATTTCCTTCAATATCCAGTTTTTAAAACTAGTAAATTTAAAATAGAAAAAAATTTACTAAATAATAATTTTTTTACTAAAAATCAGTACAAAAATAATATAGTGGGATTGAAAACCCACTAAATTATGTCCTGTAGTTTCGTAGGATCGTTCATTTTACATGGCCAGACGGACGGGTGGACCTTGTTAATAGACTCAGTAGGTACTTATAAGTTAATTGGCAGTTACAAACATTAGCACAAACTCAATATTCTGTGTGCCAAAGGATGATGCAGGGTATAAAAATTAGGGATACGCATTTTATAAACGACATAATCTGACGTTAAATTGTTAAGAAGTATGGGTTTTTTTAATTCATGAATCGTATTTACATTCTTTGATCGTATTGATACACTTAGAATATTATGTAGCTTACAGTTTGTAGTTAAATAAAAAGGTTTTCGTTCCATTGAAAAATAAAGGAACATACATGTATTTTTCAAAGAAATATCTATATTAACTTTTTTATACATTTATTCGAAATGATTTACTACCATTTACCAATTTTCTTCAGTTTCATTTATTGTTTTCATTCGTTTAAAATTTAATAAAAATTTATTTTTTCCGTAACAGTTATTACAAATTTAAATTTGGTTTGCTGTCTGTTTGAAAAAAAAAAATCAAAAAATTTCAATTTGCTTTTTTGATTTAAATTGGTTGTATACATACAAAACTATTTCAATTCAAATTACAAGAACTTTATAAACACACATGCATACACAAAAACATTCACACAAAAAATGTCTATAGCTATGCATATATACATTTTGTTGATTTAAAAAAAAGATCAAAATGGGGAAAAATTTCAAATAAATGATAAAATCCTTTATTTTTTAAAGAATTGTTAGGTACAATTTTTGACGTTTATTTTAACTGATTATATCATTTGTTTCTTACGGATGTGTCAGTTGTTTAATCAACATTTAAAAAAAAATAACAAAAGGAATTTAATTTAAATGAAAATTAAGTAGACCGGTTTTCAAATGAAATATCATTTCTTGTAAATGACATTTTCTGTTATTTTAACTTACAAACTACATATTTTAAGTGTATGCATTTTGTAAATGACATATTTTTCATTGGCACATTTTAGGTTGCCACATTTCAACACTTTGATCGAGTTTTTGGGATGTAGATTATCTTTAAATGCAGTTTATGGCAGTTTGTTACTGAAAAACTCCTTTTGAAATTTGGTTTGTGTTGTTTTATTTAATTCAGAACCAAACTTCTATGCAATGAAAAGTTGTTCCGACAAATTTATGTTCATAAACTCGGAAATGGCTGACGAAATTCAATTTCAGTTAAACTAAACTAAGTTTAACTCACATCTGAAAAACTCGGCCTAAGCTTATGATATATAACTTAATTCTTATACAGATCAAGATTAAACAAAAATTAAGAAAAATTTTTTTTATTTGAAAGCGTATTAAATTTGAGTCCAATTTTCTTTATGGTTGTGGTAGTGAATCATTCAAATTAACAATAGTTTATAATTTTTATGTATGGAAATTAAAATACAATCAGATAATACTTTTATCTAATTAACATTTTTAATTTATAATGTTTCCGAATAACTAAAAATAAATTCCGATTAATATCTTTGAGTGTATAAAATAATCATGATAGATAACAAAATTAAAAAAATAATGTTTATGTTGGCCACGTTATTTATTTGATTGTAGTGTAGAGTAGTAATGATAATTTTTTTTGTTTGTTAAAAACATCAGCCACATTTTCGTATATACACTGTCTATTTGAATGTGTGTCGATGCAATATATAGACTGCCCCAACATATTGACTTTTTGTCTCTATGCATTTATGACCACTAAAATTCAGAAACAAACCATCAACGCTATTAGCCATGTATATGTACATGTTACATACATATGTATGAGTTTACAGTTCAACTAGTGGCTTTAATGTATACTAAAAACCCGCTGCCAACATTTATTCACATTTACAATACAAATATTATACGAAAATGATTCATGTCTCTATCAATGAATGCATGCAGTAGGTAAATAAATATTAAGCTGGCAAAAATTATACAAAAAGGCACTAATAACACTTTGAGAATTGAAGTCTTTAAAATAAATACATCCCTAATAACTCATATGTATTCATTGTATGATGTTCAAAATATAAAAATTCAACCGTTTTTACTACTACTACTTCATCATAATATATTTTACACACACTTTTGTGTAGATTTTTGAAACAAACAAATTAATTTCAGTTATATCCTCTATAAATATTTTGAAGGCCTAAAACTATAGAATTATGTATACATATATACAATAAATTTGCATACAATGTTTTCTGGTTTTACATTTTTTTGTTTTTTTTTTGCTGTCACTATTTGTTTTTGGAAAGTTTAATATTTTTAACTTTTACTCTTTCAGTATATAAACCTAATGTTTTTGCAGTTGTTTATCCTACTTTAGTTTTTTGTAAATCATGTATTAAAATATGCATTCAAACTGCATATTCATCATGGCCTTAGTTTTGTGCACCAAAAAAAAACATAAAACTATACAAAATTGTATATATAATCATATAACAATTACTAGCTTCTTTTTATAAAGCCTTAGGTGAAAGTATATCTTAGATTATGGTATTATTAATAAAAAAAATTATAATTTATTACTGACATTAAAGCCAAAGATGATAAATTACAATGAACTCCTCAGCAATCAGTTTTGTTAATGTCCATGTTTGGAAATTAGTCTATAATTACTCAATTAAAATGTTACTGATGTGAATTTTTAATGATATTTATTTTAGGATTTGATTAATAATAACTTTTTAAGTATACGTTTTTAACAAAAGAGAGTTATTTCACTTTATTCAGTTTTTTTCAAAAAAAAACCGTTTTTAGTCCATTGATTGTCTGGTACATAGAAAGTTTCAATTATTTAAATTGATAAAAGGTAATGAAATTTTACTTAGTGTGTGTACAAATGTAAACTTCTAAGCAAATTAAGTTATGTTTTACTTAACCACTTGTTTGAGACTTGCTTAAGACAGATTTCTTAAGCAAGCCACAGATTTTGTTAAGAAAGCTTGACTTCAACCGGTCGCAAGCCTGTGACAGAATGGCGAGTGTTTATGGTAAAGGAGTTTTCGATCCTGAGTATTCCCAAAACTTACATGAGAGCACACAAGAAGCCGACTTTCAGTCTTAAGTGTATGTCCTATTTTTGGACATTAGTCGGTTGTTGAGAGTATCTTCACTTTCGATTCGTCATTTTAAATATAACCTACGAACTACTTCTTTCATTTATGAAAAAGTATACATTAGTGTATTATTCCTGCATTTAAAAGTATCACTAAATAACCCAGTGTAGAAAATCAATACCAGATATGCGCTTATATAGCGATTTTTCTTATTACTTTTGTATAAAATAAGCTTATACACCAGCAAAAGAATTTAAAAAAAAAAAACTACATATATACACTTAAAGTAGCTTGTAAGTTAAAATAAAAACAAATAATATTTAAAAAAGCAGAAATTTCTTATTAATAACTGATTTATTCTTTGAGCTTAAGGTTCGTGTTTTACAAAAAAATATTATTTATTTTACAATATTTTGCTTCTCCATTTGTAGCATCTTCAAGGAATTATAATTATGACAAAATATAAATAAAATTAAAGTTTTGAAAAAATTTTTAAAAATGTCTTTCAAATATATATTTCCTTAACCTTAAGCTCAAAGATAAAATTAGTTATTAAAAAGAAAAGAAAAAAGTTAAATAAAAGATAAAAATTTAAAAGAAATTTGATTTAGAAACAATCTACTTACTAATAAATTATTTCAAATAGTTTTTGTCAGTTATTTTTAAATGATGTTTAAATAAATGACAAATCAGTAAAAACAATTGAACATTCAGTTAAAAATAAATGTTGAAATTTTACCTACCAATTTGGTAAATAATAAATTATTGTATATTTATTTGAAATTATGTCGGTGTTTTGTATTTTTGTTTGTTTTTTTATTCTGCAAAATTATTAACACATTTTGTGTGAAATGAAGTTCTTGTAATAATTTTGTACATAATTTTTATTAAATTTCAAACCAATGAAAAAATATAAATGAAACTGAAAAAAATCGGTAAATGACAGTAAATCTTTTTGAACAAATGTATAAAAAATTAAAAATAAATATTTCTAATATTTTTAACTTCTTATATTTTTGAGCTTTAGGTTGGTTTTTTATAAATTAAAATATTTTAAAATTTTTAAATTTTCGCTGCTCCATTGTTTAGCATCCTCAGGAAATAATTATTATCATTATCTCCTGAAGATGATACACAATGGAGTAGCGAAATATTGAAAAATAAATAATATTTTGATATATAAAAAAACCAACGTTAATCTCAAACAATTTTAAAAGTTAGTATATGATTAGTACCCTCGTAAAGTTAAATAAGTAATATATTTTTTGGTATTTTATTTTTTTTTTATTTTGCTTATTTAAATAATTTGCTTTTTCTTTTTGTTTTGGTATTTTTTGTTTGTTTCGATGGAGTCTTGTATATAATTGTCAGACGAAAATTGCAACTGAGTTTGACGTATTATCTTACGAATAATTGTTAACGAACATTTCCGAAGAACTATTGCGACGAAAGATAACATAATTTTCACATTGACTGCAATATATGTCAATATATTTATCTTTTGACTAGACTGGGGGTAAGAAGTGATTTGGATACATTGCTGGACCAAAGTTTTTTAATTTCTTTTTAAATTTTCCGCAATTTACATCAAAGAGCTAGACTGGTAATCTTAAAGTTGCTAGTTTGATACCCTGTGGCGTCTATAAAATATTTTATAAAAATAAAAAAATATATATTGTTTTGTAGCTTTCGTTTTTTTTTAAATTTGAATTCGTAAATGAATTTTTCTTTGCGCTCATTTAAAGAGTGTTGACAAAGTTTTGAAGTGAGAGTTCTACATCCTGTTAAAAAATATAAAATAAGTACATCTAGATCATTAATTAGAGTGCTTTTTCTTCTACTTTTATATCTATTTTCATTGGTGGGAACATGTAAAAACACGTCTTGGCCTTTTTTGTTCCGTAGTTTTGGACAAGAGTTATCTTAGAAGGTTAACTCTATATAGCCGTACGTACTTGTCTTGAAAGTCACGCCTCCAAACCAAAACTTGATTATTTTTTTTTCTCAAATTTTTAATTTGTAATAACACTTTTAATTCTATCGAAATATATGTATGTATATAAAAACTAGTTTTGTGGTTTTAAATGTTACATAAATATTTATTTCCAAAATATATTAATTTCTTACCACAATATACAGTGTTTATTATACTTATAAGGAGTGAGATTGAGGAAATATTTAAAAGTATTTTTATTTATAACTTTTTTAAGTACATAATAAGTAAACTTTTTTTATCAATTTATATTTAATAAATAGTCAGATTATGTGAAAACTTCTGGAATATAAACTTAATGGAAAAAATATATTTATTTTAGTATATAAAAATAGTTCTAAGTGAAAATTTGTATTGAAATTTTTTTTTGGTCTCACTCCTTAGTAGGCGAATGCTTGTTCTTTGGAACTTTGTATTTAGTTTCGAATTTTTTAATGCTTATTATGAACTAATTCCTTTCTTAAGTTTCTTATTTTGCCTAATGGGTATTATAAGATAATACAGGGTGTCAAATAAGCACAGGAGGCATTAACATTTTACACCACCTAAAAATTAAACTTTTCAAAAATATTGAAACGCATTTTTTGAAAATGTATTTACATTTTTTTTTACAAATTAAACAAAAATTAAAAATTTTCTACTAAAAACTGCTTAAATATTTCTTCTGTACATTCAATCAATTTCGGTATAAGAGTAGTAAAATTTGTATAAGCTTCTTCAACTTGATTGGCCAAGAACAAATTTTTGAATTATATTTTCAATATATTTTTTAAATTGTTTTATGTAAAGATGTCAATTCTATTACAAATAATTCAAAAAATTTTGATATAAGGCTGTGAATTTTTTCCGAAATTCCTTTAATTAATTAATTTTGTGTAATAGAGACCCATTTTTAAGATAAACTATTTTATGAAGTTAGTATTTTATAGTTGATCTTTTAAATACTTATATATACGTAAATGTATTTTTAGTCTAGTTCGAGATCATAGAAATTTTTTTCAAATGAAAAATTTTTCTTATTTTTATTTAGCAATCATGGAGAATACACAGAAGAAGTTATAAGACACAAGCTGTATGGAATGCATTTTATAATCCGCTACGATTTTTATCAGCATTTTCGTGCTCTTGAAAGAGCCATTTATAAATATCTCTATATAATTCCCAAATCAATTATTATAGATAAAATGCCTGCTATAATTCCAATCAGACTAATACATATATTACAAAATAATGGCGCCCAATGAAGGACTTAAGCTTAGCAACTCTGAGAATAAGGAGTATTTTATGACTGATCTTGAAAATTACCATATATGTATTAACATACGTTTAGTAAAACATCTGTTTTATGAATCATAACTGACATTTATAATATTATTGATAAAGACCATAGATATATAATATTTGGGACAGTTGTTATTTGTTTTAATTTTCAAATAAAATTATATTTAAATGTATATAAATATTTATGGCTTTTATGTTTTACATATACAAACATATTATATTAAATGCTACCAGTTTTACAGATGCCTATATATGTTATTCTCTTAGAAAATTGAATGCGGTTTAAAGTATATAACTAAACTGGTTTTACTGGTATGGGTGGGTTAACCATCAACATAATAATCATCTACCATTCAGTTTTTCTTCGTTTTTTATATTGTCTAAAACTCTATACCATTATATTATGTTGTCTGTAATGTCGAAATATTTTGTATATCCCAGCAAAACTTTGGTAAATTGTTGGAAATATTTTAGGCATAACAAGGTAAGAGTTGCCATCACCCTTTGCATTATTTTATAAATAATACGACACTGAAATGTACTGATTGCAATATTTTAGTAGGTGCATATCCAGAAGCTGCAAAAGGACTATAACAATCACTTTTTAGAATTGTATTATATAATTACTTATTACCAGGGTGCAAAAAATAAATTATTATAAGTTATTATTAAGATTATAAATATTACTAAAGCTCTTGTAATTCATAATATTTAAATAATTAGTTTTTTTTGTCATTCTAATTTAATTCATTTAATGTTTAAAGTATCTGGTGATAACATCTTATTTAAATCTTAAATTGTAAACAATGAATCAAGAAGTCCTTAAGTGTAACGGTTTATTCAACGTATCAACTTATTGCAGTACTTTCTTAACAATGACTTATTTGACACTCTCAAAGGGAAACCCATTAAATTAATTTATTGTTTTCTTTTTCTATCTCCCATTAAATGGTATTGGAAGTATTTGTTGGGATGCAAGTGATTGGTTGGCAACAAGTATAAATTTGATTTTAAAAAAATGTATACAACTAATTAATGTTTTTTTTGGTTTTAATTTTAAAACATAATATTTCACAGGTACGAGTATCATAAAACAATTTTAAGTCACTTGTTTTTGGTCCCATTTAAAAACTTACATAATATACCCTTAGTCCATTGCCGTCTAAAACATTAATCTATAGGCCATTAAACTTTAATCGTTTAGTTTTTTCTACCCGTAAATTTATGATTTTTTATTTGTTTTTATTTTAACCAGCAATCGACCAAAAAGGGCTAATCTAACTTTTCTAGTTATTTCAAATTATAATTTTTATTTCATAGTACTTTTTACATTTAAAGAAGTTAATTTATAACCCTTTGAGACATATAAATTTTTACAATCTTGCAAACATTACCATCAACCCTTTAATTTCGTGGCAAATAAATTTGTAACTAGTTAAATGTTGGTAATACAATTTGTTCTTTTTTTCTAATTCCTTTTGTAATTTTGTTTATAAATGAAAAATTGTGCCTTCAAGTGGAAATAAAATTCCTGAAGGATTACAAAGATTATAAATGTTTAAAAAAAAAATCCTATTTTAAACATAAAAAAACTCTATAACTTTTCACATAAAATTAAAAAAAAAATGGATTTTAAGCAACAGGAAACCTTTTTCTAAGTCCATAGCAATTAGAAAATTTTGTTTTTAAATTTTATTTTCTTTACCGGTTGTTTTAAACTTTTCTTTTTTTTTGGGATATTTAAAATTTATAACAACAAGTATCCCCAAAAAATTAAAAGCAAAAAACAAAAATTAGAAACTTTTGTTGCATGTTAAAATTTATTGATCCCTTTTTTCAAGTTGACAAATTTTTGCTTTTTTTCTTAATAAATTTCTTTTTGTTTCAAAAATGAAGCAATATTGAATGAGTAATGTTTGTACTATGTTAAGAGTACACTAAGGAAAATAAAATTGTGAAACAAAGTAGATTTTATTAAAATGCTGCTTATTAGTAAAAAAATATATATTTAATTAAAGGTGTTTTTTTCAGAAAACATAGGTTTTGAATAAAAGCTAATATTTGGTATAAAGCTACGTTTTAAATTAAAGATATAAAATATACTTTCTTTATTTATAAAAGCCACTTTCTTATAAAAAAAAAAACTTTTTATAAAAGGCATTTGTACACAAAAAGTTCTTTTTTATTACATTTTTATAAAAGGTATATTTTTTGTAAAAAATACTTTTTAATAAAAGGTATTTATTATTAAAATGCACTTTTTACATAAAGGTGCTTATTTATAATTTTAATTTTTTCTTTATAAAAATTAACTTTTTTATAAAAAGGTAATTTTTATAAAAAGGTATTTTTTATAAAAAGTACTTCTTGTAAAAAGGCACTCTTTTCTAAAAAGTAATAAATTTTTATAAAGGTAGTAAATTTTTGTAAAAGGAACTTTTTATAAATGGTCCATTTTTTCAAAAGGTACTTTTTATAAAAGGTCATTTCTCATAAAAGGTATTTTTAATCAAAGGTAATTTTTTATAAAAGGTCTTTATTTATCAAAAAAGTACTTTTTATAAAAAGTACTTTTTTAAAAAAGGTACATTTTTATAAAAGGAGATTATTTATGAAAGGTTCTTTTTTATAAAAGGCACTTTTTATAGAAAGTACTTTTTTATAAAAGTTAATTTTTTATAAAAGATACTTTTTTATAAAAAGTACTTTTTTATAAAAGCTTTTTTTTTATAAAATATACTCTTTTATAAAAGGTACTTTTTTATAAAGGCCACTTTTTTATAGAAGGTACCTATTTATAAAAGGAATTTTTTCTTAAAAGGCCCTTTTTAAAAGGTACTTTTTTATAAAAGGCACATTTTTATAAAAGAAATATTTTTTATAATAGATCCTTTTTATCAAAGGTACTTTTTTATAAAAGTAACTGTTTTATAAAACTGCTTTTAATAAAAAGGTACTTTTCATAAATGGTACTATTTGATAATAGCTACTTTTTTATAAAAGATACCTTTTACAAAAGGTACTTTTTATAAAAGGAAGTTTTTTAAAATGTATTATTTATAAACTTTAATTTTATTATAAAAGAGGGTTTTTAATAATAGGAACTTTTTTATAAAAACTTTTTAGTATATTTTTATAAAAAGGTAAATATTTTTTAAAGATTACATTGTTTCCTGAATTGGCTGAAAATGATTGAAATTTAAATCACGCCCACATATGTATTTGAAGAAAATCTTTTTACTATTTTTTTTATCAGATATCTTTTAAAAAATAGATTCATTTTCCAAAGTTGAAACATTTTTATAAAATTTACTTTTTTATGAAAGAAAACAATTTACAAAAAACATGTCAAACATTTTTATGAAACTTTACTTTTTTAATATTCATCTACTTACAAGTTTTTTTAAGTGTACTATAAATACAGTCTTAATTAAGCAATTGCCAAACTTTTTGTTTAGACCCATAACACGGTGTGACAGTGATTTTTGACATGTGCAGTGACCAAGTGTTGGTTTTTGATCCCTTACCATCGTCACAGCCTATAAACTTAATAAATTTTTAATCGATTTTTAATTAGTTGGCCTTTTCAGTTTATACCAAACTAAACTGGGTGAAAATAATTTGAATAATATCAAGATTTTTATTTTCTTTTCTATTTTTTGAAACATTTCTTTAGGAAAATATTTTCTTTAGAAGACCATTTCACAACCCCTTTAGAAAATCGATTTAATCGATTTAGAAGATCGATTTAAAAATGACTGATGTGCAAAAAAAAAAAAAATTGCCTTGATTTTGGCAAATTTTTAATCATTTTATATAAATAAACTCTCTTTCATCTATAAAAACGCACTTTTCGTATAATTTGGAACAAAAAAGTTTTCACATAAAAATCATATTAAAGTTGAAAGTAAAACATGTATATATTTTTGTAAACATTTCTCCGTAGTTTTGTTAAACTTTTAAAAGTGTACACATCATAATACCAAAAACACAATTATTATTCTTTCCAAAACTCTTGAAAACTACAAAACGATGGGATAATTACTAAGTTAAATTTCTTTGATCAGCAAAGTCTTAATAAAGTGTGTTTTTGTAATAATTAATTCAGATTTTTAGTGCCTATTAATATTGCTGAAAACTGTAATGTGATCTACTCCACTAGACCCTAAACCTACACATCACAGAGAGAAAAACAATAAATTATTGTATATTTGATTTAAAACCCTACATTTATAAGTACATTTGTAAACTTAGTATGAATCTTATTAAAAAAAATGATTCTAGTTAAAACAAGCTATTTCACATTTCAATTATTATTTAAAAATTTCAGATTTTGCTTTTGCATTTTAATAACAAGTTAAAAAATATTTAAACTTAGTTAAATTTAATTGTATTTCAGCTTGCATTTAAAACATTTTTCTGTGTGTTGGGTATTTGAAAAGTATATTAAATTTTTTATTTTGTAACACCATGTAATTTTTGCCTTATGATCCTGTAGTTTTCTCTTAGAAAAATGTGATACTAATTGTAAATTTCTTTGTTGTTAAAACTTTATAAAAACTAATTAAGAGAAATTTACATTTTATACCTTTTTCGTGAGTTGAAACACTTAGTACAGATAACTAATCTAACTATAACTAGAATTAAACATTTACAAGATATATTTCATTTAAATTTTATTCACGATTAAGAATCAACTTTATAACCTTAACCAAAATTACATGAAAATAGATCTTTAAAATGTTATATTGATAAGTTATTCAAACTTAAGGGTTTTCTTAAGAATTTTTGCTAATTTTTAACTGTTCCAGGGTTACCCTTTGTCTTATTATACTAAGAGTATTTAAATTTTATATTTTATTCCAATTAATAAAAATAATATTATGTATAACTATTTTTAAGGTAAAATGTTTATTTCCTTTTAAACCCTCTTAATTCATCTTAATTTATTTCTTAATATACATATACCTTTACACATAATTTAATATATTTGGGCAATTCACAGCTGGTATTGTATTTTGTATGTTGTATTAAAATACAATATACAAATACTTTGTTGTGAACAGTCAGTTGTATTTTCATGTTGTAAAATGTCAAATAGTAAAGAAGAATAAAAATATTTATAATTTTATCGAAACAAGAAGAAACAAATAAAAATAAAACGAACAATAAAGGTGAAAATGAAAAAGACAAACTAATAATTGCCTTATGTGAAAAACATAACATCGCTTCCAGATACCAGGCTGTCTTCAATTATAGCGCACTATAATTCGGCTTCCAAACAAATCGTCAAGCTCATCGAAGTAGTTGCACATCTTTAATAAAGTACATAAAACGAAAAAAAATTTATTGCTACTAGTATATATGTAAAAAAATTCACTTTTAACAGTTCCGCCATCTATACTGCCGGCTCCTGTTGACCCCTCCTATGCTTCAGCTTTGTTGTAGCTAACTCGCATATTTCTGGTTTTTGCTCTAACCTGCGTCCAATGAATCGGAACATTTCCTCCCTACAGAAGCGCTTGAAATAGCTTTGAGCTGTTGGCTTCTGAAATAAAACTCAATATTAGAATATATATTCATTGACACAAGAGGCACTAATACATACCTCGAATTCCCGATTTTCCATTAAAAAGTCAATTTAAGACTTTTTCTTCTGCCACTGACCACTTTCCTGTTGGGTTTAGGCGAATGCGTTTTGGTTGAGACTAAAAAGATAAAATACATATGAGATATATATATAAACGTATATTTTTAAAGGAATAAACTTACCGATGTATTTGTATAATTTTTTATCAACAAATGAATTTTTTTGTTCTTTTTATTACAAACTGGCATTCACTTGATACTGATATGTTATGATATAGAATACAACACCTTATAAACACAGCAAATGAAATTGTAAAGTTGTATCAGATTTTTAAGTGTAAATTACCAACAACAATTTTACACTATTGTAAAGAAATGCACGATACAACAAATATAACGATACAATAAACGTTGTGAATTGCCCAATGGTAAGTGTAGTCGTATTAATTCAACTTAGTTTTCTAATTAAACCAAATGCTAAGGATATATATCTTAAATTTAGTCTATATTTAGAGAAATACAATAATATTTCCATTTACAAGCCACAACACCTGGTTATAACTATAGCTACTTTTATAATAATATCACATTCATCCTTAACCTGCATAAACAGGTATGTTGATGGTATAAATAGTAATACAACTATGCACTAGTTGTAAATTTATAAGACATGCCTAATATTTTAAAAGTAACATGGATGTCATCATAAAAACTAAAGATGGGTAAGTGAGTGAAATAAATAATTATCGATTATTTTATTTTTTTATTTTTTCTATAAAGAAATTTTAAGATCTACAAGAATACACCAAAACCCTTGAAAATAACTTTGAATTAATAGAAATTGCGTGAGTACAATAAAAATTACTTATTTGAGTAGTAAGGTAAAAAACAATATAGTACGTGGTACAAATTTAGTTAATGAGCGTGCTTGATATAAACTCAAAATTTACTCACGCATCCATCTCAAGTAGAAAACAACTATTATTTAAATGCATATGGATTTCATAGTAGTACGAACGACGATAAGAAAATGTTAGTATCATTATTTTAAGGGGTGTAAATATCATAAATTACTTCATTAACCTGATACATATGCACACTGGAGTACTGGCATCAACCACTAATGAATAACTTCATTTAAAATAATCTATGATTGTAGTTATGTCACATATATTGTTTACATAGAAAATAGGGTGGTCCAATATAAAAAATAATTGAAGTAATAGAACATGATTGAATTGAATACGTATAACATACTTGGAGAGGATCTTCAGTTCCCTACCAGAGTTTAAAGTTGACGATATTAATAAAATAAAGTTTAACATTATTGTTTAAGTATAAATAAAAAGAAAATACAGATTCATTGTGACAACCGACGAATGGTTTGGTTGGAGACACCGATATATACGTTTGTCATGACGGAAATACGGTTAATACAACATAATTTCGGGTGAAACCATATATTTTAATTGTATCAGGAACACATTTGTTTGAGACTACCAATACACTCAGTAGACAAGAAATTCAGTTGTGACGATGAATATTTTTTCTATGTATATAAATTAAATGCGTTTGGTCTGTACATTTTAGTATCGTCATTTTGTCTGTTAAATCAACTTAACTAGGCAATTGCTCCTCTCAAGCTTTTTACGAGGTAAGCCCCAAACTGAACACATACTATCCGATTTAATCAAATTGAACTTTGATTCTTTACTAAATATCGTAAAGCGTTTTTCTATTTCTGTACGATCTAGTTCTGGTATTTTATTGCAAACCTTAGTTTAAAAAAGTTAAACAACAAAATATGATTAGATAAAGTTAAAAAATCACAGTTTTGTTAAGTTACCTTTTTCGGATGTATTTCTGGATCAGCAAACGTTTTTTCGCTGGCCAGTAACTTTTCTATTGCACGTCTTCAAATTATACCAATAAAATTTTAAGATTTTCTAATCTCACTAGGAGTAGCAAATTGTTTTTTTTTTTTAATGAAGCATGTTTTTTCTGCCATCACGCGCAGAAATTTTTCGTGGACGTTCTTTAAAATTTTTTGCGAATACCTATTTTGTCGACTAATTCTTTTTTAAAAATCAGTTAACTATAGATAAATTTATAATATACTTTTTAGCAACGGATATTTGTTATTTTCTCTTTTAAGACAATCTTTCTAGACAATCCCATCAAAACCATACATTACCAAATAATGGGTAAAGTAATGTATAGCCACAGGGGCCGATGGATTACTTTACACCTTACTTCATTGATGAATTTTATAGGCGATGAGCCTTAAAGTAATGTATATACCCATTACTTTAGAGGTGATAATGTAAGGGGTTACTTATATGGTTACGAGAATGGAAAAGTAATGTGTATAAAAATAGATTTTAAAAAAAGATTAAGAAAGAAAATATTTGTAATTAAAAATAATGTGGTCAAGATGGAAATCGAACCAGGGAAATCTGGTTGCCAGCCAAGAACTCTAGCTACTGAGCTATCGACGCATATAGTATTTGATTGCTCTAAACTTAAATGAATTGTAGCGCTTCTTTTTTTCGCTAGTGTTGTCAAAACAAACATACTTTACCCTTTTGCTTACAAAAAACACAAAGTAATGTATCTAAAAATAGATTTTCAAAAATATTTCAATTATTACTTTACATTAATAAATCATATATTACGTAATCCATAATGAGTAACTTATTACTTTATGCTTGCAAATAATGAAAAAGGTAACGAGCTATCATTACAAGGTAACGCATGAGAATATCGTATCCATTACCAAAGTTTTGCTGGGATATTTACCCCCAACGGTTCTTAGTATACCGCCCAGTACCATCAATAATTAGAAACTAAACTTAAAAACTCTTGCAAAGAATATTTAACGCTATTAAGAGGTTAAACTTTGGAAATGTACCGGTATTTTAAAGATTTTTTTGTTGTTTTTTATACCCGCCACCATATATAGTGAGGATATATACCAGTTTGTCATTTCATTTGTAACATGTCGAAATATAGGTCTAGACCCCATAAAGTACATATATTCGTGATTCTTATGCGAAATTAATTAGATTTAGCTATGTCCGTCTGTTGAAATGGCAATCACAGTTCGAAGATGCAAGCCGGGGTGCTAATTTTTAGCTATCTTAATAGAAATCCTGCCGAGCAGTTTGGTATTGAAAACGAGTAAAATCGGTCAAGCGGTTGAAAAGTAATAAGTGAAAACTTGAAGGTACCTCTAAATTTTCCATACAAATTTGTGTATTTCAGTACAATTTCATAGTACCGACAGGTAAATAATTTATTTTCTAATATATTTTCACCAGTCGCATAGAAGTGAATAATATTATCTATTTACCTCAAATATTTTTCAACTCCAAAATTTTTTTCACCAATAAATTTTTTTTAGTATGAAAATTTTTTAACCACAAAAATTTTATACCATTTTAAAAATTTGTTCCCACCACAAAAGTTGTTTTAAGATCCAAAAAAAAATTGTTCACGTCAAAAAATTGTTTTCACCTCCATAATTTTACTTCTAAAGTTTTTTACATTATTTGTATCAAATACAGTTGAGAATACTTTTTTAGGCGATTAGTGGAGGGTATTCAAAGATTCGGCACAGTAAAATTTTAGAATTTTTTTTTACTTGTTATTTTAATTTGCTGCATATGTTTTGTACATTTTTTTAAGGATTTTTAAAATTTTTGATGTTTTTGTTTTTAAGCAATGCTAATGTTGGAGAATTAATCATTGCATTCGTTTTATAACATGATCGCTTACAAACTTGGATAAAAAATATATCTTAAAATATACATTTGATAAAATATCATAATTATTACTTATGATATGAGCGCTATTAATTGACTCAATATCTAAAAAACACGCTTTATCGGTACACCCTAATAGAAAGTTACCTAATACAAATTTTGACTTTCGGTGTAAGACTGTAAGGTATTATTTATACCAAAATGAATTATAGCAGCAAAATATACTGCTTACTTAGAATTGTGATTGTACAAAAGCTTTTCTGTGTACTTCTGTAATGTGAAAAATATGCAGTGTTATACATTTTATTGGATTTTCTTAAACAAAAAGCATAACTTATCGAAGTGCAATTGCAAACCGAAATATTACATATTACATTTTAAAGTAGTAAATTTACAAAAAATTTTTAGAGTGTAAGCAACATTTTCCCTATATTTTTCGATGTGGATTTCGCTAGTATAACCAAACATACAAATAGTGTTTCAGTACTTAAAATCGTGTCAAAATGTTATTGAATTTATGTTATTTAGATATATGATTATGTGGTACTCTATAAAAATTGACCTCATTCTCTCCCAAAACTCTATGTTGGCCAATATGAGATCAAAAATATTTTCTTTTGTGATTTATATAACTTTAATACGCGTGAAATATTGTAAAAAACTATTGAATTCAATTATTAAATACTGTCAAAGTCCTGAATAATTAATGACATATTGCCAGACCCATTATTTATACAGAAATATTTTTTATGTCGCAACAAATTTTGAATTTTTTTTTGCATTTTCCAAAACTTTGACAATTAAAATACGATAAAAAAAATTAACTTGAAATATGTTTATTCTGCGATGACTTCAAAGTGTTTTTTCAACAAGAATTTGAGACCTACATTACGTCATTTCAAAAGTATATTAAATATGTTTGATTTCTGTAAATGAGCACTTTAGAAATTATTTCTAGTAATTATTTCTACTAACGATTGTCCATATGACGGCAACAAACAATTTATTTCAAAAATATGATATTATTATTTGAATATTTAACAACAGTTCAAATATGCTCTTTTTTTACTGTTTCCACTTCGGTACTCGATAAACCGATTCCTGGATTAATTGCCTCTATTTCGGTTAACGTCGAAATAAATAATTTAAAATTCAAATAATGATTCAACCCGAATAATCGATTAAAAAGGTTGATTAACAGGTTTCTCAATAACTTATTTATTCTTTGATCTTTAGGTTTTTTTATAAAAAGTTCTATTAATTTTTCAATATTTCGCTACTCCATTGTGTAGCATCTTCAGGAAAGAATAATTATAAATAACATTAAAGTTTTTTTATTAAAAATAAAATCATTGTTTTTTGTTACAATTTGTTTATTTTTTGTCATTATAATTATTCTTCCTTAAAAATATTAAATAATAAATAATACTTTTTATAAAAAACAAACTGTAAGATACAAAAATAAATTATTTATTAATAACATAAAAAGGTTAAATAAAAGATAAAAATAAATAATTTTTCTGTTATTTTTCTTGACTTTGGCAAGAAAATCGTAGAAAAAACATGAACTAAAATACAATCAGAACTCGAAGTTTAAAGAAAGCTAGAGCCTTTCAGCAGAGCTTTAACGAAAAACAATATAAAGTTACTTATGTTATAAAATAATAATATAAAATTTGATTTAAATTCGAAAACTGTACACACAAGATATTTTCCGATACCGACTGTAACAAATTCAAATAATTTCTTTTTGTTTTTATAATCAAAGTAGTTTATTTAAATACAAAATTATTTCAATAAAAATTACAAGAAATTATTCAAATATATATACACACATATAAAATAAATATGTGTGTGTGTTATGTTTTGTAAATACAGACAAGTAGAAAAAACTTTCAATTTGAAAAACAAACCACAAAACCACAGTTAAAATTTAGAATTAAGTTGTTTAGCCAAAAATATTTAAGAATTCACTTATTTGAATTTTGAATTGCACAACACACAGAAAAATCGTTGAGGACTTTTAAGGAATATGTTTGATTTTTATATATTTTCTAATAGATACCCAGCAAAATAAGATCTGAGGAAGAACACGAAGTTGTGAAAATTCCGGTGAATCATTAATGATTTTAACATTGGCGTGTCATTGGGAGGAAGTAGTTTGTTTGGGTGCTATGAAAAATCGATGAGCAGATGGACTTTTTCATTAGTTTAGGGATGTTGTTAAATATAGGGACCACAAAATAAATATAGGGAGTTGCTTTTTTTAAGTTAAAAATGTGATTTTGAACAGGCTTAGAATTATTATTCCGACCAGGACAAAGTGAATATCACTGCTATGCAAAATATGTTTTCAATAAGGCATTTAATGACTGCAGGAATTAACCATTTATGGACTAACTAAATAATTGTTTTATTTACTAGTAGAGGTTAATAACAACATTTTGGAAGTTGTTTAAAATGACTTCTTACTAATCGAAAAATTTGCACTATTAACTTTTTTGGATGTTCTGAAAAAGAGATTCGTAAAGAATAAAATCCATTTTATTTTGCTTGGTAAGGTTATCTAATCCTTAAGCTTAAAGCAGGTAGTGAAACAATAAGGGAACAGTGGCAGTTCTATTAAAATTGGTATGTTAATTTCGCAAAAACTATTCATACCATATTATTAAGAATTTGTTATTGAATTTGTTTGAAGGCAGCTATTGTTTATTTAGGCATTTTTTTTATTCTGGACAGTGTTATATAAAGAAAACTATAACCAACTTTATCGACTATCTACACCGCGTTTTTAGGGGTTTTCTTCCACTGAACACGTCTGAAATTTTCTTTTTTAAAGAGTCATCAGATTCGTTTGAAAAAACCCAAGATTATAAGGCATGATTCTTTAAAAAAAATCTCAGGATGCTTTGAATTTTATTAAAAACAAACACTTTACAAGCCAACGCAATAGATTTAACGTAATATTTCAGTAAAAACCAGCTCTTTGTCTTCTTATTGACGAAAGAAATACATTTATTTTGCATTAAACAATTAATCGATTAATCGCCAATTTCTGCAATTAATCGACCCGAATAACCAATTAATCAATTTTCTTAATTTTTTTTCAAATAATGACCTAACCGATTAACCGGCAGGGTCGAATAATTGAAAACACTAGTTCAAGCCCACCTTAAATAATGTAAATAAATAAGGGAATATGCAGACATGTTATGTGTTTTTGTATTGTTCGTTAATTATTTCCATTAAAATAACATTGCAGTTTAAACATTGTTGTGAAAAAAAAATTTAACAGAAATGCAGGTAAAACAATTTATATTTTCCTTCAAATTTAATGGCTATACAAAATTTGATTACTTTTACACCATCTTAGCATTGATGCTTATTTTAATACTTTATGACAAAGGCCATAAAAATCTTTAAAATGTTAAGTAAAGAAATTGTATATAACTAAGATACTTTTGTTAGCAAAACTTTAATAAAAAATAAAGTTACATTATTTTTTTACACATTTTCCTTTTTATAGTAGTCCTACAAACTTTACAGAAGGGGAAAAAAGTTTTGTAAATATATAAAAAGAGACTATAAAAGTAAAATGAAGGAAAAAAAATACACTTGGAGTCTATTGTTTGCTAGATAAATATTTATTGAGTTTGTCTTTTCATCTTTTTCTTCTCAACTCACCTGTGTCAACTGTCAATATTGATTTAAAGTCAATTTATTTTTTTATTGTTTATCAATTTTGTGATTTGTTAATTTTTTTTCTATTTTCTATTAACTCACACCAGGTTTTTTCTATTAAAATGCAAAAATATAAATTAAATAAAATTGTTATTTTATGTTTTTTTTTTTCTAAATCCACCCTCAACAACATTTTTAGCGATCGATTAACAATTTCTATTTATTTATGCAATTTAAACATGTTATAAGTACTCAAACATTTTACACTTTGTAATATTCAACCAAGTGAAAACGTTATTTTTTTTTCTATACACATTTCTAGTATTTTGAATAATATGCTGAAAAATATTTTTTAAAAAAGTACTCAATTTAAATACGATTTAACAAGTTGTAAACGCTGCTTAAGAAGTATATAAAAAAAATTTACGCTATTTGCTCTCTTAATGTAAAAATTTTATTATTGTACATTAATGTTTTAAGCAAAATTATAATTTATTTAATACTGAAGTATACTTGAATGAAATAAAAAAATAATATCAAACGTAATTTCATATTTGAAGGGTCTAGAATTAAAAAAATTATTAGAGAAGGAGTTTAACATTACCAAGGAATTTGTAAAGTTTATGTTAATGTAATCTTAATATTTAAAAGTTTTGGTGAATCCACGCTTAAAACGAAACGGTTTTCAATTTTTTGTACGGTGATGCCCACATTTTGACCCCTGCTGGATATGTTATTGTCAACTGCCTAAAGAAATGTCATTATTTAATAACTACATTGATCTCCTGCTGAATTGTCCTGCTGATACGTTTACCAGTTTTAATTTTTGGGACTGTAGAGTGTTAGTGTTACTAGTTTTAAAGAAGCTAAACAAAAATTCTTCCCTTACATTACCTTATTTTTAATTTAATATGTATAATACATTTTCTTTATTATAAAAACTTCCGTAAATTGTTTTCTCAACTAAAATATTATTTATTGTGTGAAAATTTTCACTTAATTAAAAGCAAACCGAAAATATAAATTGAAGCCATTTTGCAATTAAATCACTTTACAAATATTTACTTCCTCCCTCTAAGCCATGTATGAATGATTTACAATTAACTACAACATTGTATCATTGTTTTTAAATATAATCAAAACATTAAGAAACTGCAGTTGTAAGTCAATTTTAAGTAATTTTTCACAAAATAAAACAAAAAATAAATAAATAAACAATACAATTTATTTGAACACAAAGTTGTACCCTTAAAAATAACTGTAAATTTTCCACTTAAAGCCAACAAGAGGTAACGTCAACATGATTTGTTAAAAAGAAAAACAATAATAACGACAGGTGAATGGAACAGCGGAAATATGATTATAAAATTCAAGCTTATAAAATCGTCAGTGATTTTACGAAAATTTTGTTAGTTAAATTGAAAATAATTATAGGACGACTAAATATTTGAAATAATTTTGTAAAAAATACATATTGCAATTTATGTAAATAATACATGAGAAAATAAAACAAGCACATTGATATAAATTTTTTTTTTTTATTTTTTCTTTACAGGTATGTTTTATTCTATATAATATGGAAGTGGTTTATTATGATATCCTTTCTTCAATTAAGTAAGTAAATAAAAAATACACTTTTAAAAAAAAATCCCAGGTTATTAACATCATCATGAGTAATTTTTACATCAATACCTTTAGAATGTAGTTGCATGTATAAAGTTTTCAAATGTTTCTGCAACACTCTCTTATATAATATTGATATACTGACATGTCAACTATAATCGCATATTATGCTTTACGTGTACATTCACACTACGTTTTGACCATTTTTATGCTGCTTTATAGCCACCGAAAGAGAGATAAGGTAAAATACTGACAGTGTCCTTAAAAAAATAAAAGCAAAAAGGATTATGTTATAATGATATATGTAAGTACTTAAGCAGTCATATTTTTATGCATACAAGCAGAGAAAAAACATAGTTGAGGCAATCATATTCGAAAAGTTCATATATTTTTGGGATTATAATTATGCCAACCATAGTCGTACTATAATATCGTTACTATATTATAAATATAAAATAACCATAAAAACCGTAATATACAGGTTGGTTGAAAAGTTACTGCGCTCACCAAGAGATGGCACTGCTAGCTCCAAACTTTTTTTGACGTGTCATTGATTTTTTTTAATATGGAAAAAATTTTATATCGTGCAGTCTTTGTTTTGAAGGGTTTAAAAGCAAAGGAAATTTATGGACAATTGTTAGAAGTGTATAAGGAATCCTCACCTTCAAAACGCACCGTTGAATTTTGGGCTGGTGAATTTAAACGTGGTCGTACAAGCCTTGGAGACGATCCACGCGAAGGACTACCAAAAACTGCAACAACAGCAGAAACATTGAGCAGGTAGATAATATGGGTAGTGAAGATCCAAGTTTGACTAAGCGTGAAATTGCAAATGCCATAGGCATCTCAGACGAACGAGTATTCCATATTTTACATGAAGAATTACGTATGAAAAAACTGTTTGGAATGTTAGTGCCGCACACATTAACAATTCAACAAAAACTGGATCGAAAACAAATTTCTCAGCGTATTTTGGAGCGTTTTAAGCCGAATAAAACCGACTTCTTGCATCGTTTTATAACTATGGATGAGACTTGGATCTACCACCATGATCCTAAATTGAAACAAGAACGTTTACAGTGGACTGAAGCTGGTTGTTCAGCTCCAAAGCAGGTGAAGACACAACGATCAGCAAAGAAGGTTATGGCATCAGTTTTTTGGGATGCAAAAGGAATTTTGTTGATTGATTATCTTCAGAAGGGTAAAACAATCAACTCTGAATGTTATTGCGGCCTTTTGGATCAGCTAGATAAAAAAATTCGTGAGAAAAGACCTGGTTTAAAGAAGAAAAAATCATTTTTCATCAAGACAATGCACCTGCTCACAAAAGTGTTTTGACGATGGCTAAATTCAAAGAATTAAAGTACGAATTGCTTGAACAGCCCAGATTTGGCTCCCAGCCATAGCAGCCGTAGACGGTTATTTTGCAGAGCTTCCGGAAAACCATTATAAGGATGGGATAAAATTATTGGAAGATCATTGGAACAAGTGTATTGAGCTTCTAGGAGATTATATTGAATAAAAAAATATATTTCGTAACAAAAACAGTATTCTTTCATTTTGAGCGCAGGAACTTTTCAACCAACCTGTTGTCCCTTCTATTATATTATGATTCGAAACTATGCAAAAGTTATTTAAAATTAAGAATATTTCTTAAAGAAATGTTTTCGTAAAGGAAAAATTTGATGTTAAGGACTTTCTTCACAAAACTTAGTTGATTCTATGAACTTTTCGAAGAAGAATTGTTAAACAAAATTTTAAATTTTAAGACTCTTACTAAAAATATATAGATTCTATGGACTTTTTCTAATAGAAAAGAAAGTCCTTAGAATCCAAGTATTTTTCATTATGAAAAGTCCTTAAAATCTAATATTTTTTTATTCAAAGACAGGCCTTCGAATCTAAGTTTTTGTTTTAAATATATGAATTTTTATCTAGGAAACAATTTGCAGAATTTGATAATTTTACTTTAAGGAAAAGTCTCTAGAACCTACAAATATTTCTATCAGAAATATTCGTTATCAATTATTGCTATTACGGAAAACTCGCGACACAAAAAAAAATTAAATAAAACATGATTAAATTCAAAAGAATTAACTATTTATTTATTTAAATATTTGTTATAATTAAAATTATAAAAAACTTAGGTCTTTGTTTTTATAAAATAGAAAGTTAATATATTACTTGTTAGTATTTGGTTATGGATACTTAAAGTTAAATTAGATTTCAGTTTGTAATTCATATATTTTATTTATGTTGTCCTCGGATGGGTAATTTAATAAGTATATAACACTTCTTGAGTTAGATATTCGTCGACAAAGGTTTTGAATGTGCGAACAGTCTGATAGAAGGTAAGAAACTGTTAAAGTTGCTAGGTTGCAAAGTGAGCATACAGAATGGGAATTTCCAGACATTAGATACTGGTGGGTGAGTCTGGCGTGTGTAAGACGGAGTCTTGTAAAGCATTTATTTTTTTTTGTAGTTTGTTGATATTGGGAGGAGTATGGGTGTTTTGTTTGGATTAATTCTTTAGTAAAGATGATTGTACCTACTCCATTTAATCCGGATTGAGGTTTTTAATTTTGTGATTAAACTTCTAGAATTAACGTTTTTTGTGTGGGGTACGACGCAGTATGTTGGATGCAGATGTGCTGCTTTAGCTGCTTTATCGACAGCTTCGTTTCCTCTAATGTCGATATGGCTTGGATCCCATAATAGTTTGACTTTGTTTCTCAATTGGATCGGCATCTGTTGAATAGAGTGTATAATTTCGCTTCTGTTTCTGAGGTTAAAAGCAGCGTCAAAAACAGATATGCTATCTGTGCATATGATGAATTTGTTTTGTGAAGATTTACATATGCTTAGCGGAACTGAAAAAACTTCAGCTTCAGCTGTCATTTTCGTTTGACAATTATAAAAAAGACGACACAAAATTAAACATAACATAATGAAATTTAAAATAATTAAATAAATAATATTCTTTATTGAGCCAAAGATCCTTTATTTATAAAAATTTAATTATAAATCTTTATTTATCCCAATATTTTGTCACCACATTGGGTGACTTCTTCAGGGGAAATTGTCTTTTTTTTTAAATTTTAATTGATTAATTATAAAAAAAGACAATTTCCCCTGAAGAAGTCACCCAATGTGGTGACGAAATATTGGGATAAATAAAGATTTATAATTAAATTTTTATAAATAAAGGATCTTTGGCTCAATAAAGAATATTATGTAAATAGAGAAGATCGAAGAAAACTAAAATAATTATAATTAAATAAATTTTTACAAATTATGAGGAAAACCAAAAAAAATTAACATAAGCTCGGCGATGAGCAATTTTGTGCTTTTGACGCTTTGTACTTATTGCTAAGATTTTTTCTCTAATATACATTGATGGAATGGGATACAAATTATTTATAAAATATTGATGTTTATGCTACGTATGATTTATGTTTCAAAATAATGCTGGAGTATATATTACAAAGTAATGCATTATGTTACTTTATATTAAAAAATAATGATATAGGTAATGAGTACACATTACAAGGTAATACATGAGTTTATCGCACCCATTACCAAAGTTTTCCTGGGATACAGTATGATAACAAATATAATCAAAATAAGAATTTTTAAAAACAACGAAATTTTTTATTTTTTAAATCACTTACAAAAATTAATAGTTTACTGTAAAAATAATGGTTTGGTAGATGCTTTAAGACCGATTCATATCTTTTTAGAAGAAGTTATATAATTTGTTTTTGTTGTTAAATACCTTGTCAAATCTTATGGCCGTTAAAAATTTAATTTAATTTTTTTTGCCCAATAAGACTCAACAACCTGTGTGAGAGTTTTCTTTAGCAAATTTGAGACTTTGAATACCCACAATGAAATTTTATGTGTAATTTTTGTACAGAATACTTTAAACCTATATCTGATATTTCATATGTCATTTTAGTCCTTTTTACAAGAAATTCCAAAAATAGCACATTTCAATGCTGCAAATTTAACTGTCAGCTTACCAAACATAGTATTCGTAACATGTCTTAATATAACAAAAATTTCTTTTGGTACTTTTACATATTTTAATAAAATTTTAAAAAGCATTTATGTGTTCATTATTGACATTGGTGCTGGTTCATATTTTCTTTGACACTTCTGGCAACAATTGCCTACAATAAAGAATATTTTTTTTTTTCATTTATGCAAAAATGAAATAAATTACATTCGCTTGCGGTAATATATTTTATTTTTTCAGTGCCACACGTGGTCTGTAATCATGATTGGCCAAAACAAAAACTTCTCTTAAAGAAGTAGGTAGGGTGCTAACACAATGCAAGACGTTTTAACTTTCTTTTTACTCAAGGCCCCCCCAACCAATGATTTTTACATAGGGGTGTCATAGGGTGGAAGTGTTCTTTTATAATTCTTTTTTATTGCATCTAAAGCCCTTCTTATGGTTTAGTGAAAAATTAGATCTTTTGATGTTCCCGAATAAATTTTGAATTTGTAATTAAGATGTTAACAGGACATCAGTAATCAGTTATTTTCACAATCTCACGGTATCTTATACTTGGGAATTTAACTGACGCATTTGTTGTTGTTTTCCATTATAAAGTTTGAGTTTGACTGTTGCTTAAATTGTAACTGGACATTCAGTAATCGAGCCTTATTTATTAAATTACTTTATTCAAAATTCTAGCAAATTTTTACTACAATAAATTTTTATCTTTTTGTTGCAATAATAACAACGATTTTAAATATTCAAACTTTCGTAAATTGTAAGTTAAAGATTGAAACAAATCACTTAAACTTAAACCATAGTTCTAAATGTCAAATTTATATATAAATATCTATAATTAATAGTGTTTGAAAAGTGTTTAATTTCACTAAAAATCACGTTTTTAGTAGATGTGTAAAAGAACTACCTTAGAAGAGGAAAATCAGAACTAAACGATTCATTGGAATCAATAAAAAATTAATTTCTTAAGATTCACTTCTATTTATTTTTCATGGGTATTTATTAATATTATTTTTCAATTTCAATCCAAGAAAAAGTCAGTAAAATCTGTTACACTAAGGCCCATTATTATAACTTGCCGATAGCTAAAGTTAGAATGTTATCGGACAGATTATTAGTTTTTCGTTATTATAAGTATACTTTAACCTTAAAGTGACCGATATGGTAAAGGTAAGTTCATCTTACCTTTAACTTTTAACGTAAGGTTTATGCATTTGAAGTTGCCATATTTTTTGCAGTGTAGCTGCCGTGTTGTTTTTTTACCGTATCTTTGCTGTTTGGTTTATTTCTGTGTTCGGTGTCGGCATTGTGATTTTTTTACAACAAACCTTTTTATTTTTTACACAATTTGAAGAAATTTTATTTGTCCTTTTTTTTTGTTTGCTGTAAGTAAATAAAAAAAAAGAACATCGTTGCCATTACGTATTTTTAAGAATCATTTTAATTTGGCAAAAGTATTCGGTTTTTGTTCTGGTAATTGCATATTTTCAAAAAATTTTATTTTATTTGATAAGGAAGTTGTAATAACCAAAAATAGTTAAAGGTCACTTTATTGTTAGTTACCTTTAACTAACACGCACCTTAAAGGCAAGTAATAATAATAGTAATTTACCCAAAAGTCGTATGAGTGATTTGTATTATAAATGCAAATATTACGTATACGTACTGGTGTACTTTAATTTGAATTAAACATATCCGAGTGTAGAATCAATATTGTGGGGTACCATTATTTTTTGAACTAAAACTAATAGTAATACCTTCTAGATTATTTTAAAAATAATATTAATAAATAATAAATAAGTATAAAACAAAAATAATAAATTAAGTCATTGCAAAAAAGTTTTCGAAGTATTTTCATTAAAATATAATCAAAAAATCTCTTGAGTCAATACAAACTTAAAATCTAAATATCCTTTTAAAAAGACCCAAAATTAAATTTACGTGTCTCGCGGTTTTTGTGTATCATTTTGACGTACTTACTTTGTAATTAGTTCTAAAAATGCCACAATAAGCATAAAACAGAAAAATAAAACTTGTAAATATTTGTTATATTTGAGTTAAATTTCAATTAGTTGAAAATGATTAAATATTTTTTATATTTCGTTTTTAAAGTTCACTTTTTTCAAATTAAAATGCTTAGTATAAAACCTTACTTTAGTTTCGGGCGAAAACTGTAAATTTGGCCGAAGTTCGGATACAGCTTTGAAAAATTGAATACAAACAGACATTTAAAAATAATCCAATTATTTTTTTAAAATCGCCACTTTTGCAACACCAATAGGGCAAGACACTTACCACCATTTTCATCACAATTTCATTATCTCTATTATTGATTTGGGTGTGGTAAATATCTTATTATTTTGTACTCTGATATTTTCGAAAATATTAATTATAGACGCAAAAAAATTTAAAGCGATATATCTTTAATAAGCCTAAATATTTTTTAATTAAAAGTTGGACTCAGGTGCTTTAAAACCTTATACCTACTTTGTATAGGCAAATCATAATTTCCGACCATGTGTGATGCACAAAATATTCAATGGAAATTGTTTTCGTACTGATGATCGTTTCATCATTATTATGGATTTTTATTGAATTTATATTGTTGTTATTTATGTTGCATATGTTGCCTGGTTGTATTTAAATAAAGTAAATTAAAAAGTTGATAAAAAATTTGAATTTTCACAAACAAATATCCCAGCCAACAAACGGTCTTTAAAATTGATCAAAAATAGGTGTACAAAGTCGTATTAAAATTTAAAATTTTTTTATGAAAGTGATTTACACTCAAACATGACTTGGAGAAATGATAGTGTCGATGCAAATTTTTTGATAGAAAATGTTTTACATCTCAAAAAAAGTTAATATTTAAATAATTTTTAACTCCTAAATTAGAGAGCTCGAAAAGCAATCTTATTTTAAATTAATTTTAGAGTCATACTTTTTGAGGGCTACTAAATTTACTGACTGGGATATAATTAAGTTTATGTGACTTTCTCCGAGAAAAGGGACCTAGTGTGTCACAAAACGGGTTTGGGCTTAAGAGTGGATTCTGGTACCTAAAAGGGTGTAGAATAAGATGAAATGTGTTAGATTTCTGATAAAAATTTATTTTTCCCATAAAAACGTACAAAACTAACTTGGGAAAATCGATAAAAATGAGAAAAACATTAAAATTTTACTTTTTTTGATTTTTTGGTTTTAAGTTGTTTTTTTTTTTCGTCAGTCTTCGATTTTTTTGGAGTTTGGACTTTTTTTCGGTGTTTCGTGATCTGGTACTTCGATTTCATTCCGTTTGACAATTTAATTTTTTTTCTTTTTTGACTTCAGCTTTCAGTATACGCACCTCAACGCTTGGCTGAGAGCGAACAGATTGCTGAGAACGAACAGAGCAGCAACAATAGCAAAGGTATTGTCACACTATAAGCGATTGTCACACTAAAAGCGAAAAAAAATACAACACCACATAGGCATGACGTCACCAAAGTCGGCACTCAATCATAACTAACCATACCAAATCGCATCTCCCAACTGAAGGTGTGTTCACAGTGATAATGCGTAATGAAACTTTAAATGCGTTTTTGTCAAAACTTCATTTTCACACACTAGGTCCCTTTTCTCGGAGAAGGTCACAAATACTGTTGTAAATATTTCCTTTTTAGATAAAGAAAACTTAAACAAGGGTGGATTATTTGTTCTACAATGTTTACCCAAATAATACGTTAATCACAGATCTGGAAGTTTGCCCTAAGACACTAACGTTGGCAACTCTTTTGGAGATAGAATGAAACATATATACACAATATATGTAGTATAGACAATTCTAATGAGTAGCACAACTTTCTCACTCACTCTCACATGTACTTCGTTACAGAAAACTACCAAGTAAAAAGTATGGATGGATTTTGAACCATTTGCAATAGGTTCGTTTCATCCAAACTAGAACAGGTTGTTTTATAACCAATGCTAGAACCAGTTAAAAAACTGGTTCTTGGCCAGTGTAACCCCACATTTTGACTCCTAGGAATTAGTTCTAAAACGTGTTCCATGGAACGGGTGGTAAAAGAATCTGTTCTATAATAGATTCTAAGGTAACGTGTTCTAAAATTTTTGCTGGGTAGTAAAAATATTATACCCTAAACCAAGTATAATTTGAGTTAAATTTCGGAAAGCGGTCGAAATTCCGGAAGGGTACTTATGCTTTTCTTATAAACAAGGTTCCGCCTTGTTTATATGTTTAGAAATAAATCTAAACGAAATTACATATAAAGCTTTTTTAAGCAAATACCGGCTTTTATGGGGACTAATCGTGATCCTTTTGCCATTTCAAGTCGATTTAGCGATGTCCGCCTGTCTGTTGAAATGGTGATCACGGGGGTACTCATTATTATATAGATTAATGGACATCCTCCCGAGCAGTGTGCTATTGGAAATGAGCAAAATCTGTCCAGCAGCTGAAAAGTTACACTTAAAATAGTTTGTAAGTAAAAATTACTGAAAAAACATTTAAAAGAAATGATATTTCATTTAAAAACCGGCCTACTAAATTTGCATTTAAATTAAATGCCTTTTGTTATTTATTTTTAAATGTTAATTAATCAACTGACACATCCGTAAGATACAAATGATATAATCAGTTAAAAGAAATGTCAAAATTTTACCTACCAATCCTTAAAAAATAAATGTTTTATTTTCATTTATTTGAAATTGTTTCCCTTTTTGTATTTTTTTTTTAATATACTACTACAATACAAAATGTATGTATGCATCGCTATAGATACTTTTTGTATGAATGTGTTTGTGTATGTATGTGTGTTTATGAAGTTCTTGCAATTTGTATTGAAAAATTTTATATAAAAAAAATTGTAGTTTTTTGAATATTTTTTTTTTTTTTTTTTTGAAACAGACAGCAAACAAAATTTAAATTTGAAATAACTGTAACGGACACAAATAAACCACAAGTTTCCATTTTGTTGGTAAAGTTTTATTAAATTTCAAACATATGAAAAAAATAAATGAAACTGAAAAAAATGGTAAATGATAGTAAATTATTTCGAATAAATGTATAAAAAATTTAATATAGATATTTCTTTGAAAAATAAATGTATGTTCCTTAATTTTTAAATGGAACGGAAAACTTTTTTATTAAACTACAAACAGTTAACTACATAATATTCTGAGGGTACCAGTGTTAGTCCGATTTTTTTTAATATGAGAGCAAAACATTTACAACCCAAATTACAACAATTTATCTACAGTTTTCTGCGTATAATGCCAATTCAAGAAGGAACTTAATTCAGGAGGTAGGTCTGAATATGTACTGATTTTAAAAATATTTAAGAGGGTTAAATATTTGCGACATGCATTTAGCAAATATCGGAAAGGTGGATTTATATAGGGACTGCGATCCAAATATGGTCAGATTTTCTTCAAATTTGGAAGCATAGTTAAGCCCATATAACATTTGTAATGCAAATTTCAATTAGAGCCTAAACCCATGGGGGTATTTTGGGGTAAAAAAAAATTGAGATAAAAATTTTGATATGAATATACAATTTTCACCAGACTCCAATATATAATTGTACTAACATATAGCATTTAAGAAAAATTTAGAGGTACCTTCACGTTTTATTAATAATTTTGTTTTACCGCTAGACCGGCTTAGCATATTTGCAATTCAACATTACTCGATATAATAACAAACAATCTGGGGAAAAACGAGGAACCTCACTCTCGCTATAACCCTAAAGCACAGCACTGTTAATCGTCTTTTTAAGAAAATTTTATTTCTTTAATTAACTCCCATTTTATTTAATTAAAAACAGTTCTTGCACTATTTTAGTTGGTTACAAAGTCTCTGTATAGTTTTCTTTTACATTGTTTTCCTAAATACACAATTTTGCAAATTAACCGACCACTTTTGTAAAATTGTTAAAATATTCATTAACAACAACCTGTAACAAATATCCCAACAAAATTTTTTATTATAAGGTAATGAGGTTTGTAAGAAGACATAAAGCTGGATAAACTCTTACCTTTCTATTACAAAATATATTATTTTAACAAGGACATAACCACCGGGATATTTAGAACAATGCAAGGGCAAGGTGTAAGATTCCAAAGTAATGCAAGGGCAAGAGGTAATAAGCACATTACTAAGGATTTGCTGGGATAAACTAGAATATTGATTATACCATATTTAATACACTAGATAGGATGCTGTTTTTTTTATTTCCAAAATACAAATCTTCTCATGTACAATGTATACTTTATCGACAAAAACCATTTTCAAGGAAGAAATCACGAATAATGAGGCATGTAAATACAATACCACAGAATTTAACAAGAATAAAATAATTCTTACTTCATTATTTGTCAGAGCGGAAAATGTTTCTACGAGTAATATAATAAAAGTACCTACTCATGCTATACTTAAGAATGTAAAATTACTCTGGTGTTGTTGGTGGATTAAATTTGTGGAAATTTAATTGTATTTAATTTAGCATTAATAATAAGATTGAATTACATTAAAAAATTGTAAGTAAAACAACAAAAGTTGTAAATTCTTTTTTTTTTTTTCAAGGGATAATGAAGTCTGTGTAAATATTTTTTTATACACAAAGTAACAGCATGTTAAAACTATATAATTTATATACAAAACAACTCAACACTAGGTAGACAATACGTTGTACTAAATAATTCAGTTCTTCCTCCAAGAAAATTATTTTCATATTATTAATGAATCTTTGCATAAAAGCAATAAAAATGCACTGAAATTCGTTAATGGAAACTTTTTTATCAAGCTATTGCTAGTTATTATAAAATTTTACGAAAAATTTCAAATATTTTAAATGAAGAAGTTGCAAAAAATATTTTCATAGAGAGTTTAAAAATTTTATTTTTCGTTTAATTTGTGAAGAAATATTTCATAATTTTTCATCCAATTAACTTCTCTCTGTGTATTTATATTATATTTTTGTTAATCATGATGCCTTTATTATATTTTTCTATACTTTAATCACATCAAAATGAACAGCTTTGCTCAAAACCTGTGGATTTATGGGCAACAAATTGTTTTATTAATTATGTTAAATACAGTATATATTATTTTCGGCAAAACATGAGGTTTGTTTAATGTTTTCCCATTTTGATATTAAAGGAACGATTTTTTCCGTAAAACACATAAAAAGAAAATACTCTGTAAATCGGTAAATTCATGTAATGTCGTATAAACATCGTATTTCTATCACATCAGTGTCAAAATTGTTTCAAAAAACCTACTTTTGAAGTGACAAACGAAATTTTGCTTCCAAAAATTATAAACTGTAGTACTTCTTAATTCTTTTATGCACTACAATAACAAGGAATGCAAATCAAAACAAAAGTAAAGAGAGAACTGTTTTTAGGCGAACATATTTGTATCAATATAGAGCAGAGACAGTCAAATTCAAAAACAAATATAAACGTGCAGCACAAGGTTTTTATTGCAAAAGATCTACAATGTATGACTTATTGTATATTAATATTGTTCATATATATGATGAAGTTGATAGTGAACACGAAACTGAATATTTATCATAAAATTTTTAAAGCAAAATTAATGGTGACCTTCTTTATAGTTTTGCTCGACAACTACTTTTTGACGTTTTGGTCAAACTAGTAATAAGCTGACGAATTGTTAAGTTACGTTCTTGCAAATATCCCTAGTGTCTTACACCATTTACGAGGCGTTTCACAAATTCTCTATGTAAATAAGTATTTTAAATTTTTTAATCTTGTGTAAACTTTTATAAATATTATTACTGTAGATTTTTATTATTTATATAAATTTTTAGCACCTAAGATTAAAAAATCATTGATACCTTCTTTCACTTTTATACAAGCTTTAATGTGTACCTACACCCAGAAAACAGTATCAGTTGTGGCGACCGAATTGGTTGCCAACCGAATTATGGCGGTTACAACAACTATCTTCATATTAAATTATATTTTTTGTTGTGAAAGCCAATATTCAGTTGTACCATTTAATATTTATATTCCACAAAAAATATTATTACGTTTCACAAAATTTTATTTTAAGAAAAATTTTATTTTTACATTTTTCCGGTATCGAACTGGATTCATAGCTCACATCCTTGCTTACTGCACCACAACTAATTTTATTTTCCTTTGATATTTTTTCCATTTAAACATTTGAATATTTTAATTAAAAAAATTATTTTTTAAATGTTTGCCTTTTCCGGGATTTGAACTCGGGAACTCTGAGTACTGAGTTACCTCTCTACCTACTACACCACAAACACTTATAAATTTTGATGGCTTATTTTAAAATTAAACAATTTGTTAGGAAAATATATAATAGTATAAAATTTGTTTATCAATACCAATCATAATTAATAATTATCACCCAGCAAAAAAAAAGTAGCAAAAGAAGAGATAAAGAAGCAGTGATTTTGATTCCGGTGTTGTGAAAATTTGGATCGGAACCAATGATTTTTACATAGGGGTGTCATAGGGTGGAAGTTTTCTTTTATGATCCTTTTTCATTGCATCTAAAGCCCTTCTTATGGTTTAGTGAAAAATTAAATCTTTTGTTCTTCCCAAATAAATTCTGAATTTGTAATTTAGATTTCTACAGGACATCAGTAATCGAGCCTTAGCCTCAGTTTCACAATCTCCCGTTAGCTTCTGGGAATTTAACTGACACATTTGTTTTTGTTTCCTATACAAAGTTTGAGTTTTACTGTTCGTTAAATTTTAGCGGGAAATTCAGCAATCGGGCCTTATTTATCTCTATTCGAAATGCTTGCAACTTTTTCTACTATAAATTTTTTACTTTTTGTAGCGTCATAGATTTGAAAAGAGTTTAATTTCATTAAAAATCACATTTTTATAAGTTGTGAAAAAGAACTTCCTTAGAAGAGAAAAATCAGAACTAAACGATACTTTAGAATCAATGAAAAATTAATTCCTTAATAATCACTTCCATTTATTTTTGCTGGGTCAATACAATCCACAATTCGGTTGCTTCTACAGAAACCCTAATTAAATAATATATTTGAATATCGACAACTTTTTAATAAATTTGGTAGATTGTACCAAATTTCTAATATATTCACTAAATTAATGGTTGCACTAAACGAATTTTATTTTTAAAGATAATTGGAACTACCAATTGTTTGCCGTAAATGCACGATGAGTAAATACAAAAAGTAAAAAGACAAAAAGTGTTATTAAGTTTTAGAGAAAAGGTCTCTATGTATTTATTTATTTATTTAAAATACATATATTACCTTTGTAGAAAGCAGTAGAAGAAAGTTACCAATCGTGTTAGTCTAAAGAACTAACACGAACTTAAAGCAAAGAGGAAGTGGCAAACAACGCTTAAGTGACGTTTATTACTTATAATCTATGTAAATACTCCCTTAAAAGAAGTATAAAAAGGGAGTTAAATAGATCATAGCGTAGTATTAACTCAAAAAGGGGTCAGAGTTTGCCAAAGGGACAAAATGTAAAAAATCGATGAAAATTAAGCACCAGTAATTGAAAAAAAATTGATTTTTAGTTTCTTTTCCCTTTTTTTAATTCCCAATATAACATTTTTGCTCTATTAATGGATTTTATGTTATTCAAAATTAAATTAAAACCTCACAAATAAATGTTAAAGGATTTGATCGAATTGCAACCAATCTTTTCTCTGGGTGTATAAAATTCTAAATCAATGCTATAGATTTCGTCTGTTCTAAAATAAATTCGGACGAAAATAAAAACACGTATCGACAATTTTATATGGCGCCCTATGCTCCAGTGAGAGTTAGAGGAATATAATATTATATATTTATATATAACAATAACAACAAAAATGTTAAAAACTCAAATTCCGGTATAAGGTCCTTTGAAATATATTTCCATTTATATCACTTTCTATACAGATCCTTTGAAAAATACACTTAAAATAGATTGTAAGATGAAACAACAAAAAGTGCCATTTACAAGAAATGATATTTAATTTAAAAACGGTTTATTTAATTTTCATTTAATCAAATGGTTATTGTTTTTTTATTTTTAAATGTTGTTTTAATATGAGACACATCAGTAAAAAAACAAATGATTAATCAGATAAAGTGTAAATTTTTTTTTTTAGATATTTCTTAAAAAATTAAATGAATGCTCCTTTATTTTTTAATGGAACGGAAAAATTTTTTAATATACTACAAACAGTAAACTTCATAATATTCTCAGTGAAGTATTTGGCATTTTGTTCTGGGGCACTGTATTCGAAGAAAAGGCTAATGTACAGAATAACATTGGGCACTCTTAAAAAAGTATAAGTTAACTCACAATAGTATTTCGTTAAAAACAATCTAAAATAATTACTAAATTAATCAAAAATACAATTTAAGATAGGACTATTAATTTTTCATTACATTCAACCCGTTTTGCTGTTTATTTTCAATCATTGTTTAATAATCAACAAAACTAGTTTAAACAATCGAAAGTCATTTAAAATAATTATAAATTTTTAACTGACAAAACGTTAGAAAGAAAAGATTTTTGTAGTTTGTTTTTTAAACTAAAAGATTTTTATTTGTATGTAATTATCAAACACAATGTTTGTATGTTTATTTGAACAATTTCTTTGAATAATTTGTATTGAAATAATTTTGTATATAAATGATAAACTATTTTGGTAACAAAAATTTAAATGGAATTATTTGAATTTTTATTTTTAGAAACAGAAAACATAAAATTTTACATTTGACTGAAAATATCAACTTGACATTTCATCCCAAGGTCAGAATCACAGAATTCTATGCTATTTTTAATAAGAGTGATGAAATGTGCCTACGACTTCATGCGTAGATCGCTAGTCAGTCCACTATTATATTATTAAGAAGGCTATCATAGGGTACTTCTTTATCAATAAGGGTTTTTTAATAGTACCCCAGAGCTCGTAAAACGTTGTTTCCGTTGACCTACCATTTCTTTATGTATATTTCTATGTAGAGATCAGCTTAAATTCCATATATTAATGTAAATAATAGTAACTAATCCCTTCCATTATACAAAAAATAAAAAAATATCGATCAATTACTTAGATATCATTTGTTATATCTTTCCAAAATAAAAACCGTCTTCGTGGTAATGAAAGATAAATACGGCCACTAAAAATCTTTATTAAGAAAGTGACTACTAGGTCAAGGATCTATTGCAGCTTCTCTAGAATAATGTTTTCAAGGATTAAAAGCGTTAAAAGCTAGTGATCATCCACGTTAACTTAAGCACATTGCTTTTACCAAGAGCCATTTCCAAAGACTAAGGGCCAATAAAATCTAGCCCTATCACATCCCATTAAAATTCTGAGGATATCCCAAAATACAGGAAGAAGTTTCAGAAATCCTAGCATCAACGCCTCAGTGATTTCTTCTATGTGTCATGAAAAAATGTTCTAGGACTCGCATTTAGCAGCGTAATCTTCTTTTTGTAAAGTCTTTGATTTATAAGAAACCCAATCCTCATCGTCCCTTGGGTACTTTACCATATGTCCGTTGCTATAATTTGATATTAAATAAATATATTTTTGTATAAGTACTTATATAAGAGAGCTGTACTCTTATTTACACTTTCATATTCCCGTTTTAAATTGAAAGCAATGTTATAAATATTTCAATATATTTTCCCAATGGCATTGCAAACGTTCTTATCTTAACATCGCTATTCTTCATTATAACACCAAACAATAAGAAGATTGATTGATGTACGTAGTATGCCCATTTAATATGCACGTACTTAAAATACATTTAATCCATGCACATAAATAAATTTATTTGCATCAAATAAACAAAAAACTTTAACTTGTATCGAATATAATGTTTATGTGTTTAAACAATAAAAACTTAATTTTGCATTCAGTTTTTTAAAAGTTAAATAGTGTGTGTACGTCTGTTTTTTTTTTCAATTATTAATCCTTCCATCTGCCTTTTGGGAAAGAAAATATTATGAAACCGCCAGGGTAATTATTTTTTGCATTGTTATAACTTTTACGTTGGTCTTTTATGGAAAATTTATTAAGGTACTTTTTGTTGTATTTTTGCTACTTTTAAAGAAAATTGTAACCAATGAGTGACTAGCTTTTGTTCGACTAGTTTTTCGTTCGAGATCGAGGAACAGGTTATAATTTAAAAATAAATGTTAAAATTTAAACTTCGAATTCCGTAAACAACTCATTTATTCATTGATTTGAAATTACTTCCGTTTTTTGTATTTTTGATTGATTATTAATCTACAAAATGTATGTATATCTACCCAGCGGGAAAAAAGGGGTCAGTTAGAAATGGGGATCTGTCTTGGAATAGGTGAAAACTGAACCGGTTCCGAAAAAACATATCACGAGATAGGTGAAAAGAGCACCGGTTCCTAAAGTACCTATCACGAGACCGGTTTAAAAGTCACGACATGTCCTTTTAGACCAGTCCTGTGACATGTCACAGAGGCCAATTGACCCCCTCCTGGGACAAACCCATGTTAAAGTGATCGGTTCCGTAACCGGTCACTATCACAATGAACTGGTCATGTGACGTGTCCTGGGATAGGTGCTTTTCCCGCAGGGTATAGACACACTTTATGTGAATGGGTATGTATATGTGTTTATGGAGTTCTTGTAATATGAATTGAAATAATTAAATTTTTTTTAATATATATAATTTTTTTGAAACACCAAAAAAAATATAAACTTGTAATAACTGTAACGGAAACACATAAACCACAAATTTCCGTTTTATGGGTAAATTTTTATTAAAATTTAGACAAATGAAAAAAAAAAAAAAATAATGAAACTAAAAAAAAATTGGTAAATGACAGTAAATCATTTTTAACAAATGTACAAAAAAAGTTAAAATAAATATTTCTTAAAATGAATAGTATAGAAGGATTTAAGATCATATAATCATATTCTTTTTATAAATTATTTTATTGTAAAGAAACATGAAAATTGGTATTTGTAAATGATATGTTAGTCTAATTGTGTGTTGTTTTCAAGTTTGTTAATTTGTTTCCAAACTCTCAATATGAAATAGACAATCATCAACAAGCAATGACCAAAGGGGAGAAAGGAGAGCGAGGATATTGATAAGGTTGGGTAGTGTAAACCGAAAATACTAAGTATTCTATCCTGCTGGCTCTGTGAAATTTCTCAATTTTTCAATAAAAATTTTCATGTTTCTTTACAATAAAATAATTTATAAAAATAATATGATTATATGATCTTAAATCCTACTATACATACTTTTCATTTTACAAAATAACAGATCGACAATTCATAAAACTCCATTACAATAAATATTTCTTTGAAAAATAAATGTACGTAAGTTCTATTATTTTTAAATGGAACTGACAGATTCGTAGTTGCCACCAAATATTTCGACAACCAAGTTTTTTGCATTGGTTCGAGTTACAATCGATTTTATTTATTTGTAATACTGTTGTGATTACCGAAATTTATTTTCAAATTTAGAATTTTTTTCTAAAAATTAATTTATTTTAATTAAAAATTAAAATTTTATAAAATTTATTATTCACATTTCAATCTTGAATATTTTTGTTTTAAAAATTAGTTTGTGATCACAAAAGAAAATCAATTATATCTTTTAATATTAACCAATAACAAAATAATTAAAAAAAAATAAAATAATAAAACTATATGAATTTTCTGTGGTTTAAACTCAGGACCCTGAGACTATCAGACTGTATACTTAGCCACTGCAACACAGACAATTACATTTAGTGTTAGCAAAAATATATCTCATTAAAATTTTTTTTTATAATAATTAAAATTTCTGTTGCTTAAATTTCAAAATTGTGGAAAATAATGGTTGATTGCACTAATGTTGACAAACAAATTTGACATTGTATATAAAAATGTTAAATATTTTTTCATTATTTTATTGCAACTTTTTCTTGTTAATCTTTTTATAATCTTGTCAAAAATTTTGTAAATATTGTTAATATTGTTTTATGCATTTACAAAACCTCGAATTTCTCAAAAACGTCACATAATTGGAAACCAAATTCGGAATCATGAAATAATTTATTTATTCTTTGAAATCATGATTCAAAAGGTTTTACAAATAAGTATTATATTCTTTTAATTTGTACAAGAATCTCAAAAAATGTCATGTCATGTATTCCATATTACCTAACAATTATGTGAATGATGACTTAAAGTAACTTGGCAGCCTATATAGCGTAGAGCATATTTCGAACTGTTTACCTATGCATAAAAAATATTAGCACAAGTATATTTCAACTTAATAATATTTGACATTCAACTAATGTAGGGTATTCTCTAGTCGGTATGGCCGTCTTTAACCTGTTTACTCGTTTATATTTGCTTTGTAACATTAAAAGCTTAGTAACTTTTAACCATGTCTGTATTAAATTTGAATAATTTTATATTTTAACATAAAGACAGCTGTAATAATAAATTTTCTGTGGTTTTTTACATCTACATACATACACAAAAACAACGTAATATAAACAAGTTACTGCATTACAATGTAAATAATGTCAATATGACCATATATAATCAATAATCGTTTGTAACAGCATCTAAAACCATTGGCCTTGGTATGATTGTAAACTAAGTTAACATATAAAAGAGAAGGTTGGTTGGTTCACGACTAAAAAAAAATCAAAATTTAAATGTTAGTTAACACAAACTAGAAAAAACTTGATTAAAAATTTATTTCTGTATTGTAATCAGAGATGGATGGAAAATAATTACGTACAAAATTGCTAATGAACATATTTTCTTAATTTCCATTATATACAAAAATTTAAATGAAAATTTTGGTATTAATTTGAAAATTTTTATTTGCTTGGTTTTTATATTGTTTTTTTTTTTTTAATTTTGTGCCATAAGAAGTGATCACTATTAAAAAATCATCATTGTTGACTTACTCAGTTGTATAATGGCGCAAAATGCCAATATCAACTGGCGCAATATGAAGGCAACAGTGGAGCCACTACTACTTTTTCAGAATCGCTTTTAACCTATTAAGGAGTAAGAGATTCTTCTTAAAAACTGTTACACGGTGTTTTTTGTATTGGTTTATCTCGAATATGGTAGCAGTTTAATTTTTTAAATTCAATAGCTGATGGTTTTAAAAATTTTCGGAATTTAATTTAAAATTATAATTTTATACTCTTTGGGAAGTCATGGGAGTTGCTAAATACGATCCTGATTACAGATTTGCAAAATTCAATATGGCAGATCCAACACGATGAATATATTTTTTAAATGGTTATCGGTTTAATTGTAAATTATTTGTCGGACTATTTTGGGGCTGCTAAACACGAATCTTATATCAGTTTATTGAAATTCAATATAGCGGATTCAGTATGCTGGTAGATTTTTTTTTAAAAGATATGGAACATGATCAAAATTATTAACATGGCAATTTATGGGATTTGTTGCATGTAATCTGGCATCAGATTTTTAAAATCCACAATGCTTTTAATTTATTTTAAAATTATTTATTTGATTGTATTTGGAGCACCTTTTATTAAAAAATTGCCTTTTATTAATAAAGTACCTTTTATTAAAAAAAAGTACGTTTTACTAAAAAAGGACCTTTTATTTAAAAAGTACCTTTTATTAAAAAAGTACCTTGTATTAAAAAGTATTTTTATTAAAAAAGTACCTTTTATTAATAAGTACATACATTTTGTAAAAATAACTTTTCAATAAGTGCTTTGATTAAAATAGTACTTTTTATTAATAAAGAAAATATAAAAATATTTATTAAAAATGAATATAATGCATTAATTATTGATTTTTTTAAAGTTTTCAATATTAGTTCCGTTCGTTTACTCAATAATTTGTAAAAAATTATTCGTTTAAATAAATACTCATTAAAAAGTTCGATGTTGTGAGTTTGCAAATTTTTACTGAAAAACTTTTGCCAGAAAAAAACATATGATTGAAAATGATATGATAAATTTTTGTAAATACATATAAAATTGTTTTACAACTATGTTGTTGTATGCAAATGCAAATCAATAAACATTGTGAACTGAATTATGGAAAAGATAAGAAAACGTACTAGAATCAGTGATGTCAGATGTAAGGACTTTTCCCTTTTCGTAGGGAATTTTTTTTAAATTTTAAAGCGTAGGGAAAAAGGACAGATTTTTAATTTTAGGCGATATGTAGGGATTTTGAAAATTTTTTTTTTTCTTTTTACTTTTAATAGCATAAATTCTATGAAAAAAACTAAATTTAAATTTCAAAATGCCATCTTTAAATATTTTGAAATCATACAACAAATTCTTTATCAATCTGGTAATCATCAAGAATATATGAAAAAATATGCAAACAGATGGCACTACTCTAATTTTTTTTATTTTTGTTTATTTTGTTACAAATTGTATTTTTCTTTACATAAGAGTACGACATTCTCCTCTAAATTTTAACGTTTTGTAGAAGTTTTTAGTAAAAGTTGAACAAATAAAAACTACAATTTTTCGATAATTTGCCATTTTTAGGATATAGCAAATACAAATCGGCTAAGAATTTCGTATCATTGACTAAGAAATTTTTTGTAGTCGCACCATTTGGCATCATGGGTGGCTTAAAATTTTGTAGTTTGTTCATCCTGGGTTATTGGGTCCTTGGTTTAACATATGTAAATCCAAAAAAATTTAATAATTCCTTATTATTTCCAAACTTTGCAAAATTGGTCAAAATTTTATTGGCTTTATCACATGCTAATGCGAAAGCTGAATGAAAAGTTTCTTTAGTAACAGATGTCCGAACAAAAAAAAAGAAACAAATTAAGCCACGAAGCTTTAAACTCAATTTGTATCATTAGATCTCACTTACAGTCTAATACATACAATGAACTGCAATAAGTTTTAAGTGTTCAACTAGTCATTTTAAAAAAATGAACTCTAAGGAACTTTATAACTAACTATTTTTTATTCACTTTAAGAGTATTTTTTTTTTAGTTTTTACTTTATTTTTATATATATATATATATATATTTTAAATATCTGTGTAACCTTTTTTTTTATTAATGAAATTAAAAAATATGTTTTTGTTATTTCTTTTTACATACATACATGTATTTTACCTGATTGAATTAATGTAGAAACCCTACCAAATGCAAATAAAATTAACTTTTGTTTAAAAATTTTATTCTTTTATTATTATCAATGAATTTATAGCGTAGGGGAAAAATATTGGGAAAAAGATTTTGGGCGTAGGGAAAAAAAGGGAATTTTTTGAGAATCGTAGGGATTTTCAAATATTTTTTCTGGCATCACTGACTAGAATCTTTGTGCTAAATATTTTACATCAAGAATCCTGTTTTTCCATATCGGCCAGTTATAATTTATTTTTGCATTAGGCTATACAATCAGCTGTTTAAGGAACTTGTTAATTATTGCAAATTTGCAGTTCGCGTACTTTTTTTAGAAAGTTTTCTTTTTGAGAGTAAATTTGTCTTATTCTCTGTAAGTTTGTTAATAAGTAATTCTTACTGGACTTGACTGAGAAAAAACAACGAATGGACCTATTATCAATTTAATTTTAGAATTTTTGTTTTGAAAATTATTTTAAAAATTGTAAAATTATTGTTTATCATTGCCAATAAGTTAGTCATTTAATTTTTCTATTATTTGTGTCTTCATGATTGATAAAAAAAAAATACAAAAATATTTATAAATCTGAAAAATATTTTTTTTAATATAAAGTGTGTAAAATGAGCTATAAACATGAATTTTTAGTAGAATATGCATTTATAATAAAATGTGACAAAATATGTATTAAAATATATAAATGCAAATATTTAAAAGTGTGTACTTATAGCAAAACATGCAAACACTTGCACTTGTTCAATCGCAAAGATATTAACTACAGCCAACAAAATAAAAAAAAATTTGAAAAATTTGTAAGCAATATCTTTTTTGGCGTGATTGATACAATAATTTTATACTCGTGTTTGAAAAATGTTTGTTAATATTTCCTCCTTTAGTTTTCATAATATTTATTTATTTATTTTTTTTTTTTTTTGGTAAAATAATGCAAATATGTAATCCTTCCACAAGGTTTTAAGTATAATCCAAAAATTTTGCCCAAAAACATTAGTAATATAACACCTTTATAGTGTTATTTCAACACTATGAAAGATATCCTGATTATAATCAAATTTGTTATAAAATCTTTTACAACAAAGCTTGTTATTATAACTAAACCTAAAGTTAAAGCTATTTAAGTTTTTTTTTGAGTACACTACAAAAGGGAGTGTTTAATTTTGTTTCTACACATTTTAACTATTCAGGTAAAATAGTCTTTTTTAAGGTAATCACGTGACTAAGGACCCTCCTATATTATAAAATTGTTCTATTATAAAGGAATTTTCTTTTATATGATGAAAAATGCTTATAATGAAAAATTACAAGAAACAACAACAAATGACTGTAAAAATAGAAATAATAATATTAAGAATTCTTTTACAGAAGCTTTTGAGAAATAAATAGATACAAACTTAACTATGCTTTCACCAAAAGAATCTTATAATGTAAATACTTAAACAATCTGTTTAGGGGTCGGTTTTCCATCATAATAGGACGTAAATTTTGTTTTCAAATAACAAACAATAACAAAATTTTTGTTATTTTTAGTTTGGATAATATAAAAATCTCACGCTATAGCAGAGTTAAGATCCTGAAAAAGTTATAAGTTAAAAAAGACTAACAGATTATCCCAGTTGGAACGACTTTGAGGCATGACAACGAACTGAAATGTCAGTGAATTTGATAACTGATTTACATTACCTGATGTTCTATCAATGTAAAATACAAAAATTTTATTTATAAAGTTTTGTTTAAGAAATGATAGAAAGTCAAAAAGCTTACAATTTATTATTTTGGCCTTTACGTTGTGTACTAATATCAATTTCATTTTTCTCTTTTTGTATTTTCATATTAGAGTTTAAAATTTTTAAACAAAATCGGTTCAGATATTTTATTACGTTTTATTAATTTATTTTTACACACATTTTTATATGAGTGTTGATAGTTATACACTCAGAATATTATGTAGTTAACTGTTTGTAGTTTAATAAAAAAGTTTTCCGTTCCATTTAAAAATAAAGGAAAATACATTTATTTTTCAAAGAAATATCTATATTAACTGTTTTATACATTTATTCGAAATAATTTACTATCATTTACCGATTTTTTTCAGTTTCATTTATTTTTTTTCATTTGTTTGAAATTTAATAAAAAATTACCCACAAAACGGAAACTTGTGGTTTATTTGTGGCCGTAACAGTTATTACAAATTTAAATTTTGTTTGCTGTCTGTTTCCAAAAAAAATATTCAAAAAATTTCAATTTGTTTTTTTATTTAAATTGGTTGTATATATACAAAATGTTTTAATACAAATTACAAGAACTTCATAAACACACGTACATACACAAATACATTCACAGAAAAAGTGTTTATAGCTTCATATGCATACATACATTTTGTATTGTACGAGTATATTAAAAAAAAATACAAAAACGGAAATAATTTCAAATAAATGAAAAAAACATTTATTTTTTAAGGATTGGTAGGTAAAATTTTGACATTTATTTTAACTGATTATATCAGTTGTTTCTTACGGATGTGTCAGTTGATTAATCAACATTTAAAAATAAATAACAAATGACATTTAATTTAAATGAAAATTAAGTAGACCGGTTTTTAAATGAAATATCATTTCTTTTAAATGATATTTTCAGTTATTTTAACTTACAAACTTTTTTAAGTGTATTAGTTCATTGTGTACAATATTCAAAAAATGTTTTGTTTAAGTTTTATTATTATGTTAAAGGCATTTGTGTTGGAGGTTTTTTGTTTAAAACGCTAATTAAAATATAAATATATATTTTTAAGTGCTATAGACTTTCTCGAAAATTTAGGTTACTTTTTATAAACTTTAGTTATTATGTCCTTTAAAAGAAGGAAAGCATTTTTCATACTTAGAAAAAGTACATTTGCCAACAGCAACCCCACTCAACTTGTAGTAGCTTAAAAACAAAAAATAGAAAAAATTAGTTCATATACTATTGTAGAGTTAATAAATATCCATTTTGTTACGTTTTTTATCATAAATCAACATGGCAGTAGTCCATAGTAGCGAAAATTAAGTTACGTTTCGTTTCGTTTCGTTTCATTTTTTTTTTTTTTTTATATTTGTTTAAAGGTGGTGATTTTCTGCAATTTGAAGTTTTTCCTGTTCCTGTATATGCAAACAGTGTATGATGGAATCTCAAACCCATATTTTCCTAATATGATGTTATTACATATTTTACGTGTTGTCATCCTCATCCTCATCATCACCATGTTGTAGCTGGCAAAAACAAAAAAAATTGGTTTAAAATGAAATTTCCTTTTAAAGTGAAAATATTGTGTTCTAGTGTTGTGATTTGTTTATTTCAGTCATGTTTGAAAGCCTTTTATAAATTGCTAGTTTCTAAGGGTAAAAAATTGTTGATTATTATCTTGGTTATATGAAGTAGTTGTACCTTATGATTGGTTAACCAAAGATTGAGGGTAAGTGAGTTAAATGCAATTTGTTTGGTATGTATGTTTTTTGGAACTACCCTTTACTGGTGTATATGACGATTGTAATCGAAATTTATGTATCCATGTCTGCAACTACAAAAAAAAAATTCAAAGCTAAAAATGATTGAGTTTATTAAAGCATTTTGCATCATCTCATGTTGCAAAGAAAACAAATAAACATGTTGTAAACATTTTGTTTAGATTCAAGAAACGAAACTTACAGAAAAATGTTGCGGAATATTTCCATAAAAATACCGAGATTTAATAAGTTTTCGTCGATTTATCTGATTTTTGATTATTTCGCAGGAAGTACTTGATGTAAAAAGAATTTTTTTATTTTTGGTTTATTAAAAAAGGTAAGTGTTAGAACTATTGTCATTCAATAACCGCATTTTTTTATCATACTGTCTTTTTTTATTAATTTTGTTTCATTAATTTTTTGCAGAAACTAAAGCTATGTTTATTTATTCAGTTACTCAGTTACGAGTAAACAAGAATTGTTTTATTTTGTTTAAGTCTTTTGTATAAAAGCATTTAATATATATACCCGGAAGATGGTTAGAAATATTAACAATATTAAGGATTTATTTATATAAACAAAAACTTAAAAGACAATTCAGATATCGGGTTTGATTATATAGAAAAAACCAATACGTTTTTCAAATTTAATATTTATTATTTATGCAGGAGTATGCAGTACATATTTAAGATTATTGATTTTGTTTCTTGCATTTTTAAATATTTTTAACTCAAAAATTCCGTACATTTTCCCCTGGAATTGTCGGGTAATAATCCCTAGTCAGAATGAGCTTTATCATACAAAGCGTTTCAAACTTATTTTTATAATAAAAAGAAAACCGTTACAAGGGACGTCTGCCTTGTGGTTTACTTTGATTGGGTAAAATTTTCGCATCTTGAAGTAGTATTAAATACCCTCTACATCACCAAAAAAGTCTGTAATTTCAACTGAAAATTTTGATGTTATTATGGGAAATTTTGCTAATTTGAGCCGAGTGGTATTTATTTGCTAATCTTAGAAACACATGTCTGCTTACCTGCCGCTGCTAAATTTTAGTAAACTTTTTGTAAAGTGGAATTTTAAATCTGTTTGCTAAAATCAGCAAAAAAAAATACTAAATATTATTAATATTAGTACAAAATTTCAAATTTATTTTTTTGTCGAGTATCAATATTTTTTTTATTTTATTTATTTTTTTCAAAAAATATTTAAGACAGAATTAAAAAAAAATTAAAGATTTAAAAATTTGAAAAATTTGAAAAATATTTTAGTAATTTTTTTTTTAACTTTTAAGATAAAATTTTTATTGTTTTTAGGCCTGATTTTTAGAAATAAGTAAAACTTTTTAGTGCTATTCTAAATGGATGTCCTATTTTCAGACATGAGTCGGCATCTTCACTTTCGGCCCCTTTTTTAAACTATGTAACATTTTAAGTCAATTTAAGTTTGGAGGTGTAGGTTTCAATTAAAAATAACATTTCTTTCAATATCCACGTTTTTAAAAGTAGTAATTTTTTTTTGCTAATTTTAGCAAATCGCTTTTCAAAACTTGCAAAATGATTTCTGAAATTAGCAACAAAAATTTGTAAATATTCATTAAAAATTCTGCAATTTGTAAAATGTAAATAGCAAAAAGATTTGCTAAATAGTAATTTTTTTTACTAAAAATTAGTACAAAAATCATAAAGTGGTATTGAAAACCGTTTACAAATTTTTTTCTAACTTTTTTTTCTGAGTGTAAACCAAAAAACATTTTTCAGAAAAGGCAAAACCATGATTTATACTGAGTGCAACATATAAAAATAATATAATAATTTACGTTATTAGCGGCTTTGTGGTTGATAGAGGGTATTGCAATTAAAAAATTCAAATATAATTTGGCTAGTATTGCATAGGAAAAAACCATATAATTTTATTAAAATTAACATCTAAATAACAAAATAGTTAAAAAAATTGGACATTACAATATGTATACCCTACAGTCTTTGACTTCATTTGATCTACATTATTATAAAAGAAATGTTGTAATGGTGGTATATTTTTTTGTTGAGACATTTAATCCTCAGATTTTTTTATTATAATAAGTTATAAATATCGGTAAGAAAATCTCGATGTAGAACAGCTAATTTCATTTACGAACAAAAAAAGGTCAAGAACTGATTAAAATATATTTTGATTTTTTTTTTTTTTTTTTTTTGACAACAGATATTTAACGAAGGAATTAGTTTTTAAATTTAAAATTTTTGTTTCAAATGACAGCTTTTTAACTGAATAGTTTCCTACCGAAATCACAGTTTACTGAAAAGAAGTTTTTGATACAAAAGCCCAAATGAGAAAAGCTTTTTATCACATTTAGCAGCATTAAAAACAAATCCTAAGAACATTTTACTTAAATTCGTCAAAAGGGGTTTTTGGTCCACCACTGTAGTTTCAAAAAAAAAACTAAAATTATACTTAGGAAAATATAAAAATTAATAGGCCAACACCCTTAATCCCCATTAATCACAGTATTAAAAAATATGATTTAGAATTATTCAATGATTTTGTTTCAATATTTCCCCACAATTAACTTGTCATCCTGTAAATTTAAATATAAATTTTATTTAAAGTACTCCCCAATTAATTTTCGTTTTTTTGTAATCTGCACATCAAAATTCATTAATTGAATTATATGTATTTACTTAAGAATCCGGAAAATTTGTTTCGGTACACACTATTCAATGACCGTTAAATAAAATTTTATAATCAGTTGTAGGAAACAACTTCGTTTATTAAAGGTAGTAATGATATATTTTAGTCAGTCAATTACCATAGTATGGTTGATAGAGGGTATTGCATTCAAAAATAAATCTTATAGTTTATATAGGAATAACAAATATTAAAAAAGTGATAAAATTAATTGTTTTCTCTCTGAAACTTTTTGTCAAAGATGAAGCTGTCATCCATCAAAAAGTCATTTTCAAGAAATTAGGTTGTAGACCCAATTGTAGGGTCAAAAATTATACTGTGCTTGGTTTTTTGAAGATTGATTACGGATAAATATATTTATACATATTGGTTAATAAATGAAAATTATTTTGAATATCTACTCAATGGACTACTAAAAATATTAAACAGTTTTTAAACCAAAAAGTTTCAAGTAACTTTGCAACCTGAACATACGAGTATGTGATTACTATCGATAGCTTTTGTATTTTGTCTCCTCTGTTACATATTCAAATCTGGGGGTACCCACAAGATTTGGTCACTGTATAAAAATAAAGACTTAACAAAACTTATAATTTCCATTCTTTGTTCTTTAAGGCACGTATAAATTTACAAAACAGCTACATTTTAAAATTTAGCACACTTTTGCTAAAATATCTTTACACATAATTATTTCAAATTGCTTTCTTGCGTAAATAAAATGATTTGTTTAAAAAGGATTAATAATTCCGTACACCATCATGAATATTAGTATTGTTGTTTTTTTTAACAAACAAATAAAAATAAATAAAATCTACCGTGAAAATATTAAAAAAAAGTTATAATTTGGTTTATTGTTTTTGCCAAAGAGTTTGTTTTATTTTATTTCAATTTTTCCGCCAAAGTTTTATGTTTTTTTTCAACAATAAAATTTTTCCATACACTGAATATTTAGGTCTGCATGTCTGTCTGTTGATCATAGAAATTGCACTTCATACTATGGTGATGATGATGATGTGTGAAAATTGTGTATGTGTTTCAAATGAAAATTGCTTTTGTGTAAAAAAAAGTTTTGTATAAAAAAATTAAATAAAAAAGTTATTTTTGTTTTGTTTAAACTTTTGTAAAAATTTATTGCAAATTGTTAGTAACATTTTTTTAACAATTACATATACTATATAAAATATAAAAATAAAATAAAAAACAATTAATAAAACAATCCAATTTACAATGTATTCAGGTGTGAAATTCGTTTGCTTTTACCATTATTAAATTTTCAGTTTTTATGGCAGTATATTTAAATATTTTAGATTTTCATAGAAAAAATTATTGCCCAAAATATGTTTCATATATGACAATGGTTTAATGTAAAAAAGCCTCAACTGGTTTTTTTAATTTCCTTAGTGGATAAATATAAAGCTAAATGAAATTCTAAAAACTTTAAATAAAAAATTATTTTTTAAAATTTAATTGCTATTACTTTTGATTTAAATGTGTATTTAAAGAAATTTTTTATATTTACAATGTTTTTAAAATTTTTATTAAGTTTTTTCTTCTTTTATTAAGAAATAAAAAAAAATGATTTAAGGCGTTTCTTCATTAAGCCATCAATATGAATTAAAACATAATATTTTTGTGGCAAAAATATTTTAACCCTATTGTGTTAATAGTTTATTTTATACCCTTCATCATATATGGCGAGAGTATATATCAGTTTGTCATCCCCATAAAGTACTCATAAATATTATATAATGGTGATCCGTCTGTCCTTCTGCCTGTCTTTTACATAGACATTCTCTAGAGCAGTTTGATATTGAAAATGAACAAACTCGGTCCAGCGGTTAAAAAGTTATGTGTGAAAATGTGAAGATACCTCTAAATTTTCCATACAAATTGGTGCATATTAGTAGCCACTGGTATATTATATATTTTCTCATATTTTTTTACCATTCGCATAGAAGTGAACAATATTTTGTACTCACCTCAAATATTTTTTACCTCAAAATTTTTTTCACCACTAAATTTTTTTTACATCAAAAATTTTTTTTACCTTGAAACTTTTTTTCACAACGAAATTTCTTTTCACAATATTTTCAAAATATTATTTTAACCTCCATAATTTTACTTCAAAATTTTTTTACATTATTTGTATCAAAAACAGCAGAGCAATTTTTTTTAGAATATTGATGGAGGGTTTTTTTACTTGTTTTACCTTTTATAGTTATGAATATTAGATACAAAATGTTCCTCTAAATTATTTGTTTACATTTTCTAAGAGTTTTTATTTACATTAAAATGCAAATTTTTAAACTCTTTCATTTATACTTCAGAATTTGTTCATTATTTTTAACTTTTTCCTTGTAACAGAATTGTAGGCAAATCATTTTAGTAAATTTGAAATTTTTTGTATCCTTTAATTTCTAGGAACCCAACTTTAAAAATATCAAGTAGTTACTTTTTAGCCTCGAGTACTTAAAATTTAAACAAATACTGAGATACTCAAAACCCATTACACCTTTTTTACCCGTACAATTCCAAAGCCGATTTACTAACGGATCCAGCAAAAAAATTATTCATTCTGTGGTTATAATTTCTTTTATTGATTTATAAACTTCATTAAATATTATTTTATGATTTTTTGGTGCTATTCCAAGGAACTCCCAAAAGAATTCATATTTTCAAATTTCAAATCTAGTGATTTTAATATAAACCCGATCTTAAAAGTCAAGCATAAATTTTCGAATATCGTATATTTCATAAATCTAAAGCATTTATTTAGAATATTGTTTTCTGATCACTCAAAACCAAAAATTTTAATAAAAAATAGTTCTGTTGAAGTTTTGTAATTTTTTAGTTAAATAATTTTTTATATTTTTGTTTAAAATTTCATGTAGGCTAAAATTTATTCAGTTTTGCAATTTTTAATAAAAGTTTTGAAAGATCAAGTAAAACAGATTTTTTTAGCCTTTAAATGAAACTAGCTTAGCCTGTCATTTGCATTTTTTACAGCCTTAAATAGTTATGGCGACGCAATATAAACATTTTTGCATTGTCTTATTTATTTAACAATACACCATTTCCAGTTTTAATTCCGAATTTACCAAAATAATTTTACAATTGTGTAAAAATCTTTTAAAATTATCCAAAATAATTTTAAAATTATGTAAAATTTATTTTAAATTGCCCACTAAGGTTCTTGAATTGTCCAAAAAATATTTAAAATTGCTTAAAAATGTTTCAAAATTGTACAACCAGTTTTTAATATATCCAAAAATATTTTAAATTTTTCTAAAAATTCATTAAAATTTTTTGTAAAATATTTTTTATGTATTGAATGGTATTAATTGGATGCCCAACAAGGGCGTGGATACGGAAGAGGGCTGTGTTGCGAAAATACTAAGTATTCTCTACTGCTGGCTCTGTGGATTTTTTTTTAATTTTTATTCTCTATAGTTTACTAATAAAATTTTCATGTTTCTTTGAAATAAAACAATTTATAAAAAAAGAATATAATTATATGATCTAAAATCTTATTAATACCATTCAGTTACTAAAATACCATTCATTTATTAAAATAAAATCAACAATATATAAAAACTTCTTTACCTTAAATACAAGGATACAGTGAAAATCATAATTCAAAAATATTGTCTAGTCATTAACTCAACATAAATTATGTTGTAGATTTAATATTGATTAGGACAAACACTTGAAATTAACGGCTTCAGATTAGCTTTGTCAGCTTTGGATACATTAAGAATTAAAGTTCATAGAAAAACTGTAAAAAAATACTGGATAAATATAAAATGTTAATTTTGTTTATGTTAGTCTAATTCTGTGTTATTTTCGGCTTTGTTAATTTGTTCCCAAACACTCAATATAAAATAGACAGTCATCAGTGCAATGACCGAACAAGGGCGTGTATACCAGAGAACTGCAAAATCAACTTTTTTCTTGATTTAATCATACACAAAAATTCTTGTTCACATTTAATAATTCAACAAAATTCACTGTGGAATAAAATCAGCATCATGTTACTGAACGCGTAATTCGGATCAGTTTGAATCATATGTCGATTATGTTCACTGCAAATTTAATCACTCAACAAAAAGTCAGCGTTAAATAAATCAGAAAAAACAACAAACAACGCGTATGAGTGTATTCATAATTAAAACAAAATAGAAACACATTTCATAAATGATTTTGTTTACATTAGGGTGGGACTTAAATCCACTTTTTCAGAATTTTTATTAGTAATAAAAGTATTTTTTGGAAAAAGAATTTAGGTCGATATCTCAGGCTTGCCTAATCCGGAAAAATTTAAATATTGTCTAAATTTTTTTTCATCTATTTTGATTGGAAAATTAGGCAATATTTAAAAATTCTTGTTCAAATATAATAATTCAACAAAATTCACTGTAGAATAAAATCAGCATCATGTTACTGAACGCGTAATTCGGATCAGTTTGAATCATATGTCGATTATGTTTACTGCAAATTTAATCACTCAACAAAAAGTCAGCGTTGAATAAATCAGAAAAAACAACAAACAACGCGTATGAGTGTATTCATAATTAAAACAAAATAGAAACACATTTCATAAATGATATTGTTTACATTAGGATGGGACTTAAAACCACTTTTTTAGAATTTTTATTAGTAATAAAAATATTCTTCTTTGTGAAATATAAATATTTTTTTGAAAAAAAATTTAGGTCGATATCTCAGGCTTGCCTAATCCGGAAAAATTTATATATTGTCTAAATTTTTTTTCATCTATTTTGATTGGAAAATTAGGCAATATTTAACTTTAACCGGATTGGGCGAGCCTGAGATGTCGACCTAAATTAAAAAAAAAATTCACAAAGAACAATGTTTTTTGTATTCCTAATAAAAACTCTAAAAAAACGTATTTAAGACGCACCCTAATATACATACATATAACATTTATGAAATGTGTTTCTACAAAACCACCCACTTTTTATAGATAAGAAACTATTTTCTTTTGATTATGATTACACTCATACAGGATGTTTGTTGCTTTTTCTGATTTATTCTACATCAAAATAATTAATGAATAAACAGAATAAAATCAATGGTTTAACAAATCAGTAATTTAAAATCATCAACAAATATGTGTGTTGGAGTATATTCAGCGTTTGAACGCAAACACATATTTATTCTTGTTTTTTGCAATCAGCAAATGCAGTTCTCTGGTGTATACTGAAGAGGGTTGTGTTGCAGCAACCGAAAATACTAAGTATCCTATCCTGCTGGCTCTGTGGAATTTTTTCAATTTTTATTCTCTATAATTTACTAATAAAAATTTTAATGTTTCTTTGAAATAAAAACAATTTATAAAAAAGGATATGATTATATGATCTACATAAAATCATATTAATACCATTCATTAATTTTTGAAAAATATTCCAAAGTTGCCCAAAAATGCTTTTTCACTAATGCACAATTATTTATTTGTTCTAATGAAGAGTATTTATATTTCAATGCACAAAGTTCGCTTCTTTAAATTTATTTTTCGACATTCTTGTGAATTGAATTTTTATCAAAGCATAAATACTACAAATTATATAAACATTTTCCACTCATGCATTAGAATATTTAATCATTGTATTATCATCGCTTACTTAGAGTAAAGTATGAATAATGGTAGTAGCTATATTTTAATACTTCCATCCTATGACACGCCACTGTTAAATTCATCGATGAAAACATCAGAATAGATGTGAAGCCTTTACCATAGTAGTATGCTTTTTAACGGAGTTATTTTGGTAAAAATTAATTTTATAATATCTGTGAATATCCATTCGTTTATAAAAATTTTTTTAAATAGTTGCATAACAAAAATATATTAAACTTGTCTTAAAATATGATAATGCCATCTCATTAGTGCAGAGTTAACCAATAAAAATGTACTTGTTTTGTCACTCTTGACCGTTAAAGTGTTAACAACATTAATTAACAATTTCTGTACACAACTTTGTTTTTTGCATGTTAATTTTTTGGCATTATTTTTTGTGACAGCGCAATTCAAATAAAATCATTTCGTTGATTAAATAATAAAAATTACTTTATTTAGATTGTGAAAAAATTATTTAATGTGTATCACAAAAACCTATTTTAATGCAATCAGAATTTAACTTTTATCAAAAATTATTGCACATTCAAAAGCAAAAAAAAAAAACTGTCAAATAATTAAAGTCATAAATATTTATAAATTTAAATCAAAAAGTGTATTTTAGGTTTTTAAAAATTTTGGATAATTCTGACCCAAAGAATATATAATGGTTAATATTTCCGATTTTTTTTTAATCCGCAACTAAAATATTTTTGGGTTTATTATGCAAATATTTTGATCAGTTAGTGCAATTTAACGTTTTAATAGTTTTGGCCCAGAGTGTGTAAAAAAATAATAGATTTGATTGTATCCGATCTAATTAGATGTTAAAATTAATAAAAAAAATTTGGATTTTAAATTTTATATGATACCATAAATCATGCCTACTTATTTGGACATAGTCCTTATATGAACCCACTTATCGGGTATTTGCCTAAATGAACAAATTCGTCCAAATTTTTTTCTACATTTTCTGCCATGTTCCAGAATTTTAACTGTTTCCTGAAATTTAACCCAATTAATACGAGTAGATGGCGGGCAAAAAACTATTCTAAGAGTTATCATCTTGCACAATTACAGTGTTGCCATATTGGAAGCCCTTACTCTTTCAACACCTTTCATTTTCTCTCTAACCCTTTTCCACAGAAAGCAACACATTAATTAGTAGGAAGAATTTTCCGAGCATTGCTTCTCTTTTTATAAAATAATAGAATTTATTTTTAGTAAATTTTTTTTGCCTTCTTTAAAATATCAAAATACTAATTGTTCTTTTGCTATTTTTGTTTTTCTTTCCAGGTAAATAATCTAGAAAAAAAAAACATCACCACCACATTGTCTTGATACTTGACTCCTTGGCTGCAATAGAAAATACCAAGTGTCTGACTTAAAAGCCATTTAATAGATTGCCTATATCAAAAATATGAAATAGAAGAAATCATAAAGAAGAGAAAAAGAAAAGTGCAAGGGCATTTAACTAAATATTTATCCAAAGACTTGCAATAAAATGACTTATATTAATATTTGTTAGGGTGGCAGTTATTACACAACTATATACTATTGAGTGGCTTGATATCAAAACGGGTTCTTTAGAAAACTTTTGGCACTTCGTTTTTAAGAACTTCTCAAAAATCTATAGTTTAAATTTCATATCAACCCTAATGAACAAATATGCTCAGAAAAAAGGCACTTCAAAGTCACTTCGAGATTGTATACTAAAATATGAAACGAATAAAATCAAAGTAATGGTAGAAAAGAAACAAAAGTATAGAATTGTAAGTAAAGTAAAATAAAAGAAAATTATTATAACACAAATAAAATTATAAAATATTAAAAAAAAAAAAAAAGTGGAAAGAAACGAAGTGTGTGTTATTTGTATGACGGCACGCTAAGTCAACATAATTAAAGCAATCAAGTATGCCTTCAAGTAGAAAGTTAGCCCTTAGACAAATTAGTCTTTAAACGTTAAAGAAAACAAAAAAAAACAGGCGGAGTATGAATTTACAGTGTGAAACATATATATTGATACAAAAACTAAAAAATGTGATAGAAAAAAGAAATAACATTTAAGTTGCCGCAGCTGAAAATAGTTTTTTTTTTTTTTTGTCAAATCTTTTGTAATAAAAAAACAGTAACCGAAAACTAAAAATTACTTTTAGTCTCCTTTGCAATATGTTATATTAAAGTTTCTCTAAGATTTGAACACATATTCACATTTCAAAATCTAACATTTACATTTAAAGGAATATAATTTTTAAGTTTGCAGATAAAATTAACACAATATTATTGTTTGTATAAATATTTATTTGTCACATTTTAAATTATAATGTTAACGTTATAACTTAAAGTAACAAACGAATGAAATGTCTAAAAACTTCCATGTCTTTAAATATTGAGTGAGTGACTGACTGACAGTCTGAATGCAAAAGAAGTTTCAATGTTTTCCGTTTTTAATTTTTTTTTTATACTTTTTTCAAGTGTAATCAAAATGCAAAACGATTTTAACTTGTAAATTTATTTTAAGTACTCTTAAAACAATTTAACGTTAAAGAATTACATATGTATAAATGGTATAGGTACTTTTTAATTCTTAACAATAAATTTTCTTTTAAAATCAAAAAGTCACTTATGAAAAAGAAAGTTTATGTACGTTATCGTGTCTTTTAAATTATGAATTGTCGAATATTAGCGCCAATATGTACTAAATTTGTTTCATATGCTCTTAAGTAAACTACTTGCAAAGTCTTTTTTCGGGAAAACGCTAATTCGTGTGATTTTTTGAAATCTATTAAATATTTTTTTTATAACCTTCAAATATTGTGTTATACATCGTTTTTATAAAATTCTAGTATGCTGATCGCAAATTCATTACAATTTTTAAAATCGATTAAAATTAAACCTTAATTTTTACTGAAATTAACTTTTTTTGCTTATTTCACATTTTTTTGGCATATTACGTTCCGAAAATAGGAAGTAGGCTAATGCTGAGCAGAATTCATTAATTCACTAAGATTTGTTGAATTTTATAATCTATTGAAAGGGGAAATAGCTAAAAGCATTTGGAGTATTATTAAAGAGTTAACTTACTCTTAAACCTTAAAAAACACTGTAAAATTTTAATACCTTTTTTATAGAATGATTTATCTTTAGCCTCTTCACTCGAACCGAATCTCTCCCAGGTAAAAATAGCTGGGAGCCAAATTTGGCGACTACGGCTACGGAAGCAAGTAAAAGTGTAATTCGTACAATTTAGCCGTGGTAGCCAACGACTTGTGACATGGCGCATTGTCTTGGTGGAGGGCAAATGCGTCACTCATTTCGAAAACAGCTCTCTCATGGACCAATATTAATGCAAAATAAAGTTGACACGTTCTTTCGATATCTTTAAGGTATTAGCTATATCCTGAAATTGCACTTTACGGTCTACCAAACGATTTTGTGAACTTTTTTTATGGTTTTCCGGTATCACCACCTCTTTCGGCAATATACGACCGCGTCTAAAGTCAACAAACCTCTTTTATAGCATTTGCCTCGATGGAGGTGAGTTTAAATAACACTTATCAAGCCAAGGTTTGGCTTGAACGCTGTTTTTTCCTGATAAATGATAAATCAACACACGAAATTGCTTTGAATCCATTGTTTTCAAAATTGCAAAAGTAGCGTCACTAAATCAGCTGTAATTTGTTCACTAATGAACTCATTGTCAATAAATTTTAACAGCTATCATCAGAAAGTTGGCTGCAAAGGTTGGTGGCGCCACCTATGTATCACGGATTTTTTAGCGGATGGTAATGGTTTTAACCCGACCCGTGTAAAAAAGGTTAAATAAAATCCTATATGACCATACATAATTGTAATCAAAATATGAGTCTGTGCTATTTTATCAAATTCCATATATATTTATATATGAATTATTATAAAAATATATTATCTGGTATTGTATATGAACATATCTGAACTCTGACGTAATCCTAACGAAAATTTCAGATAAAATAATATATAGTATTATCACGTCACATACAAATTTTTTTGCAAGAGAAATTAACACATAGCTTTTTAAAATATTTCAATCTAATGATTTGAAAGGTCGAACAACAAATAGCACTGTAGGAACAACATTATATATCAAATATTTTACAATATTTTCCGATCTTTCAAGTTTTTGACTTTCAAATTTCATACAAACTTTAATTCAAAAACTTGAAAAAAATATAACGAAAATACGTATTTAGACGTTCAGTATGAACTTTAAACGCGATTTTCTAACAACCATGACTGCCGATTTCGATTCGGGTTAATTTACATTTTGTAGCCAACTAAAAGCTTTAGTCCTTATTGTATCCCTTTTTTTAATTTTTGTGATATTAAATTTTAAATCCGCAAGTGAAGTTCTTTTTTTTTTTGCATTTCTAAGTTTGTAGTTGGAAAAATATGAAACTTATAATAATTAAAACGGACAGCGCTTTGGCCTTAATAAGCCATCCGTGACAAAAATATAAAAATCGTTTAAATAAAATTTTAATTTTATCTATTTTGTCATTTCTACGGTTTTTTAATTTGTAACGATTTTTGGAATTTCAGGATTATTTTTTAATTTTAAGGATTTTTAAATTAAAACTTTATTGAAAGTCCATCGATTTATTTTCCTTATTTTATTTTTTGGCGTTATTTTAGAGTTTTCATTTTCGCGTTTTTTTTTAACTTTTAGCAATTTTGTATTTTTTTTTTTTTTATTTATCGAGTTTTTGATTATAGCGATTTTTATAATTTGAATTTTATTTTATTTAATTTTGGCGATTTATTTTAAAATTATTTTAAATTAATTAATGATATTCAGCTCCATTTCTAAATTGTTCAAATGTAAAGAAACAGCCTAGTTGATAGCATGCTTATCAGTGTGGGAGTCGTGGGTTCGATTCTCACCAGAGGTTCTGGTCTGCTTACGCCGATAGCCTTCGTTGCTAGTGCTCGGTTAGGTTATCCTAATACTAATAAATCATAATAAAAAATAAGCAAGATAAATTTTATTAGTAAATTATAGAAAATAAAATTGAAAAATTCCATAAGAGACAGCAGGATGCAAGTATTATCATTATTATTATCATTATTATTATTATTATCGGTTTTCGCTACAAAACCATCATCAGTATTCATTTTCCCTTTGGGTTAATGATTTGATGATTATCTACTTATATAGAGTGTTGAGAACATGCTCATTCATTTACCAAATAACAGATCACCAATAAATAATATTCGTTATTTTAAACTTTAACTCTTTTGGCGATTTTGTTCAATATTGTTGAATTTTGGTTTTTATTAATTATCGCTAGTTTTTTATATACTGCCTTTTTTTTAACTTTTGACAGCTTTTAAATTTAAGTTTTTTTTGCGGATTTAGCGATTTTGTTAATTTTGGAGATTTTTATCAATTTTGGCGATTGTAAAAGTTTTGACGATTTTCTATTTCGGAAATTCTTTTAAATTTCAGCAATTTCTAGCTATTTCTTTAGTTATACGATTTTTTTATTTTATTTTTTTTTTTCTTTTAGCAATTTTTTGTAATGTTATCTAATTTTTCTTATTTTAATCGAATTTGTATAAAGCACATATTAAAAATAAAAATTTTTTGCTTTATAAAAATTATTTTTTGATTTTTAAATTTAAACATTGCGTTTAATTTTATACTATTAATTAATAATTTTGAAAGTTAATTTTTACGTAATTTTAAGTAAATTTACACATTATGTGCGTACTAACTTACACATGGTGTGTGTATATTTTGTCGTTTGGACACACAGATTAAATTTACTCAATTTAAAGTAGGACTACAGATTCCTTTTATATGTTGGGTAATATTTAACATAAATTAATTAGAGTGTAGTGTAAATAGTAAAGCTGACTCCAAAATATCTGCAAAATTTTATAAAAAAAATGAAAGAAATAATAAATAAGAAAAAATTATAATACGATTTGCATGTTTAATACACAAAATATATTTTATTCAGTTTTCAAAATGTTTCTATATAAAATATTTTTTGGTTGAATACGTCAGATTGTTTTTTCTAAATTGTAAAAGAAACTGCTGAAAAAAGTAAAGAATAAATTATTAATTTTTTAATTTAAAATGCAAAGTTATGAATTTCTATAAACCACATTGTAAATTATTCAAGAACTTGTAATGATAACATTTAAATAATTCTTAATTAAATGGTTATGATATGTGCATAGAATATTTACCTAACAATCTAACATATTATTTAAACCATCGGTAGAAAATTGCAACCCTTTTTAACATTTATAATATTCAAGTGACACATACATCATCACATGTCTATTACATTTCAAATGCAAACAAAAATATACCCATAATTCCAACTTGAAAGTGGTTGAATAAAAAAAAAAATTTAAAAATTAAATAAAAAACTCCATTTAAATATTTATTGTTATTATTAAGGGGCAATTTTTTGCACAGCAAGTAATAATTTACATTTATGACATACAAAGTGTGAGCCAAACACATGTTTATTTATAAAGCATAGAAGAGCAGAAGTAAAATATCAACCTCACCCCATTATCACTCCCAGCTATGGAAATGATAAAAGGAGTTTCAATTTATTTATTTTTTTTTTTTTGTCACTTGACTCTTTCTTTTTTTAAACAGTACTATAACATTTAACCACATTTAAGTGAAGTAAGTATTTAAATTCAATAGGCTTTAGGCAATTTTTTGAGTATTTTCTTTCAACTTTTGCTACTGCTGATTCGCGTTTTGGTACTGCTGCAGTTACTCGGTGTTAAAACAATTTAAAAAAAAAACAAACCCTTCATTCAAACCACACTCATTCATATATTTTTATACAAAAAAAAAAAACAAAAAGGGTACGCTTCCTTTTTTATTAAAATATATATGAATGTAAGCTATTAAAGCAAATTATGGGTTTAATAATAATAAATTGAAATTGGCAACAAAATAAATATTGATGTAGATCTTACAAGCAAATATACAACATATTTGAAATTTAGATGAAAATTTAAACTAATTGAAAATTATTTGATTGCATATTGGTCTTACACATCACTGAATTCATTATATTACTTGGTCTATAGTTTAAGAGGGGTGGATTTCTCTTTTTTCATTAAAACCCCTTTTCTATTAATAAATTGTTTTATGATTTTATTGTAGCATATCAATTTTATTAAAATAAAAAAAATATATAAGAAAATTTTTGAAATGTATTTTTTTGCACTTGCCAAAATATGCGTTCAAAACAGCCGTATAATATTTTTCACAATCTCTAGAGTATAATTTATTTGTTATCGTATTTCAAAAATAATTTTTTTTATTCTTACTTCAAATGTATTAAGAGTAATGTTTGTATTTATGCTCTGTTATTTGTGTTGGTTAAGGAAAGAAGTAATTTCGTATAATAAAAAAAAAATAAAACTGTAATAGAAAAAAATTACTCCTGATGGCGCCCAAAATTAAAATATTTTGAAAATAATTCTGCCATATCCTACTGGCTGTTAAGATTGCTGTACATTTTTAAATGTAAGCTTAAGCTTTCACGACGGACTTTATAGGCCTACAGAAATTTGTATTACAAGAGGTTCTTTAATAAAATGGCTCATATCATGAAAAAAGCGAGCAGACTTACACAGACAAAATTTTTGTTTCTACGGAGAATCCATACATGCCCTTCAGAAAAATTGCAAATAAAGAAAATTAAAATTGTGAAAGGATGTAAATATAACAATATGAGGCTTATTAAGCTGTTGTTTACTTAGTGTATTGTTTTTTTTTTTTTTTTTTTTTTTCTATTACGAAATAATTTTCTCCCTTACTAATATATGTATATGCCATTGTCTAACTTATGTACCGAAAAAAATCCTATAAATTTTACGGAAGTTGTTTATATTTCGGCACATGCTTTTATGATTTTTTTCCCTTAGCATCGGCAAGTACAGAGTATGAGTTCTAATCATATTCAATAATTTATTGTTTGCCAATTTTCAACATAAAAAAAATACAAGTGTGAAGTTATTTAAATTTTTGTTTTCTTCTGTTTTTGTTTGAAGTATGAAACTGAATTAAAAATTTTGTGTAATTTTTGTAAAATACGTGATTATTATTACACTTCAACAGCTTTCTTTGAATTATTTTATTTCACATACATTATAAATATTAAGCAGGAAATTAGAAATTAACTTTAAGAAGTTTTTGTTCAACGCAATATTTTTGAAATGTAAATAATTTACAGAAGTTTTTAATCAACAATTTTTGTATTATAATTTAACTTATAATTTATATTATAATATAATTTTAACAAATTCAATTATTTATTTAAATTGTATGTATAATATTGTTGATCTTATATAAATATATTGAATTATACAAAATTAAACAAGGACACAAAAAAAATATTACTTAAATTTCTCCATTTAAAATACAGTTAAATTATAAAGACATACTTAATTAATTTTATAATGATTTAATAGAAACCATTATCAATTATGGCATATGAAATTTGTAATACTGATTATTTTTTAATTGGATTAATGACAACAATAATTTAAGGGATATTGTTTTATGTGACTGAATAAATTAAGACTTTTTAATTATATTTTGTTAAATTTTTTAAAACTTCTCCACCGTGTATCCCGAACCCCAGGTTAAACATATTTTATTTATCAGATTTATAGCCCATTGTTTTAGGCAGTATTCTTATGATAAAATGTTACCCTTTTTGCCGCTACCCTAAAGAGTTCCCGTAAATTCCATCTAGGAAATGGGAAACTACATGAAAAATTTCAAGTAATTAAGGGGAACTTTCTCCCCCATTATCACCATTTATCTTCCTTATCACTTAATAAACCCATACCCCCCGGAAAAAGATATTTAAAATTAAAATTTTTGGCAAAAGGGGTATGGGCAGGACGTTGAAGAGACTATTCCATTATTTAAGAACATCTGTATTATTGGATGTCGACAACTTAATACGCACAAATTTCTTTAAGCGGTTTGGGATGGGTCAATTACGGCACATTTTCCCCCTTTAACTCTATTTTTCAACATTTTCATAGAAAATTCCGAAAAGTATCTCTTAAGTGACTTTTCCCAGGGAGCAAATATTTTAAATTTCAAATATCTTGCGTAAGGAGTTTGCCGCTCCCCGTTTTGCCACTCCCCCTAAAAATAACATTGTCAATGAATTAGCCCATACATCAGAGAACACATATTTCAAATTCCTAGTTCCAGCAATTCGGCAGGCTGATAAATTGGCTACTTTTTCTTTATTTATACCCACTTTTGTCACGTTATTATTGAATACTCCATAAAGTAACTTCTCACTGAACAATCCACTGGGAAACTTTATTTTAAATTTTAATTTTTAAGCAGAACGGGCTTGGGTCTGACATTTAGGGTAGACTATTTTCCAGAACCCCTATTTTTTTCTAAAGAGAAGCAAAACTCAGGAAAGTTTTCCCAATAATTAACGTGTTGCTTTCTTTGCAAAGGGTATAGAGGAGAGATTAAAGGTTGTAAAAGATGAAGGGCTTCAAGTATGACAACACTGTAATTTAGCAAGATTATAAATTTTATAACAGTTGTTGCCAACCACCTAATGGAGACTTGGCAAAATTTGTTTAGGTTTATAGATCTTACACCTATTTTTTTATTTCCGTAAGGTTAAGTGCTATGGGAACATAGAAGAAGGTCGTTGTGATATGCTTGAGAGATAGAAAACTCATACATATTATTTTTCAAATTTATCTTGCAATTGCTAGTGATCAAACCTGCATAACATTCGAATGTTTTTTTTTAAGATTTCGAAAATAATGTTTAAGGTGACAGCCCAGACCAAATTAAACAATAAACATATTTGTCGGCGGCATATTTTTTAATTAGTTTCTGAAATTTTTGACTTGCGGCTTTATTCAACTACCCAGGCTGAAAATCGCAAATCGTCAGCGATAGTCGATAATGCGTTGGCATATCGTGGGATTAACAGTCCAAACAATATTCCCGGTTACTGGATTAATAACTGAGGTCAATTGTTGATTGGACAAACCTGCCAACGTTGGCCTAAAGTGGGTTTCTCAAAAAATTTGCTTGATTTAAGAAATGGTGTGTTCAAATCTGCAAAGTGGATTCTGTTCTTTCTTTTTTGACCTTAAAAAATTTTTGGATCATTGCATCCCTTTAAGAGCCAATTTACACAGTGCCTTTGTTGCTTGCAATTATTGCGTGCAATTCTTGTTTGGTGGCGAACGGGGTTCGTTTTTCGTGCATGTTTTTGTTATTTATCTTTCGCACTCATATGTATTTTTCTTTTGTTGCTTCATTCGTGCAACAAATGTCACCGTATAAATAGACATAACTTTGGAAGCAACTTTGAAAAGGGAATTAAGAAAATTACACGCAATCAATTGCCTCGTATAAATCGACATAACTTTGGAAGCAACTTTGAAAAGGGAATTAAGAAAATTACACGCAATCAATTGCCTCGTATAAATTGGCTCTAAGTATACTGTAGTGTGGAGTACTCTATGTTTGTAATTGTAAAAAAATATTGTTGACAAAAACTTGCACAGCAGTCAATAGATAGTTTCAACTCAGCTCAAATGCTTTAATAAATTTAACTAAAATTCCTAGAAGTAGCTTAACTATGTTTATCGAAAATTCGATATAAATTTTAAATAAAAAACACAAATTTTAGAACGTGTATTTTTATTAAATACTTTTCATTAATAATTCTTGACCTTAAGCCAAATAAACCTAGTAATAAGTATCTTCAAAAGTCAACTAAATATACACTTCTAGCAAAACGAAATATCCACCGAAAAATTATAAATGCCGGAAAGAAATAAAAATAAGTGATTTCCAAATATTTTTAACACGTTAACTGTCCAAGGCAGCGACTGAGGATTTCCTCACACGTCCTTTTTTTTTAGCAAAATCGGTGTATTTGGGGTAAACACCAATAAATATAAATATTTGCATCCTTCAAATGCATATAAATAGCTTAAAGGATGTTTTTTTTAATAGCCCACATATGGGCCGTGGACTCCATGAAGCAGAATCTCCTATAAATCGCCTTCAGAGACCACATGTTGGCTGTAAGGATAAACAGCCCACATATGGTCTCTGGACTGCTGGTGCTTTCCGTTCACAGCCCATATATGGGTTGTGGACTGTTAACGTGTTGATTTTGCAGTTTATTTCATTGGCGATTTTTCGGTTATAAAATCATTTCTAAATTCTGAAAAATTTTTCTCTATATTTTTAGTGAAAATAATCTCTTTTAAATAAACATAAACATTGTTTATTATGATACGATTATTAAAAATAATCCTATTATAGGTAATAAAAACCAATTTATATTTGATTATTTGAGAGATTTATTTTTAACTATAGGGTATAAAAATGTACATAACATTTTTTTTGAATCGAAAATAAAATAAATAGATAGATAAATTAATGTGTAAATTAAACTATTACTGTAAAAATATAATCTAAAAAACCTTGCTGTTCATCTTCAAGTAGCTGCTTAGCTTTTTTATCTAACTTAATTAAGGTCTATTTCCACTTTTGTCGAATGTTGGAAAAATTTGGAACTGATGTGCAAAGACAAATAGTGAGAAGATTTTCATTCTGCTAACGACCTCCGAATGGTAGGATGTTGTGTTAAATAATTTGTTTCCTATAAAACAAAATTTTATGAACTGCGTAGATATGTGTGTTTAAGTGTACTTTTCGTTATAAAGTTTAGCTGTTTTTTTTTTGCATACTCGCCAAATTTCCTTGGATCGATTTTTTGCTTCCAATATTATTTCCTTATTAATTCAACATTTAATGCTGTGAAAAATGCTGCAGCAAATGGGGTAAAAATCTAGAGGGAAAAGTACAGACAATATAACCAGATATTTTTTATGACTTAAAAAGATATACTCCAAAAAGTGGGACATGTATGAAATATTTGTATTTTTTTTGTAAAATATATAAAAAAAATTATTAAAATCAAAATTCAAGTTTAATTTCTTCCACCTTTTTAATATAAATTCCAGTTATTAAGTAGTCAAGCTCAAGGTCTATTTTATAAAAAATTATTTATTTTTTATCCAATATTTCGCTATCTCAATGGATAGCTTCTTCAGGAATTCTTTTTTTAAACAGCGAAATATTGGATAGAGAATAAATAATTTTGTATAAAATAGACCTTGAGCTTGACTACTGATTAACTGAAAATTAACCATAATAAACGTTTGAAAACAAAGCAATTATGATCACATAAATTTTCAAAATTTATAAAGAAAAATTAATATTTAATCAATCTTTTCACAGTATATAGTAAACAATAGACTTTCGGCCGCCTTCTCTCAATATGTACCACTTCCCATCACTGCCACAAGTTCTTCGCTTCGATTTGTATTTCTGTTGTAGATACAACAAACATATTTTATTAAAATTTCAATCTCATATATTTTCATTAAATTTCATAATTGTTCATATATTTTAAGGGATTTGTAAAAAAAACACTAAAGCATGTTTACAGTTACAACAAACAATAAATGAGAAAACTTTCTATCTTATAAAAATAACAACCTTGAACAAAATTTTTTTGTTAGAGAAAAGTAATACGATTTTAAATGTTTATTATTTCTCAGACAGATTTTATGACGAAAATCTTTTGTGAAAACAACAGCCAGAAAATAACACAAAATCCTTAATTTTACATTTCTACATATAGCAAATAATTTTTTAAACACATGTCCCTAAAATAACACGATATAAATATTTTGAAAAAATCCTGTTTATCAATATTGTAGTATTATAAAGGTGAGAAGACGTTGTATTTAATTCAAAGGGAAAGCTTAAAAAAAATCGATGTACAAGAAAATCGAAAATCGAGGAATATATGTATAAGGGGTATAACATAATTATTAAAAAAAATTTATAGCGCAATAATACTTAAATCATTTTGTAGACAAGACGTTCATTATCGAGGCCAATTTCTAAAATATTATATTTTTGAGGAAATTCTTAACTAACGCGAAAAAGGAATATCATATTTCTTTGTCTGTTTCCAAGACCTACTCTGATATGCCACGTAATTTTTGATGTTTTCAAAACATGTAAAAAGTTATATACCTAACATATTACACATACATTATACATATTATTCAAGAAAAGCTGAATTAATGAAGTATAAGAAAAACAGTATAAATTTTACTTATGGTTGGTACATAAATTTATTTATTTTTATATTTAAATGAGAAAGGAAACCTTAACAACAAGGATATTAAATGTTTTCCTTTTATTATTGCTTAAATATGATTTATATTATTGTAATTTTTGCGTTTATATTAAATTATATTATTTTCTGTTTTTATAAATTACCTTATGAGTTATTTAGACAGTTTTAGATTCTTAAAGTCAATAAATTTTTGGTGATGCTAGTTTAGCTGATACTTTGTAGCTAATATTTTTTAAATTAGAGAGATTCATTAAAAATGTCCCGACAGTATCTTATGAATTCAGCAGATAATAATTGCTTTGTTATTACAAATTATGTATCTTAAAATGTAAACATATTTTTGTCGACATTTTTTAACACTAAACGTATCGAAAAGTTTAATTATTTTTGACATATTTTATACAAGGTGGCCCAAAATATATCACCATTTTAGGGACATATTGAGAGTTGAAAAACACTCTTATGCAAATCGCTGTCACCCTATCGTAATTTAAGCTAATAATGCAGAATTGTAAAGGATGGTCCAAATAAAATTATCTTTTTCAAAATTAAATTGCAGCTTCCAGGCGGCCATTGCCAAGATGGCTGATAACACGATTTTTGAACTTAATGCGCAAAAGTTCAATTGTTTAATGATATGTGTGACATGGTACGCAATTCATCTAAAACCACAGATTATGGACTTTCCAAAAAAGTCCATAATCATGGCTCTGTAGAGCTCGCCGTTGACTGAAAAGCATTTCCAGTAGCATTTTCAAAACAAAATTGGATTAAAGATGCCACCACTCCAAAATCGACACCAAATTGTCACTGTCTATAAATGCATTGATTTCTCGACAATGATCCCCAGATACTACAACTTTGTTTGTTGACATGGCTTTGTAGAGCTCGCCGTTGACTGAAAAGCATTTCCAGCAGCATTTTCAAAACAAAATTGGATTAAAGATGCCACCACTCCAAAATCGACACCAATTTGTCACTCTCTATAAATGCATTGATTTCTCGACAATGATCCCCAGATACTACAACTTTGTTTGTTGACATAGGCACCGACGAGAATCATGAGTGTTGTCTACTATTGTAGCAAACGAACTTTTTGCACAAACTTGCTTGGGTGCTTCATTTCGGCCTTAACTTATTTTCAACAAACGCACAGTTTGGGCAACACAGCACTCATATTGGAAATAAATTTGCAATATTTCCCAACATTGTTCAAGCGTAAAGCGACTCCGCAGAGGTATGATACTGGCTGTTAGTCAATATTTTTGAACAGTCAAAAAAGATATCTGTTTTTGGACCACCCTGTATATTAATAGTTGTTTTGTTTTCATATTTAAAGGATATATAAATCCTTTAAGTTATAGGATATATAAATCCTTTAAGTTTTAAATTCCTATATTTATTAAGTACATTTGTGTAAGACCCTAATCGTTCTATATTAAAATTCGCTTGCATAGCAATGTATTTAGTGTGTTTAATATTTTGTGAACAAAATATTTTTTGGTTGAAAAATGATATGCCAATATCAAGCTGCAAATGACAGGCTATCACAGCGGTAAATAAACCAGATGTCATTGAAAATTAATTGATTGATTTTCAAAATGTTTTCATGGCATTTTATGTTGTTATTGCCTTTAAATATTAAAATTACATTTACTAGTGTACACTTTCATACAAATATCCCAGCAAAAATAGTGCTGCTATATATGCCATAAAAATATGACTTCAGTAGTAAAGTTACCATTTCTCCCTGATGGTGTTATTGATGAATTTATAGGACGGAAGTATTCAAATATAGCTACATACCACTTTTTAAGCTAAGTAAGCAATAAACATATTCTTTTGCATTAGTTTAAAATGCTCATATATTTTTATAATATTTAAGCTGTGCTGAAATACTGCTTTATCAGAATTCATTCTCGATCTTAAATTTAAATTCGGCTCGATCTTAAATTTATGGTATAACCATTTTTACATGATTATTATTCTTTTTGTATTTGTTTCAATTCAATTTATGGTACATACAAAAATGTATATAAAAAAATTATTCCAATTGTGTTTAATTATTATTTAAAAAGCTTAAAACAAAGATGTTTGGAATGATTTTGGAACCGAAAAAAAACAGGGGGCTCCGATAATTTTATATACTTTACCAAATTTTAGCGTAATCTAATTTCTCACTTGCAAGTGTTCCGTTTATATTTACAATGTATTTTTATTAAATAATTTTTTAAGTAAAATTTTAAACAAAAGTTTGTATCCACAATTTACTTAAAAAATATTGTTATGATATTGTTCATATCTTCCATTTCAGCCAAAAGTTATTTTTAATAAAAACTTTTCTTACTTTAGAAATAAGCTTGTAATATTTTCCAAAGTTGTTCGAGCGTAAAACGACTGATTTTGGTCTACGGATCGTATAATACTGACTGATAGTAAATATTTCGAACAGAAAAAATCTATCAGTGATAAAATAACATACGATTTAAAAATATACCTGTATTTGGCGACCCTGTGAAATGATTGTTTCTAACTTTTTATAAAACATATTGTCACATATTGTTACATATGTATGTAGAAACTATTAATAGTTCTGCAAGGGAAAAAAAGCCTACATCAAAAAACTGTTTAATCATTAATACATATCTATATTTTTAAGATAATTTGAATGACTTCTTCAGATACAGAATGTAGACAATAATTTAAGTTTCATTAGATAAAGGAATGATTTTTAAATAATTTGTTAAATAGATATTAATCAAAACTTTTTTAAGATGTACAATATACATTGTACAATGTACATACTAGGAATTCTTTTCAAAATTTCTCAGAATAACTTCCAATAAACAGGAAAAGAACACTAATTAAAATTTTGGAAACAAAGAAACAACTAATAACAACCAATAAACAGGAAAAGAACACTAATTGAATCACTGCAACTTTTTGTTTTTTGCTGGGACCCCCTTTTATATAAATATTTATAATAAAAAATACCAACTTTCTTTGGGATTGTTTTTTTTTTAATTTGATATAAATATTCCATATAAATAAGAGTACACTCACAATATATTTTCCGTTACCGACTGTAGTTTATTTAAAAAGTAATACGTAAAGTTTGTTTTTAAATGAAGAATCAATTGAAATTCATTGAAATATATTTTTTAACTATTTGAATCAGTCATTCTAAAAACAAACTATAAAAATTTACAGACATTCAGTAGGAGTTGATATTTTCTGTTAAATGTAAAATTTTATGTTTTCTGTTTCTAAAAATTTAAATTCATATAACTCTTTTTTGTTTTTTTTTTACCAAAATAGTTTGTATACATACAAAATTATTTCAATAAAAATTACAAGAAATTATTCAAATATACAAACACATAAAGCTAATAAAAATATATACATATGTGTGTGTTGTCTTCTGTTTTGTAATTTCATACAAATAAAAAACTTTCAATTTGAAAAACAAACCACAAAAGTATTTTTTTTCTAACTTTTTGTCAGTAAAAAATTGATGGTTATATTAAACGACTTTCTATTGTTTTTACTACTTTTCTTGGTTATTAAACAATGATTGAAAATAAACAACAAAATGGGTTGAATATAATGAAAAATCAGTGGTCCTCTTTTTGACTGTATTTTAGATTAATTTAATATGAATTTTAAGTTTTTTTTTAACGAAATAATATTGTGAGTGTAGATATAGGCTTGCTAAGTAGAAATATATATATATGCTTAAAAATTAAGAATTTATAAAAAATGATGACAAGTCTTATAAATTCTTGGCTTTTCTCTTTGAAATGTAAACAAAAATATTTGAAATTTGAAGTAAAGGCAGAGCAGGGCAAACGTAAAGTCCATATACAAGTAGTTATAGATATATATACAAAATTCGAAAAACAAATTTTGTGTTTTAAAAATTACCCAGCAAAAACATGGTAATGACATATTAATACTTTATACATAACTTTGTAATGACTACTCCTTACATTCAAAATTATTTTCAAAATAAAAATAATGTATTACATATAATATGTTAATTTTTTAAATACTTTATTTATTAATGTATATTTTATTAATTTATAAATTAAAAGTGTTTAATAAAACAAATTATCATGTAAGTGAACAGGAAAAAGCCCACAAATTAGTGTAGAGTAGTGCCGAATTCATTTATTTTATCTTATTTGTATTATTAATTTAGGTATTCAGATCACGAATATGACAAAAATTTTAAAAAATATTGGGACAAAAATCGAGTTTTAACTGTAGTTCCGAAATATCTTTCTTATAAAATTTTTCAAAATCGATTGAAAAGATAGAAAATTTTGGAGATCAAATTTGGAATCTGGAGAAAAAATCTATAAAAATCAAATAAAAATTATTTGAATTTCAATGCGAATAAAAAGTGTTTAAAACTGAGCAAAAACTTGCTCTTTTTGACCTTTGCCGAACCATGGGATATATATGTATGTCCCAAATTGTATCATTATCCTGTAATTAATGAAGTGAACCAATTTCAGATATGTCGATGCTTCTAAAAACTAAAGGAATGGACCATGTCCTACCAAAATATTGATCTCCTGTGTTGTCCAATAGGATTCGAGAAAATGTGTTCCAAAAATCATGCAAAAATATATATTTTTTTTATGAATTTGTGGTGATCCTATTGGCTCTGAGACCATATTGATTTAAACAGTTAGTATTGTGTGAAAGCAGCAACTATCATCTGCCGATACACATTTAAGAAAAAGGGTTAAAAAATGGGCCAAATACGACAAAATCTAAAAATGGGACATTTATCAACCATTAGCCGTCAAAAGGTTATTTTATATACATACTTCCTTTTAGAAGAAAAGCGGATAAGAAATTGAGATTCACAACACTGCATCGCACTACCTGGTCGCTTACTCAAAGTTAAGTTTTAATTGTTTACCATGAGTTAAAAAATAATACGTTACTCAATTTCTTACAGAAATATAAATAATAAATGGTATTTAGTAACCCATTATTCGGTATTTTTTTGTATACTTGCTCGTAAGCAGAACACCTGACCTTTTGAGACATCCCATATAAAAAAAGTTTGAATTATAATATAAAGGGTAATACGTGAAAACCTTGGTGTTTACATATATTATTGGACTCATTATTTTGTAAGGAGTGTTTTTGCTGGGTAATTGTAAACAAAAAAACAAAAGATTACATTTACTAATCATTAATATTCAATAATTTAACCGTCCGAAATTGTCAATAATCTAAGATCAAATTTTGCAGAAAGAGTTTTTTTCCTGTCGAATTGTGTCTTAAAAAGTTCAAAACACTGGATTTCTTTAATTATATTATTAATCAGGGTAAAAACTGACAACTTCGCTTTTGTCTTCGCGGCGTGCTCGCTATTTCAACGGAAAGACGGAACATGAATATATGTATATGCTTTAAAGAGTATTAGGCCAATATTTCGATGTGTCATAAATGGAATGACAAGCTAATATATACCCTCTGATAAATGTTGAACATAAAAAAATCGTCATTGTAGGGGAAAATTGTCAAATCGTTAAATCTTCATATCTGGCAACATTGTATATACCACCACGTGGAGAGGATACAGTGGGTGAGTGTGCTGAGGTTTTTAACTACGAAAAAATGTACCTAGACGCTTATGTACCATTGCTTTGAGAATCAGTTGCATGCCCTAATTTTTTACTCATTTTTAATATTTGCCTACTCAAAGAAAATACTATTGCAAAAGAAAACAAAACGATTTGTCAAAATATTTAATTATTCTTTTGAAAATAAATATTATAATTGTGTTGACAACAATGTCATAAATTCTAAATATAATATAAATTATTTGATAAGTAAAAATAAATACACAAAAAATAATAAAAAGCATAATAAATATCTTAATATTGAAAAGAAGTTTTAATTGAAAGATTGTTAGAATAATAAAAACTTGTCATAATTGTTTATAGATTTAAAATTCTTTTCATTTAATTTAAATTTTAAACATTTTAAATTGTAACAGAAAAAGCTAATAATTGAAATAACTTCCTCCCACAGACACTAACAAACTGTCAAAAACATAGACTTCTATAAAAATGTTGGGTGTAGAATAAATAATTTAACCTTAACCCAATAATGCATGAAGTAACTTGGCAACTTTTTACAAATTCTGTTTTTGTTTTATGTTGGAAAAGGTGCTGTCTTATCAGTGCGAAGGTCATGGGTTCAATTTCTACTAGAGGCTTTCGTCTGTTTGCATTGTATTAGGAAATAGATAGAATTTTATATTTATTATTCGAAATATATGGAAAAAGTTCAATTTGTACGGGTAATCATATACTAACTATGAAAAAGGAATTTCGCATAGTCATATTTTTTAGGGTGTGTGATATATAAGCCTGAGTTGGGTGGTTCACAAAGAGGCTGACAATGACCTGTTCGCTCAGGTCGAAAGTGTGCACTACCTCTAGCGCTGATCCTCAAAATATTTTCCATTTAATAAAAAAATTATTGTTTACTATTTTTTAGTAACATTAAATTATGATCTCAAGCCTGATAAAATTTATAAAAATATATAATGAATTAATTGAAAAAAAAAAAATATTGTTAGAAAAAGAAGAAAAAAAAATTTTTTTTTGCGTTAATCCGCTGTAGTGAAAATCATTTTTTTAAAAACGTTGAAGTTTATTGAAACAAGTTAATAATATTTTTAATAAAAACTTAAATGAAACTGAAATATAAATTTTCAAAAATAATTCGTATAAATCAAGGCAATCCTTGTTTGAAAACTTTATTAAAAAAAAGCGTTGCGAAAAGCAAAAAAATAGCGCATCTTTAAATGCACACTTTGCGTTAACGGGTTAAGATTTAATAAACTGTTACTTTTGATATAATTTATAGCGACAAACAGGGCTTCTTATTAAAATATTTAAAAAAAAATTATTTTTGTTGCTATTAACAATAAATTATTTTTAACGCAACCATATTCAAATGTGATTCCCGAACATGCATTTGTCTTAATTTAATTTTGTTGTAATTCAGATATATCAACCGATTTGAGTCATTGTAACAGCGTTTTAATTGAAAGATGACACATTTTTTCTCTATTCGTAGCAAAACAAAAAATAGAGCCAGTAAGTTGTCTCCCTTAATGCAGACCTCTCCTCTAAATTGTTTTAATTTCATCAAAAAAAAAAATGCTACAGTATTCAGAATTTTTATACAAAAGTAATAAATAAAATAGTTGCAAAGAAATAAAATCTATTAACTTATTTATACACCCAATATTTATTTACAATTGTAAGCACCTACTACAATTTAACTCAAACATTGGATTTGCTTAATCTTAACTTTTGTTTAAAGGTAACTGGTATATTATTTAGTAACAAAACCATGTATTGTAAGAAAGTTAAGATCAAAGTCATGACAAAACAAGTAAGAGCAAAAGTAAACTTGTTGCATTTATTTAACCCAAACCTAAAAAATATTTAGGAGACAAACAAGACAAACGTTTTATGTCTGCAATTTATTAAACAAAAAAGACTGTACAGACCACCACCTAACTATTTTGTAGGTGTTTTACGTGTATTACATTTAATGTAAGTACATGTGGGCGTTGTTAGTTTTGTAAATGTTTATCTTTGTTGTATATCCTCAATACACACAATATAACTATACAACTTGCTCATGTGTGCCTTTAATGCAAAAGGTTTACTTATAGTATACAATTACATATTTATATTTGTATTTTTTTTTTTGTTTCTGATAGACTTGCATAGGTAAATTGTAATTAAATATAATGTTTGTTATAAGTCTATTCATACAGAGGAAGGAAAGTAATGGGTAATAATATGAAGTTTTGTTAAATTAATTATGGGGTTCTCTAACAGATTTTATAGAGATTAGTTTAACTTTTAAATTTTATTATGTATAGCTTTAATATATGTATACCTTCAATTTGGTTTAATAATTATATATTTAGCAGAAAGTTTTTGGGACCCGGATTATGGTCATGTCAGAGGAAATTAATATTTGATCTTCGCCCTTTGATAAAAATATATGCCAGAAAATCGGCAAAATGATTATAAAAATTAATGCATAATTATAAATTAAATAAAACATAACTTGTTTTCATTAAAAAAATTTTATTAGTCCGGTCTTCCATGACAATATATGATAATTTTCACCTGTGGGGTTTTATTTTTGAAAATGCTTCATGCATTATCGAAAATATTATATCAAAAATATTATACTTATCAAAAATATTATACTTTATAATTATTTTCCATAAAAACAATGATAAATGTTTTCAAAAAATTTGATTATTAATGCATTTCTTGTAAAATAAAGTTTTTTTTTTGTGGAAAAAGTACTCTGAATATTAATAAAAGAATTTTTTACAAGGAAAAGTCTTTAGAACCCAATATTTATTTTGTACGAAAGGGTTTCTTTTACAAAATACCAGATTTTAGAAATTTTTCTTATAGAAACATATTTAGATTCTATGGAGTTTTCGTTAAAGTAAAATTCTCAAATTCTGCAAACTGTTTCTTAGATAAAAATTCATATACATACATATTCTAAAAAAACTTATATTAGATTCTAAAACCTTTCTTTGAATAAAAAATTCTTGCATTCTGAGGACTTTTTCTGGTAGAAATAATCTTAGATTCTAAGGAATTTTTTTAGTAGAAATATTCTTAGTCTTAGAAAAAGTCCATAGAATTTATGAGTTTTTATTAACAAAGTCCTTAGAATTTAAAATTTTTTCTGAAGTATTTTTTTTCTAAGAGCCCATAGAATCAACGAAGTTTTCTTGAAAAATTTCTTAATATCATATTTTTTCTTTAGGATAAACATTTTTTAAAGAAATACTCTTCAATTTAAAGAATTTTTTTGAATCGTAGGGACTATGATAAAGTTAGCCATAACTAATATATTATTATTATAATAATATGATAACTATAATATAGTACGACTATGGTTGGCTCAATCATAATCCCAAAAATATATGATGCTCTTCGAATATAATTGCCCCAAACATGATTTTTCTCTGCGTGTTGTCTTCAGGTAGTTCATTACTTTCCCAAATTAATTCCTCTTATACATCCCAGGTTTAGTAGAACGTGTCCATGTCAATTAAGTACTCTGCTTCTTGTTCAGTCTTAAGGCCCTCTTCGTCCTGCCCACATTCGTTAGATCCTACGTGACCCTCCCTTTGTATATTGGTGGCCCACTGTCTAAGTTTTGATTTAATCACCTGAAAGGTATCTAATTATAAAGGCTAACAGAGACCAGGTGGAAGCCATCCCTTACCAGCTCGTTAGTCCTTGCAGTTCCATAACTGCACAAAATCCGGGTATACATATCAACCTCAGAAATCCCCTGCGAGAATAAACTACCATTTTTTCTTTGCAGTCCAAAACTGTCCAAAACAGGCTCCCTAACTGCAGCCTCACTATCAGTGAAGACGACTATATCGCCAGGATAATTAGTTCCTAAAAAAATAGTGATGTGGTATGGTCCAGATCCCCGTAAAAGATCACAAACCAATTCTTTCGTCCAGTGTGAAGTCATTCGTGTAGAAATTAATTCCATAGATTTCTCCAAATATTCTTTTCACCCTCCATAAACTCTTGTACAAAATAACAAAAGCACAAATTATCAATAGGCGTTTTTACGCAATGCTATCACATTTCATATCCAAGATATGATAGCCTGAATTTTCGTAGTTCCTCTGTTGCTGGGTGCGCCAGACTTCCTAGCACTATCCATCGGTAAGTCGCAAGTGGCGCCTCATATTAAACCTGAACATTTATTAGGTTATTGGAGACTATTGTCTCCATTGCCTTGTATCCAATCGCGTCTCTAATGCTTAAACAGCATAACCGCTTAACCCTTTAAAGCTTTCCTATATTATATTTCCTCAGGATCGGATGCCACCATACAATAGTTGTGTGTCAAAGTTGGCTATCTATTGAAGTGTTATCCTTATTTGATTTTCACAATATACTGTAAATATGGTTGATTGATTGATTCGACTTGAGTTTAGTGAATATTTTTTAAAGTTAAAATCTTTATACACAGTTCGACGACTCTTCTATAATTAGCAGACATTGTTTGTAATTGAATAATTCCTGAAAAAAATCACAATATTAAAAAGTAGTAAACTTTGACGCGATAGTAAACATTGACGCTCCATAACTTGCCCTGTATTCAAATAGAGTGCTTCTTAGATTATTTTTCTGATTACCCAACTCTTTTTTCTACAATCACCTAAAACAACACATCACGTCCGTCCTGATTTTTTTGAATAAGTAATTTTACTTCATATAGTAAAAATGGCTGCAAAAAAAAAAAACTTTAAACAGGGTTTATTAATTGTACCATTAAAAACTAGAATAATTAGTTTTGCGTAGCTAAATACGATTAGTGTTAATAAAATACAATTAGAGGCATGTATTCTTTTAAGCGGCCTAATATCATGTATAGATCATAAAAAGAGGAGACCAAAATTTTGTAAATTTTTACATAAGTAGAAATTTGTTTTTAAAAGTTTGAGACTTAAATAAAATTTAAGTCAAAATTCCTTCGTAGTGCTGACTGGCTCTTATTCCAAACACATTTCAATAATTTTTTCCTTTTACATTTCTATTCATTACCCTGTCAAAATATCCAGTATATTAAACTTGACAACGTTTGTCAAGTTTTTAATTAAAAAATATAGAATATTATGGCCATACAAAAGCGCCATAAGAGCCATATTCATTTTAATAAATGTAAAATACATGATAAACAGGCGTCAACATGACAATAAATGTTTAAAACACACATTCAGTCCTTCGGCTTTGTAGAAACTCAAAAAACGTGTCATCAAGTGACACACCTTAAACAACTTATAAAATTATGGTTTAGGCATAGAGCGACACACATGAAAGAAACCTAGAAATATGGTAAAGAATAACAAAAAAAAAACAGTTCGTGAATAAAATAGGTGCAACCTTATTAATAATAGCGTTAAACATCAGCATGGAAACCACTTACTAACCGCGTAAAGAAAAAACAAAACCCAGTTAAACAAAATAAAGAAATGATGTAGCCCAAAATGAAATTTGAATCGAAAAATGGTGGATCGTAGTGTATTTATTTAGATACATGTTGGATTGAATATGATGAAATAACATCCAAACGAAGAAATTAAAATAAAAATGTTTGGGAGTTACTATCTTTTGGCTTATTCATCTTCAAATTTTGAGATTGTTTCATTATGTTAAAACTTTCAATGAAATAAACTCCAAAATTAAAATAGCTTGAAGATTAATTATTTTTCCACAGACCACAATTATAAATATACGGTCATTTTGAAGCTGCATCCTATTTTGAATAAATAATAAAAATTTAACTAAAATCAGTCTATCAAGAGATAATATAAGAAAATTTCAACGAAATTCTAAGGAATTTAACTTTTCTATACAATGTGATATAATTCGGTTTGTATTTTATCATATAATTTGTAAGATAGCTTTAAATTAACAGAACCAATTTTCGGATCAAATTGTATTTTAAGCTATATTAATAAATAATTTTTATTTATGTATATTTAATTGAATTTTATATAGTAACAAACAATTTTTTTATTCGGGTACTTTACGTTTTACTTACTTAAGGCACAACTTTAATTAAAGTTGCTAACAAGCTCATTTTTTATTAAAGACGACATAGAAATCCTTTAGTTTATATAACAGACTGTAATTATTGTGTCTTGGGTGTAAAATCAGGTGAAGTTAAATATTTAAATACAGTATGACTTGCTGTTGCTTATTATTCACTTCCAAGCAGACTAAAATAGATTTTTTTTAACAAAATGACGAAGATGGCAGTAAAAATTAACCCTATTTACTTTTTTTCATGTTTTGATATGATAAGGTAACTATTATAGTTATATATTTGTGGGAATGAGAAAAATAAAACTTAGAATCTAACAAATTATTAACCCTACAAAGGGTAGGAGTTAACCAAAAATTAACAATGTTTAAGAGTTTGGAGTTAACCAAAAATTAACAAAGTTTAAGAGTTTGGACTCAAACAATTATTAAAGTGTAGTATCGAGTATTCAAAAGTATTGTTATTAACAAAAGTCGCCAAAAAAAAAAACAGTGTAAGTTTTGATGTGATAACATGGGCACATGTTCGATAAAATTATAAGACATAACTCTTAATTATAAAATCCGCTAACATTAAAAAAAATAGTAAAAAGAAATAATCTCCAAAAATAAAACACAAAAGAAATAAAAAATCGCTAGAATAATAAAAACGCTTCACAAAAACTCAAAAAATCGTTATAAGTGAAAAGCGTTAAACTAAAAAAATTTACAAAATTGGGAAATATCGGTTAAATTAAAAAAAAATCTCTGTGTAAAGAAGATTAAATCTGGCCAGATCAGTTTAAATTAGGTTAAATAAAGGGTGTCCCAAGAAGAACGCAATTTTTAAATCTGGCAACATTCGAAGTGTCATTGTTTGACATTTGAACAATTGTTATTGTTTGCTAGTAGAAGGTACGAGGTTAGTAAAAATGAGGCGCTACACGAATGAACAACGCATTCTCATTGTGAAATTGTTTTACCAAAATGGTGAAAGTTTTGCGGCTACAGTTCGCAAATTGCGATCAATTTGGGGTCACAATAATGCTCCAAAAGAGTCAACTGTAAAGAGATTAATGGATAAATTTGCCGAAACTGGGTCTGTTAGTGATGTAAAGACAACAACGCGCCATCGACCAGGTCGATCGACCGAAAATGTCGCAGCTGTACGTGATGATGTCGCTCAAACTCCATCCACCTCAATTCGACACCGAGCTCAGCAAATTGGTGTCTCCAAATCCACTTTGCAGCGAATTTTGACGAAAAATTTGCATCTTCATGCATACAAAGTTCAATTGACTCAGAAACTGAAGCCAGCTGACCATGGACAGCGAAGGGGGTTCGTTAATTGGGTATTGGAGAGACAACATGAAAATGCTGATTTTGCCGATAAAATCATCTTCAGTGACGATAGATCGTGCGATTTAACACCATTAGATTTTTTTCTTTGGGGTTTTTTGAAGTCGATGGTTTACGCGAATAAGCCGACGACGACTCAAGCCTTAAAAGAGGAAATTGGACGCTGCATTAATGAAATACCGCAGCATTCATGCAAAACGGTCATTGAAAATTTCATTAAAAGATCGCGTACATGCCAGCAAAGCCGCGGCGGCCATCTGCACGATATATTGTTCCATACATAACCTCATTCTGTCTACTTTACGATATAATAAATTTCCACGATTTTTTTTAAATATCTGTGTTTTATTTAAAATTTAAAAATTGCGTTCTTCTTGGGACACCCTTTATAATTAAATATAATTAGATCTAGTGCTAGAACTGGTTATTTCTAAAGGGATTTCCAAATTTAATTGAATTTTAGCGAAATATATGAACAGATCTAGACATATAGTATCATATCTGGATATGATAAAGTAGTCCTTTGTACATATCTAGTACCAGATCTTTGCCATTTGCGACTTTTTTAATGCTACCAATATAAAAATGTATATTTATATAATGTATATTTGTATATTTATATATTATTATATTATATAGTTTCATATTTTTTAATTTATTATTAAATCTATTTACACATTAGGTTATAAGTACAGATCAAATTTGATTTGATTATATATGTTACGCAAGATCTGCCTTTATTTCAATTAGATTCCAAATTTGGCTCCTATTAAAAGAGCTAATACAATTTTTTAAAAAACAGGTACACAATCCGGATTTATATGTCGAAACCGTTATTCGTTTCGCTTACCAGCCTTCAAAGAGAGTTATGCCCTATCAATAAGTATTGTGTGTGCGAAGTTTCATGGAAATCGAACAAAAGGAATAAGGTTCAGCCTTTAATGGGTTAATAAAAAGTGCAAGAAATCACCTAAAAAAGTTTGTAAGTTAAAATAACTGAAAATATCATTTAAAAGAAATGATATTTCATTTAAAAACCGGTCTACTTAATTTTCATTTAAATTAAATGCCATTTGTTATTTATTTTTAAATGTTGATTAATTAACTGACACATCCGTAAGAAACAAATGACATAATCAGTTAAAATAAATGCCAAAATTTTACCTACCAAACCTTAAAAAATAAATGTTTTTTTCATTTATTTGAAATTATTTCCGTTTTTTCTATTTTTTGTTTTTTTTTTTAATATACTCGTACAATACAAAATGTATGTATGCATATGAAGCTATAAACACTTTTTGTATGAATGTGTTTGTATATGTATGTGTGCTTACGAAGTTCTTGTAATTTGTATTGAAAATTTTGTATATTTACAACCAATTTAAATAAAAAAATAAATTTAAATTTTTTGAATATTTTTTTTTTTTTTTTGAAACAGACAGCAAACAAAATTGTAATAACTGTTACGGACACAAATAAACCACAAGTTTCCGTTTTGTGGGTAAATTTTTATTAAATTTCAAACAAATAAATTCAAGCAAATAAAAAAAATAAATGAAACTGAAAAAAATGGTAAATGATAGTAAATTCTTTCGATTAAATGTATAAAAAAGTTAATAATGATATTTCTTTGAAAAATAAATGTATGTTCCTTTATTTTTAAATGAAACGGAAAACTTTTTTATTATACTACAAAGAGTTAACTACATAATATTCTGAGTGATGAAACAAAAATAAAATTTTAGGCAAAACTTAAATAAAAATTCATACTAAAAACTTTTCTATTGTAAATTTTATAAAAGACACTCTAATTCAAAGATTCTTTGTATTTTCCTGCTAGCCTAAATTTGCATTTCAAGAAAAAAAAAACAGATAATAACTTTTGTTTTTAAAAATTGCACTTTTTTCTTATTACCACAAATAGAAAAGGCCACAACTTTTCTAACATTATAATTTTATTTCACAATTTTTTCTGACTTTAATTTAAAGAACATTTTCATCCGTTTTTAAGCACATAAATTCAACACTTTTTAGCAAAACACAACATTTATACTACACACAGAGACGTTTAGACAGTTATCATATACCCACAAGAAAATGTGTTGAACAACTATAATTATCCTTAAACTCAAATTAGTTAGGATAACTATTTCCTATTTTTTTTTTATTTTCATCTAAATTTCAAAGAATTTAAAAGGTATTTCCATAATTCTTACTTGGGTAAATAACTACAAAACTAACTATACATGTACCAAACAATAATAAACTTTATGGCTCTAGTTGTGTTCAATCAAGCTAGAATCACGAAACTTGGCAAACGTCATCATTTAGTTATAATTTCCCTCTTCTAAAGCAGTTCTTTTTCACAATCTAAAAAGTACCATTTTATATGAAATTAACAGATAATTCCATATAGATTTGATATTTATGACTGTGGTTTAATAGTTTACTTTAGTTATTTTCTTTTGTTGTTTTATTATCAGGTTTAAGTGATTTGGATAAATTTTTAACTTCTAATCTACCAGATTTTATATTCTTAAAATCGTAGTTATCAGAACCAAAAGTAAAAAAAAAAATTATTATAGAAAAATTGCAAATCAGATTCTAAATATTGTTTTGGTATTTTAATGTTATTAAATATTATTAAATATTAAATGTATTAAATATTAGATGTAATCAAATTGGCGATTTACATGGTTTCGGCTAAAATTTTGATTATTTCCCACTTAACCCCAACTTTTCCCAATTTACCCCATTTCCTGTTTCCAAATACCATCAAAGAAATACAACAAAAACAAAAATAAGCTTTTTGTTACTAAAGGCTGAAAGTTACCCACAAATATTTTCTAAAATAATTTTAGAGCCTGATCAAAACCCAAATAACTCCAAGTTTTAAATATATTTTAATTTTATCATTTATATCAACATAATATTTAAACTAAAATATTTTTTCTTTATTTTTTCAGGTAAACACATTTTTTTAAAATTAGCTACAGTATGAAAATAAGTAAGTTAAAATCAAACAGTGCCCCAAAACTATATCAATTTTTAAAATTTAGAAAATCGGTCAACTTGATAATGGCCAATTTTATAGAGAAGATTAAAAATCTAATTTAACTGATCGCATCAAAGATACTTTCCTTATACAGACGTAATTTTACTATAAAAATCTTACTTACAGCTACATTCCATAAAAAATCATACACAGAGAAAAAAATCATAGTAAAATCAATAATTATATCATATTTGCCTTAATATTTTATTTTTTACGAAATTTTTTAAATTAAGCATGAATCTTATTAAAATAAATATTTAATATAAACCTTTCATAGTTAAATCAATATGTCAATATTTTACATTTAGTCGTCGCTTTTTAAATATAACCAGAAACATATTTAAATTAAAAAGAAAACAATGAAATAAATTCACGTCACTTGTTTTCTATTTAATTTAATGTTGTATCTCTTTTATCTAAAATATTTTTTGCTGTGTACCAATTTTATAATAGATGCTTATTACCACATTTCTTGGCTTCAGTGTTGTTGTTTTTTTTTCTTGTTTTCTACATAATGCTAAAATGCAATTACACAAAAATCTTTGTTTTGAGTGTTTATTTTCTTATCATTGCGATCATAATTAGTTATGTAAACACCCATATTTTCATTTAGTTTTTTTTTTTCTGCAAATATTTGGGTAAAAATGTTAAGTCTACATAATTCTTATTTATGTATTTTTCCTTGAAAGAAAAACTTTAATAATTTCACTTGAATGCCTACACTCAAGAAACAGAAACCAAAAGACAAAATAAAATATTTTTTTTAACAAAAATATTAGCAACTTACTGTTAAATATAGTTTAACACTACAATTAAATTAAATAAGGCAGAGATTTTTAGAAAGGTGTAAAGTTGTTTTTTTTTTAATATAATTATAGAAAAATGTATTTTATTTAAAAAATTAAAATGTAAATGAAATTATGAATGCAAAAGAATAAAATAAACCTGTAAATATAATAAAACAACGGGTACAGTTAGAATTATTTAAAATGCAGACTCAAATTAAAGACCGTATGACACTACATTTGTTTTGCTTTTATTTATATTGACAGCATTTTAAATCAAATGAGAGCGCTGGGTTACCGACATCCATTTGACAAATACTCATTTAGTCTCTATAGTTGAACTTTTGGCACTCACAACTTCACCATAAGAAAATTCATCACTTTTTCGTCAACACAAAATCAATAGAAAATCTAGCAAGTATCTTACGTACTTAAGCTGTCGTTCAAAAAAACTGAAAACTAATTAATCTTTAACTATGGTGATGAAATTTCTGGACTTAGCCAGTGACGTGGTGCTAAATTTTACTTGCTGTAATTTATCTAAATAAATTTTATAAAAGCCATTTTTAATAACTATTTGTTTAGAAAATAAAAATCATTAATTTTTTTAATTAAAAAAAATTATATTTATTAATAAAAAAAAACCCACTTTATTTCACAAACCTATTTTTAATTGCATAAAAATGTAAAAAGAGGGTAAAAATTACCACCAACTCCACAGTTAAAGATATCAACTTTATTGAAAAAAAATCAACTCGTCTTTGCGTGTTGTATTTTTATTACATTTAAATATTTCCCTAATCAAATTATTCTCAGTGTACATTCTGCAAATACAAACCAGAAAGAAGATGTGCTAAGTTAAATGTTTTTTCTACAGCAAGATAACAAAAACTACATACATACAAGCATTTATATTTAACAAACGTATGCATAAATATATAGTTGAGTGTATACATAATTATTTACGACTGTAGTGGTATGTATATAAATATGTATGATGGAATAAACGGAAGTAGTAATTGTTAGGAAGAAAGTGGAACTCTGTAATATTTTCTTCTAATTCTTAAGCTTCTGTTTAAAAATTATTTAATGAATATACAAAAACATTCATTTAATTCCACTTTCTTCTGCATACACATACTCAAACTAAAATTTATATAATTGTTGAGTGTTGTTTAGAGAACATGTGTGCAAGGCAATCGTTTGGAAAAGTGTTGTCAAATCTTTTTAAAATTATAAAGCAGATGGATTCATCGGCTTAAATGTTTAAAATTAACTTTATTAAATTGACTCGAGTTAATGACATGAGGATTTAAATTACAGTTGTATATATTTTGAATCTATTATTTCGAGTACACACTACAGAACAGATATGCAAGCCTAGCTAAAATTGCGGCGGCGATGACTGCTAAGGTTGAGAGTTTGCGATGGCGTTGGTATAGTCAACTAGAATCGCAACGTTTAAGATTTGCACGGCGGCCTTTATACTAACTAAGAAAAAATTCAGAAAATAATTTTTTTAAAAATCTGAATTTTTGTATGCTTGTAAATTTCAAACGGCTCAGCACCAGCTAAATTGTCGGCGGCTGCAGCTTACAAACAAGTATTGCGACGGCTTCTTACATCTCTGATGCAGATATATTAAAAAAAAACTTTCATGTGTCTAAATATTTTAAGCTGATTTTGTAAAATCAATTATTCTTTAAGGAAACTAAATTGGCATCACTGTTTTTTATTATTTGTTTAAGTATTTTGTTTATTGTACATATTTATTTTTATAACAAAATACTGAAGAAAACATTTATTTTCATATTATTTTTTTGTTCTAGGGTATGTTTAGTACATATTTGCACTATAATTTTGTTTTTTTTTTTATTTCACTTTTTGTTTACAACTTCATGGCTGACAGATTTTGAAGCTTTTTGCTTTATTTGCTACAAAAAAAAAATTAAGAAAATAGTAGAGAAATTTATGGTAAATAATATAAAATTCTGGAAGTTTTTAAGTTCTAAGAAAATTATGATTTGTTTTAAAAATTTTAGATTTTTTAAATCAACTCATTTTAGACCGAGATTTTCATTCTCCACATAGTATCGTCCACATAGTATCGTTACTCGTCTGTAGTTTAGCCCATTGACCTTGGGCTAAAGCACGCCGTGCCCATTTTTCTATAGAATATTATACATAAAACATGTCGAGCGTTGCAATTGAGAGATAGAATATATTTTGCTTTCATTAAGATTATTTGATTTTTAATTTCTTTCAAAAGCCATTTCCATAAAAATAATGTCCCAGCCTTATAAACTTCGATATGCTGATTCTTAATATGTTATTAACATTTTTCCAGCATGTGAAATTTTTGAAAAATTAAGCGATTTCGGAAATTTTTTTTCAAAAAAGTTTCTCAAACAATTTTTATTTAAATTTTTTTTATTGCCAGCTTAAGTTCTCTGTAATTTACATTTTAGCTCTCCTAATTTACCAAATACTTTAAATAAAGTAAATAATATAATTTTGTAATATCAAAAAAACTAACTGAAAAACAGTTGTTTTTACCAAGTTTATAAATTATTTTAAAATTTTTTGTGTTAAAATTTTTCAGTTTTTTCCACGGCATTGTATTTGTTTTTTACAGTTTCAAAAGTACATAGATAACTTTGTTTGACTTTTTAGCTGCATATACATACTTTTGTTTAAACTGTAATTTTCAATAGAATTTTTGCAACAAAATTTTTTGAGTGTATTCTCTAAAATGTCTTTGAAATCTATTAAAATTACTAGTTATTAAATTCTAGAAATAATATACAGATTATATTATTTCTTTTTTTTACCAAATTATATACATAAAAATATTTTCAGCTTTAATTTTCTTATTTTAAGGAGTGCCCCAAAGTTTTAATTGAATTTAAGATCGTTAGAGTTTAAATAAAATTTTTGCAAAAACTTTAATGTGTTTTCATAATTTTTGCAAAAAAAAAATAATGTGTTTTCATGAGAAATTTAATTATTATTTTTGCAGTTTTTAACATAAAATTATCAGCATTGCAAATCTTTATAAAAATAAAAATTTTTTATTTCTTTAGTCGGTTTTTAAAAATGCTAATAAAAATAGTGTAATGTTTGTATTGTTTTCATCAGTGTAATCAGTGATAGCGAAAGATTGGTAAATGTGCTTTGTTTGAGTCTTACATTGATTTTTAAATAGTTTTATTTTAATTTTTTAATTTATATTTCCACAACAGTTTTATTCTGAAAAGCAAATTACATCACACTTTAAATTTATATATTCCTTTTTTCAAGTTTTCCACTCTCATATTCCATACAAATTTTATATCGAAAATTTGAAGAAAAAAACAACAGTACACATTTTGGGGTTAAGTTTGAACGAATTATAAATCAATAATTACATTGATTAATCCATACCCATACACGCTTATTTCTCTATAGGTATTTTACAATTTATTTGCAAATGGTATGTATCTCTCAACATATTAAATAAAAAAAAATCAATTTATTAATTAAATAAGTTCATTCAATATTTAGTACGTGAAATGTGTCAAATAAAATATGTTTTAAATTACGTAATATTTATTTGCAATCACAAATAATACTGTATTATATTATTGTTGACAAATCAAACGAATATAAAATGTGTTTGTGGTTTTTAATTACATATGTTGATATAATTCAATTAACCAAAGGTTTAAGTTATTGAATACGTTAGGTGATAGAGTAATCTGATAATGTTGGTAATAAATATTTTACACTTCAAATTAAATATAGAGTATACCTAACCTGACCAGTCCCATACCGCGTTTGCAGAATAATCCCGCATTTTAAAGGCTGATGCCTTCCGGTTTCAATTTTTATACTGCTTATTAACAAAATATCCCGCCTATCTCACTTTTTCATATTTTAGAAAGAATTAATGCCCAGGTAAAAATTATCATTTATTATCATGCGATGAACTCATATTATCATATATGTATGGATCCGGAAATTGAGGGTATATGTGTTTGTACATGGTCATATATACACATCTATGTAAGATCATATATGTTCAGTAGAGGTGTTCAACAAAAAATCAAAGAGAATTCGACGGTCAATTTGAGTCCTTGGATTTCAAAATACTTAATACGAATTTTGGTGCCAATTAGATAGAGAGAAGTTATGGCGAAATCGACTGAAAATTTTAATACAAGGGGAAAAATCTCATTTTTGGTTTTTTAGAAAAATTTTTTACTAAAGACATCTTTTTATACCAAATGATAAAATAATGGAAATATATACTTAACTATTTTGCTTAAAGTGTATAACAAATTGAAATCGGATGAAAATCATTACAAATATCTCGGGCCAATAAAGAGTCAAACAACAAATAGTATTTATTTAGAATTTTTATATGGCTACATTTTCTAAATATTTTTCAGATCCATAAATACTCAAATATGAAGTTTTGTCCCTCTAAGATGGTGTTTACAAATGTTTGAGTATGAATTAAAATGCAAAAATGTTTTAAAGTATTTTCAAATTTCAAACTTTAAATTATTGTTGCCACGAAATCAATCAATAGGGTAAAATTCATCCACTTTTACTAAGTTCCAATTAATGCTATTCAGAGGAACTTAAGAATAAAATGATTATAGTGTGAGATTATCGTGGTGCGAAATAACGAATCATTTTATGTACAAAAGATTTCGTATATATTACATATGGTTTTTTAGTGGAAAAACACAATTAAGTATCATATGTTCGGATGTAACAATCTCCGATGTTTGAAAAAGGTTTTTCCCAAAATAACTTTAAAGTTTCTAGCAATTGCATACAGTTTATTGATTTCTTTCTAATGAAATGTAAACACGAGAAATGTAATTTTGATTGAAGCACATATTTGATTCACAAAAATTTAAATTAAGCAAGTTTCAGTCTTTTTTACAGTTTGAACGAAATTTATCGCTAAACTAACAATTTACCTTAACAGATGATCATTTGAATGGACCGAAGTTGAACAATTTTCGATTGTGAACTTGTACTATTTCGCAAAAGTTGTAGAAAAATATTCCAAATTGGGGGAAAATAAAATAAATGGCAATTTAAATTAATGAGGACGTTGTGGTGTTGTGTGCCGTTGTGGTGTTGTTGTGGCGTTGTACAGTCACAGAGAAGGTTGCGGGTTCGATCCCCGGCGACAACAATATCAATTTAGAAAAATATAATATATATGAGTTGTTCTATCCCTCATACATATCGCAACATCCTCCATCGGTGTGCCCATATCACTTAACTCCACAGAAGTAAAATAATATAACAGGAATATGAACTAAAAAGCTTCAACAATTTCGTCAACCTTGCATCAGATCACAAGCAACGACTATGCTAAGATTTATCAACTCGGCCAATTATAAGGTTGCCATATTTGAAGCCCTTTATATTTTACAACCTTTCAACTCCAAAGAAACCAACACATTATTTAATAGAAAGAATTTCCTGAGTGCTGCTTTTCTTTAAAATAAAATTTAATTAACACAACAGAATTTTAGTTGAAACACTTAAAAATTCGGCAATTATTGTATATTTAAATATGATTGTGCTAATCGAATTCATTGGTTGTCACAACCAAAATACACTTTTCAATTTGGTTGACACTTTATTATTCTATAAAATGTATTTAGTGCAACTATTGGAAAGTTGAATCTTTGACAGGATATGAATCCCTTACGGAAAAAAGTATTTTCTATTTTTTTTCTTTCTGGTCTGTTTTTGCTACAACGAGCCGAAAGCCTTCGTTGCTAATGTTCGTTTAGGGAATTAAGATATACTTTGTAATTATATGTTTATTTTTTATAGAAAATTTTGTATACAATATTGCAAGAAATTTTTCCTTTTTTTAGTTTACCGATTTTTTTTTTATAAAATTGTTTGTTTGGAACATTTTAAAGTCTAAGACCGAATTGGTTTTCTGCTTTTTTAATAAAAACAGACATTAAAGTTTTAATAAAAATTTAACATTGATTAAATTTAAATACCATAAATTTAATCAATGTTAAATTTTTATAGCAAAAATATTTTCGAATTACCGATGTTATGTCAATGGTGGCAAGTTCGGTCAACCAACGGTTGGCCTCTCTTATCAATCGGGTAACAGCACAATACTGTCAGGATTGTTAATCCCACATTATGCCAACTCAGATGCTTTTCCAGCTCTGTGTAGATTATATTTTTCTGCCTGTGTATCCACTGGATTTATAACGAAGTAAAATATTAAGCAAAAGTCTTTCCACCAATAATTAAAAATCTTTTAAATCACTCATCTATTGTATCTAAATCACTTTTTTATTTAACTTTTTTAAATGTTAAATATAATTTTGATTTAAAAATAATATTAATTTAATATTCATAAGTGTAAGTAATTGTAAGCACTTTTCTGAAAACAGAAAAACACAAATTGCTTACAAAATTCCCTTAAAATAAACTTATTTATATGCTTCTTACTATAAACAAGTTTTTAAAAATTTCTAAAAAATACCCAAATGTCAATTTAACAAACAATATAACACATTAGCAAGTGAGGGAGGTGGGGTTGCATACATGCATGTATTATATTGGTACATACTACCACATATACAGATTCACATGGTTAAAGGAAAACTGGCTGACACATTGGCCACTCAACTCTTTGCAGGTCATCAAAAGTTAGTACGTGCTAATGCACTGAATAATGCATAATGGTAAGAAAAGAATTGCATACAATCATATAAACATGTTTGAAATACGAAAAAATAAAATAAATGAAAATAAGAAGAAGAAGAAAGAAATAAAATGTTTGTTGTGAAAATTCATATAACGATAGCAAAAATAGAAAAAATAGAAAGGCTGAAAGGATTTTACAAAATGTTTATCTAAAATATACGTTATTGCTACAGTCTTGTAAACATTTCTGCTAAAGCTACTAAAGGTTTCTTAAAAATTATCTTTCAGTAAAAACTGCTGATATTAGTAATTTTTTTTTCTAAATATTTTTATGATAAAAAGATCAAAAATAAATCGGTTAAATATCATGGTTGGCATTCAATTACTTTTCCATGATAACGGTAGTTGGCTACCACAGCTACTTTAAGACCGATATGAAAATTTTAAAATGGCCATACCATTAAAGGCAAGTGTCATTTTGTATAACCAGGTTTATTGCGCTATTTTACCGGTTCAATTTTGATATATCTTAAACTAATAATAACGCTAAACCACCGAAACACCTATTTATAACGGTATTTTGCAAATATAACAAAATTTAACGGGTAATATTATGAAATAAACCTCGTGATATTTGAAGAAAAATGTCACTATTGCAACCGCAGTTTTAAAATTTTCTTTTCGGTATTGATCAGAGCGTGATAGACAACTACCGTTATAATAAAAGGTATTGCTCGCCAACCATGTTAAATACATATACAAAATTTTATTTACACTTGAACATAATTTTTTTTAACTAAATATAAGATTTTACTCTCTAAAATCAGCAAAAAATTTTGCTGAATAGCAGATAACAGCATTCAACTGAATTTAAAGCAATCACAATGAATCTTTTGTAAATATAACAAATTTTTCTATTGAACTTTGTCTACAAATATTCAGCAACATTTTTCACTAATTTCATACAAAATTTTATTTACACTTCAGCTTATTTTTTGTTAATTAAAAATAAAAATTTAATCCGTAAAAATCAGCAAAAAATTTTGCTAAATAACAGAATGTACTGTTATCTGCATTCAAGTGAATTCAAAGCAGTTACAACGAAAATTTTGTAGATATAACAATTTTGTCTATTGATTTTTGTCTACAAATATTTAGCAAGATTTTTCACTAATTTCAGCAGGTTTAACAGTCATTTTTAATTAACTAAATGTCAAATATAACATAAATTGTATATGTTTGAAATTGTAATTTTTTTCAAATAAAAGCTGTTTATTGTAGCAGTTTTTTCTGCAAGATAATGTTTAACTAAGTTTTGGTAGCTTTTCTGCAAATTTTACAGGTTTATTTCTGTGAATTCCTTATATCTCCAGCATTTACAGTTGAATCTTAACATATGATATATCAATGTTTCTGTCTAGAGGATTCCAATATTTTGCTCTAAGCGCCGAAGATATGATGAAAAATTAAGAAGGCTAGGGGTCGCCTTTTTAATTTTTCGGCGACAAAAAAAATAAAATTTTCAATAGTTCTGCTTGAATTGTCGAAATTCTTCCTTAGCAAAATATTAATGACTTTTCGCAAGCTTTTAATTTTCTCATATTAGAGTTTATTATTAGTTTTGCATGAACTGAGATCTGATTGATAAATACTAGAACGGGATACTTGAGGTCAATGGCCCTAAGAGCAAAATACTGGTTGCCTCGAGGGAAAAACATATATGTGACCTTCTCCGAGAAAAGGGACCTAGTGTGTCAAAAAACGGGTTTGGACTTAAGACTAGATTCTGGTACCTAAAAGGGTGTAGAATAAGATGAAATGAGTAAGAATTCTGATAAAAATTTATTTACCCCATAAAAACATCAACTCTTTGTTAAGAACGAACAGAGCAGCAACAATAGCAAAGATATTGTCACACAAAAAGCGAAAAAAATACGTCACCGTATAGGCATGACGTCACCAAAGACGGCACCCAATCATAACTAACCATACCAAATCGTATCTCCCAACTGAAGGTGTGTTCAGAGTGATAATGCGTTATGAAACTTTAAATGCGTTTTTCTCAAAACTTCATTTTCACACAGGGTCCCTTTCACTAGGTCCCTTTTCTCGGAGAAGGTCACTTATAATACTTTAAGATCAGACTGTAAATGCAGAAATTTTTATTCGAAACTGCCTTGCAAAAATAATTTTGATTCGATGGTATATGGCAAACATTTTTCCTGCTACGGACTAATGTACAGTTTAGTGCAAAAAAATACAATTAGAGCAATATATTTATAAAATAAAAATCCCAAGTGAATATCCTTAATATGGACTTTTGTATGTTTATATAAATTTTCATTTCTAAATGTTTCGTAAGTAGTATGGAATATGTTGATGAGTTAAGTTTTCCGTAGATGAAGTAAAGAATAGCTTTATAGTGATTTTGACAGTTTAGAAAGGCATAAAATAAAAATAACTATGTTATATGATATAACTTGTACATATGAATGGCTACTGTTTACCAAGCAAAATACATTTCCGTATATTTGTGTCACAATATTTAACATATTTACATTTTTGGATTTGACTCGTAACTTAAGCATAGTAAATAATTTTTTCCGTGGATAAATTTCACTCGAACTTTAAATAAAACTAAAATTTAAATTGTAAAAATTAATAATTTTTAATTTTGGAAGAAATACACAATCACAATAAAACCAAAATATCACTTATTTATTAGAAAAATAATAGTCCTGTACACAGAATAAAACTACAAAATTCTTTTTGTAATATTGAACGTTTTTCATAAAATATTTTTGTAAATACAAATACAATTTTTTTTTAAAAGGCGCCAACAATAATATTTGTAAATACAAAAACCTTTTGTTATATTTTTGAAACTTAAATTTTTATTTTCAAAGATTTTGTATATGAAAAATAGCAATTTACAAAAATTTCAAATAAAAAATTGTTAGAAAACGGATTTGAATTTTAACAAATATCTTTAATAAAAAAAAGTATTCTACAATAGATGTTTAATAATACAAACAGAATTTTGTAATTTTATTCTGTGTATATTAAATTTGTGTAAAAAATTGTACTAAATTTTTATCTAAAATTCTTTATCATGAGTAATCGTTTTTTTGCTTAAAATCCGAACAACTTACTGTACTTTAGCCTGTACAGGAAAGTGAGCTAAAAACCCAATATATATATATTTTTTAAAGAGATTTTAAAAATTTTGTGCATAAATATTATAAATTGCAAAAAATATTAAATTAAAAAAATTTATACTATTCAAATCCATAACTCAAATTGCATATAATCTTAATTAATATTATTTACTAAAATCTGATTTCTTCTTATTCATTAATATTCCTCAAATATAATATTGTAAAACAATTGAATTCATTAAGTGACAAGAATAGCAATAGCATTACATTCATAAATCTCATAATTCAACTACTATAACATAATAGACAAAACATCAATTATATGAATTTGAAATATTTCGTGTAAAAATCCTCACCACGTTTTCAATATAACCGTTTTTTTTTTTTTTCTCCAAATTTATCTTGTACATACAAAATTGATTTCAATTTAATTTTTACTTGACTGCATAGATTGAAAGGATCATTAATTAATGTCAAACGAATTGGAAAGTATAGTCAATACATAGTATAAAATACTAATGCAAATTTTCGAGTAACAAAACGATAATGGTGATGAGAATATTTTTGCTAAAATTAGGGTTAGTTTTCCTTCAATCATAATGCACAGTGGATTTGACTCAAAATATTTTGGAAATAATTTAGCCATTTTTTAACAGATGGTTAGATTACTTTGAAGGTTTACATAATCATGACTAAAGTTTCGAGTTTAAGTTTTGAAGACTTTCTCCGCAGACGTACCAAGAGCTGTGGCCACGTACTTTACTACGTGGTCAGGGTGTAAGGGACACATTTTTAAAAATTAGATTTTTTTCATTTTTGCTTTGTTATCCTTATATAAAGCAGTATTGTAACAGGACTTATTTTTTGTTAACATAACCACAAGTTTTCACAAAAATTAGCCTTGATTTTGCTTTGCAGATACCAGGTTACTGCAAACCAGGACCAGGTTATTGCAAAAATGTTAAATATAACTTTCGGATTCACATAACTTTTATACTTAAAGCGGTAACTTTTTTACTTGGTTTGCTTCTTAAATCGAAAAATGGTAAGTTTTCATAATGTTCACATTCTTGAGATGCACAACTTTAATGGCAATGCTACAGGTGCGACAGCGGTATCTGCCGAAAATATTTTGTCTAAATTCTTTCTAGAATATTTTGATTTTGTTCCACTGTATAATGGTTGAGTTTGATGTAATATTGGTTGTTAATAACATATGACAAAAAAAAAATCGAAATCTATTTTACACTAGTTTACAGCTAAAATATTTGTAAACTAGCGCACAGAATGAATTCTGTTTTTTACTTGTTCTGGATCCAAATATAATAACAAAATTATGAAAATTGATCCATAAATAAAATTCAAAGTAATTTTCGAATTCAGCTGTCAAATAAGAAAAAAATTGTCGCTCGTGCATACTTAGATTTTGATAAAATTTGTAAATGTGGTAGAAAATTAATATCTAAGATCGACATGTCTCTTCTTTTGGACCACCTCAGAATTTTAAGGTGTCCAAAAGGGGTTAAAAAATTCGTGGTTTTTAGTTTTTTTAGCGCGTTAAGTTATTAAAATTAATGAAACCATAAGCAAGTGTGTTATAATTGTAAATGGGTTTTCGAGGCTTTTTATTTGTACCTCATTTCGGTACTACACTCACAATATAATGTAGTTTACTGTTCTTAGTCTAATAAACAAGATTTCCGTTTCATTTAAAAAATAAAATACATTTTTTTTTCAAAGAAATATTCTTTTTAACTTTTTTATTCATTTGTTCGAAATGATTTAATAACATTTACTGATAATTTTTCAGTTTCATTTATTTTTTTCATTTGTTTAAAATTTATTAAAAATTTACCTACAAAACGAAAACTTGTGGTTAATATGTGTCTGTGTCAGTTTTTACAAATTTAAATTTTGTTTGCTGTCTGTTTAAAAAAAAAAAAAAACATGTTTCAAAAAATTCCAAATTTGTTTTTTATTTAAATTGTTTCTTTACATTCAAAATTATTTCAATATGTATTATATACAAAAATTCATAAACACACATACCTGTAACATACATTCACATTCACACAAAATGTGTCTATAGACATACATGCATTTTGTAGATTAAAAAACAAACAAATATACGGAAACAATTTGAAATAAATGAATAAATCAGTTAAATCAGTTTTTTTGTTTTTTTTTTTTTACCAAAATTGTGTTTTGTTTTGTAAAATTACCTACAAATAAAAACACATCAATTTGAAAAACAAACCACAAAAATCGTTTTTTCTACGTTTTGTCAGTTAAAAATTTATGGTTATTTTGAACGACTTTCAATTGCTTTTGAAAATAAATAACAAAATGGGTTGAGTGATTTTATTGTTTGTTTTTTGAGTGATTTTATTTTTTTTGACATTTGACAACCAAGGACAAATGCTTCCTATCAAACATGTAATCAAAAATTAATGTTTTCTACCTATTTTGCCCCATACATCCACGAGGTGGCCAAAAATAATTAGACAGTTTTTTCTTAGATTTCATTTTTTTTTATTATGTGTCCAAATTTAATTAAATATGGAGTGTTTGTATTGAGGTACTTTCCTTGGTTTTGTGCAGAAAATTTTAATTATTTTGTAAACAAGTGTTATAAGTGAAATATTATCTAATAATTTGAATGCTAGTATTTTACTATACTCATTAAGGTATTATTAAAGGTAAGAATGAAAAGGGAGAAAGGTAAGTAAATTTTAAAATCTGTTTATACATTGATTTTTTACTTTTATGTACTGTCATTATCCTGGATTCAAGCAAAGAGTTCGTGAATTCATAATTATCTGATGAGCATGTAATTATAAAAATCTTAAAATTTTGTATTCCATACGGTTGCAGAATATTAAAATTTGTTCATGTTACCATTGAAACCTGTACTAAGTTAAATAAAATATTTAAGACTTAACACCATGGCCATATCAACGAATCAAAATCAAAAATTTTCCCTAATGTTGTAAGGGATTTAGAAAAATTAATAATAAATAGCCACAACAACAATTACATTGAAATTTTTCCATTTCTGTACAAAATTACATTGCACTTAATTGTACATATTTTGTTCTCATAATAAATTCTAACAAAATTTATATAAGTGTTTGGGACATTAGAAAATTGTCACTCAACTAATTACATTTTAATGTTTTGTTCATACTCTTGCATATTTTATAATACTTTTGGGATTTACAGATTTTCTTGCTTTATTGAATGAAATAATTGAAAATAAAATTTATGGTTACAGAAATTCTCTAGATAGAGTACAAAAATATAAAATCTCTATGGTTTCTTTTTTTTTTTTGCAGTTTTATCTTAATATTTGATTCAAAATAACGAAAATATCACAAATGTATACAATATCTTGTTGATTATAGTAACAAATATAGAGAATAACAAAACAAAAATGGTTTACAAAATTTGCACGTTCATTTGCTACATATTTGAACACCTTGCATCTGCAGAATATATATTGTCTATATGAACAGAAGGGTGACACTTTTCGAAAAATTTACAAAATAAAATACTGTAAAATGTATACTCAAATGTATGAGGGTGGCCATATATAATATTTAGTTTTATATATAATTTTATAAAGATTAACATATAACTAAATATGGCGCAATATAAGGTAATTAAGAAAAAAATATGTAACATATTATTACATATATGTGGTAATGCGCACCAACATAAATATATATTTGTATATGACAATATACAAATATATATTACTTGTTTACTCTGTTTAAAATGACAGCTTAATTATATAACAAGTAAAAAAGGCTAAATTCGGCTGTGCCGAATCTTTGAATACCCTCCACCAATATTCTAAAAAAATGTTCTCTACTGTTTTTGATGCAAATAATATGAAAAAAACTTTTGAAGTAATATTATGTAGGTGAAAAAATTTTTTGAGGTGAAAAACTTTTTTAAATGTGAAAATAACTTTTTTGGTAAAAAAAAAAATTAGAAGTGAAAAAAATTTTTTGAGTTGAAAAAATTTTTTGTGGTGAAATAAAATTTTAGTGGTGAAAATATGTTTGAGGTGAATACAAAATATTTACTGCTAAGCGACTGATGAAAAAAATATGAGAAAATATGTTATCCAGGGACTAGCTCTGCAGCAGAATATGCCTAATGGAGAGAAGGCACTTTCTGATGTGCCACGTATTGAAAAATAGTTGCAACGAATGTTCTTTTTTAAAAAATTAAAGTGTATTTGTCTAATGGAGAGAATACAGCAAAGAAATTAATTTGTTAAAGAAAGAACATGAGTTGTGACTATTTGTCTATAGATGGCCCATCAGAGTGTTAATTCTCTCTATTAGGCATATTTTGCTGCAGAGCTAGTCTCCATTAGCCATATTGTGCTACAATATGCAGTAGAGTATTATTGATTTCCTATTTTCTTTGTAACATAAATGAATATTTGCCAAAAACTATAAAAAATATATGTTTTATGTACATATTATACCTTAATTTTTAAAATCAATATTCATTTAGATGTTTAACAGCACAAATTGCACTTTATTTATGTATATTTTTTTATGAAAGGAAAAATTAACATAAATACACATTTGCCAATCCCTTAATTTTGAAAAATACAAATACAAATGGAATAAAAAAATACTATTTTTCTCTATGAAAATTTCTTTTTTGACATAAAAATGTGAAACAAATGCTTTTATTACGTCAAACATTTGAAAAATTGACTTAAAAATTATGTAATAAGTCTACTAGCAACATCATAATTATAATTTTAAGTATGTAGTTAATTTAATATTTTTGGTAAATAAATTAATTGAAAGCCTAATCCAAGGCTATATCGACCTTGCCATGGGGCAGGATATTGTGTTAACGTTATTCTACGTCACCTATTCAAAAGTAGCGGCACTAAAGCAATTATGCCGATTTTGCTCATTTTCAATACCAAACTGCTCGGGAGGATGTTCAATAATCTGGGTAAAAATAGGCACGCCCGCTTGCGTCTTCGCGTCGTGATCGCCATTTCAACAGACAGACAGACGGACGTCGCTTAATCGACTTAAAATTGCATAAGGATCACGAATATATATACTTTATGGAGTCTTAAACCTATATTTCGACATGTTACAAACGGAATGACAAACTGATATATACCCTCATGTATATGGTGGAGGGTATAAAAAACATTTTTCAAAAAAGTAGCGAATGCAGTCCACCTTAATTTCTGTTTGCTTTTAATTCTGTTTTTTTAAGAAATAGCAAACATTGTTTATATATGAACATATTTAATTGTAAACAATTTGTAGCATTTTTTTTCTTCTATTTTTGCAAAATTAAATAAAGCTCACAAATATTTAACACCTTAATATACATTCACTATTGTAAATAAAATACATGTTGAACATTTGAAAACATATCTTGTTTCGTAAAACTATTGCTATCTGTGATTTTGTTTGGCATTGTAAAATATATTCTATTCTCTAATACAAGTAAATATTGAAATAAAATGTATTAAATAAAATTTTTTTTTTGCATACGAAAAAATCCCAAATGAAAAGATTTTGTTTGAATAATGAAATAGAAAAAGTAATTTAAGCATATTCATAGCGTTTATCCAAACAAATTTTAGGTTCTAATATAAAATGGTTCTAGTTGAAATGCCACTAATTTTATATGTTCAAAACAAATTGATTTTGAAAGATATTTTTAAGAACACTTTTATAATTTCTTAACCAAAGGTGTTTCGATGAAGCTTTAAAAACCAGACGCTATAAAAAAAGACACTAGTAAAAAAATCAGTCCATTTACTTTTAAAATCTAACATAGACGCAAAATATTCGTAAATCAGGTGAGTAATAATTACTATACTCATGTAATTGGTACGTGAGCGTAAGTAAAAATAAACAAATCGTACGTGATTCGTGCATGAGTTTACTTTTTGTTTTTTTATCATTACTTTAATTATAATGCGAACAAAGGATAAACTAATCGTGAAGACAAACATTATATTTTTTTCCTTTGAGGATCAATGGGATTTAAAGTATGACCCAAATTGTCTCAGTGGTAGGAAAAAATATATTCTAAATATTTTGATGCTTCTGAAAACTTGAAAGATTAGGCCTTGCCCTATACCCAAAAATTTAGAAAAATTGGGGGAATATACGAAAACGCATTTTTTGCACAAGTTTTTGCAAATACTGAAAATTTAACAACTGACAGGGGTAGTTTTATTGGCATCAGATTAACAGTAGCAGAATGAATTATATTGTTAAAATTGTTTACATGTTTTTTTATTTAAGTGATTAAAGTGAGAAAATACTCTTTACAACCGATTCATGTTTTCTAATTTATAAAGCCGGAGAACTATGCTGAATGCCTCATTTATTTTTAATATTATTAATGGTAATGTCTGTTCTGAATTCTTGATTAATGAAATTTCATTCAAACTTCCCCAACAAGTATTCTGTAATTTCATACAGTTACCGGTGAAATTTTTCAAACCTAATTATGCAGATGCTAACTCGCTCAGGAAAATGTGTGCAAAATTTCACCAATTATAGAGATTTATAGATTTTTTTACTTAATCCTAGTGTAATAGAAAATGTAATAATTATTTTTCTGAACTCATAGTAAAGTTATTGTTATAAATATAATTCTAAATTATTTTTTCTGTAAGGATTAAATTCTATAGACCAATAAATAAATCAGTAAAATGAATACTTAAGCCCGTAGGTCGGTTTGTGGACGCGATTTGTGTAACGCGATTGTTTATTTATTTAAAGAAGAAATAAGTTATACATATATATAAATATTGATCTAAAATGTCTTCGAATATAATTTTAAATAAATACTGATGGTTTCAAAAAGTTTTTCAAAAATTCTTAAGTTTATCTATGGTTATCTATGGTTTTAATTTCGAAATGAGCAAAAAATAATTGCAACATTGAGTTTTTGTAAAAAAAAAGAAGATTCAACTATTTTCTTAATGTTTATTTTTGAATAGAATGAATCTGTCTACAGTTGTAACAAATGTGCTTTTTGCTTTATAATAACTATTTCATATATATTTTTATATGTTTGTTTCGAATCTAACATAGTCTTAGAAAATGTTTAGCTGCGATGTAAGCATGAAAACTTTTAATTCAGCCAGCTTAATAAAATCTTCCACAAGCACAGTTAATTGTGGAAGATTTTATTAAGCTGGCCGCATAGTTGGTAAAGCTAATTTAAGTCGGCTGAATTTATTGGTGTTGGCCGTTTTTTTTTCAAAGTTAGTTAAATGTTTCAATATGATCTCACTTCTAATAATATATTTAGCAACACTTTCATTCTTACCATATGAAATTTGATTTAAATCTGAGCAGAAATAAATAAAAGAATTATTTCTTAAATCATTACAAATATAAAAGTTATATTAATTTATTAATATTAATTTGAAATAAAATTATAGAACTATCTACTGTAACATCGCGAATATTATGAATTATTCAAAATAAAATGTATTTGATATTAAGTAGCAGTTTTTAATTAATTCTTGGAGAAGTCCGATTTACTAATTGTTTTAAGATACTTAAATAAAACCAAATTTTCACTCTCCTGAGCACTTGAATATAAGTCAACGATATTTTGTTATTACTTTACAGTGTTGTTATTATTTTATCTTGTATTTTTTGGTGAAAAAACATAATATTAATATAATAAATTAAAAGAATTTTCTGATATCTTGGAATCTTATATTTTGTGTAATAAAAATATCTTACAAGGTAGGTTTCACGGCGAAGCAGAGGTTCAAAATGTCGGTGGCGGCAGTTTTGACTTAATCGACTTCAGCAGCAACAATTTAACAAGGTTAGCAGCTGCGGCTAAAAAATAAAGAGTTCTGGAAGGACCTGGCTATAAAAAGAGTTATGGACGCCTGTGGCTACTAACCCTCAGATTAAGTTATAAAGGAGAAAAAATAAGTATCATCTATTAAGGTTGACTCAAAAGTGACCCCATTGATGTTTGTATATTAACGATTATTTCATTTTGGTTTCCAAAAACCAAATGCCAATTGGGTATCAAAAAAAGGTATATTGAACATCTATCCAGAGAAAATAATACTATTGAAAAGCTCTCAAACAAAAAAAATTTAAACAAATTTCAAACCCATTTTTACCGTCTAAAAATAAAATTTCGTAGCGAATGTTTCTCACTTTTGTTCTCTCTTCAACATTCACAAAATCTACTAAATCTTTGTGGATCCGCTCTAGGAGACTTTTCTTGTTTAATATTAAATATTACAGAAATATAAGAAGCATAGAGCTCCTTACAAATTTTTATTAAAAAAATTGTTTTTTTTAAGGACCGCTTCAGAGTTAAATTATTTTATAAGAAACGTTTTAATGTTCGTAATTTAAAGCTATAAATAACTACCAGTGCTTAGATATCTATTGGTTTTTGTTGGTCTACACGGTAGGCATAAATCGTTTGAAATAGGTAAAAAAATCGATCAGAAGAGTTAAAAAGAGGAAAAATATTTTAAATTTTTTTACATGTTAATAAAGCCAAAAAAAATTAGTAATGGCAGCTCATTGATTTTTGCATTACCAATATTGACCTATCCTGCCCACTGCATTACTACTAAAGGGAAAATAATAAGTTGCTAGTAATGTGTTATACAGCTACTTATATTCCATACCAGCTCCTTGCATACTGCACTACTTTCAAAGTAAAAATACTGAGTTACTAGTAATGCGTTTTAATTACTTTTTTGACACTTAAAATCAATTTTTGATTTTTTTTAACTAAATTTTGTTTTTCAAATTGTTAACAAAAATCCGTTTTTATTATATGAATTGTAACCAGTTATTTTTTCCTTACCCATAACTAGTTATTTTAACCATACCATTAACTAGTTATTTTACTGCGTGCTCGTAAGCTTGGAGGAAACTAGCTGCCTCCAATGACATCCCTGTGTTAAAATAACACTATGGAACATTTTTGGGATTATTGTCTGGGGGGTGAGAAATTGTAATTCTTAATTTTTCTAAATTTGTTTCATCAAAATCGGACAAGTGTTTCTCGAGTTATGTTAAACTACGTTTTTGCCAAAATGTTACAACTAAGCGAAAAAACATCAAGATAAGGAAAAAATTTAAAAGGTCATTAAAAAAAACTGACACATACGAACGCCAAACCCTTTGAGGGTTTTACTATACTGACCTAGTACCATCACCCTGACTTGGAATTTCTCACCCCCCAAATTGGCTGTTGTACTGTGTAATGAGCCTATTGGTAAGTTCTTTAAGTTCTTCTTCTTTTAAGTTCTTTCCTGAGAATCCTTAGAATCTTAATAAAAACATCTCAAGTTGTTCCAAATTTAGCATAAATAAGACACTTTCTGAGAAATTGATACCAAAAAAACATTGTCTAGGTACATCAATAAAATACACTTTAATCCTTTTACGTTAGGTTAATTTATTTTTATAGCATTTTCTTTACGTATTATTTTAAATAAATACAAAAGGATATTTTAGAAATTTACTTCAAATTCATAATAACTATACAAATTAGTAAAAATAATAATTTAATATCCTTAAATAAAACCAAGTTGACATTCTCCATTAACAAGTCTATTAAATCTACTTAAAACAATATGTACTTTAATCTCTTGTTAATCTTCTAAATCACCTTAAAATGGTTTAACAATACACAATACATTAACTAAAAATGTATGAATTAGGAAATAATAAACACATTATATGCCAATAAATGTGCAGCACTCAAGACTATTGTGAACATCTGTGAATTGTCCCATTTAGAGAAAAAGAATGGAACAAAATGTAACTCAAGCTGTGCACACAAGTGTTTTTAGTTGCCAGTAAAAAAAAAAGTAATGTGACAAAAAAGTGATAAACACACAATGGCACAGAAGCCGTAAAAACCCCTAATTATTACCGAAAAAGTGGTGTCAAAGTCAAGCCAAAAATAGCAGTGGTATAAAAAAAATATAACATAAGTACATATTTGAACAATTCTCTTTTGGGTAAACAAAAAAGAAAGAAGTATAAGATAAATTCACTTGCGAATAAAATGTGAAATTATAGAAAGGGGGAATATAAATTGTGTCGTTGTGCTTATTATGATGACAAACAACATGAAATACTTTTAATTCCATTAATTTGATTTATGTTTTTTTTACACTTTATGCACAAGTGAAAAGGTATGTAATTAAATACTTTTTTTAATGTTTTATTCTCAGCCAAAAGGAATTGTCAAATGTCAAATTAAAATTTAGAAACTAGACCTAAAATCGAATTCAAAGTGTTTCATATTAAATTGAAACCATCATGACTAAAAAAAAATTATATATAGAAAAGGATTAACAACAGTTTTTTAAAGAGTAAAAGGAAATTTGTTTAAAAGTGTTTGCAGGCCCTTACATTCAAATTGCTACCCCATAAAAAATACAATAACTATAATTTAACGGATAATTTTTAATTCTTAGCATAAAATTTAAAATGCATATTTTTCATTATGTAAATTCCATAAAAGTACCCTTATAATTACCACAACTTATTTAAAAATCTGTTCCGAACAAAAAACCTCTGAAAACAATTGTTTTTCAAAAATGTATTAAAAAATACAAACCAAAATAATACAAGAAAAATATTTTTTAGGTTTAAGATTTAATGCTGCTTTTAATCCTTGACATGTACTTGATTTATTAAATCTAAATACGAATAACATCATCATCATCATTATTATTAGTTTTATAAAACTTCTAAACAATAAACTAGGAAGAGGGAAGGAAAGACTAATACAAATAAAAAAGGATACCAAAAGGCAGGATATAAGTAAAAAAGGTAACAACCCTGCAGACAAGAATATTTACAATTGACTGCACATAATTCCATTGCTAATATTATTTTTATGCACACGAGCACACACACACACACACACGCACACAAACAAACTTCTACAAGCCGACAATTGTTCAATGTAAGAGTCATGTATGGTAGTATCAAACTACTTAACGTGAATCAAAATATAAATGTAATAAGAAACCCCTGTGGATAGGATAACTAACCCACAGTTGAGCAATGTTCTTTTATATAAATAAAATTGAAACAAGAAAGCAAAATATAAAAGTGGGTAGAACCCTTATGATTATTTTAAAACATTTGTAGCGAACAAAACTAAATTTTTGATTTATTTTGTATTTTTTTATATAAATGTTTAAAGTGAATACGCATTTTTCTATACTATGCACAATTTTAATAAGGAATCGTACAATATTTTGCTAATAGATTTGTCAAATATTTAAAATATATAATTTATTGAAAAAAAGTTTAGATTGTACAATTAAAATATAATCTAATCGTATTCCCAAAATCAGTTGAGTTATTATTAATTGGATTGCAATAGCAGGGCTTTAGTTACCTCAACTACAATTTGATACACACAAAATACAAATTTAACTTTCCGTAACCAAATGCCGATATGGGTTGAACATTTAAGATTTGCCAAATTTAAATATTTCTGTGAAAACATTTTCAAAAATTTTCAGTAGTTTGATTTAAACATGGAAAATTGTCACAAACAGTTTATTTCAACAACGCCAAAGTGACAGTTTACTGTGATTCGTAACAAAATTATTTTTGAATTCATCGATTCAGCGATATTTACTAGATTCGATAATCTGTTTATAGTAAGAACTGTCTAGTTCCTTTAAATAGCCATCAACCGCAAATATTATACCACCGAGCCGTTTTTAAGTTTGAATATAGTAAGGGAAAGTAATTTTTTCACACCACTGCCGCCATCTATACTTCAGGTCGGCTTATTTTTGCGCCACCCTCGTATAGAATCTAAATCTTCTACCATGTAATATTTGTTCTTGTACGTAAAATTGAATATAAGTAGGTATGACTTCGAAATGAAGTAAGTTTGATAATATTTTTAGGTAACTAAAAATTGGATTGGTTAAAAAAATCAGAAAAATAAATTTTATGCTAAATCGGTGCCATTTTTATATAGTTTTTATTGTCAATAATTTTTATATAAAAGTGTAAAGAAAACAATAAAAAAAATCATAAATGTCCAATATGCAATACGAAAAATAGTGAAGTTTTATTTAAAATCTAATGTACGTGTATTCCAAAAAAATTATAAACTTTGAGCCATATTCTCCTAAATAAAGAAATCGTGCGAACTTTTCAGCTAAATTTTTATGAATATATTTTTATATTTTATGCTACTTTTTTAAGCTTTTAAAAAATGAAATTAATTAAATTAACTAACAGACCCAGTTTGGCAAATTTATCCATTAATCTCTTTACAGTTGACTCTTTTGGAGCATTATTGTGACCCCAAATTGATCGCAATTTGCGAACTTTAGCCGCAAAACTTTCACCATTTTGGTAAAACAATTTCACAATGAGAATGCGTTGTTCATTCGTGTAGCGCTCCATTTTTACTAACCTCGTACCTTCTACTAGCAAACAATAACAATTGTTCAAATGTCAAACAATGACACTTCGAATGTTGCCAGATTTAAAAATTGCGTTCTTCTTGGGACACCCTTATGAGATAAACTTGTAACAATAAATTAAAATTTTTATTTTGGGGTTGTAATTTTTACTGCGCTATTACACTCTATTGATACAATTTTATCATTTCAGAGTATTTTGTAAGTGATCATTTCATAATGTATCAAAAAAAAACGCAAATATCAAAAGAGGAAAATTTATGGTATTTCATTTTCACTGTACAGGTAAACTTGAGACCAATTGTGAAATAAGGTTGGTGTGGTCTATATAAATTATTCTGTAAATTTCAAAATGCAACCCTAACCAATTTTTTTTCCAATTTTACTATGGGCTCTGTTCACCGATCACCTTAAGCGAGTTCGTATTTGCAGATGTCTATACACTCAAAATATTTTTGCAGTAACTGACTGTAACCCGTAGGAAAAGTCAATAGTGAAACTGTACTGATTCACTATTGACTTTGTCATCAGTACTACTGACTAATTATGCCCCAGCCAATGCTTTCTGCTGTAGACATTTAACATCTGCACAAATATTGACTAGGTGTTGACATTGGAACCAGAGATTCACTAGTACATTTTAGTAACTCTAGTCTACACTTTTTACTTGATTTCCACACTAGGAAGGAAATAAGATTAAACAGGTGTATTTATTTTGTTAAATAGATATTTAATTAAAAAAATTTTTTTTATAAATTTCATTAAAGTAAAAAAAATTTCGTGCAAATTTAATTTTGGAGTAGGTAAATCTTCAAAAGACTTCACAGTATCATCCACAGGCTCCCTAAAATCTTCATCATGCTCCACAAAATCTCTAGAGTTGCAATTTTCAATAAAAGTTGTTGCCTTTTTCTTGTTATTTTTATTTTTATACAAAATTGATTGTTTTTTTCACAAGTTTTTTGTAATTTCTTTTGCTCATTATATATTTTGTTCAAATTTGTATATTTACATTTTAAATTAATTTTTCTTTATATTTTTATTAAATACTTTAATTTTGCATGCAGCTATGTACATGTACTATCAACAAAATAAAACAATAAAAAAAATCAAAAACAAGCACAGCTGCAAAAAAGGAATGCAAAAGGAGAAATGTATAGATGCTTTGTGGAGATGTCACCAAAAAGTCACCCAAAATAGTCGACAAAAGTGTTGACTTGTAGTTTATGTAAAAAGTTATCCGTACATTTATACATTTGATTTTAACAGTTAATATTTTCATTTAAAATTATTTGAAACAATATATATATTTTATAGGTAATTTTCTGATAATTATAATTAAAATAATCACTTTGCGGTTAATTTTTATGACATTTAAAAAAAAACAAAATGAACGAAATATTATTTATTTTTACCGATTTTGTAGTTAATTTGTTATCAATTAAAAAGCCAAATAAAGGAAAAATCATTACTTTATAGGAATTTTGTAGTTAATAACTGACAGTTAAAAGACATAAACAAAGAAGATATTTCTTTTTTTTTACGGATATATGCATAGTTTTATAACAGATAAAATAAATGAATAATAATTTATATTTTACAGATATTGTAAGTTAATTTATTAACATTAAAAAAAAATCATTTGTTTAAAAAGTTGGTAGACCGGTTTTTAAATGATTAATATTGGACCTACTTAGTATTATACCGATCGACTCAGAATCACTTTTGCAATCGATTTAGCGATGTCCGTTTGGGTGTCTGTCCATGAATATTTGATAACAGAATATCTGTCCATGAATATTTGTTGGCGCTACGGGTCACAACTATATTTTAATTTTGAGGAAATCTGGCACGAAGATTCATATCGGCCCAAGGATATTGCATTGATTTCGGTTAAAATCGATTCCATGTTTAAACCTAGTGTCCATACAAATATCAATATTTTTTTTTTGTATTGGAAAGATAGTATGTATTTCCAGTTTGTTTATATTTCTTTCAAAACTGACATGAATAAACACAAAAAAATCGGTTTATATTTGACGTGAATAAAATTTTTTGATTTTATAAGAAATATTCTTTAGTATGTCTCGAAAAATTCATAAAATTTTTTTTAAAAAAAATTTTCAGATTCTTAAAAAATATTCCTCTTTAAATACTAACAGATCCTTGAACATGTTTTCGTACATATTAAAATATTAAGTAAGTTTATCGTTTAAAATATAAAAGATTTTTAAACTTAATTTAATATTTTTTTATCAGTCTAATTTTTGAAAGTTTTAATATTTCTTAAACGAACACTTGAAGTCGTCTGCAAATTTAAAAATCATAAAAAATATATCTGAATTCCTTATTCAATTTCCCCATAGTGTACATTATTATACGATCTTAATGAATTCAAATATGTGCGTAATTGAGTTATTACATCAAGTTCCGTTTTATGTTAAAGATTTCTACCATGTGCATGAGTTTATGTACAAGCATATGCAAGTGTTGAATTTAATGGATAACAATTTTGTGTGTTAGTAGAATGGGTAACACCCTGTTTTATAAATCAAATTTTTACATTTACACTTCACTACCCAACTAGGGGTTGGTTGTGATTTAAGGTTTTATCTTTTAAAAGAGATCAACCAAAAAAGATAATCTCTCTATCAGCTTCCCAAAGTACTTATAGTCAAATTTCTAGTTTCCTTTTATCGAGACCGTTTATCTGTAGCTACTAATTATAGTGGAAAAATTGCAACAATATAACACAACCTATAAGTCATAGAAGAACGAATTTTATATACTCAAATGTCTAGCTAAAATTAACTCATATTACAGGATATTAAATGATCATAACACAAATGAAATAATTTATATGACAGATGTTAGTCGCTTTTATGATTTTCACTGAAAAATTTTCCTATAGAAAACTGTTTTATTACAACAGCTATTACACCAGGTAATAAATCTGAGAAAAAACAAAACCTGAGAAATATATTTAACAAAAACTATTTCAAGGTTATTTTATAATGTTTTCTCATACTTATCTATATCATTATAATTAACTTAACCATTTTATTTATGTTGTTAATTAATTTTCTTTAACAATTAATCTACAATATTAATTGCATTAGTTACTAATTTAAATATGTACATAACACTTCATAAACTTAATACAGGATATAACAATGTCAAAACTATAAAGTGTAGATATAGGAAAACTACACACAAAAGAAAATTTTGTTGTTTCCAACAAGGTGATAGCCAAAAGAGTCGTTCAGTTGCGAAAACCAAAGATTTGGATTTGACAAACCTATTTCAGCTTTTCCAACTGAAATATCGATGCAACTAATGATGAATATTTCTTGGTGTTGGCATCATGGCAGAATGGCTAAACTCGAAGCTAAAAATATGGTATTTTATACATCCTGGTTTATACGTTGCTTGCTGCAACAGCCGAAATGGGGTTGGAACAATCGAAGTGGAGTTGTGACAATTGAATTATCGGTTGCAACAACCAAATCATTCGGCTGATGCCAAATATGGATGAAAGCAAAAATAATTTTTTCTGGGTGTATAATAAAATTGTCTGATAGTATAAAGTGAAATGTAAATTTACTTAAGAACTTGATCTTTGTCTTGATAAAGATGTAACTTTATAATAAAGAACGCAAAGCTAAAAAGTAAGTTAAGGTTGATTTGAAGAAGAAAAAGAGAAACAAATTTGTCGTTCTTTACATTAAAAAGATGTCACTAAAGAGGACATGCAATATTAAAATCGACAACATAAAAGATGTTACGATTATGGAGAAAAATGGGTTCCACAATGGTTTCTAGAGTTGTATTAAAGCTGCTGCCGGCTGCTATCAATAAGGTCGTGGCCTACACGTCTTAAATGTTTAATATAGAAATTCAATTTTTTTAACGCTTTTTAAGGCCTTTAGTATTATCATAAATAGGAAAAGTTCGTGCTGACAACGGAATTTGCAGTCAAACGAATGGTTAAGTTGAGAATACCAAAACTTTCTGCTGCTACAACAGAAAAACAACTGAGACATGAGAAATATGACGGTGAGAACAGAATTTCGATTTCTTCAATAACCATTCGGTAGTCCCAACCTAAAAATTTGGTCGCTGCAACTGAACCATCGGTTTTGTGGCTTTAGTTAATATCAGATTTTAGTTTCAAATTGAAATTAAGAGGTTCTAAACTTTTTAACATTTATTCTCTATGACAGTTTAACTTATTAAGAAAATAACCAGAGCTAAAATGTTCTTAAAATTAACCCTCTAATGCTCTTTCTTCATATAGCGATAATATTTACACTATTTATTTAGCATTGACAACATCCCAGCAAAATAAGAGCTGAGGAAGAAGTAGTTAAACACTACATCTACTGAACACGAAGTTGTGAAAATTTCGGTTAATCATTAATGATTTTAACATTGACGTGTCATTGGGAGGAAGTAGTTTGTTTCTGTGCTATGAAAAATCGATGAGCAGATGGACTTTTTCATTAGTTAACGGAAGTTGTTAAATATAGGAACTACAAAATAAATATAGGGAGTGGCTTTTTTAAGTTAAAAATGTGATTTTGAACACGCCAAGAATTATTTTTCCGACCAGAACAAAATATGTTTTCAATAAGGCATTTAATGAATGCAGGAATAAACCATTTATGGACCAACTAAATAATTGTGTGTTTTTACTAGTAGGGGTTAATATCAACATTTTGGAAGTTGTTTAAAATTACTTCTTACAAATCGAAAAATTAGCACTATTACCTTCCTTGGATGCTCTGAAAAAGAGATTCGTAAAGAAAAACATCCATTTTATTTTGCTGGGATACTATGGAAAAGATATTTTAAATTTAAGCTATCACTTTATTTAGGCGATATAGCACAATTAAGGTTAAAAACGAATCAAGAAATCCAGTAATCAAATAGTTTCGATTTTAATATAAATAACACTATTAGTAAAATAAAATTACATACCCAAAATTATTTTAGATGTTACAGTGCGAAATTTAGCTAAATTAAATTTTACCGATATTGATTCTTTTTACTACATAGACTGAGTATCTCAGCAAAACTTTGGTAATGGATGCGATATTCTCATGCGTTACCTTGAAATGATAGCTCGTTACCGTTTTCATTATTTTCAAGCATAAAGTAATAAGTTACTCATTATTGATTACGTAATATATGATCTATAAATGTAAAGTAATAATTGAAATATATTTGAAAATCTATTTTTAGATACATTACTTTGTGTTTTTTTTTTGTAAGCAAAAGAGTAATGTATGTTTTGATAACACTAGCGAAAAACCGAAGCGCAACAATTCATTTAAGCTTAAAGCAATCAAATAATATATGCGTCGATAGCTCAGTGGGTAGAGTTCTTGGCTGACAGCCAGATTTCCCTGGTTCGATTCCCATCTTGACCACATTATTTTTCATTACAAATATTTGAAATAAAATATTTGTAATAATTTTTTTAATAAAAATTCCTCTTTTTTAAAAATCTATTTTTAGACAAATTACTTTTTCCATTCTCGTAACCATATAAGTAACCCTTTACATTATCACCTCTAAAGTAATTGCTATAGGTGAATTCCATACAAAAGTACACAACAAAGTCAAATTTTCATATTATTATTTTTTTATAACTGGAAAGAATATTGAAGATGACGAGGATAACTCATTTTAATGTAACTGCACATCTTCAAAAAAGAGTTGAAGCGCTAAAATAAATTTATTTGTAATTCCAAAAATTAAATTAATCAAAAACTGTATAATCTTTACTTCATAACTTAAACTTTAACTCTTCATATTATTTAGTGTCGTGTAAGTCACAATTTGTATGTCGTGTAAGTGACGCGAAAAAAACTATTTTTTGTGAAAAATAAAATAAATTTCACTAAGTTGAAGCCATTTTTTCGTTGTTTGTATTTCTTAAATAGTTTTGGTGCAGTTTAAAAGGAATCGGACTACACAATTAACAGAATTTTTAAACTATCTTTGATTACCCTGAAATCAATGGATTTGATGTCGTGTAAGTCACAACTAATTAACTATATTAAAATTAAAAATATGTAATCGCAAATCAAAAATCAAAGTGCATGAATTAATACGTATGCTCGTGTAGATGTTATTTCTTAAAACGAAAAAATTAAAAAAATTATGATTGTACCAGAAATTTTATCAAAAATGACAAAAGTTTTGCCTCGTGACGTGTAAGTCACACGTGGAATTCACCTAAATACATTATTTTGAGGCTCATCGCCTGTAGAATTCATCAATGAAGTAAGGTGTAAAGTAATCCATCGGCCCCTATGGCTATACATTACTTTACCCATTATTTGGTAATGTGTGGTTTTGCTGGGATATTAGCTGTGATAAATTTCAAAAATCTGTTTACAGGTTTTTGTGTTAGAGGGATTTTATAAAGCGTTTCCTGCAGAGATTCTAGACATCCTTTTTTATTATCAATAATGTATGGCAGAACAAAGAAAAATTAAAGACAGAAAAAGTATCAGATTATGTTTTCTATCGTTATCAAGTAATTGCTTTAATAAAATAAAATAAAATTATTTAACAACCACTTTTTGGCGGTCTTAGCAAATCCACCAATTTTGTGTTAAAATTAATAACATTTGTTTTGAGAAATTAGTATATGCATACATCCGACTGGAGGTATAATACACCTCCCAATTAAGGGCAGGACTTTCAAAGTCTATTTTGAAGCTTTTGTTTGTAAGGTAAAATAACAGAAACTACTATTCAAAAGAAATAATATTTTATTGAAAAGCCTGATGTTTAAATAACTGGCACATCAGTAAAAAAAAAAACAAATTATCTGTTAAAAATAAATGTTAAAATTTAACCTGAAAATTCCGTAAGAATATAACTGATTATTAATTTATTTGAAAATCTTTTAGTTTTTGTATTTTTTTTTTTTTTTTGTTTTTATCCACAAAATGTATGCTCACACTATTTTGTGTGAGTGAGCATATGCGTGAGTGTTTATGAAGTTCTTGTAATTGGGATAATTTGTATACAACAAACAATTTAAATAAAAATCAAATTAATTTTTTTTATACAATTTTCTGTATAAACAAGCAATTAAAATAAAAACTAAATTGGACATGTTTTTGAAACAAATAGCAAACAAAATTTAAATTTGTAATATCTGCAACGGAAACAAACAAACCACAAATTTCTGTTTTGTGGATAAAGTTTTATTTAATTTCAAACAAATGAAACTGAAAAAATCGATTAATGACAGTCAATAATTTTGAACAATTGTACAGAAAAGATAAAATAAATATTTCTTTGAAAAATAATAAATAAATAAATAAATAAATAAATAAATGTATCTTGCTTTATAAACTTTTTAAACTAATATTCTATCATTGTTCTATCGATTTTACCATTCCTTATCTAGTAGAACAATTTGCTTTCAAGCAAATTTAATATACAAGGCTATTCCTTTTTAATGAAAAATTAGCACTTTCCGTTAATTGTGATTGTGTTTTTCTTAAAGTTCGAGAGACATTTTTCCACAAGAAAAACACTTTACAGTGCTTAAGCAGAAAAATAGAAATATTTCTGTAAAATTAGAGATTTATTTTAAGTAAATTGGTAAGTGATAACATAGTAGGGAATATTGTGTGTTATTAACAACCAACCGACAACAAAAATAGTGAAAAGACTAAGGTACTTATAAAGGGTGTCCTAAGAAGAACGCAATTTTTAAATTTTAAATAAAACACAGATATTTAAAAAAAAAATCGTGAAACTTTATTATATCGTAAAGTAGACAGAATGAGGTTATGTATGGAACAATATATCGTGCAGATGGCCGCCGCGGCTTTGCTGGCATGCACGCGATCTTTTAATGAAATTTTCAATGACCGTTTTGCATGAATGCTGCGGTATTTCATTAATGCAGCGTCCAATTTCCTCTTTTAAGGCTTAAGTCGTCGTCTGCTTATTCGCGTAAACCATCGACTTCAAAAAACCCCAAAGAAGAAAATCTAATGGTGTTAAATCGCACGATCTAGGCGGCCAATTCTGATCTCCAAAACGCGAAATAACACGACCGGGAAATGACTGATGCAGCAATTGAATTGTTTCTCTGGCTGTATGACATGTGGCGCCGTCTTGTTGGAACCACATGCCCTCCACATTCATTTCTTCAATTCTAGGCAAGAAAAAACTGGTTATCATTTTACGATACCGAACATTTTCATAAAAAAAAGGTCCAATGATTCCTCCAGCCCAAAAACCACACCACACAGTGACACATTGAGGATGCATTTGCTTCTCGTGAATCACTCGAGGATTTTCCTCACCCCAAATGCGACAATTCTGCCTATTGACGAAGCCATCAAGATGAAAATGGGCCTCGTCTCTGAAGATGATTTTATCGGCAAAATCAGCATTTTCATGTTGTCTCTCCAATACCCAATTAACGAACTCCCTTCGCTGTCCATGGTCAGCTGGCTTCAGTTCCTGAGTCAATTGAACTTTGTATGCATGAAGATGCAAAACTTTCGTCAAAATTCGCTGCAAAGTGGATTTGGAGACACCAATTTGCTGAGCTCGGTGTCGAATTGAGGTGGATGGAGTTTGAGCGACATCATCACGTACAGCTGCGACATTTTCGGTCGATCGACCTGGTCGATGGCGCCTTGTTGTCTTTACATCACTAACAGACCCAGTTTCGGCAAATTTATCCATTAATCTCTTTACAGTTGACTCTTTTGGAGCATTATTGTGACCCCAAATTGATCGCAATTTGCGAACTGTAGCCGCAAAACTTTCACCATTTTGGTAAAACAATTTCACAATGAGAATGCGTTGTTCATTCCTCGTACCTCGTTCATAACCTCGTACCTTCTACTAGCAAACAATAACAATTGTTCAAATGTCAAACAATGACACTTCGAATGTTGCCAGATTTAAAAATTGCGTTCTTCTTTGGACACCCTTTATAAAATCTATAATGTATATATGGGTCCACAACATTTGTTGAATATTGTGTGTTGCTACGAAAGATACGATCTTATGGCATATTTTCAAAAAATAAAATCTTTCATAATGAAAGTTTCTAAACGATTATTTTAAATTTTCTTTATACCCTTGGAATAATCTTATTCGTATATAATTTTGGAAAGGTTTTATTTTCTTGATTTATTGTAACAATCAAAGGTATTAAATTAATGTTCAATCATATTTACAGAAGCATATTGAACTTTTAAAACTTATTTATGTTTTAAAGAAAGGTTTATTGTGTTTATTTCTTATTTTTTAACTATAATTATATGAAATATTGTAAAATTTTTGGGGAAAGAGCACGACTTGTTTGCGGAAAAACAACTCTAACAAAATTGGACATTTTCTCTAAAAAAAAAAAAACAAAAATATATATAGAAAAATATTGTATGTTTAAGTAGCAAACTATAACTTACTATTGTAAGTGGTACCAATGACGTTTATCCATATGCTGAAAAAAAATGTATTTTGAAAGTTCAAAAGTGCTTGGCAACGACCAGTGGTGTATACTAGTAATATTGGTAGTAACTTTACTACATGGCTGAAATCCACTTACTAAAAAAACTACAATACATACTCACCTATTTACGCTATATATAGTAAAATAAGAATACTAACAACAACATAGCACAGTGGGTCAGATGAACATTATTTTGGATTTAATTTAGACACGGCCAAATTTCCATTAAATTTGACACAGCCAAACTTACCCACAGGCCTACCACACACAGAAAAATAAAGTGTCAATCAAAGTGACTGCGAAATATTTGGCATGTTCCATTTAGTTGTTTAAGCCAAATTTTGATATGGAAACCAAATTTCAGTTGGAAATTTACAAAATTTTTCTTTGTGTTCAGAAGCTTTGCTATTAAGCACCAAATTAGAACATCTAAAAATAAAATTTTTAGATTTTTTCCGGTACCGAACCTGGGCATTCCGATTTAGCGTTCACACTACTGCTTACTGCACCGCAACAAATTTTAATTTTCTTTCATGTATTTGCTATTTAAACATTTGATATTTTATTTTCATTAAAAAAAAAATTATTATATATTTTAGAATTTGTCAGGTTTGAGATCACAATTTAATGTTACTATGGAATAGCAAATACTAATTTATAATTGTAAGAGCAGATGGAAAAAATCGTGGGGATCAGCAATAGAGGGAGTGCACACTTTCGACCTGACTGACCAGGTTAACATCACCCTCCTTCTGAACCACATAGCCCACAACAGCTCATGGTTTCAACAGGCTTATATATCAAATACTCTAAGGAAAAGGCCTATGTGAAATTATCCTTCCAGGGCTGGTGAATGATTAGCTGTATATTTCAGATTTTTCCATCTATTTTTCGAATTTCGCTTGGGAACCATATTTAATTCTCAAAACACAAATTAACAGGGTTGCCATTCCGACTGTTAATGTTTCTATTTCTGGGAACGAATGGGAAATCTGGCCGCTGCAATGAGATTATAAATTATATCGTACACAAAAAGTATCACAAAATTTGAAGTAATTAAACATGTTTTTAAAATTCAAATTCGATTTTTAAAATTTTTTTGTTTGAAATATCAGTATTTTGTTATTTTTGATACACTCGAAAAAAAATGAGTAGAAAAATTTGTAAACGGTTTTCAATCCTACTTTACCATTTTTATACTGATTTTTAGTAAGAAAATTATTATTTCAAAAACCATTTTACAAATTTTTGAAAATCGATTTTTTAAAATTAGCAAAAAAAAATTACTAATTTTAAAAAGTGGATATTGAAAAAAATTTTCTTTCTAATAATTAAAACTTATACTTACAAAAAACAATACATAGGTTAAAAAAAAGGATTGGAAGTGAAGATACTTTTCACTCATGTCCAAAAATAGGAGACTTACTTAAAATAGCACTAAAAACTTGTTTAGTTCTAAAAATCAGACCTTAAAACAATTAAAATTTGAAATTTAAATCCAAAAAACATTACTAAAAATATTTTTCAAAACAAAAATTCGCAAATTAAAACAATAATAAATTCGTTTGTTTTTGTACTATTTTTCAAGCCTTTGATTTTTTTTAATTTTGTCTCAAATATTTTTTGAAAAAAAAAAAACAAAATAAAAAAGGTTGCACGATAAAAAAATATAAATGTTTATATTCGAATTCGTAAGGCAATTTCAGAAGAAATTGGCAACTTTAAAGTGTAACAAGTGTATCTAAAAATAATTAAGTTAATTTGTGCATTTTAAATATATATTTTTCTAAATTGAAATTTTCCTATATTTTAGAATTTATTGAGTTTACAGCAAAATTTACTAAAATTTAGTAGCGCTTACTAATTTTTTATAATAATTAAGTTGTACTAATATAAATAATATTTAGTATTTTTTTTTTTTTGCTGATATTAGCAAACCGATTTAAAATTTCACTTTACAAAAAGTTTACTAAAATTTAGTAGCCTTGCCTACTAATTTCATTGTACTACACGTCAGCAGACATGTGTTGCTAAGATTAGCAAAATATACGGCTGGGCTTAAATCAGCAAAATTTCCCGTAAAGACAGCAAAATTTTCACTTGCCAGACTATTTTTGGTGAGTGTACACAAAAAAAAGTATTACAAAATTTTAAGTAATTAAAAATATTTGTTAAAATTCAAATTCGATTTCTATCAGTTTTTTGTTTGGAACGTTTGTAAATTGTTATTTTTCATATAAAAATTCTTTGAAAATAAAAATTTAAGTTACACAAAATAACAAAAAGAAAAAGAGAAGGAAATAATATATACAAAATTTACTTTAAAAAATTTTTGGTTTAAAATTCGAAGTACTAGTAGACTAGCTCTACACCGCAAATGCTTATAAATTTTGATGGTTAAATTTAAATTTAAATTTAAATAATTTCTTAAGAAAGCAATTATAATATAAAATTTGTTTACCAATACCAATCAGTAGCGGCATCTATAACACAGTAAGTACCTCAAAATGGGACTTAATTTGGATCGTAGAATTCAGTGGCTTACTCCGTTTGGAAAGTTAACTCGTTTTAAATAGATATTTTGACTTAAGGGATTTTTTGATTATATTTTAATGAAAATACTTCGAAAACTCGTTTGCAATGACTTTATTTATTGTTCTTTTGCTTATTTACTATTTATTAATATTATTTTTAAAATAATCTAGAAGGTGGGGAGTAACTATTATTTGTAGTACAAAAAAAATGATACCCCAATATTGATTATACACTGGCATATGTTTAATTCGAGTGAAAGTACATCAGTACGTATACGTAATATTTGCATTTATAATACAAATCACTCATACGACCATCGAGTAAATTACATATCACTGTTTTAATGAAAATGTAAAAGCATAGTTTTAGGCTGCATCATCTTTAATTTCGGGAAGATAGTTGTTAAAATATATTAAACTCTACTTTGAAGGCTATTGGCGTGGAATATAAAATTCGTTAACCTCAGATTTTAGAATTGGAATATTATGGTAATCTGTTTGGCATATAAAAAAACTGTCTGATTTATTTCCCAAGTAATTAGCACCTGCCCCACTGTGCGTGGTAGTAAAAGTTTTTCATGTCAATTTACTGCAACAAAGCGCCACTACATGCATGCGAGTAGTTCCAAATGCCTCTGGCAACGTTATGGTGCAAAGTTAAAGAAAAAGTTATCCAGTGCCAGTAATAGAAAAACCAAATAATCGAACAAACAAAACTAAAATCTCTTTCTCTAGTTAATACACACGTGTAAGGCATTTCGTGGACTTTTATTGAACCTGAACATTCAATATGTTTTTATATGTTTGTGGTTTTTTGTTTTGTTACTTCTGTTACTGGACCGTGCTTGTGGTACGTCGTCATTTAATAACTGTTGGTATAGTAAACTGAGAGAAAAATTTAACATACAAAATTACAGCACAGAGAAAAAATTTGGTATCTTACAACCGTTATCCGACTACTTCCACTAAAATTGACTGGTACAACTGAATATTGGTTTTGACGATATAACTCGGTTAAAACAATTTAATATTGATTTCAACGCTGAAAATATTGAGCAACAACATTTATCGGTTGTTGCAATCAAAATAAAATTTTGATTTCAGTTTAATTTTTTTCTCTAGGTATACAACTACAAAATTTATTTACAAATATCAACACACTTAAAATAGTTTGTTAGTTAAAATAACAGCAAATGCCATTTACAAGAAATGATATTTTATTGAAAAACTGGTCTACTTACTTTTCATTTAAATCAAATGGTTTTTTCTATTTATTTTTAAATGTTGTTTTAACAACAGACACATCCGTAAGAAAAAAATTTTATATTCAGTTAAAATAAATGTTACAATTTTACCTACTAATACCGTAAAACATAAATGATTTATTCATTTATATTAAATATTTTCCGTTTTTGAATTTTTGTTTGTTTTTATTCTACAAATTTCTCTCTATAGTCACATTTTGTGTGAATGTGTATGTATGTGTGTTTATGAAGAGCTTGTAATTTGAATTAAAATAATTTTGCATATAAACAAACATTTTAAATAAAAAATAAATTGAAATTTAAACAATTTTATTTTTATTTAAAACAGATAGAAAACATAATTTAAATTTGTAATAACTTTAGCAGACACAAATAAACCACAAATTTTCCTTTTGTGGGGAAATTTTCACTAAATTTCAAACAAATGAGAAAAATAATTGAAACTGAAAAAATCGGTTGTAAATTATTTTGAACAAATTTATAAAAAAATTTAAAACAGATATTTCTTTGAAAAATAAATGTATGTTCCTTTATTTTGAAATGGAATGAAAAACTTTTTTATTAAACTGCAAACAGTAAACTGCATTATATTCTAAATGTACAAAGAAAAAAGATTTTTTGCATACAAATGCGATTCTCTCGTGTAAAAAATATCAGATCAGAATAGATTTCATTAGATGTTCTCATTTGTATAAGATCTCAAAAATAGGGAAAATTAATAATAATGGAATTTTATGAATTTTTGATCTGTTGTTTTGTAAGTGAATAGTATAGTAGGATTTTAAGATCATATCATATTCTTTTTAATTATTTTCATTGCAAAGAAACATGAAAATTTTTATTAGTAAGTTATAGAGAATAAAAATTGAGAAATTCCACAATTCATAAAATTCCATTACTTTACACACAAGGATACAGTGCAAAATATAATTCAAAATATTGTCTATTCATTAACTATCAACATAGATTAAGTTGTAGATTTAATATGGATTAAGACAAACATTTGATATTAAATGCTTCATATAAGCTGTGTTATTTGATACTTTAAGAATTAAAGTTCATAACAAAAAACTGTAAAATATAGAGGATAAATATAAATTGTTAAATTTCGTTGATGTTAGTCTAATTGTGTTGTTGTTTACAAGTTTGTTAATTTGTTTCCTAACACTCAATATAAAATAGACAATCATCAACAAGCAATGACCGCAAAGGGAGAAGAAGAGCATGGATATTGACAAGGTTGGGTAGCGCCAACCGAAAATACTAAGTATTCTATCCTGCTGGCTCAGTGGAATTTCTCAATTTTTATTCTCTATAACTTACTAATAAAAATTTTCATGTTTCTTTACAATGAAAATAATTAAAAAGAATATGATATGATCTTAAAATCCTACTATACGAAAATTAATAATTTTAAAAATAATATAGACAAAAAAAATTTAACAAATATTTTGAGATAAATTTTCTTCAGTGTGGCCAAATTTTATTGTAAATATATATTTTTTCTTGATAAACATTTCTCTGTGTAGTTATATTTTTTGGAATATTTCTTTGCTGCTTTGGTCACTTTGTACATTGACCGTGCAGAGAATTATGATTTTGATTTCATAAATTTTAAAAGAAAAATTGTTGAATTGTTACCAATTGAAACGAGCGTATGTTGGGTAGTTATTGCATTTTCTATATATATATATTTTTTTTTTATTAATAATCAATGATTCAATCGTTTTGTTTCACTTTCAAATGAGAGGGAGTTTCCATATTCGTTCATCTAAGCTCTTTTAGTGCAATTTTAAAAGTTTAACTAATTTTTCAAAAGTTGTTGGCAAATAGTTTTGACCTGTTTTATAACATTAAATCAGCCACTTAAGTTGCTAAAATCTCGGTGTCTTTATATACGAAGAAACAAAATTAAATTTTTATTTTGGAAATTATATGATCAACAAGCGGCACGTTTGTGCAATACCATTAAATATTTTGATTTATGTTTTAAATTTGGTAAAATTACTATTTAATAAACTATTTAGTGATTATTTTGTTGAAAATAAAGTTATCTGACCTTTAGCTAATCTCTTAGTAGTTAACATGTATTTATAATTTAATTTATTTTGATTGTTAAAACATGATACTAACTTTTTCTTTAACTTTTTCCTCTCTTTTCAGGTAATTGTCTTAAAAAATAAAAAGCCAATTTGTCTATATGTGCGGTAAGAGGTTTTATTGTAAGTTTTATTACACTGTCTATCAAACTTAAGAAAATATTATACATTATTAGTAAAAATTACTTTCAAATATTTAATCTCAATTATTAAGCTTTTGTATTGTATTTTTAATAACTTTATACATATAATTAAAAAGCTTGCATAAAGTAGGAAAAAAATATCTTCACTGTCTTAATAAGTCACTGCTCTTAAATTTTCGATTATTAGTTAAAAGTTAAAAATGCATTGGTTAGTTAGGAGGGGGAATAAGTTAGTTTTAATAAGTTTTCTATAATATAATTTTGATATTTCTAGTCTTAGTAGCAACACCATTTATAAGCAATGAAATATGTCAATACATTCATTAACATATTATAGGATATCAAGGATTTACATGTATGTAAGAAATCAAACAAATCAGTGACTTATTCCATTTCTTATTTAACTATTTACTTTAATTATAATTTAACTTGTTTCTGTTCTTATAAAACTTATTCAAATAATAATTGAAATATGAATTTAATTTTTTTCTTGTTTTAATGAACATTTCCTTGGAAATTAATTTCCTTTAAATCTAATTAAATTCTTACTACTTTTACTACCATTTATTACGCTTCATTCGTAGTCTGCATATAAATGTTACTATTACTTATTTCACTTAATTAACATATTTTTTTTCTTTTTTGCTACTAAATTATTATTATTTTTTTTTTTTTTTATAAGACTTTGGTGAGAAAGCAATTAAATTTTTAATGTAAAACTATTATTTGCAAAAAAAAAAAAAACCCAAAGACTTGTTAAATGTTACAAAAGTAGTGAAAAAGATATTAAGAAATTGAAAAGTAAAGAAGATTAGAAGGAAATTGAATTTTCATTAGAATTTAAAATCTACTTAAGAATTTATAAGGTTTACAAAATAAGCATAAGCAGTGAGGAGCAAAAGAGATATATTACTATTAACATATCTGTTTGTTTACATTTATATATAACTATATTAAACTCAGAAAGTATGAAAGAATTGCCAAAAATAACAAAAATAATTTTTAGGGTAAGAGATAGTTTTAATTCACTTACGAGGGCGGTTCCCAAATTAGCCGACCCAATAAAGAAACCACAACAAATTTGGGAAAAATTTTCTTTATTTCTCAACATAATCTCCTTTTAGCTCGATACACTTTTCTCAGCAATATTCAATAGCTTCGATACGAACTGTCTAGCTCCTTAAAATATCCATCAACCGCAGATTCCACCTCTTCATTCTTTCACCACAGAGCCAGAATTTTAAGTTTGAAAATATAGGGTGTCCCAAGAAGAACGCAATTTTTAAATTTTTTTTTTTTTTTTAATTTTTAAGTTTCACGATTTTTTTTAAATATCTGTGTTTTATTTAAAATTTAAAAATTGCGTTCTTCTTGGGACACCCTATAGAATATAATCTCAAAGAGCTAGGTGCGAATAAGGTGCGTGATGAAGCTTCGAATTGCTCGAGTTCATTGATTTTGGCCAACGCAATAGTGTATGTATTAACTGGTTCATTGTCTTGATTAAACAACACTTTCTTTGTCGCATTATGTCACCTATTTGCTTAATTTCATTGCTGCAATAAGTTTGTATAATACTTGCCGTTGATTGTTTTCTTTTTTAAAGGTAATCAACATAAGTTATTCCATACACATAACTAATAACAGATGTTTTGACTTTGACTGTCTTTATCTTCTTTGGACACGATTCTCCCGTTCCAGTCCACTGCTTTGACTGTTTCTTTGTCTCAGATGTGAAGTGGTGGACCCGTGTCTCATCCACTGTTATGAATCGACGCAAAACTCTGTTTTGTTGCGGTGGAACATCGCCAAACCTTCTAATGAAACATTTTGATGCAGTTTTATTGTGAGCAAATGAGGCACCCATCTTGCGCAAACCTTTCTCAAATACAAATTTTCGATCAATATGCAATGTATAGCTCTTCTTGGAATACCCATAATTTCAGCTAGCTCAAGCACCTTCAGCCAACGATCATTCAATACCATTTTGTACATTTTCTTAACCGTTTCTGGCGTGGACACCTCAATTGGTCGACCACTAGGATATTCATCTTGGAAGCTCGTACGGACTTGTTTAAACCCTGCCACCCAATATATTATAGTCGTATATGGAGGATCAGCTTCCTACGAGTAGAATCTAGCTTGACTTTAATATTGGTTGTACCGGTACCTTTCAAATGTAAGTATTGAATTACATAACGGTGACTAAATTTGTCCATGTTTAAAATTCACTATGATCATCATATTTGACGGCTCCAAAAAAAAAAAAAATTATTAAACGATGTGGCGCCTTGAGACATAAAACATATTTTTTATAAATTTTCTTCAAACAACTTCCGCTAATTTTAAAACCGGCCTCGTACTAACGATGTGATGATAGTTTTTTGTACAAATTTTGGCAGCAAAATTTTTAAGAATTTTCAAAAGAAAACCCTATAATTTTGTTCGACGTATATTACCAGAGTTCATACTATATTATGTTTGTTTGGAGAAGGTTGTAATTTAGAGATACCGATCAGAGAACTGCAAAATCAACTTTTTTCTTGATTTAATCATACACAAAAATTCTTGTTCACATTTAATAATTCAACAAAATTCACTGTAGAATAAAATCAGCATCATGTTACTGAACGCGTAATTCGGATCAGTTTGAATCATATGTCGATTATGTTTACTGCAAATTTAATCACTCAACAAAAAGTCAGCGTTGAATAAATCCGAAAAAACAACAAATAACGCGTATGAGTGCATTCATAATTAAACAAAATAGAAACACATTTCATAAGTGATATTGTTTACTTTAGGGTGGGATTTAAATCCGCTTTTTTAGAATTTTTATTAGTAATAAAAATATTCTTCTTTGTAAAATAAAAATATTTTTTTGGAAAAAAAAATTTAGGACGATATCTTAGGCTTGCCTAATCCGGAAAAATATAAATATTGTTTAAATATTGTCTAAATATTTTTTATCTATTTTGATTAGAAAATTAGGCAATATTTAATTTTAACCAGAGATGTCGACCTAAATTAAAAAAAAAAATTCAAAAAGAACAATATTTTTGGTATTCATAATAAAAATTCTAAAAACACGTATTTTAGACCCACCCTAATGTACGTATAACATTTATGAAATGTGTTTCTACAACACCACCCACTTTTTATAGATAAGAAACTATTTTGTTTTAATTATGATTACACTCATACAACGTGTTTGTTGTTTTTTCTGATTTATTCTACATCAAAATAATTAATGTTGGCTCGAATGAACAGAATAAAATCAATGGTTTAACAACGACCGATGATTATAAATCAATGACAAAACAATGTGCACGTCCTTTGATTGATTTAAAATCATCAACAAATATGTGTGTTGGAGTATATTCAGCGTTTGAACGCAAACGCATATTTATTCTTGTGTTGATTGCGTATGAACGTTTTGCAATCAGCAAATGCAGTTCTTTGATACCGGTATATTTGTTTGTCGCTATCGAAATTTAGTTAATGCAACAGAATATCGTTTGAAACGAAATATTTCAATTGTATCGGGAAAACATTTGGTTGGAACAACTAAATAATTCGATTGCTGCAACCAAAATATTCAGCTGGCAAGAAATTCGGTTGTCACAATACATCTGTTCTCTCTGTGTATGTTTCTATGCACCGGTAGGTATTTATTTTTGATCTGTCTTATATGGTATCACGCCAAGGTTCGAACCAGAAACCTTCAGTATGGTAGTTTATCATGTTATCCGTTCAGCTAGATTAAACTATAAATATAATCTATACGTTTTTAGTTTTAAGGTTCGCGGTACAAATCGTCGTCACTTTTTATTTCATTTCTGAACCTGAAAAAAGATATTTGATTTTCTTTTGTAGTTAAAAATTTTTAGCTACATATATACCTGAACAAGATATCTGTTAGAATTTTGCTTGTCACTGTATATAATTTTTTTTTTATTTCGCACAGATAGTTTAACGGTTGTTTAAAAAAGTTACAAGCAAATTCTATGAAGGCAGTTAGTGAAAATTATTTAAAGCAAATTTTTAGAAAAATTGATAACATTAAATATTTAACCCCTTACTGCATGAGGTAGTAAATACACTTAAAATTGTATGTTAGTTAAAACAACCGAAAATACAATTTAAAAGATATGATATTTCATTAACAACCGGTCTACTTATTTACTTTTCATTTAACTCTAATAGTTAATGATTAAACAAAGCAATTGAATATTAACGGAGAAATAAAATCTCTTACATACAAATGTTTAAAATTTAATGTATTCGCTATATTTTAGCTTATTGGGTGTTCTAAATTGTTATGTTTTTCGCTAATAATTTTGCAAACAACGAAATGTGTCGTCTTGTAAGAGCTTGAGTTGCCTGCAGTTAAGTGTTAAAACGACAAGAAAATGAGCCATTACTTATCAGTGTTACTCTATTAAATATCAATTAACTTAAATTTTTCTTCCATCATATTGAGCTAAACGTTATCAACATCAATTGTTGAACTGTTTCATAAAAAAAACTAAATGTTAATATAATATCAAAGAAATGTAAGCAAACTTAAATAGGATGAATAACACTATCTTTTCTGATGAACAGACAACGTCTATCTCATACTTTTACTTCTTAAAAATATGTAACTCGGAACACCTGGTTATGTTTTGATGAAGATTAATGAATAAACTCTGATGGTATTGAAAAGCGTGCATTATATTAAGAGAGTAATATGTATAAAGTATATAATTTTTTTTTATTATGATTAAAGAGTCTAATCTGGTATGCAAGTGATATCAAAATTGACTGACAGACAAACTAAAAATTGAATGATGACAGTTTGTAAAATCTGGGCCAAAATATATGTTTTCTTTATTTTAAAAATGTAAGTATAGTTTTACCTTAATTTTTTAAATTTTTGTTTTGAAAATGCCGGTAAATACTGGTATAATTCCCAAATTAACATCTATTTTTGATGCTATTTTAACTAAGTTATTTGTGTGGATGTAGTAATCGCCCCTTCCCGCAAAAATGTATCATAATTTCGACTTATCAGATGCATACAAAAGAGAAACCTACATGCCAAATTTTAAGCTCCTAACACCAGTCGTAAACATATTCTTATTTCAGACTTCTACACAAAGTGGTTTAGGCAGGCTGTTAAGGTACCCCCCCTTTCCCTTGGTGAAAATTCTAAATAATACCTACTCAGAGAATTAGCTTATGCTGCTAGTAAAAAATATATTAAAATTCAGGTTCTTAGTCATTGGCATTGGCTGGGTGATTAAGGGACACCTTTTCTCTTTTTAATACTAACTAATGATATATTGTGTGCCTATAGACACATTGTGTGATAATGAAGTTCTTTCAATTCGAATCGAAATAACTTTGTATATTATTCAGAAATTTAAATAAAAAACAAAATTGGAATTTTTTGAAAACTTTTTTTTTTGAAACAGAAAAAATTAAAATTCGTAGTAACGGTAGCAAAACAAATACACCACAAATTCCGTTTTGTGGGTAAATTTATATTTAATTTCAAACAAATGAAAGATTTATTGGTAAATGAAAGTAAATTATTTTAAACAAATGTATAAAAAAATTAAAATAAATATTTCTTACAAAAATACATGTATGTTCCCTTATTTTTAACTAAATTGCTAACTTTTTCATTCACATAAAATGTTTGATAAAAAACAAACAAAAATACAAAAAACGGAAAAAATTTCAAACAAATTAATAAATCAGATACTTTTTACGGATTTGGTAAGTAAACTTTTAACATTAATTTTTTACTGATTAATCCTTTGGTTTTTACTGATGTATCAGCTGTTTAAATAATATTTAAAAATAAAAAACATTTGTTTTAAATGAAAAGTATTTATATTGGCTTTTAAGTGAAATTTCATTTCTTTTAATTGGAATTTACTGTTGTCTTAACTCACAAACTATTTTAAGTGTATAAACATTGTACAATTTTTCCCCATAGAAAGCATAATTTTCATCAAAAAGAAAATATTAAAAATGCAAATTTAATTTTAAATAACAAATTTTCTAGATCCGAACATATTTTAAATTTTCATTGATTTCTGCATTTCAAAAGTGACAATTTTAGATAATTTTTATAACCGTACTTTTCGGTAATAGTTCACTTCGATATAGTTTGGTTCATTTATAGTTGTTTTTATATTCAACATTATCCACTGTTATAATATTAACTAAATTTTAGATAGTCACGTTAATTTATAACTATATCCGAACTCGCTTGTATGCCACATAAAGGCATATTAAAAATTAGGCTTATAGTCCCATTACCCATATAGTCCACAAATTAAGTGCAAATAAGACTTGTAAAAGTACTGTACCACTATTTTATTGAGTTTTCTTTGATTACGGCGGCAGCTACAATTATGTTTATATAGGTAAACTTATATTTCTGCATTATTGACTATTTCAATTAAGAATTTCGTATCACTGTCTGATATAAAAAATAAAAAAAAAAAAAAAACAATAACAAAAAGCACCCAATACACCAGTTGGTTATGAAAGGTAAAAGCAGAAAATTGTTTGTGCTGAAATTGGGTCAACATTATGTTGGCATGATTGATTTCATAACCAATATAATAAACTGAAATAAAAATGTAATAAAAAAAACATAAAGATGAAATTCCAGAAAACAAAACAATATTGAAAATTATAAATTTTCTTTTGTAGTTGTTTTTTTTTCTTTCATTGGGGATATATTCAATAAATATAAAGAATGTTCGTAAACTAATATCATTTTTTTAATAAAGTTTATATGAAGATTGTTTTTTAAAGTTCCAAACAAAGCTTTATTATACAATCAAATTTTTATAAATATAAAATAAGTTGTTTAAAAGTTATTTCAATTTTAATGAGTACACATTTGTGTAAATAGAGTTAAAAATATGTAGTCTGTCTTAAATTACAAAATTGAAGTAGTATGATAAAAACAACAAGTTACCACAAAAGTATATAACTTAGGGCTTCAAAATAATTACAACATCAGTTGCATCATTCAGTTGTTTAATATATCTACCACACATGTTGTTACCCGACGAAAGAGTTTTATGACTATATATTTTAAGCACCACAATACGCGAATTCACAGTCGACCGGTCTACCGGTTTTGCAAAATTTTAGTCCATTGGGATCCAAGTCATAAAAATGCCGGACATGGGACTGAAAAAGAGTGTGGCATTTTTAAATGTATGAAAGATACAGATTTTTTGTGAATTTAAGAGCCAGTATCGGAATATTTTTGTTCCACAACTTAAAAAAAAAATATAGCTCCAAGTCAGAATTACATCTAGATTATTTTTGGAAAGTCTTAGTCCATTGTGAGCCAAGCAAATGCCGCACATGGGACCGAAAAATGTGGAGGACTTTCTTAATTTCATGACCAATTTCATAATATTTTTGTTCCAAAACTTTGAAAATATATCACGATTTTCAGTCAAAACTACATGTAGATTATTTCTGCGAAATTTCAACACATTATGATCCACGGCATAAAAACGCCATATCATTCTTTCTGCCAAATCCTCCCGTTTTTGGCTTGTTTACGTGAAGAAACATTTTTCTTTTTTTCCAATACGCACTTGTAGCCTGCGTGCAATATGAACTCAAACACACGAATCCAACAATGCAAAGGACTTAATTCGTATTTTAGGTTACCTTCTTTCGCATAAAATGTTTCACTCTCAAAGTTTGTGATTTTCATAAAGTCCTTTGGATTTGCTCCACATATAGTTTGACTTGATTTAGTGTTGGTCGTAAATCTGACTGGATTCTTCGTCGCACTCTGATATTTTCCTCAATTTAGAGGGCCTTGTTGGGCTAGCTAGAGTTTTTTGAGAACCAATGTTAAGTCTAGCTGCTTTTGCTTTCGAGCAGATTTTGTTGCTGCGCGAACACACAGCTCCCTTTCATGTTGTACTGATTTTGAGAGTTCATTAGCATCTCTTCTTTTCGAACGTTCGCTTTTCTTTCCAATTTTTTTTTTTTGGCATTTAACCATTCTGAATTTTTCGTCTCAAACACAACACGTTTTCTTTGTGAATTTTGCCATTTCTGAGGCAAATAACGACAAAAATTTGTGATCTTTCGTTTGCCTACAAAAAATGGCATATATAAAATAACGCAAAAAATCGCAGCATGAAATTAATGAAATAAACTCAAAATTAAATACTTAACAAAAATTTATTAATTCCAGCATTAAAAAATATTAAGCTTTTTTTAAAAGCTTATCCAAAGTTGGATAAGAATTTTTATTTTTTTGAAAACTGAGGTTAGGCCGAAAGAATGAATTTTTTTACCAATAAATTATTTTATTTCTAAAATGATTATTTATTTATTTACCACTTACCATTACTATTATTTTGCATATCTAACTTTATTTTTCAAGCGTTTTTTTATTAGGAAATATTGCCTTGTAAAGTCATTAAAAAATCACATGAAGCACGTTCCACTTAAATTGTTGTTTTTAAACAATGACTTTGAGAGTCAGCTGATTAGCAGTTTTTGGTTTTTTACAAAAACAAAATTTACTTCTAAATGCTTTGAAGTATTCTAAATTAAACTGCGACAACAAAAGCTTGATTTTCAAATGTGCGAAATTTGAATTTTGGCCAAAAAAATGTATCAAATTATCCATAGTTTAACGGTAAAAAAAGCCGTAAATACACATAAATTAGAAGAATACGAAACTAAAGTTTCATTATTATCAATTTTGAAAAAATTTTACAATTTTTTAAATTTTGTAAAGCCCGGGTAGATCATAAAAACCGGTCGACCAGTTTTTAAGATCGGTCTAATTGGTGTTTCTAGACAGGCTAGACCGGTCGACCGGTTATAACCATAGCCTCTACAATATATACAAATGGATAAAATTGAATGTATTCATACATGCGGCTATATATAACTCTATATAATTATACCTTATATTTGTTTTCATTAGAGAAGACAAATTTGATTTTGTGCTTTTTTATGCTCATTTTTTCTTTTTCTGATTCTTTGGATTTTCCAGTTTTGAGCTTTAAATTGAACTTTTTCATCAGATTTTTGAGCTTCAAATTGCTTTTTTACATTTTTTGTCTTAAATTGCTTTTTTAATAAAAAAATATATTTTTCTTTTAGTTTTTAAAACGTTGTTTTTCTTAACTTTTTACTTTTGCTTTAATTGTATTTTTTTTCCCAAAATTGCTTTAATTTAAAAACATTGAGTTTTGCGTGTTTTGCAGCCCCGACTCAGATGAAAGGTCTGCTCACCATCCTTATTCCCCTATAGCGATGCGTAGTCCCTCAGTTAATCCCAATCTAGGAATAACGTAGACACTGCTGCAATTTACCCCTCCAATCCCTGTGACCACATTTATCGATTGTAGATTTAAGATTACATTCAGCAAGTAGACTCTTCCAAATAATTACTCCATTAGGTGAAGTTTTGCATAGTCCTGCGTTCATAGAGCATATTCTTTCCTCAACATTGAGTTTCCATGACAGCTTGCTGTCCAATATTACACCTAGGTAATTTTTATTCAGAGAATTGTTTATACCACCCAACCTAGACGAGATCCAAAAATATAATTTCTAGTCAAACTCCTGGTTTATTACCTCCTGTGCAGTCGCCATCACAGAACTAATAGTATTCAGATAAGTTTCATACTGTCGCTAATATGGAAGACAAAGATTCTCTCTAATGTCTTGAGGAGGTAAGAATTGAGGCTGATCGGTCTATAATATTTGAGTTACAAATTATTATACCAAGTTACATTAAATTGTATCAAATTATACATAACCTAATCAAATTAGTTGAATCAATTTTTTAGATCAAATGTCATCAGAAGGGATCCCATTTTTCCGATCAAAAAAGATATGATACACACCGAAAAATAAACTGGCAACCGAATTGAAAAGTGTATTTTTGTTTCGACAACTAATAAATTCGATTTTGAGTGGTGCAACCAAAATTCAATTGTATTAACCAAATTTTGTCCTGAAGACCAATATTCCATTGTACTAACCGAGTTTAGTCGCAGTAACCGAATTTTAGTTGGAAACTAAAAAAATATTTTCTCTGTGCGTATGACTACATATAATTATATCGGAACATTTTTCATCGGGTACTTTAATTTTATATACAGTTGCTAATATTGACCACCATTGTACCACTTGCCTCAAAACTCAAGATGAATTTTTACTCTTGATGACGATATTGCTTATGGCATTGATTATAAGTATCACGTTTTCATTTCCGTACTTGAAGTTTATTTTTTTCAAAATAATATTTTTCTTTGCACTATGTAAGAATATATTTTTATATTGTTACGATTTGAAATTTATTTATTCAATGTAATAGTTTACTACTTAATTTCATAGAAGTAAAATAATGCTAAGTTTAACAAAAACAATAAAATAATTTTAATAACACCAGTTAACAACTATTTTACGCAGTGAATGCAAATATTTTTTCTTATGAATTCTAGTCTTTTAAACCTAAACTGGTATAATATATTGGATTTTTTCTTCGAAGGCCCAACACAATAGGGAGTCGAGGGAGTTGTGTATGTGCAATATGCTTTATTTCCATTGTTTATCTTGTTTTTCGCTTAAAGCTGTGTTTAACAATGTTAAAAAATGTTGATTTAAGAGATTCTCAATTTCAGTAGAACATCTGCAGATATTTTCTACAGAAAATTATATCAAATATTAACAGAAATTTTAATTTCATATAAACAGAAATTCCAAGAAAATAAAACAAAAGTATCATATATTAATCGTTACAAAATAAAAAATTAAATTTATATTTTTAAATTTATCTTTATAGCGTAATCAAATTTGAATTTTTTATACAAATTTATTTTATTTTGCGCGCTTGAATAAAAGCAGTTTTTAATAAAAAAAAAAATGTGTCTATAGACTGTGTGACTATACATTTTGTAGATTAAAAAACAAAAAAATACCAAAAAACGGAAACAGTTTGAAATAAATGAATAAATCAGATATTTTTTACGTTAAAATTTTAACATATATTTTCAACTGATTAATCCTTTTTTTTGTCGATGTGTCATTTGTTTAAACAGCATTTAAAAATAAATAACAAAAACCATTTTATTTAAATGAAAAGTAAGTTGATCGGTTTTTAAATAATATATCACATCATTTTAATATATAGTATTTTCTGATATTTTAAATTAAGTGTAAATATAATATAAAATTCTATTTAATTTGAATCTGTTCTGCAGTTAAAAAGTTATTGTGTTAATCTTAATGTTAATTCAGTAAGGAATTTATACTCCAAATAAAAATTCGGAATTTCAGAATTTTCAAGTTTGATATCTTGAAAAGCAATATGAGATTTTCTGAGAAAAAATATTTTATTTAAATAACCGGTCAAACTTCAACTAGTGGTAAAAACCTGGTTCGCATCCCTTACTCTATCATTAAGTGAACTGTTTTTTGAGAGTTAAAAAGTCTTGACCTGTAATATTAACCCAAACTTTAATATATATAATATTAACAGCATAATATGTAAATCAAATCCATGACTCCATTAGAGTTCCCATAAGTAAAATGTTTGGGTCAATATCTTCTTATTGCTGCTTTTTAATTTTAGTTATTGGTATTGATTTTTTTTCTTTTATTTAAAATTTGTTTTTTTTTTATTGTGGCCTTTAAAGAATAATTTAATTCTCTAGAATTGTATTTGAAAGAAAAACTAATAAATTTATAATTGCATGCAAAAACTTATTCGACTATTTGCTTTGTCATGTGGTAAAATCTGTCTTCATAAATATTTAAATAAAAAGTTTTTCAAAACAAAATCTGTCATTTGCACAATTATTCAACACATAGTTTTTAAAAGCCTTCTCTTGTATTGCTTTTGTATTCAGTCGTTTTTATATAAAATACTTTACTGCCATTTTTCATTTTGTTCTATATCAACAACAAAGAAATTTCAACAATCACACCTCCCAATTAGCTAAGTGTAGACAATAATATATTTTCCAAATAAATATTTATTTAGCTAATATTAAGCACTATTCCAAAAAAATATTTATATTACTTCGATGCTTTGCATTCGACAATATCAATAAATTTAAACAAACAATTAAAGACTTTTCGATTTAAGCTGTTGTTTTATTACACAGATAAAAATAGTTTGTAAATATATACACAGAACAAACAGATTTATTTTGAATTTTTGTTTGGAAGATTATATTTCAGAATACATTTGATTGTGACAATTAAACAAAACTGTTGCTGCAACCAAACCATTCGGTTGGAAAGAAATGCAATTGTCATAATCAATCTGTTGTCTCTGTGCAACTACATATTTTCTAAGAATTTAATAATTAATTTTTAAATTGAAATTGAGCCTTTAATGGGTTTTGTATATTCAAACAACATTTTGGTAGATTGTAATTTTTTTCCAATTAACCCTTTAACCACTAAGACCGTCTACAGAAGGTCATCACTAAAGTCCAATTATATCCAAAGCATTTTTGTCTGTTTGAATTTACCTTTCGAACAGTGCCGGTTTGAACACGCTCAGTTGAATAGTTTGATACACCCATTTCTGTCAAGATTTTTGTCAAAAAAGACACGAAAATTATTTATGATTTTGGTGCAAAATTAAAACTAAAAAAAATCATACTTTCCAACAGCTCAATCGACTCGAAATTTTTTTGGAAAGTAGCTTCAAGCTATATTTTGATAATTTGTTGAGTGTTTGATTTGTGAAACAAATATTTTTGTTTGAGATGAGCTTTTTGTCTTCAGGTTGTCTTTCATTTTTTCCACCTGGCGCTTTCAGGTTAATTTTTTTGACAAATGGACTTCACATTAGTGCTTTTTAGTCCAAAATGATACTAGAACCAAAATTTCATAACAAAATACCTCGTATTTCGACTCCAGTGGTTAAAGGGTTAAATATTCACAAATGAATTTTTTTGAAAATCATAATAGAGATGCTAGAAACTTGCAGCGGTGGTGGCTTAGTCGGCCTTGAGTCAACCAACAGTCTTTTCCAGATCAGGGGGTCTTCTTCTAACCAATTTAGAAATAAATTAATTAAATAATTTTTAAAAAAAACCACTCATACCCTCACAATATATTTTCCTTTACCGACTATAATTTATTTAAAAAGTAATACGTAGAGTTTGTTTTAAAATGAAGAATCAATTTAATTTCATAGAAATATATTTTTTAACTATTTGAATCAGTGATTCAAAACATAAATTATAAAAAATACAGACTTTCAGTAGGAGTTGATATCTGCTAATAAATAATTCCATTTTGTTTGTTTGCTCGGTTGTTGTGTTTTATAATTACATACAAATTAAAAAAACTTTTAATTTGAAAAACAAACCACAGAAATTGTTTTTTCTAACGTTTTGTCAGTTACAAATTGTTGTTTATTTTAAACGACTTTCGATTGTTGTTACGACTTTTGTAGATTATTAAAAAATAATTAAAAATAAACAACTAAAGGGGCTGCATATAATGAAAAATCAGTAGTTCTCTTTTTGACTATATTTTCGATTAATTAAATATGTATTTTAAATTATTTTTAACGATATAAATTATTTTTAACGAAATAATATTGTGAGTGTACTGTTTTTTGATAAAAAAAAATTTTTTCAAAACAAAATCTCCAGAAAATGTGAAACAATAATTTATTTTAATTATAACAAAATATTTTGTTTATACTTAGTTACAGCCTCCCTTACATACAACTATTAATATTTTGATATGTGTTTCAGGAATTTGTCTGATTTTTTTAAATGTTGTAACTTATTTAACAAATACTATGAAAACATTGCACTTAATGTTAATTGCCTATTTATTGGTTGTTTAACGTTTTGTTTTAAATTTCAAAACAAATTGTTAAAACTGAATACTTAATTGCATTACCAAAATTGTATTATTAATTTTTCAAAGAGTTTATTTAATTTTTTTTAGTAGAAAATATTTTAAAATAACTATGATCAACATTTTGGGATTTTATGAAATATGATTTTAAGAATCTGTATTAACTATATTTGTGTTCCAATAGTCCAAATCATAAAGAGGTCAAACTCTTAATAAAATTTTGGGTCAAATTTCGTGAGCAGTCAAAATTCCGGGAAGGTCCTGATTATTTTTTAAGAACAGGACAGAAAAAATATATATAACCTTGAAAAAATTCTTTCCTGCCTGAAAGCAATTAACCACCGCCAGAACTCAAAAAATTGTCGCTTTTATCGTGCAGTTAAAGGTGAACAATTCAATGGGTTTTGTATTACTGTTCTATCAATGTAATCATAGGAATTGTTTTTGTCGACATAAGTAAACTGATCTTCAGAGCACGTAAGTTTGAATATTGACCAATTTTAACCAAATTCCTTCTTGAGCCGATATATCTACTGTTTTGTATGCCTTTATGCCTAATTCAAAAAGTCTCGTCTTGTGTGTGTATTAAGATTGAACATAAACCGATTTTAACCAAACTCATTCGGCTTTTTTCCTGGACCAATAGAATTTTATTTTATTTTATTACGTATGAAAAAACTGTTTGTTAAGTTAGTGCCGCACACATTAACAATTCAAAAAAACTGGATCGAAAACAAATTTCTCAGCGTAATTTGGAGCGTTTTAAGCCGAATAAAACCGACTTCTTGCGTCGTTTTATAACTATGCATGAGACTTGGATCTACCAGCATGATCCTAATTTGAAACAAGAACGTTTACAGTTAACTGAAGCTGGTTGTTCAGCTCCAAAGCAGGTGAAGTCACAACGAACTGCAAAGAAGGTTATGGCATCAGTTTTTTGGGATGTAAAAGGAATTTTGTTGATTGATTATCTTCAGAAAGGTAAAACAATCAACTCTTAATATTATTGCAGCCTTTTGGATCAGCTGGATGAAAAAATTTGTGAGAAAAGACCTGGTTTAAAGAAGAAAAAAATAATTTTTCATCAAGACAATGCACCTGCTCACAAAAGTGTTTTGACGATGTCTAAATTCAAAGAATTAAAGTACGAATTGCTTGAACATGCACCGTATTTACCAGATTTGGCTCCCAGTGACTACTATCTCTTCAGAAATCTCAAACAATTCCTTCGTGGAAAGCATTTTTCGTCGAATGAAGAGGCCATAGCAGCCCTAGACGGTTAGCTTCCGGAAATCCATTATAAGGATGGGATAAAATTATTGGAAGATCATTGGAACAAGTGTATTGAGCTTCTAGGAGATTATATTGAATAATAAAATATATTTCGTAACAAAAACAGTATTCTTTCATTTCAGGCGCAGGAACTTTTCAACCAACCTGTAAAATGCAAAGCAACGTAACAACAATAAAAACCAAAGTCAACTTTTTAAATTAATATAATGCTTACCTCCAAATTTTCTTTGAGAATTATATTTGCCATTATTTTATAAGCCAAATAAGAAAAAAACTTAAAATATCTGAAATATTATACATGTTACAACGTTTTTTACTCTCATATAAGACTTTAGAGTGTTGTCATGTACCTTTGCATGTAAGGTGACGATACAATTTGGACATGGTAACGTATACGCAATATCGAATTCATCATACGTAGTGTGGTGCTAATTGATTATAGAACAACTAAACAAATTCTTGATAGAATATTTCTGATAGACAATATTTAACGAATACAATTTTTTTACTAAAACAAAGCTAAGTACCAAGCAGAATTTTTTTGAGTCGATAGAAAAACATATAAGATTTTTTCTATACATACAAAATACACTAAAATTTGTAAAATACTTCTGATTTGTTAACAACTTTTAGGCAGCACTGTTTTTGGCAGTTCAGCTGTTTTCGTGTAACATGTTACTGTCAAACATGTTTAGTTTGGTCTATAATTTAACCAGGAATTGACTTACAGACGAACAATGCTTGCAGATTATTGAATTTTGTTATAATAAATCATGCTCGATTAAGAAAGTACATCGAGCACTTTTTCCATTTTATGGTCAGCTTGGGCGGCCTTCTGAGGCGGCTATTCGGAATCTTGTAACATTTTCATTATTGGACATTAAACCACCAACGGACAAAGGAAAATTTCGCGGACAAAGGAAAATATCGCAGGTGTATCCGTCAGTGAAATAACCATGAATTATCGATTCGGCGCCGTTCGCAGGAATTGGTGCAATGATTACAAGCTTATTTTTTGCCCAAAAAGAGCTGGACTTGGTTGACATGTCGTTTCAACAAAGACGGTGCCACATGCCACACAACACGCGAAACAGTGTCCCAATTGAGAGGCGTTTGGGGCCGGACAATTGACAGCCTAGATCGTGCCATTTAACGCCTTTAGATAACTTTTTGTGCAGCTATGTTAAGGCTCATGTCTATAGAAACAAGCCCGCAACAGTTGACGCACTGGAAGCCAATATTGAAGAAATAATTTGTGAGATACCGGCCGATATGTTGGATAAAGTATGCCAAAATTTGACGCAGCGTATAAACATTTGAGGAGCAGCCGCGGTCAACATTCACATGAAATCACCTTTAAACATTGAATTATATAGAGCGTTCTATCGACTCAAATAAAGATTTCATAAATTTTTCTCTATTTTATGTTTTTTATTATTCAAATCCGAAAGTTCTTAAAAAGTCGACCTTTATTAAGGTTTTATTTAAATACTATTTGGTATTTTGCCACGTTTACATCGACCATTTATGAAAAATAAAATGATGTTTCATTTTCATTCATATCAAAGGTCAATAAGTACTGCAAATTGGACATTAAGCCGGTTGCAGTTCTCCTTTAGAGTGACAGTTGGTATGGAAAACTACATATATACACGCAGAGGGAGCACAATAGATCTAATTGTTCGAGATGAAGGAGGGCATGCAAGTCAACCCAATTCATTGTGAATCCCAAATCGTATATCCTGTTATGATTGAAATTCCTAATGACCAAATTACGATCCTAGTGATCATAGTATCACTCCAAAAGATAATAAAATCTCAGTGATTTAATACAATTAGTTGGAAATATATTTTTCATTAGGATCTTATCACGATCATTTTGAAGCTTCAATTCAGTTCAACTCTATATTCGCTCTGCGTGATTATAATTACCCTTCTGATATTTATCGAATTTTAGAATAAAATAAATTTTTTGGACACTGAAGTGATCAACAAATTGACCGCATTTAATACAGATCTTCCTTAGAAGAATATTATTTTAGACACGATGTTCATTTAAACAACATCTGTTTATGCAGTTATGTGCCCTAGTTAGATATGAATCTTCAGCTTAATATTGATTTGACCCAAAAGCCAAAAAGTCTGTATGGAGAAAAGCGATAAAACCATCTTTATTATTTTTCTACAAAAACACTTTAAACAGTTTGTAAATAAAAATAATAAAAAATACCATTAAAAAGATGCTTACTTTTCATTTAAATTTAATAGTTTTTGTTATTTATTTTTAAATTTTATTTTAGCAATAGACACATCAGTTAAAACAAATGATTAATCAGTTGAAAATAAATGTTAAAATTTTTTCTACCAATTCCGTAAAAAAACTGCTGATTTTTTTTTTTTTTTTTTTTTTTTAATTGTATCAGTTTTTTGTATTTTTGTTTGTTTTTTAATAAACAAAATGTTTACTTACACACCCACACATTTTGTGTGAATGCCCATATGTGTGTATGTGTGTGTGTGTTTATAAAGTTCTTGTAAGGTGAATTGAAATATTTTTGTATATAAAAAAAAAGAAATTAAATAAAATAAAAAAAAGTTGGAATTTTTTGAATATATTATTTTTTTTTTTTTTTTTTAAAAAAGGACAGCAAACAAACTTTAATATTGTAGAAATTGTAACGGAAACAAATGAACATCTAATTTGCACTTTGTGGCTAAATTTCTATTAAATATAAAAAAAAAAAATAAAATGAATGGAACTAAAAAAATCGGTAAATGACAGTAAATCATTTTGAACCGATAAAATAAATATTTCGTTTTTAAATGTAATGGAAAACTTTATTATTAAACATTTCCTAAAAATATATTATATTTTTGCTGCATATCAATTAGTTACATATGCCACATACAGTAAAACGATATTGAAGTTTACTTTTAATTTTTGTATTCAAAATTTGCTGAATGTTCCTAACAGCGGTGCATGTGGCAAAACAAAATAAAGCATATTATATGTTAAAATTTTGGGTATAGAGCAAAGTCGATGCTGGATACACAATATATTAAATAACAGATTTCAAAATCTGAAAGAGGCTATGTACAAAATTTACACTACATTACTAAGTCGAACTTTTTTAATAACGGTGGGTCAAAAAAATAATAAGCTGATGAATTGTTACCAAAGCAAATAAGTGCCAACCTATTTATGTTTGTAAATTTAAAAAAGGGTAAAAAATTAAATTGACAATATAGTATATTATATTGATTGCTACTTAAATGTTTAAATATATTATTCAATATTATTTTAGTGACACCAGCTTTTTTATGCCATATTTAGTTAGGAATGTAATTTAAATGGAAATCAATTGTTTTTATAATTATTATTATGACAATAATGGACATGTTCTAAAAGCATTTTAAAATTTAATTTTAAATGCACAAAGTTATGAAAAAATGTAATTGTACATAAAAAAAAATCTTTTTATATAACACACTACAACAAAATATGAAAAAACTTAATGAATTCAAATAGACGTTAATCACGAAAATGACCTATGAATTTTAAAAATAAGTTAAGCAGATTGTCACCAGGAGTGTGCTAAGTGTTGTATGAGTTGCTGTTTAATTTAAAAAAAAATATAAATATAAAACACTTTAAAACAAATTTCAAACAATGTCAAACGAAGTATTATAGTAAAGGGTAATTAATTATTCAAAAACATTCTAAATCTTTCTTATCCATTTTAAACATTAATAAAACTTTTGTTAAAAAGTAGCAGGCAATTAAACCATTTCGCCTGTAACTCAGTCATACAAACTTGTATAAAATCCAATAAACTCTTGCTATTGAAAGTATTGAAAATTGTTGTCTTGTTGTGCCATAAAGCTTTTTTTATTTTTTATTTACACTACATTACTAAGTCGAACTTTTTTAATAACGGTGGGTCAAAAAAATAATAAGCTGATGAATTGTTACCAAAGCAAATAAGTGCCAACCTATTTATGTTTGTAAATTTAAAAAAGGGTAAAAAATTAAATTGACAATATAGTATATTATATTGATTGCTACTTAAATGTTTAAATATATTATTCAATATTATTTTAGTGACACCAGCTTTTTTATGCCATATTTAGTTAGGAATGTAATTTAAATGGAAATCAATTGTTTTTATAATTATTATTATGACAATAATGGACATGTTCTAAAAGCATTTTAAAATTTAATTTTAAATGCACAAAGTTATGAAAAAATGTAATTGTACATAAAAAAAAATCTTTTTATATAACACACTACAACAAAATATGAAAAAACTTAATGAATTCAAATAGACGTTAATCACGAAAATGACCTATGAATTTTAAAAATAAGTTAAGCAGATTGTCACCAGGAGTGTGCTAAGTGTTGTATGAGTTGCTGTTTAATTTAAAAAAAAATATAAATATAAAACACTTTAAAACAAATTTCAAACAATGTCAAACGAAGTATTATAGTAAAGGGTAATTAATTATTCAAAAACATTCTAAATCTTTCTTATCCATTTTAAACATTAATAAAACTTTTGTTAAAAAGTAGCAGGCAATTAAACCATTTCGCCTGTAACTCAGTCATACAAACTTGTATAAAATCCAATAAACTCTTGCTATTGAAAGTATTGAAAATTGTTGTCTTGTTGTGCCATAAAGCTTTTTTTATCTTTCCCCTCTTAGCAAAAATAAACCAATCACCAGATTTTTGCAGGTTGAGGTAAAAATAGCATACACACATAAATGAAAATGAAAGAAAAGTTATTGGAAATTTATGATAACTTGCCATAAAACCATAATATTTCGTGTTTCGATTAATATCAGACGACAAGTAAAAAAAAAATAAAAGCAACACAAAAAACAACATTGGTAATACTTTCTACTCATGCCATTGAACAAATTATTTATAAGAGTTGGCTGGATTTTGTTGTAAAGTAGTTAAAGTGATAAAACAAGGAAAAGCAGCTAAAACAAAACTAATATTTAAACTTAAAACTTAACCCTGTAGTAAAAAAGGGATGTGTTTAATTTAATGTATAATTTAGGATTTAATTTTTTTAATTTAAATATTCATAAAGTTATTTTGTTGTTAGTTCTGGTAACATTTATTGATTTAAAATTTGCTAAAACTTGTATTTTACAGAGCTGCTATACCATATTTTTAACAATTCAATTGAAAATGTTAACTCCACTTACTAAACAGTTGAGTAACAAAACAACTAAATTAATTTCAAGTAAAAAAGCGCAAAAGTCCATTAAGTTAAATAAAAATTTCCTCTTGACTATTAAAGGGTTAACATTTTTTAGAAAAAGTTTCTTTTTGTTTTATTTTTTTTTTTCTTTACATATGATTTAGTTTAAAAGTATAAGAAGAAAATAATACATTTTATATTATTTTCGTACATATTTCACTTGTATACTTTATATTTGTTTTGTTGATTAGAAACGATAAAACTTTACAACTGTAATGGCAATTGAGAAAGACAGACAGACATGCAAAGGAAGGACAGATTTAAAAATTTATTTAATTTAAACATGAACAAAATCCTTCCTTGTATTTGTTATATTTTACAAATTATTTTTTTGTAGTAGTTTTTTTTTATTAAGAGTAATAAATATTAGTCATTTGTTTAAATTGAATTTATATAAAAAAGGTGATGTATGTATTTGTAAGAGATATTTAAGATTTTACGAAAATTATTTACCATAGGCATTGCAAGAAAAGGATCAATAACTACCTGCAACAGTATGTTATATTACAAATATTTCTTGATTCGTTTGAGTCAAATTAATACTTCATAAATTTACGCATGTAAAGGGGCCCAATCTTGCAATTGTGTTGTTCCATATAAAACGATCAAAAATAATCATTTTTGACTTTACCCTCTTCAAACTACCCACAAATTTTATGTGGTGGCTCTAGCCGGTGTTATTAAGATATGAGCAGTTAATGAAATATAGCGTCATCGAATTGGGAAAAATCAACAAAATTTCGTTAAAGTAGTCTTATAAAAATATTTCCCTTGAACTGCTTAAGATAGAGATAATTAGATAAATATTTTTTCACATGAAAAATACAGTTTTTGCAAGCCTTAACCACAAAAATTGTTTTTTAAATTTTTTAAAAAATATGTTTGGTATATTAGTTTTTCTACGAAATTTTGTCAAATATTACTATGAAACTCTTATGGGTTCTTAAGTTGTTCAAAAAATATCTTTTTTGGTTGTTAAAACTGTTAAAATTTCTAATATAAATTAATATTTTTAATAATTACCGAATAAAGAAGTTTGTATATAAAGATACGAGGTCTTATCTTAAAACATATTATCATATATAAATACATATGTCGATATGCATAAGCATATTTTTTTGACGTTTATTACATAATTTTTTTTTAATAATCCTATAATATGTTATATATAACTACACCTAGTTATATATTGTTCCTTATAAAACTAGATATGATCAGATATGGTATAATATAATATCATATAAAATTATATATAACTATATATGAAATTACATATGGCATAGAGAACCACATTTACTTACACTCAGAAAAACAAGTCAGTAAAAAAAATTGTAAACGGATTTCAATACCACTAATTTTTAGAAATAATTATTATTTAGTAACTTTTTTTTTGCTATTTACATTTTACAAATTACAGAATTTTTACAGAATATTTACAAATTTTCGTTACTAATTTCAGAAATCTTTTTACAAATTTTTGAAAACCGATTTGCTTAAATTAGCAAAAAAAATTTACTAATTTCAAAAAGATGACATTGAAGAAAATGTTATTTCTACTTAAAACTAAAATTGGGGTCTAAAGTAAAGATACAGACATATGTCTAAAAATATGACATCTACTTAAAATAGCACTAAAAAGTTTTTTTAGTTCTAAAAATCAGCCATAAAACAATTAAAATTCGACCTTAAAAGTAAAAAAAAATTGACTGAAATATTTTTCAAAACAGAAATTACCAAATTAAAACAAAATAATAAATTCGTTGATGTTATTACAAATTTTTAAGCCTTTAATTTTTTTTAATTTTGTCTAAAATATTTTTTGACAAAAATAAAAAAGTTTTGATGCTCGATAAAAAAAAACAAATTTGAAATTTTGTAATAATATTTAGTTAATTTTTTTGCTGATTTTAGTAAACAGATTCCAAATTCCACTATACAAAAAGTGTACTAAAATTTTGGAGCGGCTACTAACTTTTCTACTAATTTCATTGCACTACACGTTAGCAGACATGTGTTGCTAAGATTTGCAAAAAATACAGCTGGGCTCAAATTAGAAAAATTTCCTGTAATAACAGCAAAATTTTCAGTTGCGATTACTGACTTTTTTGGTGAGTGTACCAATGTAAGTAACCTCTGACTTCTTTATTACAAATCCTATTATTTTAGCAGGGTCATGTCAATCAAGGCAACTCCTTATTTATATAGGTAATGAGTTTTAAAAAAAATATTTGGTATCTAAAGTAATGCAAAGGTAAAGTGTAAGGTTCCATAGTAATACCAGATAATAAGCATATTAGTGCCAACCATGTATTGCTGGGTTATTCACTGGGTTACTTGCTGCAGACACACTTTTTGGAGTTTTCAATTAAAGCGTGAAGAAAATAATGTTATAAATGCCAAAATTTCCCCATTAATGATTTAAAAAGAAAAATATTTTCTTCTTCATATAATTCGATATTTAAAAAGTAGTATTGGGCTAGTTTTCTATAAAAAATTTGTCACACAGAAACCGAATCGAAAAGTGTAAACCGAATTGAAAAGTGTATTTTGGTTGTGACATTCAACAAATTCCTGTAGCGCAACCATATTTAAATGTTATTGCTGAATATTTTAGATGCCCCAACCAAAATTTAGTTTTTAACCGAATATTGTTGTGGAATCGATTTCAGTCGTAAAAACCGAATTTCTGTTGGAAACTATACAATTCTTTCTCTGAGTGTGATATAACTTATTCTTAAGTTTTAATAGGACATACAGTAAACGGGCTTTGGAAAACTTTCGAACATCATGGTGACCGCTGTATTTTTTATAAATTGTATAAAAACTTAAGCAGACAAATTACTTAAACATTCTAAAAATATTAGCCAAATAATTTATTATTGAGTAACATTATATCATCTAGCTAAGAAAATTACAATTTTTACCTCAATGTTAATTAATATGTTGATTTTATCGATGCAAAACAAAAATGGTCATATTAAATGTATGTTATCATAAACTTTAGATTTTCTTTCGCATTGCATTTTGTACGTCACTGTTATTTGAAATAATTTGATTTTTATTTATTTCCATAGCATAGATTTCTTTGAAAATAATTGTACAACACTAATCTTTATTGATATAAATTTAAACTTTTGAATTGAATATATATAATACAGGTGTTCAGATTCTGATAAAGAAAAAATGAATTGAATTGAAATTCACCAATAGAAATAAATTTATAAATTAATGGTACATCATATGTAAACTGTAGTTTTATTGCAATTTCTTATTCATTTTATATATTAAAAAATATATAAATTTATTGTCAATATTTATTTACTTATTTATATGGAAAATATTAAAGATGATTAATATTTTTTTTTAAGAGAAACTTTGGGGAATTGAAAAATAATATAAAACTACACACTTTAAATTGATAATAAATGTGGTACATACAAAAAAATAATAAAACAAAATAGTAATCCTTTTCCCAATAAATAAAACAGCATACACATACATTTCCAATTCACAAGTTTCGTGTTCAAAATAGACTTTTATACCAAAAAATTTATATATATATATATATATATATATATATATAATAAAAACAGAAACAAAAACGTTGTTAAACGTTATCAGTAATTGTTAAAAATTTAAAAAATTTATACTTGTTTAAATATTTAGGTTTAATATGGGGTTTGCACAAGACGAGTGTCTGCATGTATTTTCATTTTGCTTGGCATGTATTTTGTTTAGTTTGTCTAAAGTAAAACGTGATCTGAAAACACCACCTAATTGTTTTTTTTTTCAAGACTACACCCTGTTTCCACAGTTCTAATTTCGAACTAAGCTGGAGAACTTACTTTTCGAAATTTATCTTTCAAATACAAACTTCATAGAGATCTTTAAATTATAATCCATATAATTTTAGTGCTGTGTAAATATAATATAATATAAAAGTCTTCATCTATTCTTAGCTTCCTTTTTAGATTTAAGTTTTCATGTTTGTAAGATTCTAATGTATATTTTTTGTGTAACTTTCAATGCTGACCACGTTGCAAGCCATTACTGCTTTTACGTAGTAATTGCAAAAACTTTATTACTTTGGTCATTTGGCCAATTCCAAGTCTAAAAAAATTACTAATGTATAATGTCTGCAAAGGAAAACGAACTTAATTTTAAACACGCAATTTAAATTAAAATGTTTATTTAAACTAACCTATGCGAAATGAAATATGAACTGATCCATTAACTGTAATAAAAACTTATGTCCATCTATTAAAGACTTAGAATTAATATATGTTAAAATACCTAAAACTAATTTTACAAAAAAAAAGAGTCATAACCATGGGTTGTCCCTATATTTTGAGGCACTATACTCATTGTCTCCGCGTATAATTTCCGCCAGCTCTCTTTAAATTGTATTTATAAAGCAGTCCACATTTTTAGATTTTTAACACTTTTTATACACATTTTTTTTTTTCAAATGTGACCAAAAAATTATATTTAATAATTTATTTTAAATAATATATCAATCCATTATACGTCTCAGTGCAATATCTCACTTCATTCATGTTGCAAATGTATGGTGAGCCTGAAAAAAACAGTTTTTTATCAGAGCACTTAATCGATGCTTAATATTTATTGCTCTTATTTTTATGAGATGTGTGGAATGTAATTTCGAACATTTCATTACTTCTATATCGTTTTCTCGTTGGCATCAAATTTTATCGCCATGTAGCAATAAGATTTTTATGTACTTCCCAAAATTTCTGTCCTCAGTTTGACGGAATTTAGCTGCATTTTTACTAAAGGCGAATTTTTTCGGAATCAATTTTCTTTTCTTAAAACCATTTATCTTACTATGAATAATAGTTTTTCTGATTTGTAATTCGGAAAAATTAAAAAAATTGGCACACTTAGTTTTGGTTTTTTTATTTTTAATTAAATTTACAAATTTATTTAAAAAGTGCTCCTTTTTACAATGACATTGTTGCTACTAATTTTAATCTATGGAACTAAAATTTAGTCAGATGATTTTAGGAATAGTACCGTTAAGTCCAACTACAGCTGGTTTAAGGGACTTAAGCTATGTTTTGGTATGAAACGAAATTATAGAAATACAAATTATTAATTTTAAAATATTTTGAATTTTCGATACTTAGCTTAAGTCACTTAAGCTAGTTCTGTTTTTGACTTTACTTTTCTCATATTTGGTTTTGATATTTGTAAATTGCTTTCTTTTTTGTAATGATGATGGTCAGTCAGTTCATATTTCATCCCGCATACATTAAATATAAAATACAAGTAAAAATATTTAAATCGGAATTGCCGAATCTTTAAATACCCTCCAAAACGTTTCACGTTAATTAAAAAAAAATCAACAGAAATTTACATTATCCCCCCAGTTCCCATTTTTACTTTAATATAAAAATTATAAAGTAATATAATTAGAATTTATTTGATGTTTTGTCATTGGCAGTAGAATACTACACTCAAAAAAAGTTAGAAAAGTAAAAAAAAATGTTGCTGAGTCTGCAAAATTTCAGTCACGAGGGTGCTTTATGTTAATTAAAATCAGAGAGTTGATTTTTAGCAAAAAAATGTTTAAAATTCACTAAAAGATGTAATTTTTAAATCAAAAATCCTAGAAAACCAATGAAATTTTTTACTGAATATTAGTAGATTAAAACACTCAATATTTTTAATAGATACAACAATCATTCCATGGTTTTATTTTTATGTCTTGGAAAAGTAGTACTCTTAGTAGTATTTTTGTCTAAACTACAATCAGCTCCGACATATACATAGCAAAAAAAAATAGTAAAACATTTTTCAAATATAACTAAAGGTTTTGCTGAAACCCCTGTTTCAGAAAAAAAATAAAAAATTGCTTAAAACTAGTATATTTGATACAAAATCCCTTTACCACACACAGAAAATAAATTGTTTGGAATTTAATATTATTCATCACAACCCAGCAAAATAAGCAGATGTTATTCTTTATAATTCTCTTTTTCAGAACATCCAAAGAAGTTAATAATGCAAATTTTTCGATTTGCAAGAAGTCATTTTAAACGACTTCCAAAATGTTGATATTAACCCCTACTAGTAAAAAAAACGATTATTTAGTTGGTCCATAAATGGTTAATTCCTGCAGTCATTAAATGCCTTATTGAAAACATATTTTGCAACCAGTGATATTCATTTTGTTCTGGTCGGAATAATAATTCTTGCCGTGTTCAAAATCACATTTTTAACTTTAAAACAAAGCCACTCCCTATTTTTATTTTGTAGTCCCTATATTTAACAACTTCCGTAAACTAATGAAAAAATCCATCTGCTCATCGATTTTTCATAGCACCGAAACAAACTACTTCCTCCCAATGACACGCCAATGTTAAAATCATTAATGATTCATCGAAATTTTCATAACTTCGTGTTCAGTAGATGTAGTGTTTAACTACTTCTTCCTCAGCTCTTATTTTGCTGGGAATAGTTAAATTTAATTACACAGTACAACAGCCAATCTGGGGGGTGAGAAATTCCAAGTCAGGGTGATGGTACTGGGTCAGTATAGTAAAACCCTCAAAGGGTTTGGCGTTCGTATGTGCCAGTTTTTTTATGACCTTTTAAATTTTTTCCTTATCTTGATGTTTTTTCGCTTAGTTGTAACATTTTGGCAAAAACGTAGTTTAACATAACTCGAGAACCACTTGTCCGATTTTGATGAAACAAATTTACAAAAATTAAGAATTACAATTTCTCTAATCTGTTTCTATACCGTTTTCCTATATGTGCAACACTTTCGAAGTTAAAAATGAATGTATGAAGGGAAAAAAGTATTTTTTGCCTAAAAATTTAAATATTTTTTTTTTAAAATTCATAAAAAATCCAAAATGGAAAAAAGTGCCAAAACTAATTACTTTCGCGTAAAGTCAAATAACTCATGAGCAAAAAAAGGTATAGGTCATGAAAATCGATGCACGCGTTTCTCATTTATTCACAATTAGGTAAATGTATGAATTTCAAAAATTTGCTCCAGATATGCACAACATTATTTGGAGAAAACATTGACACTCACAAGCCGAACTCTCTCATATTTTTCTACTGTACTTAAAGAGAAATAATGATGTGGCAACACTGATTCTGTAATGTTCACATAAAACATGCATTGTCATTATACTTCTTCTCTTTCTCACACTGGTTCTGTGATTTTTGCCATTCAACAAGTGCCGACGAACGCGAACAGTAAAAGTGATTTTTCTCCAGTTTTTTAAAAGTGAACAAAACTGAACAGAATATGGAACTGTGCAAGCCAGATATAAATAGCTTTTGCTACTGCTGTGGTCAATATGTCTCAACACATAAAAAAATGGGAAATTTCAGTACTGATTTTGTTCAAACATACGAGATGTACTTCAACCAAAATGTTATAGTGAACGAAAATTGGGTACCAAATATAGTGTGTAAAAGCTGCTACAACTGTCTAATGGATTGGAAAAATAGAAGACGTGAAAGTATGCCATTCGGTATCCCAATGACTTTGACTAATCCTGGCGAAGGTCACAATCCATTGAATTGCTATGCATGTGCGAATAAAGGAGCCGCAAAAAGTATAAGAAAATCGTATAATTACGTTGGTGTTGCAAATGCCGCAACACCATTGCCTCATTCGGACCACATTCCGGTGCCAAAAGCTTCTAGCCTAGATATTTTCTCTTCTACGACTGCTCCGACATATCATGCACGTGATGATCCTCCATATGAGCCATCAGTATCCAATGAGCCAATTTTAATAAATCAAAATAAGCTTGATTCAATTGTTGCCAAGTTGGAATTAACACAGAATAAAGAGCTGGCTTCCATTTTGAAATCAAACAATTTGTTGGCACCCGGTGTGAAAGTCACAGCTTATCGAAGTCGTCAGCAACACTCCAAAGTTTATTCATTGTGAATGATGAAAAAACTTCTGCATATTGCCCGGATGTAGGAAAATTGATAGACGCAATGGAAATAAAATATGAAGCAGATGACTGGAGATTATTTATTGACAGTTCAAAACTCAGCTTGAAGGCGGTTTTACTGCATAAGACCAATAAAAAACCTTCAGTTCCAATCGCCTATAGTACAGAAACGAAAGAAACATATGATGCACTGGAAAATATTTTAAAAATGGTTAACTACGCCAAACATATGTGGCGCATATGCTGCGATTTAAAAGTTGTAGCAATGCTTTGCGGTCTTCAAAGTGGCTATATAAAATATTGGGACACACGATTTTCCGGTGACCGATATGCATGCCACGGATGGAAACTCAGAGAGCACAGCAGGTAACAAACGGCCAATATTATTCGTGAGCCTCTAGTGCCGAAGGAGAAGATATTTCTGCCTCCACTGCATATTAAACTTTGAATTGTTAAGAATTTTATCAAAACTGTCGCCAAAAGAGATGAAGTTTTCTTGTGTTTGAAACTAATTTACCCGAGACACAGCGAAAGTAAAATTAAAGAAGGTAAGTTATAATATTACATTCATTTCCCATGATTTTCCATCTTAACAAATTAATTTTTTCCAATCAGGCGTAGTAAATGGTCCAGATATACGAAAGCTGATTAAAAGTGACGCATTCAACAATATTTTGATTGACGCTGAATTGAATGCATGGCAGGCAATCAAAGAAGTAATAGAAGGCTTGTTGGGAAAGCATCGTTCTAACAACTACGATGTTTCTGTCGCAAGGATGTTAAGAGCATTCTCAGAAATTGGTGTCCACATGTCCTTGAAAATCCATTATTTACATCATCATCTGGACTACTTCAGCAAACAATTGGCTACCGAATCTGATGAACAAGGTGAACGCTATCATCAAGTTGCTATGCCATTTGAAATGAGATAATACTGATTTTTTATTTTTCAAACTCATTTTAATAAAAAAAAAAAACTTACAGATATAGAGGCAAAAAGTCGCCGAGTGCAATAATTACGGAAATTTGCTGGTGGAGTAAGCTTGTGTGGCAAGACAAGGATGATATTGATGATAAAGAATTTTCAGGAGATGCAGAAGGGCCAACAGTGGAGTCACACATTGACATTATGTGTGGTTCAGAAACTGATGATAGCGATGAATGCGATGCCACTAGTCCCGAACAACCACCATCGAAAAAGTCTAGGCAATATTTATTAAAATAAATAAATAAAATAAAAATAAAAAATTATAAAAATGTTTACTTAATTTTTTTAGTAGTTTATGGCCAGAAGTCTGGAGTTATTGGGGAAAATTTAAAAAAAAGGCGATAAATGACACTTTTTTGAATAAAAACAAATATCAATATTCTTGTCAAAATGGGATACCTTCACTTAATTGTAAATAAAAGCAGAACGCGTAATCGATTTCTATGATCTATGTCGCATTTTGTTTAAAGGTTATGTGACTTTACATGAAATTAATAACACTTGATCCTTTTTTCCGTTTTGGATTTTTTATGAATTAAAAATAAAAAAATTTGAATTTTTAGACAAAAAAATATTTTTTTTTCTCCACAAATTTATTTTTACCGGCAAAACTGTTGATTATAAAGAAAAACGTTATATGAACGGATTAAAGAAATTGTAATTCTAAATTTTTAGCAAAATCGGACAAGTGGTTCTCGAGTTATGTTAAACTACGTTTTTGCCAAAATGTTACAACTTAGCGAAAAAACATCAAGATAAGGAAAAAATTTAAAAGGTAATAAAAAAAAACTGACACATACGAACGCCAAACCCGATAAGGGTTTTACTATACTGACCTAGTACCATCACCCTGACTTGGAATTTCTCACCCCCCAGACAATAATCCCAAAAATGTTCCATAGTGTTATAAAGAGAAAATATATTAAATTAACTGAAACAATGTCACAATATAATTTGAATAAAATATTTGCAGCAAAAATCTAATATTTTTTCTGTTTTCATAAAAACTATAACTCTATCTAAAATATTAGTTTTTCCAATAATGTCACATTGTTTATCAACATAAGAGCAATCAACCATTAATTTCCACAGTTTTGGTATTTTTAACAAAATATTAAGATTAGCCACAGAAATTGTTTTTATAACAAAATGTTGTAATTTATTATATATTTGCTTTTTAATCATATACATATTATATTCAAAATTAAACATCAACTTAATATAAGTGTCAGTGAAGCGGTGGGTAGAAACACTGCCTGCAAGACTTAAGGCCACGATACATTGAAGCACCTATATTTAGCTTAAGTCAACTTTTCAAAAGTTCCATCTCCGTAAAGACAAGTTAGCAAATTAAATACGTGTCAAAATATTATAAAGAAAGAAAAAATAAGAATTAAAAATAAAACACAACAATTTAAAATTCAAGAAATATAAAAATATATGCAGTTATGCCAATCTGTACTAATTCAGGTCAAATATGGGTGTCTTATAATTTGGGGCAAACTTAAGCTAATTTTTGAAACAAAGGTTAAGTCACTTAAGCCAATTGTAGTTGGCCCTACAGGGTTGTGAGTTCAAACCCTTAGATTTTTTAAATAGTTTTTTTAATTTTTTTTTTTTGTTTGATTAAAATTAGAAGACACAATTTATTTTCTGTGTGGCTGTTATAGGTTTGTTTTTTCAAATTTAAGTAGATATGGACTTAATAAGAAGTTATAGATATAGCTACTTAAAAATTAAGAATGTATAAAAATACTGCCAAGTCTTAGAAATTATTGGCTTTTTTGTTTTAAATGCAAACAAAAATATTTGTCATAAAAATATTTGAAATTTTTGTATTTTTTATTTCATAAAAAGAACAAAAGCGAATATATGAATTATGTGTTTGTATAAGTAAAGGTAGAGCAGGGCAATCAATATAATTGCTCTATTTCGCGTTCCCTCGAATTCCATATACGAAAGTAGCTTCCGTACAAAGGTGGCCCCAAGTTTTCTAATTGTATTTTTTTATAAAAAATAATGAAAAGATAAGTAGGGATATTCGTTTTATTTACAAGTAGTTATTGATATAGATATAAGATATTTTTAAATAAAAAATATTCAAATTTCCAACCTGAAAAATATTCAAGTTTAAAATTTAACAAAAAAAATTTAATTCAATTTAGCCTAGAGGAAAAGCAATGACATAAAAAGTTTTAATTTTTTAAAATAAATTTTGTGTGGAAAATAATAATCTATAAAAAGAAAAGCAATCAACTATTACAATCAAATTTCGGAATTTGTAAATAAAAATCGGTAATAACAGCAGTATTAAAAATTTTAAAAAGTAATTGTATTTGGAACTGTAAAAATTCGGTTGGCAAAAAATTTGAATGGAACTACAAATCTCATTTCTGTGTATAATTCTTCTACTAAATCACTTTCTTTTTAAATTTAAGAGATTAAGTGGATTTTGAAGGCTCAAAAAAGTGTATTTTTAAATATTATTTTTATTGCAACAATTCAGCATACCAAAGATTTATATTTAACAAGTACTCTCTGAAATTAGTATTAAACAATTTTGAAAATTCAGCCATTAGAACCTCATTTTCCCTGACCTCTCAAAAAAGTTCTCGTAGTCAGGATAACTCATGACTGGTTCGTCAAAAATGAAAAAAAAACAGTTGTATATGTTAATTAATGTATAAATCTCGCACAGAGAAAACTTAATCAACCGAATTTCTTGCCAACCGAATGGTTTTATTGAAGCAACCAAATAATTCAGTTGCCACAACCATTCAACAATTCAAAACAAAATTGTTGATCTAGTGTTATTTTTGCAGACGTTATGGTAATTTTCGTTTTTTGAAAGTTCCGCTGTTACATGAGTGTATAAGGTGCTTAAATAAAAAAAAATGAGTTAGAGGAATAGTAAATAATTTTACAAGAATTAAGAGGCTCTGAACTATCTTTGGCATATATTTTCCAAAGCGAAATATTTGTTGTGGATTTTTAGAAAGATAATTTTTAAAAAAATATTTTTTACAAATTTGCAAAATTTAGATTTTATATCTTTCTCGGTTTAAAATCTTTCGTTAAGCAAAATAAATTTAAAGGCATAAAAAGTAGTAAATTTAGTTTCTATCGATTTGATATAATAGCTTGAATAAAAACCTATTGTTTAGCAAAAAACTATTTAATATCTGAAGGGGGTTATTAATACAACAATTACTATTACTAAACTAATTCAATACTACCAGAAACAAGTACATTTATAAACAATACAAATTCGTAACATGAACATTAGGGTTATAACTTTTTTTCTGCAAAACTTTTAACTATCACCTCATGATGAGCAACACTACATACATTATAAACAAAAAAAATTCGAGTAATTTAAAAAAAAAAACTGCTGCAAATATAATTTAAAAATTCTTAACATGGATTTTTTTCGCATTTTTACTTACAGTCAAATAAAATTCCAACCGAATTGAATGATGCGTTTTGGTTGCTTGACTATTTTGGTCCGAATAAAAAAAAACTGACAAAAAAATGTTTCCCTGTGTGTATCATTAAAGTTGCAGTAGAGGCCAAAATTATTGCAAAAGAAGATTTAGCAATTTTTGCATTATGTGTTTGTTGTTCTGTAAATTTTAAATCTATAATATTTTTTTATTGAACCAAAAACCATCAAAATACAAAATATTGTATCCACAAGTATCATCAAAATCGATACCTTTCGTTTGAGTACAACTGCCATACAAATTTGGCGAAATATTGATTTTTAGTTTTAATTGAACCGGCAAAACTTCAACTTTTTTGACCACCGCTAAAAGTAATATCATGTTTTTAATATTCTTATGAACTTAACGGCTGAGATAGAAAAAAATTGATATTTGCAAAAAACATCAAAAGTTAAAACCCTAATAAACATCTTCCTAAAACAAAAAATTAAAAAACATAAAAACAAAAACTAATATTCCAATTTCCTTTCTTTCTTTTTTTAATTGCAGATTCATTAGCACGTGCACAAGTCAATGTTGAACCCAATACAGCAGTACTAAATGAAGGTGATCCCACTGAATTATTGTGTCGTTATGCTCATCATACAATAACATACTGTCGAATTGAAATACCGGGAGAACCAAAAGTTTTTAATTTATCCCCCGATTGGAATAAAACTCCAGGATTTACATACTTTGGCAAAGGTTTGCAAGCAGGAGAATGTGGTGTTAGTATACAACGTGTTAAAGCTGTTAATAATGGTCAGGTTAAATGTAATTTGGGTGTGGAGGGTGAAGAATTATCCGGCACAATTGATTTGGTTGTGGCACGTAAGTTCTTGTTGTTGCTGTTATTATATTTGTATTATGGTTTTTTGTTAAATTATATGTTTTCCATGCTTTAATATTAATGAGTTTTTATGGTTTTAAATTAATTATTTAGTGCGTCCCAAACAACCCTTGGTTGAATTAATTACCAAACCAGACCGTGAAGGTTATTTCAGTGAGGGTAGCACTTTCCAAGCACGTTGTATTGTTCCCGATGGTCGTCCAGCTGCTAATATTACTTGGTTAATTGATAGTCAACCGGCTGATAAGAGAGTTGGCCAGTTGGAGGTATTAGCTTCACCTAATGGTAACGGTTTGGAATTGTCAACCACAATTCAAGAAATTCAATGGCACTTAAGTCCTGAAGACAATGGTCGTAAACTGATATGCCGTTCTCATCATCAAACAGATCGTGAAAATTTACCACCACAAGAGGGCTCCTTTTTATTGTTAGTACGTTGTAAGTATCAATATATCAAAAAAATCAAAATTAAAAAATATTTCTAAAATAAATTAAATCATATCAAAACTTTTCCTAATTTCTTCCTCCCTAGATGCTCCCATCCGTCAAGAAGATGTCTCTGTTTATGGTTTATATTTAGATCATACTGCCACTGTTAACTTAACCATACGTTCTAATCCTGCACCAATTGTTGAATGGACCGTAGATGGTAAAGTGATACGTCAAGGTGAACAATACGATCGTTTCTCAGTTTATGAACCTGTCTATTTGGGTCAAGATTTGTACAATGTTACTTTAATCATTGCTGGTCTTACATTGGAAGATACAACTAAAATATATAATTTAAGAGCCTCAAATGCTTTGGGTAGCACTGACTACGCCGTACGCATTAGTTCATCGGCAACACCACCAGCTTCTGGTTTAGAAATTGGTGCTATTGTTGGTATTGTTGTGGCTGTAGCTGTACTTGTATTGATTGTATTATTGGTATTATTTGCACGTGCCACTGGCAGATGGTGTTTTGGAGGTAAGTTATTGTTGTTTTAAATTTATTTAATATTATATAGATTAAGATGTAGTATTAGATGAATATTTAGTATCCTATGAATTAGTAACATATTATTTTATGAAGACAATGTAGATTATTTTAATATATAACAAAATCTTAAAATATTCTAATTAAATTATAAAAATACCTACGTCTATAAAGTTACATTGAAATTAATCTCTACACTCAGAGAAAAGATTGCTTGCAATTCGACCAAAACTAGAACTATATATTTACAAGGTTATTTTTGTTCCTTTGAAATAACCTATAATCCATTAATAAAACAAAATTATAGTATGGCAAATGAAAAAAAAGGAAAAGAAACTTAAAAACTATCTTATTATCCATTTATTGGTATATTCAATAAACTTTAGAAACGAAATTCGTTTAGCAATTGTGTGCAGTAGAATCAGCCATTAATTTAAAGAATGCACTAGAAAATTAGTACAATCCATCAAATTTATCAAAAAATTGTCGTTATTCAAACAAACATTTTAAAGTAATATTTTTTTAATTAAAATAATATATTCAAATATAGCAAATACATCAAAGAAAATTGGGGCGCAGTAAGCAACCCAGAAAAACCACACATGACCAAATAATGGGTAAAGTAATGTATAGCCATAGGGGCCGATAGATTACTTTACACCTTACTTCATTGATGAATTTTATAGGCGATGAGCCTCAAAGTAATGTATATACTCATTACTTTAGAGGTGATTATGTAAGGGGTTACTTATAAGGTTACGAGAATGGAAAAAGTAATGTGTCTAATAAAAATTCCTCTTTTTTAAAAATCTATAAAAAGAGGAATTTTTATTAAAAAAAATTATTACAAATATTTTATTTAAAAGATGGGAATCGAACCAGGAAAATCTGGTTGCCAGCCAAGAACTCTACCTACTGAGCTATCGACGCATATAGTATTTGATTGCTTTAAACTTAAATGAATTGATGCGCTTCGTTTTTTCGTTAGTGTTATCAAAACAAACATACATTACGCTTTTGCTTACAAAAAACACAAAGTAATGTATCTAAAAAAAGATTTTCAAAAATATTTCAATTATTACTTTACATTTATAAATCATATATTACGTAATCAATAATAAGTAACTTATTACTTTATGCTTGCACATAATGAAAAAGGTAGCCAGCTATCATTACAAGGTAACGCATGAGAATACCGCACCCATTACCATAGTTTTGCTGGGAAGTGTGTAAACTATGAATCTTAATGCTAAGGTTTAATACTGGAAAAATCAAAAAATATAATTTTTCTTAAAATAAAAGTTTGTGGAATGTAATAATATTTATGAGGTACATACTATAAGCTTTTAATAGAATAATTTATAAGATATTGTATTTTTGAAGTTTTTGAAAAGAATGAATATTTTTTTAATTTTCTTTTACAAAATTAATAAATTTAATCTTTATTATTTTATCTATGAAAAAAAGTCCTGTTGTGGGGAACACAGAAACTTTCTTTTATTATATCTTCTATAGGATGACTTTGAGATGATGATTAGCTTAACCTGGGAAAAATTTCTTAGAAGATTATACAAGTATATACTCGATTGAGTATTTATAATTGTAGGGGTTTGGGGAAAAATAAATAAAGGGTTTGTTATTAAAGTTGTTTTATGTAAAAGAAATGTTTTTTTTTTATTAGTGTGTATGTTGTGCATATTTGTAAATTATTAGTGATGTAGGTTTTTGGGTTTGGTTTTGTGGGTTACCTTGTATTGTAGTTGTATCAATAGGGGTTTTGATCAAATGTGTATATGCGACCTTTTTGGAACTTACTTGTTCTTTTGCTCAGTAAAAACTGCCAAGATTTTATTTCCTTTACAAAATATAAAGGTATCTATTTTCCAAAACCCGAAAAGTTTTGGAATATTTCCACAATGTTGCTAGCATATCCTTACCAACATTGTATTATTTCACCTCATCATGACTACAACACATTAAGGTAGCCCACATATACAAATTGTTAATTCATCTCTTTTTTTCCAAAATAGTTTTAGCCTATGTTGTTAAATTCAATTTTTTCTTATTAAATTTTCCCTAAAGTTATAAAAAAAAAACTGCATTTTTTGGTTTTACAATTCAAGATACAATTCAATAATAATTCAATAATAATTAAATAATAATTCAATAACAATTCAAATTAGTATTTCTTTAAGCACAATGCTTAAAACTCGGCCACGCTCCTTTATTTACGACCTCGTGAAGCATCTGTAATAAAAACATTATTAAATATTACACAATGAAAATTATTTCCAAAGTATGATATAAAATGAATGCTTCATAAAGTTTTATTTTATCCGAGTATGTAATTCACTCATATGGTTCCCGGGATCTATTAGATCCTGGCAAATCTCTTATAACGTATCTATCATTTCCCAAGTATTTAATAATTTTATAAGGTACTCTAAACTTAGGAAGTAGTTTCCGGTTTCCCCCTACTAGTTTTGTTTTTCTGACTAACACTAATTAACCTTCCTTAAAGACTTTAGCTTGTCGTTTTTTCTGATCATATTTTTGCTTTTGGTATAATTGCTTCTTTTCTATGGCTGTTTTAGCCAGATCTCGACTATGTAAAACATCATTGACGTTACTTTCTACAACTTCATGTCTCTTTCCCTTTGGCAAGAATCCAAACAAAAGTGCATTGGGTATTTTCCCAGTCGATTTATTAATTTTAGAGTTTAAGTCCCACTGTGTATCACTAAAGCATTCATCCCATTTGCCTTCATCCTTAACAGACGAACTTATAGCAGCTAAAATTGTTCTAACGTATGCGGAATGAAATTGCAACAAAATATAATATGTTGTAGTTTTTTTTAAAACTAACGTAAATTTTATTTCACTTAAAAAAAAAAAACAATACATAATATTAATTTAATGTAAAAAAAAATTTGGTCCCATCCGATCCGCTTTGCGGCAGTTTTGGGTAACTTTTTCCATAGCTGTTGTAAATATGGATGTTGGCATTTTGAGGAGTTCCTTTTTAATTTTTTCGATCAGATTTTTTCTATTTCTCGGTCTAAAGCCACCAGCATAAACTCTTCGCTTTAAATTAGCCCAAAAATCTTCGAATGGACGTAATTAAGGGACATTTGGTGGGTTTTCCTCTTTATGAACATATGGTATATAAAGTGTGTCCATAGCTTCTACAGATTTCCGAGCGTAATGGCTAGATGCTTAGTCTGGCCAGAAGATAACATTTAGGCCTCGATGCATCTTTTCAATAAAATCCTTCACTTTTGGCAAACAGTGCTCAATATATCGTTCAGAATTGACGGCCAAACCAGATTCAAAAACCACTGGTTCCGACATCCCATGCGGACTTATTGCAAGCCAGAGTAATACTTTCTTAGGGAATTTTGTGTGCTCCAAATATTTTATTTTATTATCAGTATGTTTCTTCCCTTCGAGAAGTGCCTTCCCTGCCATTCATTGCCATCTAGTGTAAAATATGACTCATCATCCATGATGCAAATTATGTTGTTCTTTGCGTAAAATACATTTTTGACTAAACTTCTTAATCGTTTTCGTTGGGTAACCTCCTGCTCTTCGGAAACAGTCGGCTTTTTCTTCCTGGACCTTTTTTGTATTTCCATATCATTGAGGTACTTTTTTACTGTTTTTCCACCACAATGAAACTTTCTTCCAAGCTCTCTATACGATTTAGCGATCTTACCTTCAGTAACTTTTCTGAGCTGAGACCTCTTCGATAAGTCGACCAAACTGCAGTTTCTTCGGGAGCCACGCTTTCTCTTTGTGGTTTTTCTAGTTTTGTACCTAGCCAGTATTCTATAAACCACACACCGATTTTCTCCTTGCTCTACAAAATGAGAAACAATTTCCGAAGTTTTCCAATTAGTATGATTATTGAAAAAATTACATTTTAAAATAATTAAATGTCAAATTATTGATAAAATTGTAAAAGCAACATGAGAAAACATGTGGTTATTCAAATATAACGGTAAAAATTAATACCTTTAATACTTTTTCTTTTCCAGCGTTGCAAAATTTGTTGCAATTTTATTTCGCATACGTTATTATATCTCTCCAGTTAACCATTTGCCCTTGGAGTTGCAGTATAATTGTGTATTATTTAAATTCCATAGTCACCAGCAAAACAAATAATTTTTTGACATGTAAACATACTAGCCCTGTCGCAAACTAATCTTCTCGGTACTCCAAATATTCTAATAAATTCATTCAAAAACTTTATAAGAGGTTGTATTTTCGTACTTTGTTCTCGTTTTTACATAACATATTTTGTAAAACCATCAACTAGCACAATTGTATATATATTTTTATGAACACTTCGAAAAAATGGACCAACATGATCAATGTGTACAGTATAGAATGAAAAAATCCTATTTGCCTACCTAATGCAATATACCGATTAATGTAATTTTTTATATAAGGAAGCCAATATTTTCTCGTATGCAAGAAATGGTTTTATCTACAGAAAAATGACAAATTTTATTAAGATTATTAAAAACCATTTCCCTCCCAGATGAACTTGGTACAACCCACTTACTACCATTCTCTGTTTTTCTATATAACCTGCCTTGTCTTAGTTCATACTCAGCATATATTTGATTTTCCTGTATACCCTTCGCAGCACTATGAAGAGTTTCAATTAAAAATTTACATCTATCATCATTAAGTTGCATTGCTAACACCCAATCCGGTTCGGACACATTAACATAAAAAACTCTTGAGTATTCTATTTCCACATTTTCTGTTGTATTCAAACTAAATGCATCTGCATGAGCCATTTGAGAACCCTGATGATACTCGACAGAAAAATTTAATTCTTGTATTGATAACCACCATCTGCCTATGCGGGGAACAAGATCTTTTTACAGCGTTCTGAAGACCAAAAAGTAAGAAAACTTGATTGATTTTTGTTTCTTGTTTTTTATCTTTAGACATAAAATTGCCGAATGACTTAGAAAACAGAACTCACCCGCCAAAAATGCCAAAAGTTTGACGATTAAGAGTATTGAGAAAAGTCTGATTAAAAATTAATTTATGTAGCAAGATAATATAGATAAAGTCAACTTGCCTTTTATTTTATTTATATAGATAGATATAACTAAAGATAACTATTTCTTCATCATGTACTGGTAGCTTTCAACTATTTCCGCTTAAATAGTTATATTCGCAAAATACATTTTTAATTTTTCTGCAAATATAAACATAAAATCTTTTTACCTCTAATAAAATTCAAATAATATATTACCAACAAATCTGTCAAAGATATTTTTAATTGATTTGACTAATACTGAACAATTAATTGTTTGAAATATGCTCTATATCTCGAAAACTACGAAAGTTAAACAGATGGATAAATGTTTGCTCATGCGGAATATTCATAAATGCTGTTAGTGGATATGGACCAGGTCCGAGAAGAATGCTTAACTTATAATTTGAAGAAATTTCCTAATTTAAAATTGTGAAATTGAATAAAAATTTGCTATATAGTTAACAAATCTGATTCTAAGCGATATATTTTGATAAATAAACAAATTTTTCTGTAAAGCCAATTATTTTGCATGTAATTGTCTGCAGTAAAACTTTTAACATGTTGCTTAATATTATAACAACAACTCACTTTCGTTATGTTTACTATGGGATAGAATATAAAAATAAAGACAGCAAAAAATTTATAAAAATCTGTGGTTTTCAGTAATAACCACAATTGTCAAGAAGTCATTGTCTGCTTTTCATTTAATAAGAGTGTACGGTAAAAAAAGTAAATGTATTTACAACAATATCAAACTTACGGTTAAAATAGCTATACACCCAGGAAACAGATTCGTGCTGACAACTGAATATGTTGCCAATCGATGGTTCAGTTGCAGCAACCAAATTTTGTGGTTGATACAAACGAATTGTTATTGAGGCAAATCAAAATTATTGATGTCTCAATTAGTTTTCAGTTGTCACAACCGAAAAATTCGGCTACCACACTCGAACCATTCGATTGGCTACAAATTCGATAGTTGGCACGAATCTGTTTTTCTGTGTATATAATACGAAATGGAATCCGTATTGGTTTTCCACATTTTAAAAAGTAGACGAGACAGGTGAGGTCAAATATTAAAAAAAAAAATCATAAGTGGGTTTACTTAACATTTCATTTAATTGCATTTCATTTAATTACAATTAAACCTTATCTTTAGGGGTATTTTTTAAAACAAATTATTTAAGAATATTCAAAACAAGTTCTTAATTTTGTTTTCTGAATTTTTAAAAATCAAAATCAATTTATTTAAAAACCGCCTTTTTACTTTTTATATATATATATACAAAAGAAATATTCAGTTGATTTGTCATTGGAAGGAATTTAAATCGTTTTTCGGCTTAGTTTTCAAGAAAATTTACATTGAATGTATCACACATAGTAACATACATAGATGTATCATATTTTATAAAAACTATGTGCATGGGTGCGTATGAGCGATATATATTTTTTTTATATGTAATTTTTAAGAATATATTTTTCTAAAAATATATTTTATTTATATTTAGAATAATAACATAGACAATATTAAATGTATTTTAATATTTGACCGAATGGACCTTTAAAAGTTTTAAATCCATAAAATATCATATCGATTGACGATATATTCAGAACTTTTTAGATAATGTAAATCAGATAACTTATGTATGATGTGTTGCTTTCTTTGGAAAGGGGATTAAAAAGAGATGAAAGATGAAGGGTTTCAAAAGTGACAACACTGTAATTACGCGATAATTCTTAAAACTGTTGTTGCCCGCCCACTGATGGAGTGCTGGCGAAATTGTTGATCCTTTTAAGTTCATAACCCTGTTTTATTATTTTGCTTTGGTGGGGTTAAGTGCTATGGGAAGACTGAAGGAGGACGTTGCGATATGTTTGAGAGATAAAAACTCATTTACAAATATTATTTTTTTACATTGATGTTGTCGTCGCTTAAGATCGAACGCGCAACCTTATGTGTAACAGTCCAACGCGCTAACCATTACAACAGAACGTCCAGAGCTCTGGGTATACTTTCTAAAGACTTGAGTTAAAAAAATAATTTACCATCACATATGGTTTAGATAACTATGTTAAAAAAAATCCAGTCTTCGCTGTTCTCGGGATGTTATTTGTTCACAAAAGTTAGGTCTAACCTTTTAAATATGTTATCCTTCTTAGAGAAGACGTCCGTTGAAATTCATTGGTATGGAATTTTCGATCTTAATGCATTTTGTCCTTTATTTTACGACGAAATTAATGAAATCCCAAATATCCCTTAAAAATTTTCCGTAAAATAAAAACATAATGTAGTAAAAAGTCATGTTTCTTTACATCACTGACTTTCAATGGATGATTTTTCCTATAATTCTTAGATGGCATGACAAATTTTATAAACAAAGCCTAATACAAATTAAGCGCACCTCAAACATTTACAAATGTAATGAGTTTGTAGTAAAAGTAATGAATTTGACTTTAGTAAATTTACCATGACAATAAATTTCAAAGTCCTATTTCTCCGAGAATCAAATCAAAGGTAAAATGTAAAACTTTTAGATAACGAAACAAAATAATGTTAATAAAGCTTAATGCGTGATGTTATGTATTGTATAATTTTCCAAATATAGCTAAAAAGCGTATTTCGTAATTTTTATTTTTAACTTTTATTTAATATTATACTTATGATATTTCGATAAGACGTTTAGAAAAGTATGATCTAGTGTCAGGTTCTTAATTTGTTTCAGTTTTTTTGTAAAATTTTGCTGCCCCATATAATTATTTATTCCCATTTTATTTTTACAAAAAATAATTGTTATATTTTATTTAACTTTTTTCTTTTTTTGAGCTTACAAAAAATATTTACATATATCGATTATCAGAAAATGACAGTTCGTAACAAAAAAAATTATTGTCACCTTTTATTATTTGACTTTATTTGTCTCTCTGAGATATGGTATATATCTTACGTTCTGAATTTATTGTTGTTGGTTTAAAAGGACTTAGAGTGATATCTATTAGGATGGGTCAAATTTTAGGGGGCCGAAAAAATGTACAAAGGCGCACCCAGAAAACAATCAGTTGTGGCCACCGAATTTGTTGCCAATCGAATTCTGACAGTTACGACATCTGTTTTCATATTAAATAATATTTTTAGTTGTGGAAGCCAATATTCAGTTGTACAATTTAATATTTATATTCCAAATAAATATTATAACGTTTCACAAAATTTTATTAGAAACAAATATTTTCAGATTTTTCCGGTATCGAAACTGGGCAATCAGATTCATAGTTCACACTCTTGCTTACTGCGCCACATCTTACTTTAATTTTCTTTGATATATTTGCCATTTAAACATTTAAATATTTTATTTTAATTAAAAAAATAATTTTTTAAATGTTTGCCTTTTCCGGGATTTAAACTCGGAAATTTGGAGTACTGAGTTATCTCTTTACCCACCACACCACAAACACTTATACATTTTTATGGTAATTTTGAATTTAAACAATTTGTAAGGAAAACAAATATAAGATTAAAATTTATTTCTCAATACCAATCATTAGTGACGTCTATTATCAATACAATCCACAATTCGGTTGTCTCTACTGAAACCCTAATTAAATGATATATTTGATCAGAATAACCGTACTTGTAGTAACCACTTTTGAATAACAACAAATTTTTAATCAATTTGATAGATTGTACCAAATTTCTAATCTTCCACCGCATAGAAAAACTAAACGAATTTTATTTTTAAAGATAATTGTAAATACCAATAATTGAATAATAGGATGGATTTTTAGTTTCTTTCCCCTTTTTGAATTCCCAATACAACGGTTTTGCTTTATTAATGAATTTAGGTTATTCCAAATAAAATTAAAACCTCACAAATAAATTTTTATGGTTTTGATCCATACCTCAAAAATGAATTTTGAGCTCACTGATATTTTAAAATAGTAATTTTTTCAAAATATGTATTTGGAGATTTTTCGGATTGAGGAATCCATTTTTTTAATTTTATTTTTATTTTTGAATGCCGCCAGAGGGCTTCCTCATAATGCAATCCCAAATTTTAAATAGCCCAAAATGTTCAGCCATAAAATTAGGGAGTACAAATTAAAAAAAAAAAAACAAAATAGGTATTTTATAAAATCCAGCGGCTTGAACTTAAGCTCAAAAGCGCTATGGTTTCTTTGGCAAAGTTTCTTGGAATGACCCATAGAGCAAGAATCGTGATATGCTTTTGTCACAAAAAAATTTACCTCCTTAATATATATTTATTAGTATTTCCAATCCGGTTAATCGATTAACCGATTCCTCGATTAATCGCCTCTATTTCGGTTAATGTTGAAACAATTAATGTAAAACTCAAATAAATTTTCGACCCGAATAATCGATAATATAGGTCGATTAACTAGTTAAATTATGTTATTTTTCATAAATCTTTTAAATTTTCTTAACTTTGTCAAGAAAATCGTTGAAAAAACACCAATTAAAAACAATCAAATTCTTTTCAAATCTACTGAATCAAAGTAAATGTTTTATAGAATTTAGGAAATATGATAAACAATTTTTGTTTATGATTCAATTCCTTCAAAAAATAAATTTTAAATAATATAAAATTATAATTTCATGACCAAAGAGTTGAAATAAAGCTTTCAACCATCGTATACATGTATTTCGAGCTGACAAAAGATCTCAACGGAATGCGAAATTTAAAAAAAAAAAAAACTGAAGCCTCTAAGTCGAGCTAAATCAATAGACATATTATAATATATTTTTTTCTTCTTAGCAATGAAACACGTGACTATGCATATTCCTAACAAGCACTTTGACGTTACTTATGTTATAAAATAATAGAAATATAAAATTGCTTTAAATTCGAAAAAATTGCTTTAAATGAAAAAATTTTTAAAAATTAAAAAATAACATGGAGTTTTGAGATATTAACAAATTGTAATGAAGTAGGGACTTCAGTAGAATTAAGTTGTTTAGTCAAATATAATTAAGAAGTCGTTTATTTGAATTTTCAATTGCACAAACACAGAAAAATCGGCAAGCACTTGTCAGGAATATGCGTGATTTGTATATCTTTTCTAATAGATAATCTTTTTAACTCTAAATCTTAAACCAGGTAGTGAAAGAGTCAGGGAACAGAGGTAGTTCCATCAGACTTTGTGAATTTTGCAAAAACTATTCAAACCATATTTTTAAGAATTTGTTATTGAATTTTTTAAAGGCAGCTTTTACTTATTTAGGTATTTTTTTTTTAATCCGGACAGTGTCATATAAAGAAAACAAAAACAAAATGTCCCACTTCAGTAAAACACTATTTACACTGCATTCTTAAGGGTTTACTTCCACTGAACACGTCTGACACTTTCTTTTTAAAAAGTCGTCACATTCTTCTGAAAAAACCCCAAGATTATTATCATGCCTTGATTCTTTAAAAAATCTCATTATGCTTTCAAGTGTCCTAAGCAAACAATTTAGAAACTAATTCAATAGACTTAACTTGATATTTCAGCAAAAAGCAGCTCTTTGTGTTCTTATTGATGAAAGAATTACATTATTTTTGCATTCATAGCCAATTTTTCCGATTAATCGAGTCGAATAACGATTAACCAATTTTCTTAATTTTTCGAATAATGACCTAACCGAATAACCGGCGGGGTGGAATTGTTGGAAACACTAATATTTATTATCGCTAATATTATTATACTTAATATTTATATTAATACTGATATTTATACATTGCTCATACGCACCCATGCACTCGTGTATACAAATTTCCTAAATAACGATATAAATTTATTTGTATTATATGCATTACAAATTTTCTCAAAAATTAAGTAAAACGACATTATGCATTTTTTCCGATAAAAAAAACTGACCATTTTACTAAAAATTTAAAAAATTTAAAATGGGCGGTGTGTAGATCAATAAATGACTTGTTCCCAAAATCAAATCCTGTAAAAAGTTATACAGATTTTGTTTAATTGTATACTCTTGTCGTACTCCAAAATATTATACAAAATTTTATACTAAATACACTAATAATTGTTCTTAACATTTGACCGGGCATAGCTCGTACACTTTGAAAATAGTGAAAAAAATCAGTAGCGCTGTATTTAACATAAGTTTGACATTGCTACAATATATGTTTGTTTTAGCTGGACATACGTATATTTTGCAATGCCTCATATGTTTCCTAAAGCTTTTTTTTTATATAAGTTTATTTTATATCTTTAAAAATTAACCCTTTTTTAGCCGTTTCCTTATAAATGATATTTATAGATATTATTTTATTTAAAGCCAATAATCTTATACTGTATCTTTTTTTAATAACCAAAATGAACTTGGAGCTTAAGAAAAATAATTTCCCTATTGTACCTTTGTTTGACTGGTGCACTTCCAAGGAACATTGAAACAAATTAAAAAAAGATTTTTTGTTATGGTAACGGTTTTGGTAAAACGGCTTATTTTACTGTTAAAACATTATTTTCAGAACTGTTTTTGATTGGCATAGTAATGACTATTAGAAGAATATCAAATTGATAATAAGTTTCTATAGTACGTTTGTCCCAGCAACATTTTTTAGAACCAGTTACCTGTGAATCTATTCTAGAACAGATAAATTTACCCGTTTCTATAACTGATTCCTTTGAATTATAAATAAAGCTGTCAAAGAACCGGTTCAATAACTGCTTCTATAACCGTTTTCAAAGCAACCTGTTCCAGTTTGAATTTGAATAATTTGAATAAGTCAAATCCCATACAAAACGAAACGGTTGTAGAACATAATCGAGAACCTATGCTAATGAAATATAATAAGTTCTGCAGGCATTTCCTTGGATTTTTACTTTTTACTGGGATGTTCAGGGCAACATTTATTTTGTTTGTAACAATTACAAAATCCACCAATAATTCCTATTTCCATAGTGCAGTTACTAAATGTATGTGTATTATTGCATTTATATAGTTTTCCTTTTTCTTACGTTAATATAATTTTGTAACATTTTTCCATAATCTAATAATTCTTTCTCACAGTGATGTCAACTTTTTGATAGTAGAATGGAAAACAAAAATTTTAAAAACGTTAAAAATATTATTTATTTTTATTTGTTTTTTAAAAACGTGTTAAAAAACGACAGACATTTTTCCTTTTTAGTTTTCGAAACAAAACTCTCTGAAAATATTATACTAAATTATACTGTACTAACTCTGTAATTTAACGGAAAACTTTAAAATTTTCGGCTCGGAATTAAATTTATTAAAATTAACAACTATTTTTTTTTTTAAATAATAGATTTTCGGATTTTTAGAATAAAAGTTTGTCAATTTTAGCACAAAATTTGTAATTATATTTACGAATTTATATTACGAAAGAAAATATTTTAGTTCTAATTACTTTGAGTGTATAAACATTACTAAAATGTTATTTGCTAATTAAAAGTATAGCTGCCATTTAATTCATAAAGTTTAAAAAATTATAAAAAAAAATAATTTCATTTATAGATTAATAATTAATTAACAGATATTTAAATGGTCAACTTGACCATAAAATAGTTTATGGGAATTTAAGATAAAATAATGTTACCATATTTTATCACCCAGGAAATAGATTCGTTCTGAAAACTAAATTTGTTGCCAATAGAATAATTAAGTGGTGGCAGCAGAGTTAATATTTTTGTTAACATTGTTTTTGTCTAATTTTGTTATAATCTCAAAATTTGGTAACCATAAACGAACTATTCAATTAAGAGAGAAGAAAAATTTCATTTCATTTTATTTATTTAATGTAATATTAAAAACCACTTTTGGCCAATAATATTAAAACTAATATGACAAATATTAATATTAATACTAAATATTACAGAGTTTAACAAGTTTATGTACCATAAAGAAAATATATTTACAATTAAGCTATAAATATCATCATCCCAGCCAAAAAAGCAGTATAAAAATCCACTGCAAAAATAAATATCCACAAAAAAATAAATGCTAAACATTAATATTAAGTCCATTTTAGCGACAAACTCTAAATTAACTGACACAAAAAAAAGTATAAAAAATGTAAATCCAAAAAAGAATGATGTTAATGTTTAATTTTTCATGGATTCACAAATATAGGAGAAAAGTTTACAATTGAAAACATTATGCGAGTCCACAAAATTTCTTAATGTGCTAGGTAACTTGTTCCAAATACGGGACACCCTGACCAGAAATGAACGTTTAAAAATAGCTCTAGTTATGCGTGGTACTATTAGCTGTACATTTCTACTAGACCTTGAAAAATGAAAAGCGTTACACAAAGTGGAAGGTGATGTACTTACTATAAGATTATGAAAGAATAATAACAATCTAAATTTAACAAATTTTCGAAAAGTACAACCTAAAAACTGTACAACATACGAAGATATATGCTCCATTAATCTAACGTTGAAAACAAAGCGAACAATGACATTAAGTAGTTTCTTTAATCTTGAAAAACACACAGAAATAGTACCAGATGTTACTTCTATGCAATAACACAACTTCGAAGTGAGGAGAGCTAAAGCCAACCTTCGCTTAATATGTAGAGGCAAAAAGACATCAACATTAAATAACCTACGTATAAAATAAATAATTTTAGGTGTTCATGTTAATCAAAACTGAGTCTTTCATCTATTATAACTCCCAAACATCTCAGGTTGTGAACTAACTGTAGTTTAGTATAAGTAATAAAGATATTAAAGTTATAGTTATTAGTATTACCAAAAACCATACACTTCGATTTTGCTAAATTAATATTAAAATGATTATTTGTCATGCATGATGAAATGTTCCCAAGGCTGAAATTTGTAAGAGCTTCAAGAACATCCGAGAAATATTTTTCGTAACTAAAAAGCACTTAAAGATCATCTACACAAATAAAAGGTTTACAACATTGAATATTAGCAAGAACATCAACAAAATCATTCAAATGTAATACAAACAAGAGAGGACCAACCATATGTTAGTTCAGGTATCTCACTTACTCTACCTCCAAAATCGACAAATTGTGAGCGACCTTTTAAATAGGAAAAAATAAGCAGGCTTCGAAAATTTAAAATTATCACGTAGTTTAAAAATGAGTCTACTATGATCTATACTATCAAATGCTTTAGAAAGATCAAGTGCAACTAACAGACTAATATTACCTTTATTCAAGTTGTTTGTGATCAAATCAGTACTTTCAAACAAAAGAGAGGATGTACTATAACCTTTTCTGTAAGCATACTGACTGCCACAAATAAAATTTTCTCTATTTAAATACTCCAACATTTTAAACTTAAGCAAGTGCTCAACAATTTTTGATAAAACAGGAAGAATGCTAATGGGCCTTAAATTTTCAACTAGTAACCCATTACCTGTTTTGGAGATCGGAGTAACCCTCAAAATTTTCCACGAAATCGGATAAACAGAGGTAGTAAAAATAGTGTTTACCACATGTAGCAACTGCCTACACTCAGAATATTTTGTAGTTAACTGTTTGTAGTTTAATAAAAAAGTTTTCCGTTCCATTTAAAAATAAAGGAAGATACATTTATTTTTCAAAAAAATATCTATATTAACATTTATTCGAAATAATTTACTATCATTTACCGATTTTTTTCAGTTTTATTTATTTTTTTCATTTTTTTGAAATTTAATAAAAATTTACCCACAAAACGGAAACTTGTGGTTTATTTGTGTCCGTAACAGTTATTACAAATTTAAATTTTGTTTGCTGTCTGTTTCAAAAAAAAATATTCAAAAAATTTCAGTTTGTTTTTTTTATTTAAATTGGTTGTATATATACAAAATTTTTCAATACAAATTACAAGAACTTCATAAACACACATACATATACAAATACATTCACACAAAAATTGTTTATAGCTTCATATGCATACATTTTGTATTGTACGAGTATATTAAAAAAAAATACAAAAACGGAAATAATTTCAAATAAATGAAAAAAACATTTATTTTTTAAGGATCGGTGGGTAAAATTTTGACATTTATTTTAACTGATTATATCATTTGTTTCTTACGGATGTGTCAGTTGATTAATCAACATTTAAAAATAATTAACAAATGGCATTTAATTTAAATGAAAATTAAGTAGACCGGTTTTTAAATGAAATATCATTTATTTTAAATAATATTTTCAGTTATTTTAACTTACAAACTTTTTTAAGTGTACTTATCGCAGGAAAAAGAAGCCTTATAAACCTTAAAGGAATACCATCAACACCAGTATCGTTAGATTTCATCATACTAAAAGTATCAAAAATTTCTAAATCAGAAATATTATTAAAAGAGAAACACGAATTATAATGAATACAATTAAAATCAAAATTCTCCTCAACAGATCCCGAAACAGCAACAAAATCTGAGGAAAAGGTTTCACTTTTTAAACAACCAGCATTTTTAACAATCTCCACACATTAGCATTATAAGATTTACAATAGTTGCGCCAATTTTCAGGAGTACGATTTTCAATAAAACCTTTATATGCAACATCTCTCACTGACACAGCATATACAATCTGCCTAGAGTTCATCCAAGATACACCCCTAGCAGCAGGTCTATGGCGAGCAATAGATACAAAAGAAAAAGCATCATTAAGAAATGTATTCAAAAGATTAACCTGATAATTCACATCTTTCGTATGGTAGATTGAAGAAAAATCATAGTTTTGCTGTTTTTATTTAATTGGCAAGAAATTCGGTTGTCACAATGAATCTCTTTTCTATGGGTAATAAATTCAATCAAAACAAATTATGAATATTGATAATTTTAATGGAACCAATTAAAAAATTAATTAATAACGGCTTGTAATTCAACAAAAATCGTAAAGAAAGGAGAGAAAATAATGTAGAAAATTATTTTTTTTGTATTATCTATTCAGCTACAATTTCGATACCACAAGGAGGGTTTCCTTCCACGCAACATCCGATCATGATAAAAAATGTCTGGCATTGAGCATTCCAAAAATAACAGGGTTGCCACCTCTTTTAAATATTGGTAATAAAGGCAAAAAAAACCCTTCGGAAAAATTGAATTTAACCCCTTCTGCAAATACCGAAAAACGCTAAAACACATTAGGCAGCTAAGATCATTAAGGCTTGACGGCCCTGTATAGGAGACCTTTTTTATCAGCGCTTGTTATCATTTGCCATCATAACCCTGCGGGATAAGAACCTATCCCAGGACACGTCTCATGACCGGTTCATTGTGATAGGGACCGGTCACGGGATAGACCACTTTAACATGGGCTTGTCCTAGAAGTGGGTTAATTGTCCTCCGTGACATGTCACAGGACTGGTCTAAAAGGACATGTCGTGACTTTTAAACCGGTCACGTGATATGTACTTTAGGAACCGGTGCTCTTTTCACCTATCTCGTGATATGTTTTTTCGGAACCGGCTCAGTTTTCACCTATCCCGGGACAGGTCCCAATTCCCAACTGACCCCTTTTTCCCCGCAGGGGACTTAAACTTGGGCGAAAATCGCCATAAATAGTCCCAAAAGAACCAATTTGGCATCACTGTTCATAACATGTAAGTTTTTGTTCTTGAAACACGCACACACACATAGTTACTCGTACATTAAACCTTTTTTTTTTTTTGTGCCCATGTATATGTTTGTACAATACTGCAAAGTTATTATTGCTTTGCTTGAAAGGATTTAATTAAATTTTGAAATTGTATGCATGTTAAAGAATTGTTAGGATTTTCAAACAACACAAAAACGTAATGTAATAAAAAGACAAGAGTAGCATTAACATCCTTTTTCGTCATTTTATGTGCCATAAATTAAAAGATTATAAAACTTTTCTAAGGAATTTACTCATATGCACAAATTTTACAGTTTAATAGCAGCTAATTAGAAAATACAAAATTTTCAAATAATTCATAAAAATTATATTTTAAACAATTTAAAAAACGTAGGTTTAATTCACAAATTTGAAAGGGATTAAAGTCTTCGCTCATTTAGACATTGTGGCACCACTAAAATTTTATTACTTTTTTAATTTTTACACTTTTTATATATTCGCTAGTTTTCCAATATTATATTCTTATACTGTACCTTATTATTTACCATATGAAGTAGTAAAAACTTTGAAAAATAAAAAGTTATAATAATGTGCAGATTTTATTTTATAATATGTATGAAATGGAATAATTGCGTTACATAATATTATAGGATTATTATTACATAATTTGATATGATAAAGTACAAGAATTATAATAGAAATTGTATTAACTTTTAAACTGACATTTTATATGCAAATGTTAAAAAGTAGATGACAATATAGCTAAACCTTCAGATGCATCGGTTAACAAAACAAAATTTTAAAATTAGTTTTAAGGCGAAAGCTAGTTTTTTTTTAATTTCCTATTAATTTATATTCCGATTTTTTAAAATTTTATTCTTTATGATTTAGTAAAAAAATGTTTCATGTTTCTTTGCATTAAAAAAACAATTTATAAAAACAACATGATTTTATGATTTAATTTCCTATTAATACCATTCATTTATCTAGAAAATTTTCACATTTTTCACCCAACATATGAACTGATTTTGATTATTTATTTTATTTACCAATGTTCAGACTATTTTTATGTGTATACTAATTTGGTCAACCCCTGCTTCTATTTCGCCTAAATTTATACAAAGTATAAAATAGGAAATAGGTCTAAATATGACCTGATTTTCTTTAAATTCAGAGTCATGATTTAGAGGGTCTTACGAAATGTTCTTACCCTGACACAGAGATAGCATTTTAAACAGCAAAAAGTTAAGTGTATTGGTAACTTACATCTGTCATATGAACACAACTTAAATTTTTTTTTTGATCTGGCAACTCATTCGTTCCAAAAAGACGCTTCAGTGAGTTTTTTTATAATGGAAGTTTATAAGGAAAAGAAATTCCTAATGATATGTTGAATGTGTTAGGTGAAAGTGCTCATTCATTTTCAACAGTAAGAAAAGGGTTGCTGAATTTCTCGTGGTCGTAAAGGTTGCTATTTGGTTTTTCAGTGTAAAAAATTTTCAGCGCCGAATTTCATTTTTGGCTGAATGAGTACGTCAACAAACAGAATTGCCGAATTTGGTATGAAAAGCAGCCAGAGGCAGTTCAAGAGCTGCTAATATATCCTAAAAAATGCACTGTTTGGTGTGTCATTGGACAGTACTTCTTCAAGAACTGTGAAAATCGCAGCGTTATAATCAATACAGCGTGCGATGATTACCGACTTTTTTTGGCCAAAATGGTTAACATGTGGTTTTAACAAGACAGTGTCACTTGCCATACAGCTCGTAATAGCGTGAACCTTTGGAGAGGCGAGTTTGGTGAGCAATTAATATCACGTTTCGTAGCAGTCCATTAGCTGCCAAGAAGATGCGATTTGAACCCACTAGACTATTTTTTTGTGGAGTCAGTCGTATTAAGTCTCTCATGTACAGGGACAAGTCAGCCACAATTTCAGCCCTGCAAGACAAAATTACAGCTGCCATTGGTGAGATACCGACCGAAATACTGAAAAGAGTGTGCCACGGATGGACCATCTACTCCGTAGCCGCGGACAACATTTACATGAAATAGTCTTTGAACAGCAAGTGGCAGACATTCATTTATTGCCACAAATAATTATTTCATTCAATTTTGCACATTTTCTGTGTTTTTTTTTTTCAATTTTCAAAACTTGAACGTTAAAAATGTCATCAGCAGTAATCATAGCTAAAACTCATGATATGGTCCCTGCGACCCTATCACAATGATCCCGGTCACGTCACGTGACCGGTTTATTGTGATAGGGTCCGGTGACTTTAACATTGTCTTATCCTAGAAAGGGGTCAATTGCCCTCTGTGACATGTCACATAACTGGTCTAAAGGAACATGTATGTATTTTCGGAAGCGGTCCAGTTTTCACCTATCACGGGATAGGTACCCATTCCCAACTGACCGCTTTTTCCTAATTTAGCTCCCTGTGACTTTTACATATTTCCATATCTAAAAAACTCCTTGTTGGCAAGAGTTTTGCCGCAAATGAAGATTCAATTGTAGCTGTAAACGATTATTTTGGAGACCTTCAGGAAAATTATTGTAACCCAGCTTAATATAGAAAGGACCTTTCTTTGGGAGGTGGATCAGAATATGGACCGATTTTAACCAAATTAAAGAGGGCTCGCCCCTGGGCGAACCTTATATCAGAATATGGACCGATTCTAACCAAATTAAAGAGGGTTCGTACCTAGGAGAACCTTATGTTCCCTATATATACTTTTTTTTCGTTGAATCGAAACAAAAAGTGATGTAGAATTTGGTAGTAACAAAAACTCAGCACAAACACTGACCACATAGTGGCGTAGGGTCTAAAAAGAACTACCAATAATTTACAGGACTAAAAAAATCCTTAGAATGTTGCATTCCCAAACAAAACATTAAAACTTTTCGAACATATTTGCCAAAATATGAAATTTTGATTATCAATAGCCCAACCAAAAACATGCATTTATGAACCAAATTTATGACCAGCATAAATTATTTTTTTTTAACATTATTTAGCATATTTTGAAAGAAAGTTTCTGACAACCCTGGCCCTTAAAAAATCGAATATCTATTTTTAATAACACTTGTAATTACCTAGAAAACTATGACGAATATTTATAATTTTTTTTGTAACTATATTTTAAGAACTCATATTTAGTTCATAAATGCTTATTTTTGTTTGGACTAGTTATTAACATCTACTGATTTTGTTTTATTTAAATGAAATTAAGCAAATATTTTGAAAAAATTTACTTTATATAAGAAAACGTTTATGAACAAATATTGAGAAAAATAATTTACACACAATTTAAAAATAAATATTTATATATTAAATGTATGCATATTTAAGTATTTAGCATGTTGCACACAATTTTTTTTAAATATTTAAAAAGTAAATTAAAATTTTATATTATATATTAAAATAATAAAACTCATGAGTGTAAATTTCCTAAACAACAACAATAAAACAAGAACTAACTTGAAGTTTGTAAAGAAATTTTTTTTTAAATTACAAGACGTAGAAATGTGTTTTAAACACAAAAAGTTTGTTGAAGTAAAAACAAAAAGTTAAATAATATATTTAATTGAATTTAAAAAATAAATATATTTAAATTGATTTAAAAAAAATCGTAAAAATTAATTTTATTTTTTAAATATTTTTTTTTATTTGTCAAACTTTGGTTTGAATGGACAAAAAATAATTAAACTTGAAATTTTTTAGTTTTTGCTTCAATTATTTTTAAATTTTAATTAAAATTGTGTTTTAAATTAATTAAATTTGGGTTTTTGGTTTAAATATTACTAACAATATGAAAGAGAAAAAATGCTGTTCTGGTTAAAAAAAAAAATCTACAAAAAACCAGAACCATTTTGAACTTTTTCTGATTTTTAACTAAGGGTTATTCTTCATTTGTTCTGGTTATTACACTGTGCTTATTGAAAAACCTAACAAGTGGTTTACCCGATGGGTAAATCTAATTCGAGTACGCAGAGGGCTGCTGGTTGTTTTTCCAGATAAGCTCTAAGAAAAAAATCATGTTTTTTTTGGGAGCTTAAAAACATTTTTTTATTTTTTTTTTATTTTTTTTAAGAGCTAACTTAGAAAAAAGTCAACCACCTCTAGATTCAAGCTGCTCAAATTAGTTTTAACCGCCGGAAACTAAATTGTGATGATTTAAGCACAGTGCTAAATATTAAAAATAAATAAAGGCGTAGTTAAAAATTCTAAAAGTATGCTACAGTTTTTTTAGTATTAACAAAAAATTTTAATCAAACCGTATTTAACAGAACAAACGATTGATGTAAACCCCTAATATTTTTTTGTTGTTTACTTATTATTTATAAATTTTATAATTTTTGATAAAAAAAAAAAGAAACAACGGTTTGCTAAAAGTTAGTTCTTGTTTGTTGTTGTTACAGGAGCCACCTTAAATACCGATATTGGACCCGATTCTGAGGCACAAATAAATCCACACCATAATGAAGATTTTGATGGTAGAGAATTTAATAACGGTGAGGAACATATTGACACCACACACCAAACTGAAGAGCCTACACCACCGGTAACTGATAAATTGGAAACACAAAAGAAAGCCGATCTAAAAAATAGTGGCTCAAAGACAACAACAACAGTGACAACACCTGCCACAAATGGAAATAGTGTTGCTGCTGAAAATAAAACAAATACATCGGTTTAAAATCTAAAAAAAAAAAACTTTTCCATTCTAAAATCAACATACCTACATACTTACATACTATAAAACTATAGACATCATTATGACAAACATCGACCAATTTTTTTATACAAATTTTTAAAATAATTTTACAAGAGATATTAAATGAATCTAACATGACAAAACATGACAAATTGTACACAGATATTTTTAAAATTAAAAAAAAACCCCAGTTTTAAAAATAAATTCTTTAAGGATTTTTATTTTCTATTAGATTTTTAAGTAAACAATTTAATGAATATTATAAAAAAAAATCTCATTTATAAAGCACATTTTGAAAAGAGCACAAATTTTTTTTAACAAATTAAGAAGATGATAAAAATAAAGGACAATTTTATGTATTAAAGGAATATGTGATTAATTTATTAAGCAAATATCCTTAAACCAACTATTCCAGATAAATGTTATTTATTAAATTCTTAACTAAATTAATAACTAATCGAAAACTTTTTTCTAATAAAATTCCATAAGAAAATTCTATAAAATTATAATTTTGATAAACTAATTAATTAATTGTTAATTATTCTAAATGTTTGTCTTATAAATTATTCGAACTTTGTTTTCTCAATAAAATTTATTGTGAATGCCGTAATTAATTTGTAATTATAAGCCAAGTATTTTGTTAAAAACAAGTATATTTTGTAATATTTTTTTTTTGTGCAACTCAAATACTATTATTACAAATACCATCTCAGAAATCTCAAATATTTTAACAAATTATAATTAATATGGTTAACCGTCCTCTTAAATATCCTTTTATATGTACTTAAACTACAAATATTGCATAAAATATTAAAGAAAAGAAACTTTTAATTGAATATTTAACCTCATGTCAAGTGTTTCTCTTTTTTTTTTTTGTATGTACTACAAACAAATTTATCTATTTACTATACAAAAAAAAATCAATTAAGCTTAACAATATAAATATATATAATTTTACAACTAAATATATCTCAAAATATTGCATTTGTATAGGAATTTTTATATACAATTTTTAAAATATATTTTACCACCATCCTGCCCATTTTTATTTAAACGTAAAATAAATAAATTTTTGTAACTTTATTAGGTTATGGCTATTTGTTTAATTTTTTCAGTTTATTAAATTTTATATTTTTTATTTTCATTATTTTGTAAATTGTTTGTAACAATTTTGCATTGTAAATTTTTATATTTTACAAAATGACATACAAATAAATTTCACTACTATGAAAAAGTAAATAAATAAAAAAAAAAAAAACATATAAATACTAAATAAATATTAAAATGAATAAAAATCGTATATTAAGCAATTGTAAAAAAAACAAGAACTTTATATAAATTATAAAATTACATACATTTTATATATTATTTTTAAAAAGTTTTAATTATTTTTAAAATCATTATTCTAATTATGCTGGTGTACACATAATCCATTTAGTAATAAAAATAATTAAATTCAAAAGATTTTGGCATCCTGATTTAAAATTTGTTTTTAACGTTAACGCATCACACACCATATTTGAACAAAATGACAAAGAATATTGAAAAATCGGCTTTTTTTAAGCATCAAATTTAGCATTAGATTTAAACAATTTGGAATTGAAAATTTATAAAATTATATTATTTTCCTTCAATCTTCTTTACTTGTCAAGTGATCATGAAAATAAAATTCATAGTTAAAACAATTCCTTTACTTTGATTCATATCTACAACCATAAATTTTATTAATATGATCACTTGAAAAATAACAAAAAATTCAGAAATACCCATAACATTTTTGAAATTCAAATTGCTAAAAATCTGCCAAATTTATTTTTTTTTTGCTAAATTCTTGCTTTTTCGTATTTTCCATTACGATTTGCTCAATAAAAAATTTTGGAAATCATATATGAAATCAAATAATCAAAAACTTTCAAATTCAACTATTTTGATTGCGGTAACAGCAACATTATTTTTGGAATTGTGCACCAGTGTTATCAGTTTTTCTTTTTGTTTTATTATGTAATAATATGTTTAAAAACAAAATGTTGCTTCAAAATAAATTGTGTTTTAAATAAAATCAAAATAATGTTTGTTTTCTGATCAATCTTTAAATATTTTAAACTTAATTTACATTACACGTGAAGTCGATTTTAAACCCTATTTTGATCATATGGTACTGTATATTATTATACACGATCTACACAAAATGAATTTACAAAATTCTGTTTGTAATATTGAACATCTTTCATAGAACATTTTTGTAAATACCCAAAAAAAATATTTGTAAATACAAAAAGTTTTTGTTATTTTTTTGTAACTTCAATTTATATTTTCAAAGAATTTGTATATGAAAAGTAACAATTTACAAACATTTCAAGCAAAAAATTGTTAGAAATCGAATTTGAATTTTAACAAAGATTTTTAATTACCTAAAATGTTGTGATATTTTTTTCTGTGAAGATTTCAAAACCTACTTTAAACTAAGTCTCGAACGTATGGCAGATTTATAGTTTTATGAGTTCACGTGCTAGTTTTGTTTGTTGTGTTATTCCATTAGGCGTATACTTAATGAAATGTTAATCATACGTATAGTATACAGAAAAAATTAAATTATAGCACCAGGGTAGCAAGTAGGGCTATCAATGGGATAGTTTTTCAAAACATTCGGGCATTCAGCATTAAAAAATTTAAAAACAGTATCCCGTGTCGGTTTGGGGTTTTTCAGATCACGAAACTTTTCGAGACTATTTTTTCAAAGTGTAAATAATTTAAAGCCCTGTAAAAAGATAACATCTGTGACAGATCTGCTTATATCTAATTAGATATGATTGAATCGAATTAGATCTAGTGCCAGATCTTAATATATCAAAAGGGATCTGGAAAATTTGGTGATTTTTGTGGTCAGATATGAGCAAATATATCTGGATCTCTTCATATATATTAACAGATCTAGTACAAGATCAAAGCTAATTGAAAAGACACCAAAATAAAAATGTATAAAGGAATAAAGTTTTTATTTTTATTTTTTATTACATCTGATAATTTGTGAGGATCCAAATCTTTGGGGGGTAAAATTTGTGCTCACATGATATATTATATTTTAATAAAGGATAAAAGGAAAACGTTGAGAATATGAATGGTTGTTTGTTTGGGTCAAAGGGAGAGGGGTGGATTTTCATCCCTCACATTGGGGATGGATTCCCATTCATCATACTGGGGACGGATTTTCATCCATCATATTGGGGATGGATTCCCGTCCCCCACACTGGGGATGGTTTCCCATTCATTGCATTTTGCACGATATTTTATCCAACACATTGGGGATGTATTCCTATCGATCATACGGGGGGCGGATCTCTATCCATTTCACCCCAGGACAAATCGTTGCCCCGAGGAGGACAAAGAGCAAGACTACTAGAGAGTTACTACAAGAGAGAAACCACAAGAGATGTACTACAAGAGAGAAACTACAAGAGAAAAAAAAACAGAAGGGAGAAACTACAAGAGATGAACTACATGAGTGAAACTACTTGAGATGTACTACAGGAGATGAAATACAAGAGGGAAACTACAAGAGAGAAACTACATGAAAGAAATACCAAAACAGCTACCACATACAACAGGTTACTCAACGACAAAGTGAAGAAGATAAAGAGTATAAAAGGAGATGTGTGTGAAAGAAATAGGTCTTAGTTTGGCAGCCGGCAAGCAGGCAACATCTGGTAAGAAAAGTGTACTAGTGTGAATTTATAGGGTGTTGGATTTCCATCTGACAAAGTAAGCGTCGGTTTACATCCTTCAATAGCTGGATTAACATCCAGCACAGAGTTTAGAAGTATACAAAGAGGAGAGGCTCCCGGTTTTACTATAGGACGGAAAGGGTTGGATATCCATCCGACACAGTTTTAGGGGAGGATTACCATCACCCACGGTTGGATTCCTATCCAATAGTCGGATTCCCATTTGACCAACTTAGGGACAGGAGAAAGAGTCAGGAGACCGCCAGGCCAAAAAACCAAGTAAAATTAATTTAAATCAAGTGCTAAATAAACCGTGAAATAAAAAGTAAAATCAAAGTTGTTTTTATTTTATGCAAGGACACTGTACTAGCTGAACTATCCCAGCTTCAAACCCGGACTAACCGGAGGTTTCTTACAGGACATATAAAAATGTTTAAATTAAATGGGTCCTGATTTATATGGTGCGACAGATCTGTCTAGATTTAATCAGATACAATTAGACCTCAAACTCTACCACAATTTTGAGATCAAACTTGATATGGTACAATTAGATCTAATGAAATCTGTTAAAATCTGAACTTGTTTTACCCAGGCTTACCGAATTTTGTTACCCTTCACAGAAGTTTTATTACAGATCAAATAAAAATATTAAAATTGTTGAAGTGAAAAAATGCTATAGATGAAAAAAATTTGAGGTGAATATAAAATAGTACTTACCTCTAGGCGTCTGGTGAAAAACTATGTATTCACCAGACGGTAATATGAATGTACTAAAAAACACAAATATGTATGAAAAATTTATAGGCACCTTCACATAACTTTTTTACCATTGGAATCATTTTAAAAGACACCAAAAGATATTAATTACTGCCTGGAAGGTTTTACCGGAAATTGCTTCAATTATCGCTCGAATGCTGAATTGTCTTTAGTTTTTGGCTGCTTATAACCTCTTAAGCACATAAGCTCGTTGTCGAAACTCTACAATCAACTTGTTTGGCAGTAGCTGCAACCGCAAAAAAGTGCCATCAGACGTGTGCCTCAGCTCTCTTTAGATGGAAATGACATACTCCAATGCGTGATAGCGGGCATAATCTAAATTATTCTTTAATACCAAGTGTCTATTTTTCTTAAACCAACAGATTAACCTATGATAAAAAAAAAAACTATGGAACTGAGTAATTAAACAGTAAAAACCTTATTACGTTTCATTTTGATAGCAACAATCATCACCCACCCTACATTAAATAAATCAAAAAATCTTTAAGAATCCTAAAATATGGACTTCGGCACAAAGAAAACAGATTCATTGTGACAACCGAATTTCTTACCAACCGAATGGTTTGGTTAGAGCCACCGTTGGTTAATAAAACAGAATTTCGGCTGAAATCATATATTTTAATCGGATCAGGAATACATTTGGTTGCGCCAACCGAATAATTCGATTGCTGCAACCAAACTATTCAGTTGGCTATAAATTCGGTTGTCACAATGAATCCGTTTTCTCTGTGTGTACCGTGGTCACTTGAATAATAAATAATAAAGACTAAAACTGCTGCTCTTACTATAGCCTTAAAGCCGCATGACACTAGCTAGTTCCTAGTATTTTCGCTAAACTTTTTTTGTAGAAGGAAATAGCAAATGATAGACTAAAACGGAAACATCATTTCATATGACACTTAACCAATGATAACAACTTTTAGAGGATAAAAATTGCAACAACGTATTAAACAAAACCTTGAAATAAATTGTTTTTAATATAAATAGTTTCAAAAGCACCAAGTTGGTATCACTGAAAGTAACTTCAAGCATTTTATGTCAAATTAAAGTTGGAAGTTTTTGGATTGCAAATGACAAAATCCTTTTATTATACGTAAATATATTTTAAAATTTTAAGCTTCTAAGTTTTAAAACATGCTTGTGCTTTTTAAACTCATACAAATTTCTTATTAGTATATACTCGGTCTCTTCTCTAAAAAAAGGAAAAAGACATTAAAATCTATTGTCATACAATTATTTTATTGTAATGCTACCATTTTAATTAATATCCAGTAAAAAAGAAGTAGCAAAAGAAGAGAAAAAAAGCAATGATTTTGATTCCGGTGTTGTGAAAATTTGGATGGGAACCAATGATTTTTACATAGGGGTGTCATAGGGTGGAAGTTTTCTTTTATCATTAATTTTCATTGCATTTAAATCCCTTCTTATGCTTTAGTCAAAAATGAGATCTTTTGATGTTCCCAAATAAATTTTGATATTAAAATTTAGATTTTAGAACCACATCTCCCATTAGCTTCTACCTGGAAATTTAACTGACACATTTGTTGCTGTTTCACATATAAAGTTTGAGTTGTACTATTGGTTAAATTATAACGCGACATTCAGTAAGCAGGCCTTATTTACTTTTACTGCAATACTTTTGTAGCAAAACAACTACGATTTTAAGAATTTAAAATCTGGTAAATTGAAAGTCAAAGATTGAAACAATCACAAACCAAATTAATACTTTTTGATTTTTGAGAAAACTAATTAATATTTTTAATAATTTCTAATTAAATTTTAATCTTGTTTATGCAAAATATTTTATAACTTTTAAACAGTAACAAATAATTTAAAAACCCTGCTTTATTGGCAAATCGTCGCACTGCAGTAAAACACTGATTGAAACACAGTTATATTTTGAAATAGATTACTACATATTTTAAGGACTAGCCAATCCAGGGGTTTAGTGCAACTGCATAAGTAGTTATTCGTATGCTGATAAGCAGTTAAAAAAGAAGTTTTCACAGTTTTGTAAATAATAAGGCTTACTCATCTACTTTTTGGTTTTTAAAATATAAGTAGTTACTAATATCACAGTGTTACACGCAGAGAAAAAACATGGCAGACACACGCAGAGAAAAAACATGGCTGCAACAAGATCACTGCTACTATATTGTACTTGCTGCAATCAAGTATGGTTGTCACAATAATATTATTGGTTGTCTAACCATCAACATGGTCGCTACCATAATTATTATAGTAAATATTTCACTATTTTATGATTACCACCTTCTATTTTATAACATGATTGGCTGTAACCATACTGTGGTAACAAAAATTCTGACTATGAAAAAAATATGATAATTATGCAACCATAAAATGCTGGCAACAATCAATGAATAATTATACATCAAATAAAACATGACTGTGACATTTACAGCCCTAATACGAGTATTGTCTTGTTTTCATAAAAACTAAAATGTCTTAAAACAACAATATCAGATGGGTAGAAAATACCTTTCATGTGTCGTTAAAACATTTCATCAATTCTTAAACTTTAGAAGATTTTTTATGAGGTTTTTTTTCGAAAATTCCTTATACATGTAATATTATTTACAATAATCAATTCATTGTCAAAAAGATTTTATATAACGATTTTATATGGCTCATATTATGATAATCCAGAAATCATAATATAGTTATGGGGAACATAATGTAATAACATTTTGAGCATACTATGATTACATACAATCATATTATGATTAATTCAACATCATAATATGTTTATTTAGAATCATAATATGGAAATTTTTGGATTATAATATAACAGTAGGGTCAATATTGTGGTAAAATTATGGATATTTTACTATCATAATATGATAACCCTAATATAGTACGACTATGGTTGGCACAATCATAAACCCAAAAATATATGATGCTCTTCGAATATGATTCTCCCAACCATGTTTTTTCTTTGCGTGTAAATGGTGAGGGTATATATCAGTTTGTGATTTCGTTTGAAAGACGCCATAAAGTATATATATTACTGATCCTTATGCAATTTTAAGTCGATTTAGCCAAGTCTGATTGTCTGTCTGCCTATCTGTTTCATAAAATGGCAATCATGGTGCAAAGACGCAAGCTGGGATGCTCTTTTTTTTTTAAATGAAAGAAACTATAAAGTTTCCATACATAAATGGTGTATCTTAGTACAATTTTAAATAAACGACGGGTAAATAAAATATCTTCTCATATTTTTTCACCACTTGCATAGAAGTCAATTATATCATATATTCACCTCAAATATTTTTCAACTACAATATTTTTCACCACAAAATTTTTTTCACCACTAAAAGAAAAGTTTTTAATTTCTATAACATAGAGAATATCGGAGATATTAAGGGATTTGTGGGTTTTAAGGTTTAAGTTTCACACCCTGTAGTGTGTGAATATGTACCTTGTTATTTCTAATTTGAAATTGGTGCCAGGCCCAAAAGTTTTTATACGCTTCGACATGTATTTAGCTAACAATTTAAGCCGTCAAAAAGTATTTTTTTTTTTAAGTTTTGGTTTTTACCGGTTAATTTATTATTTTTTTTGCTACACTAATTCCTATTGTACACATACATTTCGTTAACTTTTTGTAATGTTTTCTAATTTATTGTTTTAGATAAATTTTTAGTTTATTTATTCAGAAATGCTCTCTAAATTTGAATATAAATATGTGTTGACTTAGCAAACATGTTCAACACCTTTTGTTTTATAGCATAGATGAAACTTTAAAATATATTGTTGACATGTGTAATGCATTATTTGAAATTTGATAAATCATAATTTTCTTAAAACATGGGTGGGAGGATATTTAAAGATTCGGCTCACCCGAACTAAGCATTTTTTTACTTGTTATAATTAAATAAGTATACTCGTGTAAGCTTGACTGCTTCGTCCATCAAAAATAGTTACAGGTGAGATCGAATTATGGGTAGTAAAAATTTTAGTTTTGTTATATAAACACTTACTTGCAAATGAATGATTTTGCTGTGTGTTTGCAAATCAATGTACAGTGTTGGAAAAATTAATAGGGACACCAACCTTAAACTTATTTATTTCGTCTCGTGTTTAATATAAACGATTTATATGATTAGTGCATACTGTAAAATGGTAGAGAATCTAACGGTCTTTTATTGTGTGTTTTGTGTGTTTTGATGCTTGTCATCTTAAAATGAACTAGATCTGTAAAAGAGTATTGGAATGTTATAATAAGGCTGGAAAAAATAATAGGAACTAAGTACTAATTTTTTTTTTTAAAATTTGAATGACCTTCAAGTTTTGTATTAAACACAAAAATGATCAAATATAACGGTAAAATATAAGTTCTTATAATTTGATTTTACTTTGGAAACAAAATTGTTTAGATTAGTGTTTAAAAAAGGGTCGCGGTGTTCACAGTACTCAAACTGAGATAGATTTTATTCTTAACTTAAAAAAAGATGGAAAATCTATTCGGGAGTTTGCAAAAATATTAAAGTGTTAAAAAAATAAAGTTTCTAATACAATTCACGCAAAAAAAAAATGCAAGAAACTCGAGGAAGAAAGCGAAAAACATTAGGGCGTTTGGACCAACTCATTGTAAGAACTTCAAAAATATACCCTTTAAGTCATCAAATGAAATAAAAAATGATATATGTGCACCAGTAACTAGTCGCACAATAAGAAACAAGCTAATAGAAGCTGGATTGATGGCTCGAAGTCCAAGAAAAGTACCGTTGCTGAGTAAACAAAACATAAAAAACCGTCAAATATGGGGGAGGTTCCATTATGATTTGGGGTTGTTTTTCGTCATCTGGCGTCGGTCCAATATTTTGGATAAAAGACAAAATATGCGCCGCAGATTACGTAGAAATTCTTCAGAATCAATGCTACCATTTGCTGAAGAGGAAATGTCGCTTATCTGGGAGTTTATGCAGGATAACGACCAGAAACATATCTCTAGACTCGTTAAGTCGTGGTTTCAGGAGAAAAATGTGCGTGTCCTAGACTGGCCATCCCAGTCTCTGGACTTAAATCCCATTGAACATTTGTGGGAGTCCTTAAAAACAAAATTGGCCCATATAAGTCGAAAAACAAGGATGATATGTGGCAAAAAGTCCAGGAAGGGTGGTATTCCATACCCCCGGAAACCTGTGCTAATCTTGTGGGATCTATGCAACGCAAATGTAAGGAGGTATTAAATATGAAGGGAGCATCTACCAAATATTAATATAATATTGAGATACGAAGGTAAGGTATGGAATGAAATTTAAAATGATAAAAAGACTAAATCGTCCCTACTATTTTTTCTAGACTGTTTTTTTGGAATTAAACTTTTTTGTTGTTACGTTATGGAATATAATTAATTTTGTTTTATTTATAAGTATGTAAATAAAAATTTAGAGAAAACTGAAAAATAAATGTTGTCCCTATTATTTTTTCCAACACTGTATGTACATATAAGCAATGAAGTATGCACAATAAAACTTCGTTTATGGCCACTGTTGCGTATGAGTAATATAAATTTGTATGGTCTACATGACGTATAAGTATTATTTTGAAAGAGTATAATGGGCTTTGAAAAAATAAACAATAAAACATTTTGCAAAAATTAATAATTTCAATATAAAAATTTTTAGTTTATTTAAACAATTATTTATTATTATTATTATTTTTTTTTTTTTGCAGGAAAATCAGTAAAAATGTCAACAAATGAAACGTAAGTACACAACGATAACTATTTAGTCACATATTACTAATACTCATAAACAATTGGTGAAAGATTTTCATAAATAAAACATTAACATTAACTAAATGGTAAATTAAAGCAATTTAATAAGTAGCATGTCATAACATTTTCTTGTATTTTGCACGTATTATGTGTTAATTATGCATGTTTTTAGTTGTGCTAATTAATTAAACATTAGTAAAACAAATATTTTAATTTAAAACAGAAGCACACATACAGCTACACAAACATAATAGAATGATCATCGAATAAAAAACCAAAAATTTTATTTCATCTACTGCGCCTCATTAATCGAATGCATTTTCCAATAACCAAATTATCCAAATGTTTAGTCAATTTTAGTAATGTCTACGTCCAAATTTGTAATATGTGTGTGTGTATGACTATTTGAAACATTGTCTATCCCTCTATTTTAAATTGACAAAAAAAAAGCTTACATCGAACTAAAAAAACAAAAACTTGTTTCACTTGTGTCACATACGCTCAAAACTAAATTCAATATCATTAATGCTCATCAAAATTCAAGAAAAGAATAAAATCAAAAAATCACTGTCACTGTTAAGTTCCAAAAATCAGTTTACTAAAACTTAAACAAACAAATCCTGTTATGTTAGTTTTTTCCCACCCAAAAGCACTAAGCTAACGTGCTAATCTTCCTTTTCTACTATTTTTTTTTTTTCAAATTTACTTTCATGATGTTGATGTTTGAAAAACTAAACTAACTGTACTATATGAATGTCAATTAAATATAAATTTGTAAACGAAATTCAAAATTCCATTTATGACATTGGATTAACTATAATAATAGAGTTACACAACAACAGCAACATGGTCAAAATGTTGCACTCTTGGAAACTCCAAATGGTGTCACTATTATTGGTAATAGATCTACTACAGACATGGGCTTTGGAAAATCACACAATGGCAGTGATCACACTGAAGTTGAAAGACGTAATCTGCATAATGATAATGAAGACGATTCCTTTGAATATGCTACAGATCGTGAAAGTAGTGTCTATAACCCCACCACCATGCCAATACGTTCGGTAATGGCTCAAGCTGGTGGTCGTAATTCCCAAAAAAGTAACGATAGTAATAATTTGCATGATAAGTCCGATCTTTTAACTAAAGGCAATCAATTAGGTATACCCGAGTCACGCTTTTCACGTTGGATTCCTAAAGATCAAAGAGAAATTTTAGAAAAGCAAGCTAAAATTATGGCCGAACGTATGAAACCAAAAACTCCCGAGCCAAAACGAAATGTTGAAGAAGTAAAGACAATAACAGAAACATCAGCACCACCATCATCAACACCAGTTCATAATAATAACAAAATGCCGACAGAAACGGAAATCTAGTGAAGATACATAAACATGAAATTATTTTATTTATATTGAATACTTGTGAAATTAAAAAAAAATGGGTAGACCGCAATGTAAGAATACACAATTTTATTTTGGTGAAACTATAATACAAGAAATATACAAAATTATTTGAATATTTTACATATCTCTTTAAAATTTTTAGCACTCAATCAACTAGCAAAAAGTGAAATATTAAATGTTTTTAAATTTATATAAAAGTTTATCAGGTTAAACTTTCCAAAATTTCCATATATTTTGGTATTGCTAATGCTATGGAAAACTAAAGCCGATATCTACATTGGCTTGTATATGATCATATATGGGCACACATGGTCATATATGTCATGTTTCAATGTATGTCCATACATGATATCATATATGACCATACATCTTTGGATCCAAAATTTGACGGTATATGGTCATATATGAGCATATATGGTAATATATAACCATTTACGGCCGGATCCGAAGATATATGGTCATATATGATATCATGTATCGTCATATAATGGAATATGCATGGACATACATAGTATATGATCAACTATGCCCATATATGATCATATACAAGCCCACGTATGATCATGTATGTTCATACATATTTCGATTTTTTCATGGGTAGATAAAAAAAAAATACTTTATATTTAAAGTGTCAAAACTAATTTTACAGCAAGAATAACAAAAGAGTTTATACAAACTTAAAAAATGTTGCATTTTGCTTCCTCTCCATTTGCTTTTATTACAGCTGGCAATCTTTTTGGCATGGTTTCCACTAGGCTGGGGAGATTTTTGCCACTCCTCAATTATTGCTGATTTGAAAGAGTCCTTGCTGGTAATTGTTCTTTTTTTTGTCTTATTGGTCGGTTCAAATGCTCGCACAAATGTTTAATGGGGTTGTTGTCGGGTTACTGAGGGGTATGATCTAGATGTCTTGAAGTACGATAAATCTTGGATCTTTCAACAAACTCAAGTTTGTTACAAGATCAATTTAGCAACACTAGGTGGCAAATTATCTTTTAAAATGGTGAGGTTATCTGTTTTCTTTATAGGTTTCTCTATAAAAACTAACTTACCTACACTACTGGCCACCATACACACCATGACCGATGACACTTGGCTGAACAAATTCAAAATTTTTGCACCTCCTAATTTAAACTGGCTCCTCCCTAGCAAGACTTTTAAGTTTGCTCTAGACACTAAATACCACAAAATTCCAGAATGTAACTCAAAACTGCTATTAATTTTCAAAAGTGAATTGGAAGTTTTTCCAGATGAGTCATGGGTGGCAAAACATATTTTCTGAAATGTCTATAACGGTTTGATCCAGTGGTCTAAAGGTAATACAATTTTTAATTGATATTCTTAGCACGAAAATAATTTTGTGAAATTATTGATTTATGTGAACGAAACTCAATGAACTTTGGTATTCCGATGCATTGGCTAGAGCCAGGTAAGTACGACGAGACTACATGATATGTTTGACAAAATACTGGCATAATGAAATTAAATAGGCATAATCAAAAGAGCTTTTTATATATAAAGCCTTGCCATCAGTTTTGCTTTCAGTGAAAAGTTCGCAGTCCAAGTCAACTTTGGTGATTTGGTACAAGCGTCTTAACTGAAACCATCATCTCTCATTTTGTATAATTAACCAGCAACATCAAGCCCAAAATGAATGTCACAAGTGCTTCGGTAAGAAAATTGGGACTATCAAAAAATAATGAAGAAATCTTAGCAGGGCGACATGAAAAGTCATCACTTGCTCGAGTGTCAGAACGCGCCAGCCTACTTTTGTGTTGGACATTATTCAGTAATGGTGTCGAATTGACAAGAGCAAAAAGCAAAGTGAATTGAAAATAAATGAACTTATATATTTACTAATGGGGTTATTGCGTAAAGTTTGTCACAAATCTTAAAAAAAACACCCTTTAAAAGGGGGAGGACGGGAATGAAATGTTTAACAAAAATATTGGCCATAAAATTTAACCATACATGTCAAAACACACCAAAAACCAGTCAAATTCAAGATTTCTCATTAAGGGTTAATTCAGTTATTATTTAGAGTTACTACAAAAAAGCCTTTTAAAAATTGATGTGGAGGGAACACTCTAATAAAATTCCCATGTGATCTTTTAAAACGCCGACACAGGTACATTTTTTTGTCTTCTCTACCAGAATCCATGATCCGAACACCGCAATTTTGGAAACGTAAATATTGTTGTACAGTGTAATTTTTACAATTCGTTGATATTATCTAGAATGTAATAATACAACAAATCACTAAATATAAGGGTAATTTTTACCGTCACAATCCTTCAATACAATTGATGTATAAATTGTACAGTTCCTTTTGACACTAAGAAGAATAAGAAGATTTTTGTTATTGCTTTTTATATAACTTAAGGAAGGAAATATTACCGATAGAATTATAAAAACATAAAATGTTTTATAAAGTATAATTGAAAAAAGTGAAAATCCTTTCGATTGCCACCACTGACATGCGTGACATAGCTTTACCGGTTCTAGTGCACATGTTTTCCATAAAAACAGTAATTGGATTTTAAATTTCCTAATTTTTAACATAGTTTCATCAAAATTCAATAGTGTATTTTTCAATGGTTTCACCTCTAAAGTATTATTTCTTAACAAATTATATTTGATGTCATGAAGACTCCTAACTCTTATAATGTGTTAGAAATCCAGGATGCCTTAAATATTATTTATTTGTACTTTGTAAATATGTTTTAATTAAAAGGGAAAGGTTAACACGGCTTAAAGTCTACAAGATTTTTTTTTTTTTAAACTTAAATTTAAGAATAAAATTAACTAAACTTACTTTAATGTCTTCCATAACATAAATTAAAAAAAACTTTGTTGTTAAAAATCTGAGTGTAAGCCTTGGTAACCTTTCTTTTGCAACAAACATGATTTATTTTTAATTCAAGTGCCTTATTTACCAGTTTGTAATTATAATTTGTAGGTCAGATAACTTATCTTAAAGTAAGCTCAATTTAACACTATTCAGATTTATTTTAAGGAAAATTTTACTTTTAGTTAAGGTAGCGCAGTTGGTTTTTTACCAAAACCTTGACTAAAATTTAGTTGAAAATAATTCTGGATAGTCTAAAATTTAGCATACTTTTAGATAACTTAACCGACTTTAACAATGAAAAGTAAACCTAAAGGTTTTATTTTTATATAAAGTTGAATATAAATATTATTAGAAATACCAATGCAAATAATTATTTATTAAACTAAAATACATTTTACGTAATATTAATGTTAAAAAATAATTTCTTTTGATAGATATTTAAATTAGTTTTACCGAAATGAATTGAATTTTAATTTTCCTTTTTATACGATTTATTTTTAGTAAGTAAGACTAATATATTGTGTTATTCTAAAAACCATTATTATATAGTATGAGCAGCTTACAAAATGTTAAAAAAAAATGATTAAAAGAAAAATAAATTGATTGATCAAAAAATATAAAAAAAGCTTCTTAAAACATCTGAGAAATTAAAAAAGTTTTTGTTGATTTATTGGTAATTTTTGATCTGTCAAAACTATCTCACAATTTCTGTTGATGCCAACAACCAGTGACTTGAAATAACTGTTACTATTTTTTAAATATGCAATAGGCTATGTAAAATATAACTGAAAAAAATTGGTCCTGTAATAATAATTATAAATTACCCAGAAAATTGTAGTCCTGCCATAAACATAATGAAAGATTTTTATTTTTTTGGTCTTTGGTAACCATTATAAAAGATTTTTATTCTTATTGGTCTTCTACATATAACCATTATAAAAGATTTTTATTTTTTCTGTCTTCTATAACCACGCTACAGTTCGCAAATCTTAAGATATTTTTATAAAACTTACACACTGACTTATATTTGCACAAACAAATTATGCCACAGAATCATGGTGCTGAGTTTGAATAAAATCCCTCCAGTCTTAAGCATATTTTCCACTAAAATTGCACTAAAATTGTATTTATATACCATTGAGTAGTGAGTGCTTTTGATGTAGTAGGTAAGATGTGGACTTTGAAACTATTAAGGCCCGGATTCGATTCTAATTAAATTGTAAAAATAGCCCTAAAATTAGGCTATTTTTACAGAAACCACTATTTTAACTATATTATTTTTTGTTATCCTAATTTTACCAATAGTAACTGTTTATTCTAATTTTAAGTAAATTATAGTTCTCAGTTTGACAACTTTTTATTTAATTTTAATGCCAATTATTCTCAAATTGTAATATTTTTCTGTCTACTATTATTCTTACATAAGATGGCGCTATTTTCGTAATTTTTTAGTGTAAAACCATAAAATAGCCAATATCTCGAAAACTAAGTGAGATAGAGCAAAATGGATCGAATTTCTAATACTCCGTCCTCATATTTGATTCCTTATAAGTCAACTATATTTCCAAAAATACCTACACTCACCAAAAAAAGTCTGTAATGGCAACTGAAAATTTTGCTGTTATTACGGGAAATTCTGCTAATTTGAGCCCAGCGGTATTTTTTGCTAATCTTAGCAACACATGTCTGCTGACGTGTAAAACAATGAAATTAGTAGAAAAATTAGTAGCCGCTACTAAATTTTAGTAGACTTTTTGTAAAGTGGAATTTAAAATCTGTTTGCTAAAATCAGCAAAAAAAATTACTAAATTTTATTATTATTAGTAAAAAGCTTTGAATATATTTTTCTTATCGAGTATCAAAAATTTTGAATATATTTTTTAAAAAACGAATTAACCATTTTGTTTTAATTTGGTAATTTCTGTTTTGAAAAATATTTTGGTAAATTTTTTTTTTTTACTTTTAAGGTCAAATTCTAATTGTTTTTAGGGCTGATTTTTAGAACTAAAAAAAAACTTTTTAGTGCTATTTTAAGTGGATGTCCTATATTCACTTCCGATCCCTTTTTTAATCTATGTAGCATTTAAAGGCAATTTAAGTTTGTAGGTGTAAGTTTAAATTAGAAATAACATTTCCTTCAATATCCACTTTTTTAAAATTAGTATTTTTTTTGCTAATAATAGCAAATCGGTTTTCAAAAATTTGTAAAATAATTTCTGAACTTAGCAACAAAAATTTGTAAATATTCTGTAAAAATTCTGTAATTTTTAAAATGGAAATAGCAAAAAGATTTGCTAAATAATAATTTTTTACTAAAAGTCAGTACAAAAATAATAGAGTGGGATTGAAAACCGTTTACAAATTTTTCTACTAACTTTTTTTTCTGAGTGTACGGGTCATCTGGAGGGTTAAAAAAACCAGAGTTTTTTCGAAATTTCTAATATCATTGAACATTGTTTGTAAATTTTGCTACAATTTTAACTAATTCAATTGAAATTTCAGCTAAATTCAAAGACCGGTTTGAGCTTAAATAATTTTGTGTATTAACTAATTTTTCTTCTAATATTTAGCCCACCTAAATATAGCAGACAATAATTCTTACCTTAATTGATTTTTTATATCGGTACTCTTATCAGTTATTTCTACAGAGGTTTTCGCTATTTCTGCTGATATTTTTTTATGGGCGTAAACAAGGACTTAAAATTGATGAAAATCTCATCGATTCTAAAGTGAAGATGAAGAAATCTAAAACAAAGCCGCAACAAATGCAAATATTGCTAGTAATATAAATGCTAATAATTCTGTGACAAAAAGCATTAAATGAAGCTCTGTTTGGGAATGACTTATATGAAACTGTTTCATAGATTCCATATCGAGGGCTTATATTCAATACCGTCTATCTACAAAAACACAATTTTTCAGGAGAGCCAAAAAACTGTTTTATTCGCAAATAAGCAACAATTTTGATGAACTCATGTTCTACAATATTAACAGAATGTGTCTAACAAACGTTCTAACTAAAAAGTTTCTTGAAATTCGCGTTATTTTAGCTTCTATGATAGAAAGACGGTATTGCCTCAAAAATGAAATCATTTTGTAGGAAAATAATATGTAGATAGACGGTATTGCCTTATTTTAAAATTAAGTTTGTATTACGGTTTTTGTATGGGGACCCCGAAAAAGGTAGGAGATAGGGGGTAGATATGTTCACAAGAAATGTTGGGGATAGAAAAATAGTAGGACCTGTTCTAACATTTGAACCCTTCAGGGAGCTAGGGGTTGTTTTTGACTAGTTTTTATTTGTTTTTGTTTTTGGCATGGGTGTCTCAAAAAGGGTGTCAGATAGAGGGAAGGTGTGTTCAGAAGAATTGTTTAACCAGTTTAAATTCAAAGACAATGTTTTTTTTTAATTTTTTTATTGTAATTTATTATAATTTTTACTGCGCGTGGCTAAGATTATCATAGAAGTAGTGATACTCCTCTGGAATTCCCGCCTTTAACTCCTGTAAATGTTTCCATTTGTTTTGCTGAATTGGTAGTCGACCGGTATACAATTGTTTTGGTTCTATGTGACCTTCATATTGCTTTATTCTAATAGGTAGTTCAGTGTAATTATGATCAAAATTCACTTTAAACTTAATGGTACCACTTGGGGAATATAAGAGAGATCTTAGTCTACAGTGGTTCTTTTTTTGATAATCTTTGTTACACACATCTTTACAAACTCTCGCTTTGCTTCCCAAGTCTTGTTCCAAAATGATTCAAAAATTTGTTTCCTTGTTCTCTCATCAAAGTTTTGGCAGTGTCTTACTTTACTGTTTCTACAAGTTGGGCCTATTTTTCTTTCTGCTTTTGGGAAGTTCTGTTTGAATCCTGCATCAGCAGTTGAAAATCCTAAATATTGTTGTCCAAGCATTCGCTTTCGACCATTTGCACTCCGTTTTTTTTACGTAGAGTTATGGACTCGTTTGGATCTGTTGCGTATGGGCACATTTTGGATAACTTTTTCGTTTTCGGAATTTGGTTAAAATTTTGGTGTAAATGTAAGAAATTATTAGGCACATACTTTCATGTAGTTTGATATTATTTGCAGTTACGAACCTGTAATATATACGCCCTCAATATCTTCGTCATTTGAAGATACGTAATCGTAAGCAATACGTTGTAAGGAGTTACAAGTAGCGATATTTTTCTGGACATATATATCGGACATTTTAACCTTCAACCATAACAATCAATCAATCAATGTAATCGATGTAAGCGTGTACATTACTTACCCACGCTCAAATTCTGGAATAACACAATAATAATCTCAAAAGTATTTATAAAATTAATTTCTCACTACGAACAAAAAATTGCTTTTAATTTTTCGAATAAAATCTGAAATATGGTAAAAATGTCAGAAAAGAAATAGGTAACTTAGATTTTAAATCGAGGTGAAGTGGTCAATTTCAAATCAGTATGAAATTAGTACATTCTTGCTTGTGCTTTTGACTTTTTGCGTTTGAATTCATTTATTTGCATACTCATTTGTAGCTAGAAAATAACATAAAGGGCACACCACCGCATACATAGCGTATTATGGTAGGTATTGATCGTTCGACAAGAGAAGTATGTATCCGAAAAACGAACAGTGAATAAATAGATATCAAACAGAAAAATATCCTGAAATTAAATAAAACGACACAATTCTATGATGTAGATAGACGGTATTGCCGTCATAAAATTCATAAATAAGTATCTTTGTAGATAGACAAATGATGAAATACAGCATATATAGTACTAAACATAGTTTTTTTCCACTGAAATTTTTACAGTTCATGCAAATGAGGTCAGAGATGAGTTTGGCATAAAAAAAAAAATTTCGTCAAAATGTAGATAGACGGTATTGAATATAAGCCCTCGATATAATGCTTCATTACCTGACGATTTATTGTTTCTAAAAAGAGTTTTATTAATTTTAAGAAGCTTTTCATAAATATTGTAACGAAACCTGTATCATAGATTTTATTAGGAGTGTCATTGGCTGAACTCCAACGAATATTTTCATAAAATCTGTGAAGGAATTCAGTATTGAAATGAAGATAATTCCCTAATAACAGAAACGAGAAAAAGAAAATATTTGAAAAGAAATAATACGGAAATCCACCACGTCCATGCGCCCAAAAAATCTTCTGGTTACTTATAATGAAAATTTCTTTGACTACAGGAAGACCGAAAAAAGAAAAATCTTTTATAATGGTTACAGAAAACCATAAAAAATTAAAATGTTTTTTAATAGTTATAGAAGACTAAAAATATAAAATATTTTGTAGTGGTTACGGAAGACCAAAAAAAATTTAAAATCTTTTGAAATATTGGTATTTCTAACTATTATTTAAATAGCAGGTTTTAAAAATTCGTGATAAATTATTATTTCAGGATTTTTTCAAATATTAGTTATAACAATTATGTCCCTGCCGACAACTGTATGTATATGCTAATATTAATATACAGGGTTGCTCATATAAAATTTTTATTAAAAATGCATGAACATTTTAACCATTTTTTAGTGAAAACTTTTATTTCTAAAGAACGTGGCATTTAAATTAAAAAATCGTTATAAAATTATCTTTCAAATGATGCCTATGTTTTTTCCATCACGGGAAAATCCCAAAATAGTAATTCTGCTTTTAATACTGTGATATTTTAATAGATATTAGATTTTAATAGATATCATTTCTGAATTTGTACTATGACAATTTTTTTAAGCCTCTGATATGAGAGAAAGATAATTTAATATTGAGATCGTCAATACCTCTTCTTGAGGTCAGATTTTTTTTTAAAAATATTGAAAAGCAGACATAATTAAGGGCCTGCAGACTATAATACAAATTCGACGGAATACGAAAAATTATATTTTTCGACATCTATCACGATGCAGAGGAAAATGGGCCTATAGGATTCTTTAGTTTTTAAAGCATGTTGGGAAATTTGCAATTTAATATGCAATATGTTATCGGATTTGTATGAAACTTGGCCAACGTAAACAGAATAGGATAGTATTTGAAATCGAAATATCTTAAGGACATCAAGGAAATAACGGCTGGGTCAAAAACAATCATCTTCTTTTTTAATTTTTGTTTAAAGTGATACCTCATTTAATTTTCAACTCATTATGTTCATTGGCACTTATACATTTTGGTTCAATTAATTATGGAAAATTATATTCGACAATTTTCCGTCGTCGGCATTGATGCAAACTTGGAATCTTTTAATTACATTTTTCATAACTGTGCGCAGCATTTGTGATGTCACGTTGTTAATTTTAGCTCGTATGTTATTCTTTAAGATGCGGGGCTTATTTGCAACGACTTCAAATATGCCAGAGGAAAAAGTCCAATTTCCTTTAAGAAAAGTTTAGTCAGCATGGCTCTATAGCAGTCGCCATTTACAGTAATAACGTTGCCGTTAATTTCTTCGAAAAAATGAAGTCCAATTACACAGTGCAACAAGAAGATGTAGCCTTAATGAACACAGTATGAAAGTATAGCATTAGAAAAACAAAATCCTCCAGGGGTTTTTCAAAGTTGGTGTGAAAAAAAAACAAATTATAGGGAAGTTTTTACCATTTTTTCACTATGAGTTTATATTAAAGACATTTTTTTTCTTTACTGATTTTCTTTTACAAAAACAAACTATTAAATTTTTTTTGTTTACATTCAGAAAAATTATTTAGTAAAAAAATTAAAATATTTATTTTCTTTGTTTTTATATTGAAAAAGACGAAATTTATCCTCAAATTTTATTTCTTTCAAAAAAAGTCATAGTTATTTTTGATACATCGATTCGACGAAGTATGACCTTTCGGGGTTAAGAGGTAAATTCTTTAACTTAATCTACAAAATTTCTCATCATTATTTTGTCCAAGGTACTCTTTGGTTTTAATATAAAAAAGCAATAACATTATTTATGAAATTAACTACCTATATGGGTAAGTGCATCGTTATTTAAAGTACCAATATGTTTGTATAAAACCAACGGATAAGAACATTCTATAGTCGTTACTGTCTTTCAATTAGGCAATGTTAAAGCTTAACTTTTGTTTTTGTTTTTACTTGCATTTTAAAGGAGAAAATGAAAATATTTGATTTAACTTAAAATCACAGCTTTAAACATTTTTTGGTTCATTTTTTATTTTTCAATCATAAAAAGCGTTTTTGTATAAAAACGAAAAAGATAAATTTTTAATTTTTTTAGTAAAAATTTTTTTGAGTGTATTATAAAAAATGTTTTAATTGTGTTATTTAGTAAAAAAAAAAAATACAAAAGAACCTACTTTTAATCAATGGAAAACCAAAAAAGAAAAACAATATTTTTTAATATTAAAAAAATGATAAACAAAATTACAGAATTCATGAAGCCATAACATTTTTTTTGCACCAACTTGGGTTCACTTTCACACTGTGATGAGATAATAGAGTCTACATTAGATAACTTAAAATTTATTGCACAGTGTTACCACAGTGACATAAGTGCACATTACACAATGACTTTGAAAGGGTGTAGTTGAGCTTCATAAATTATCCGTCGATATTCCATCCCCCAGAACCGAGAGTTTGGCTTATTTAACAATAAATAATAGGACTTGTATGTCACATCGGAAAATAAACATTTTATATTTAAAATTCAAGACGTTGTAGTGTAATGGTTAGCGCTTTAAGCTATTACACATAAAGTTGCGTGTTTCACCCACAGTGACAGCAACATGAGTACGAGTTTTCTCTACCTCATACATATCGCAACGTCCTTCCATCGAAGTAAAAACAGCGCTATGAAATAAAAAGCTTCAGCATCTAATGGCGGGCACCAACTGTTCTAAACTTTAAGCCATATTTGATTTTTCTCCACCTTTAATATCTCCAATTTCCCATTTCCAAAGAAAGCAACACTTTAATTAGTAGGAAGAACTTATTGAGTGCTGCTTCATTTAAAAAAAAAATTATGCTGTAAACAATTCTTGCAATTAAAAATAAATAAAATGCCACACAATTTATATTTTTTTCAAAAGTTAACAATTAAAAGTAACTTTAATTTTTTTGTTGGATACTTTAAGTAGTTTTCTTGTTGGATGTAGGGCCTTTTTGCTTTTTCTTTTTTGAATGGCACTTAATTAAAATAATTTTTTGCAAATTTGAACATTTATATATTTATGATGTTCAAAGTTTGTTACTGTTTTTTATGGAATTTTAATAAATATGTTACACTACCAAAAAGAACAAACTTTTTTCAGTTACACTCACAATATTATTTCGCTAAAAACAAATTAAAATACATATTAAATTAATTCAAAATACAATCAAAAAGAGGACTACTGATTTTTCATTATATTCAACCCATTTTGTTGTTTATTTTCAATCATTGTTTAATAATCGACAAAAGTAAAAACAATAGAAAGTCGTTTAAAATAACTATCAAATTTTTACTGACAAAAAGTTATAAAAAACTACTTTTGTGGTTTGTTTTTCAAATTGAAAGTTTTTTTATTTGTAAATAATTTCAAAACAGAACACAACACATACAGATGTAAATATTTTTATTGGTTTTGTGTGTATGTATATTTGAATAATTTCTTGTAATTTTTATTGAAATAATTTTGTATATATACAAACTATTTTGGTAAAAAAACAAAAAGGAATTATATGAATTTCTATTTTTTGAAGCAGAAAACATAAAATTTTACATTTAACTGAAAATATCAACTCCTACTGAATGTCTGTAAATTTTAATAGTTTGTTTTTTTAATGACTGATTCTAATAGTTAAAAAATATATTTCAATGAGTTTCAATTGATTCTTCATTTAAAAACAAACTTTACGTATTACTTTTTAAATAAACTACAGTCGGTAACGGATAATATATTGTGAGTGTAATCTTAATGAAATCTTTTAAAATAATTAAAAAAAAAAAGTTAAAATTTTAAAAATATAAAAAAATAAAAAAATTTGTACCCAAAAACATGTAGTTCTACTAATACTTTAATACTTCTTTATTATATTAAAAAATAACGCGATTTTCAAAATGTGGTCTGTAGGCTCAAATTCGCTTCACTTGAATTTTCGAGAAAAGATTGATATAATGCTATTTTAACTTAATTGCCCCACCCTCTTAAAATAGTGGGCGGCGCTTAAAAATTATAAGCATATTAAATATTTTACAAAAATTTTATTTAAGGAACTTAGAATAACTGATATTTTAATTTAATGACAATTTGTTGCTTTTGATATACACCACATATGTAATTAAATGTCTCAAATTGCAAAAGGTAAGTTTACATTTAAATTTAATTAAGTTTCAAAGAGACTGTCCTTCATATGCAAATAACCTCTATTGGGACGTTACACCGCATATTAAATACATTTTTAATACAAATATTATCCAAATATTATTTTCAATAAACTTTATAAATGAATGGCTAATAAAATCCACAAAATATTATAAAAATATTTAATCGTCATGTGGTTTCGAAGCGAAATTGAAATATTGTATAATATGTGTAAATTCTGCATAAGGATTATAAAAACGTATTGTCACAACCAACTTCATTCTTTTTTTTTTCAATGTTGTCATTATTTACAGCAACAAATATACACAAACAACATGTCACATAAAGCTTTAACAAATTTAATGCAGTGTTTTGTATAGTTGTATGAAATAAAAAGTGATATATAAATTTGTATGTACTATTAAAATAATTTGTTTATGTTTATTAAAGCACTATGGGGTATACGGTTTTACACAAGGTAGAATTAAAAAAAAATGTAAATTACAATATAATACCTATTACGTGACAAACTATTACATTTTACACTTGAAAAATAAAACCATGTATAGTAAAACAAAGCTTACAATTTTTCTTTTTATAACATTATGTCCTTTTTAATGAAAAATTGTATAAACACCCACTCTTTATTACCGATATGGTCCTTTATAGTCATAAAATGAAAAACTGTAAAATAACGTATCCCAATCTAAATATACCGATTATATTGTAATTTGGATATGTGATAGAAAATAACATTTAAAATGTACCTTCCCAGATGTACCTTGCCTATTAACCTTTAATGAATTTTGTAAGAAAAAATAAAGATAGGTAACCTCTTACTTTTCTGTTACAAAACCCAATATTTTAACAAGTGAATGTCCATCGAGATAACTCCTTACAAAACACTTACTACCCCTAGGTTAAAAGTAACCGAAAAGTAATGGGTTGTTTTTTAAATTTTTTTAAATTGAGTGCTAAATTCAAATTTAGCAAAATATTATTTATGCAATATTTCCCATCTAGCTAAAGATAATTCATTTATTAAAAATTTATTATAAATATTTATTTATCCCAATACTTCGTCACCAAATTGGGTGACTTCTTCAGGGAAAATTGTTTTTTTTTTATAATTAATAAATGAAAACTATATATTAAAAACTTATGTATAACAATTTGTTAAAAAAAAGCCTGTAAATCAAAAATTATTTTTTGTCATTATTAAAAAATAAAAATATCAAAGAAAACAAAAATAACAATATTTGAAAAATTAAAAAATTACATGAACAAAAATATTTATATACATGTTATTTAACATAATAATATTTATCCTAGTTTTTATTAACTAAATGTCTGCAATTTTGTGCAATATTTGCTATTGGGATAAATAATTATTTATAATTAATTTTTTATAAATAAAAGATCTTTACCTCGATTGGAAATATTACACAAATCAGGAAGATCGAAGAAAACTAAAATAATTATTAAAAAATTATTTAATTATTTATTTTTATAAGTTTTGCTTGTAAAAAATACATGTTTAGAGAGGTAAAAATATCCACGTTTCTTTCCCTTATTTCACACCCTAGATCACGACAGTGGCTCAAAAAGTGAGAAAAGTTTTTACTTGATTTCTCATATCTATCACATATCCAATATTCAAAAAATTCGTTGTTTTTTAAGCAGTTTTTTATTTATAGTGTAAAAAATATATCACAAAATTCTAAGTAATTAAAAAAATTAGTTAAAATTCAAATTCGATTTCTAACAATTTTTTGTATAAAATGTTTGTAAATTGTTATTTTTCAAAAAAAAAATTCTTTAGAGTTAAAAATTTAAATATGTATGAAAATGTATTTTTAGTTTGATTCGAGATCATAGGAAAAGTTTTTTCAAATGAAAAATTTTTCCTTATTTTTTAATTTAAGTAAACATGGAGAATACACAGAAAAAGTTATTAGACACCAGCCGAATGGAATGCATTTTCTGGTCAGCTACGACTTTCATCAACATTCTTTGTGCCGAAATACCAATTGTAAATATCTCAATTTAACTCACAAATCAACGGAAAAAGCTATTTTATGCTAACATACAGTTGATTTTTATTATTGAGTACAGGTGAAATTTACTAACTATTTTTGTGTTATTTATATTCTCCTTTGTTTACCGTATGTCCAAATTAGCTATTAGCTAATACTAAAGACATGTGTTTTTTAAAACTGTTTTTACATATGTTAAAACAATTCTTTTAACCGTGCCAAGTTATATTTTAATATTAAAGTTTATATTTTATAGTTGAGCTTTTTAATACTTATATGTATGAAAATGTATTTTTAATGGTCAGCTACGACTTTCATCAACATTCTTTGTGCCGAAATCAAACTAAAAATACATTTTCATACATATAAGAATTAAAAAGATCAACTATAAAATAAAAACGTTAAAAATTTAAGTTACAAAAAAATAAGAAGTTTTTTATAATTTTTGTGTAATATTGAACATCTTTCATAGAATATTTTTGTAAATACAATAAAAATATTTTTTAAAAAGTCACCAACAATGGAATTTGTAAATGCAAAACAATTGTTGTTATTTTTTTGTAAATTAAATTTTTAGAAATTAATGGAAATCGAGTTTAAATTTTAACAAATATTTTTAATTACTTGAAATTTTGTGACAATTTTTTTGTGTATAAGGTATATACCGATTTTGTATGTGAGAAAAATGCTGTTGCATTGTAATATTTTCAGCTTTTAATAGACGGGACAATTGTACAAAGCTAACTGGCTGAACGAGCTACAAATGTACCTACAAGAATCTTTGATTAACAACCACTTTAATAATAAAAACAAAATTCTTAAAATAAAAATAAATGCCATTGCATTTATCGGAGATAATATACAATACATAAAATATGTTTTGAGTATCTAAAATTGTTTAAATCTGAACAGTCCTCAAAGATAGCACCAAAAATAATTTAATTTAATAATATATAATTCCCAGCAGGCAGGAAAACCCTTATTAGAAATCCCTTTATATGGCATATAATTCAATTGTTGAAGTCCATTTAACTACTTTAGTTGATACATATTTGTGCTCGTTTAACGACATTTCAAATTGTTTCTCACAAAGCATAGAATGGGTCGAAATTGGTGCTTTTTTTCCTTCAATATTGGCTTTCAACACTTACAAGGTTTGTGCTCTCAGATCTGGCGATCTGGTCAGAAATTGTCCATGAGATCGGAATTAAATTATGGCACGCTCACACTCGTCTGGTATTTCCTAAAGCCTATACAGCACTTAATTTGACTTACTTCACACGATTTTTGAAGAATTTTTTCTTATGGATGAAAACCATATTAAAAATTAACTAAATTAATTAATTTATATTTACCGATTATTCGAATCAAATAGTTATTTGAGTTTTAATCAAGGAATTTGGTAATTGATTAACCGAATTGAAATCAATAGTATAGCCCCCTATAACGCCTACTGGTTTTTTTTTTTTTCTACATTATATACTAATAAATATTGCTCATACGCACCCATATACAGGTTCTCTAAAATACGATACATCTGCATTAAATGATTATGACTGTATTTAGTAAACAAGTTATTATAATTTTTGGAATACTTCAAGAGCAAAAACAAAATCTGTAAACTATTTCTTAAAGGAAAAAAATTGAGAATTTTCGGGAGAAGTTTTTAATGTTGGATATTTGAATTTTTTATAAAAAAAAAAACAAATAATATAAAAACCGCACTTTTTTTTAATATTTAAAAACATTTATATTTAGATGATTTTCTATTGGTAAAGAGATGGAAATTTGTTTTCGGCTTCAGGTCCAACTACAATTGGCTTAAGTAACTTAAGCTTTGTTTTAGTATAAAACGAAATTTTAGAAATACAAAATTTTAGTTTAAACTAATTTTAATATTCGTTTTATACTGATGGTTAGCTTAATTTACTTAACCCAATTATATTTGGGCTTTCAGTTTTCGAGAAAATTTACATTTAAAGTAGTAAATATTTTCTTTAACGAAATAGCTCTTAAATTGCTCTACAGATTTCGATAATTTTGTACCCTTGGTGTATGCTATAAAATTATAATATACATATATATTTTATTAAAATTTGATGCACAGAGAAAACAGATTCATTGTGACAACAGATTTTCTTACCAACTTAATAGTTAGTTGCAGCAACCGAATTATTTGGTTGTCGCAATCAAATGTATTCCTGATCTGATTGAAATATTCGGTTTCAACCAAAACTCTTTTGTTATTACCGAATTTCAGTCGCTACAAACAAATATTTCGGTGGCTGCAACCAAACCATGCGGTTGGCAATTAATTCGGTTGTGGCAATGAATCTGTTTTCTCTGTGCGTAGATGTATGGTGTTTTTTTAACTTGTGTATGGTTACGTATGAGCAATATTTATTTAATATAATAATGTATTCAATATCAAATGCATTTGTTCCCAGCAAAAACATGGTATCAACTACTTACTAGCTTATTTACTTGCTTACTTACTCTTGTTTGTAATGTCCAAAAAGTAATGGGTACTCATTATTTTTTAGCTGTTCATAAGCGAGTGGGTAATTACTAGTGTTTCCAATTCGGTTAATTGATTAACCTATTCCTCGATTAATCGCTTCTATTTCGGTTAATGTCGAAACAAATAATTTAAAACTCAAATAATTAAAAAATCGTTTAAAATAGGTCGATTAACCGGTTAAATATTTGATATGAATTTTTCTTAAAAGTTCCTAATTTTCTTAACTTTGGCAAAAAAAAAATCGTAGAACAAAACATCAACTAAAATACTATCAAATTCTTTTCAAAGCGACTGAATCAAAGCAAATATTATATAGACTTTAGGAAATATGATGTAAATTTTTTATTTTTGTTTCAATTCCTTTAAAAAATAAATTTTAAATAATATAAAATTATATTTTCAGGTCCAAAAAAAAATTGAAATAGAGCTTTCAACCTCCATATACATGTATTTCGAACTGACAAAAGATGTCATCAGAACGCGAAGTTTTAGAAAAGCTTGAGCCTCTAAGCAGAGCTTTAACAAAAAAATAAATTTTTCTTCTTAGCAATGAAACACGTGACTAGGTATATTCCTAATAAGCACTATGACGTTATAAAATAATAATACAAAATTTCTTTGAATTCGAAAACTTTATTTTCTTAAAAAAACAGTTTCATTTAAAATTCTATGAAAAAAATTTATAAAAACTAAAAAAAATTTGTTTCTAATTTGATTTATCATCAAATTTTGAATTAGGCAGTCTTGTCAAAAATATTTAAGAATTCCCTTATTCTTATCGGAGAAGACTTGTCAGGAATATACGTAATTTTTCTAATAGACAGCCTCTTTAACTCTAAAATTTAAACCATGTAGTAAAAGAGTAAGGGAAGAGTGGCAGTTCTATCAAACTTTGTTTGTGAATTTCGCATTAATTATATGAACCATATTTTTAAGAATTTGTTTGTTTATTTAGGCATTTTTATTTTTTTATTTTGGACAGTGTCATAAAAAGAAAATAAAAACCAACATATCCCACTTCATTAAAACACTATCTATACTGCGTTCTTAAGGGTTTACTTCCACTGAACACATCTGACATTTTCTTTTTTAAGAGGCGTCAGATTCCTCCAAAGATTATAAGGCATGATTCTTTAAAAAATCTCAGAATGATTTGAATTGTCATAAGCAAACACTTTAGAGACCAATGCAATAGACTTAACTTGATTTATCAAGTTTTTTACATTTGAATAATTTAAAAAGAATATGATTACATTTATGATCTAAAATCCAACTAAATATAATTCATTTATTTTTTTAAACTTTTTTAAATTATATAATATTTGCTTTTTAAAATTATTTGATATTAATTTAAAATGAAGACCAATTAGCAATTTATATCGGGTTTAATTTGAACACTTCCCACTAAGGTGGTCCAAAAAAAAGTTGAAATTCACGAGTTCCACAACCCTATAAATATGCCATTATGGAAAAAATTTGGTCTCCCAAAGAATTAAAAAAAAAAATATTTAGAGGTAGCACATCGCCATTGAAGTTTCAAAGTTGTACTTGTTCTATTATTTTAAATAAATTAAAAATTAAAAAAAAATTAAATATAATTTTTAGGATCGGGACACATCAAATCTAATATATGTGCATTGCGAACATAAAATCAAAATTGAATTTGAAGTCCCGAATTTGATACAAAAAATGTTAGACTTCCTTTAAAAAATTTTCTCATGTCCACGGAATATCTTCTTATGTGAGACAAAATTTTTGCTAACAATTTAATTTAAATACGCTTAAGAATGACGAAAACCTAAAAAATGTTAAATTTTACATTCAGGATAACTATTATCCTTTTAAAAATTAAAAACAATATCATGTCTAATAAAAGAACTTGGTAAGTAGATTGTAAAAGTACAAGAAGTTGAAGATTTTGGTGACAACATTTTTTAATAGTTAGAAAAATAAAATAAAAAATTTTATTTTGTTGAATTTTCGAAAATCGCAGATAATTTAAAAACCACAAATTTGTTTTCAATTTTGATTGCAGATTCTAAATCTTTATTAAAATAAAGAATTTTAAGTTAGATATTTTCAGAAAATTTTGATATTTTGACTGAAATATTTATTTCTTTATATAAATCTAAAAAAAAGTAGCGAACTAATTAAATGTTACAGAATTTTTTAAAATTTTTATCTCATATTCTTTTTATGAGTATTATTTGAGACTGTATTAAATAATTTTGTTAAATTATAGCGTATAGTTAAAAGAATAATTAAATTTAAAGTCCACCCCACTTTTTGTATAAATTACTCTACAACAAATTACTAGTTCTTTAAAGTTAACTTTTTGTGTTAACGAATTTAGCTGAAACTTGACACAGGGAGTTTAGAGACATTAATGAATAGGAGCAACATTGTGGAGATTGCGAATTCAAACTTTGATGTTTTTTTGTACCACTCTAACTTCCCACTTTCCCTAACTTTTCACAAATTACTGCAAAATTTTCTTTCTCGAAAAACCCTCAAAAAATCCAACACGAAGAGAAATGGAAGTTTAACCAAGAACCACTGTATTAAATATATTCCTTGAAATAGGTCCATTTTTGCGCCTAGTCAAAACGTTTTCCAAATTACCCCAAGTTCCCCTATATTTCCACAAAATTTGTTCAAAAATACTGACGTATTAAAATTCCGGCCGCAAAGGATTAATTGATTTTCAGAATTTTTAATACACCCAAAACATTAAAATTTAGTTTTAAAAATACTTGTTTGAGACCTCGCAGACTAATTTTAATGAAAAATAACTACAGCGCTTCAAGTTTGGTTGTCAAAGGTTGAAAAAATATATGAAAAAAATTTACTTTGACAACCGCATTTCATACAACCAATAAATTTGGATGCTGCAACTGAATTATTTCATTGTCACAATCACACGTTTTCCTGAGTTGATTGAAATATAATTTTTCAACCGAAATTTTCTAGTACAAAAATTAAAGTGGGGCAAACGGAATATATCATAATATAATAATATATTTACGCAGAGAAAACAGATTCATTGTGACAACCAAATTTTTTGACCACCAAATGGTTCGGTTGGGGCCACTTATATATTTGTTTGCGGCAACAAAAATTCGGTTAAAACAATAGATTTCAACATAATTTCAGTTAAAGGAAAATATTTTAATTGTGTCAGGATATATTTGATTACCACAACTAATTAATTTAGTTGCTGCCACCAAATTATTCATTTAGCAAGGAATTCGGTTGTTACAATGAATCTGTTTTCTCTGCGTAAATATATTATTATATTATGATATATTCCGTTTGCCCCACTTTAATTTTTGTACTAGAAAATTTCGGTTGAAAAATTATATTTCAATCAACTCAGGAAAACGTGTGATTGTGACAATGAAATAATTCAGTTGCAGCATCCAAATTTATTGGTTGTATGAAATGCGGTTGTCAAAGTAAATTTTTTTCATATATTTTTTCAACCTTTGACAACCAAACTTGAAGCGCTGTAGTTATTTTTCATTAAAATTAGTCTGCGAGGTCTCAAACAAGTATTTTTAAAACTAAATTTTAATGTTTTGGGTGTATTAAAAATTCTGAAAATCAATTAATCCTTTGCGGCCGGAATTTTAATACGTCAGTATTTTTGAACAAATTTTGTGGAAATATAGGGGAACTTGGGGTAATTTGGAAAACGTTTTGACTAGGCGCAAAAATGGACCTATTTCAAGGAATATATTTAATACAGTGGTTCTTGGTTAAACTTCCATTTCTCTTCGTGTTGGATTTTTTGAGGGTTTTTCGAGAAAGAAAATTTTGCAGTAATTTGTGAAAAGTTAGGGAAAGTGGGAAGTTAGAGTGGTACAAAAAAACATCAAAGTTTGAATTCGCAATCTCCACAATGTTGCCCGTATTCATTAATGTCTCTAAACTCCCTGTGTCAAGTTTCAGCTAAATTCGTTAACACAAAAAGTTAACTTTAAAGAACTAGTAATTTGTTGTAGAGTAATTTATACAAAAAGTGGGGTGGACTTTAAATTTAATTATTCTTTTAACTATACGCTATAATTTAACAAAATTATTTAATACAGTCTCAAATAATACTCATAAAAAGAATATGAGATAAAAATTTTAAAAAATTCTGTAACATTTAATTAGTTCGCTACTTTTTTTTAGATTTATATAAAGAAATAAATATTTCAGTCAAAATATCAAAATTTTCTGAAAATATCTAACTTAAAATTCTTTATTTTAATAAAGATTTAGAATCTGCAATCAAAATTGAAAACAAATTTGTGGTTTTTAAATTATCTGCGATTTTCGAAAATTCAACAAAATAAAATTTTTTATTTTATTTTTCTAACTATTAAAAAATGTTGTCACCAAAATCTTCAACTTCTTGTACTTTTACAATCTACTTACCAAGTTCTTTTATTAGACATGATATTGTTTTTAATTTTTAAAAGGATAATAGTTATCCTGAATGTAAAATTTAACATTTTTTAGGTTTTCGTCATTCTTAAGCGTATTTAAATTAAATTGTTAGCAAAAATTTTGTCTCACATAAGAAGATATTCCGTGGACATGAGAAAATTTTTTAAAGGAAGTCTAACATTTTTTGTATCAAATTCGGGACTTCAAATTCAATTTTGATTTTATGTTCGCAATGCACATATATTAGATTTGATGTGTCCCGATCCTAAAAATTATATTTAATTTTTTTTTAATTTTTAATTTATTTAAAATAATAGAACAAGTACAACTTTGAAACTTCAATGGCGATGTGCTACCTCTAAATATTTTTTTTTTTAATTCTTTGGGAGACCAAATTTTTTCCATAATGGCATATTTATAGGGTTGTGGAACTCGTGAATTTCAACTTTTTTTTGGACCACCTTAGTGGGAAGTGTTCAAATTAAACCCGATATAAATTGCTAATTGGTCTTCATTTTAAATTAATATCAAATAATTTTAAAAAGCAAATATTATATAATTTAAAAAAGTTTAAAAAAATAAATGAATTATATTTAGTTGGATTTTAGATCATAAATGTAATCATATTCTTTTTAAATTATTCAAATGTAAAAAACTTGATAAATCAAGTTAAGTCTATTGCATTGGTCTCTAAAGTGTTTGCTTATGACAATTCAAATCATTCTGAGATTTTTTAAAGAATCATGCCTTATAATCTTTGGAGGAATCTGACGCCTCTTAAAAAAGAAAATGTCAGATGTGTTCAGTGGAAGTAAACCCTTAAGAACGCAGTATAGATAGTGTTTTAATGAAGTGGGATATGTTGGTTTTTATTTTCTTTTTATGACACTGTCCAAAATAAAAAAATAAAAATGCCTAAATAAACAAACAAATTCTTAAAAATATGGTTCATATAATTAATGCGAAATTCACAAACAAAGTTTGATAGAACTGCCACTCTTCCCTTACTCTTTTACTACATGGTTTAAATTTTAGAGTTAAAGAGGCTGTCTATTAGAAAAATTACGTATATTCCTGACAAGTCTTCTCCGATAAGAATAAGGGAATTCTTAAATATTTTTGACAAGACTGCCTAATTCAAAATTTGATGATAAATCAAATTAGAAACAAATTTTTTTTAGTTTTTATAAATTTTTTTCATAGAATTTTAAATGAAACTGTTTTTTTAAGAAAATAAAGTTTTCGAATTCAAAGAAATTTTGTATTATTATTTTATAACGTCATAGTGCTTATTAGGAATTTACCTAGTCACGTGTTTCATTGCTAAGAAGAAAAATTTATTTTTTTGTTAAAGCTCTGCTTAGAGGCTCAAGCTTTTCTAAAACTTCGCGTTCTGATGACATCTTTTGTCAGTTCGAAATACATGTATATGGAGGTTGAAAGCTCTATTTCAATTTTTTTTTGGACCTGAAAATATAATTTTATATTATTTAAAATTTATTTTTTAAATGAATTGAAACAAAAATAAAAAATTTACATCATATTTCCTAAAGTCTATATAATATTTGCTTTGATTCAGTCGCTTTGAAAAGAATTTGATAGTATTTTAGTTGATGTTTTGTTCTACGATTTTTTTTTTGCCAAAGTTAAGAAAATTAGGAACTTTTAAGAAAAATTCATATCAAATATTTAACCGGTTAATCGACCTATTTTAAACGATTTTTTAATTATTTGAGTTTTAAATTATTTGTTTCGACATTAACCGAAATAGAAGCGATTAATCGAGGAATAGGTTAATCAATTAACCGAATTGGAAACACTAGTAATTACCCACTCGCTTATGAACAGCTAAAAAATAATGAGTACCCATTACTTTTTGGACATTACAAACAAGAGTAAGTAAGCAAGTAAATAAGCTAGTAAGTAGTTGATACCATGTTTTTGCTGGGAACAAATGCATTTGATATTGAATACATTATTATATTAAATAAATATTGCTCATACGTAACCATACACAAGTTAAAAAAACACCATACATCTACGCACAGAGAAAACAGATTCATTGCCACAACCGAATTAATTGCCAACCGCATGGTTTGGTTGCAGCCACCGAAATATTTGTTTGTAGCGACTGAAATTCGGTAATAACAAAAGAGTTTTGGTTGAAACCGAATATTTCAATCAGATCAGGAATACATTTGATTGCGACAACCAAATAATTCGGTTGCTGCAACTAACTATTAAGTTGGTAAGAAAATCTGTTGTCACAATGAATCTGTTTTCTCTGTGCATCAAATTTTAATAAAATATATATGTATATTATAATTTTATAGCATACACCAAGGGTACAAAATTATCGAAATCTGTAGAGCAATTTAAGAGCTATTTCGTTAAAGAAAATATTTACTACTTTAAATGTAAATTTTCTCGAAAACTGAAAGCCCAAATATAATTGGGTTAAGTAAATTAAGCTAACCATCAGTATAAAACGAATATTAAAATTAGTTTAAACTAAAATTTTGTATTTCTAAAATTTCGTTTTATACTAAAACAAAGCTTAAGTTACTTAAGCCAATTGTAGTTGGACCTGAAGCCGAAAACAAATTTCCATCTCTTTACCAATAGAAAATCATCTAAATATAAATGTTTTTAAATATTAAAAAAAAGTGCGGTTTTTATATTATTTGTTTTTTTTTTTATAAAAAATTCAAATATCCAACATTAAAAACTTCTCCCGAAAATTCTCAATTTTTTTCCTTTAAGAAATAGTTTACAGATTTTGTTTTTGCTCTTGAAGTATTCCAAAAATTATAATAACTTGTTTACTAAATACAGTCATAATCATTTAATGCAGATGTATCGTATTTTAGAGAACCTGTATATGGGTGCGTATGAGCAATATTTATTAGTATATAATGTAGAAAAAAAAAAAACCAGTAGGCGTTATAGGGGGCTATACTATTGATTTCAATTCGGTTAATCAATTACCAAATTCCTTGATTAAAACTCAAATAACTATTTGATTCGAATAATCGGTAAATATAAATTAATTAATTTAGTTAATTTTTAATATGGTTTTCATCCATAAGAAAAAATTCTTCAAAAATCGTGTGAAGTAAGTCAAATTAAGTGCTGTATAGGCTTTAGGAAATACCAGACGAGTGTGAGCGTGCCATAATTTAATTCCGATCTCATGGACAATTTCTGACCAGATCGCCAGATCTGAGAGCACAAACCTTGTAAGTGTTGAAAGCCAATATTGAAGGAAAAAAAGCACCAATTTCGACCCATTCTATGCTTTGTGAGAAACAATTTGAAATGTCGTTAAACGAGCACAAATATGTATCAACTAAAGTAGTTAAATGGACTTCAACAATTGAATTATATGCCATATAAAGGGATTTCTAATAAGGGTTTTCCTGCCTGCTGGGAATTATATATTATTAAATTAAATTATTTTTGGTTGTCACAATGAATCTGTTTTCCCTGTGTATAAGCATAATTTCTATCATATTTATATTGTGATTCTCATTCACAAATTATAGATAAAATCTTAATTAAATTACCCAAAATTCAGATAGGATTCTTCTATGGGAAGTAGGTCTAAATGTTCACCGATTCTAACCAAACTATTGGAATCGTCTTTGGGTTAATAAAAACTAAAGTACTAAATGACAGACTTTACTGATATCGTTTAATCGAATCAGGAAGTGATTCTGAGCCGATTAGTCAGAAATTTTTGGTAGTTACAAACGTCAGCCTAAAATCATTATACCCTGACTACGTAGTAAGTAGGATATAAAAAAAACTGTCGACACAAACAAATATTTCGTGTAACTACAGCCACGTTTTGTCTTAGACAAATTACAAGAAAATCTATTGAAAAATAATAAAATCGGCTTAATTAAATAGAGATATATAGAGATAATACTTCCGAACTTCTCTTGCTTGAAAACTATCCAAGTGAGGGTTAATTCGGGACTGGTTTCAAGATTTATTCATGGTTTACGATCCGTTGCGTGAAAAAATTCCCAAAACTTCAACTTTTCGAGATATTAAATACAATATTTTTTTAAGTTACTAGTAATTGCGGCTGAGCAATTATTATGCAATATTTTTAATTATGTTTAACTTGTTTTATCTCTTATTACCGGTTGAATAAATTTTTGTTTCCATTTTAAAAAATATATAAGGCAGTATTGATTTTAATATTTAATTTTAAATCAACTTAATAATAAATTTAATTGAACCATGAATTTAAAAAAGGGCTTATATCCTATAATGTACAATATAATTGCAATTAGACACGGAAAATATTTGAGTTTTTAATATAATTGTTAAAGTAATTAGTAAAATCAAAAATACTAATAGCGAAAATCGTATTTTAGAGAATTTTTATTAAAACACACAATCCCACTTTTTGAATCGTATCAATTTACTTTAAGTCGAGATATCAAATAGTTCTGATTCTCTGATTTCATGGAATATCCATATCCCTCTAAAAACAGACAAAAACTCAATTTCGAAAAAAAACTTGAGTTGAGGCCTTTTCAAAATTCAATATTCAATTTGTTTTATTTCATATGCCCCAAGGCGATGGCAAATTTCCAAACTATTTTTTGAAAGCTCATTGTTTCATTTGGAAATGGTTCAGAGTGGTACTTATTTGTTTAAATTCTTTTTTCAAACCCGAAATTTGATATCGTTTAAAGTATGTGCTGCTAATAAATTTTAAAATGTTTGGATTACTTTAGTTGACTAAATAAGTGCCACTCTTTATAAAGAATATTATTTTTATACATGCAATTCAATTTGTTTTACACTAAAATTATATTTATATTTACTAATACACATACTATTTTAACGTACATACATGGTTATTGTTGTGAGTTTATTTTTATATATGTATTTTTTTTTTTAAACTTTTTGATTCAATTACATTTAATTGTATGTATGAATTGTAAAATACAGAAATTATAAAACTTTAATAAATTTTATTATACCCAATATTAAACAACATTCATCACTTACACCTAAATCATTTTGATTTTTCTAACAAATCCATCTCCTCCCACCCATCTCCTTCTTATCCCCCACGTTTACACCTAACAACATCACTAAATGTAGTAGTGACACTGAAAGTGCTGATGTTAAGGCAACCTCAACAGCAACGACTGCAACCACAGCCGCTGCATCGGAACTTGGTGCTAATGCCCCAGTGAATAATGAAAATTGTAGTGGCAGCAATAAGAAATCAAAACGTTTACCCTCATTTGCTGCCATTTTCAAACGTATGAATGAAAGAGATACTTCAAATAAACGGAAGAATAACGAACAGGATGTCAACAATGAAGGTGAAGGTTTAACACCAATGGCTACAGAAGCTAATGAACAACAATTGGCAACAGAAGGTTGTACCAACATAAATACTGATGGCAATGACAATCAACCAAAGGTATGAATAGTGTTTAATTAAATTTGTTTTTAGTTTTTATTTTTATTTTTTTTTTATTACTTTCGTATTTTTATTTTGTAGAAAAAGAGAAAACAACAGCAAAAATAGTACTAATTGTTGTTGGGAGGGAAATTTAATTTGAGTTATTATTTAATTGAGCAAGAAATAGTTATAATAGAAAAATGTTGTAATTAAATTATTTGCTTAAAAGTCCGATAATTTGTTGTCGTTTGCTTAAAATATTGAAATTATTTAAGAAGAAACTATAATTCCTTTTTTTAATGATATTTCTTTTATAATAATTCTCTTTAAACATTTTGTAGTTGTTTCAGTTTCAAGCTTAAGATTTCTAGTTTAATTGGTAGTTTTTAACCTATTATACCCTTTTCCGTTAAGATCGCGCCTTGCAATAATACTATTTAGTGATGTAACCCACAGATCTGTTGATACCCATACTGAATATATACTCTAGAACCAGACTTACGAGTTATATGAAACTATTAAATAGACATTTATTATATGAAAATTTTTACTCAAACCAAAAACGATTTCCTAAACAAAAATGCATTCCAAATTTTTTTTTAAATAAAAAAGTTTTACTTGCTTACGGTTTACACACCCAGATAAAATATTGGTTGCAATTCGATCAAAACCATTAACACTTATTTGTGAGGATTTAATTTTACTTAGAATAATCTAAAATTAATTAATAAAGCAACAATGTTGTATTGGGAATTATAAAAAGCGAAAAGAAACTAAAAATCAATCCTATTATTTAATTATTGTTATTTCCAATCATCTTTAAAAATAAAATTCGTTTAGTACTTGTGTGTGGTGAAGGCAACCATTTATTAAGTGAATATATTAGTAATTTGGTACAATCTATCAAATTTATTAAAAAATTGTCGATATTCAAAAGTGATAACTACAAGTACGGTTATTCTGATCAACCGAATTGTGGATTGTATTGATAATACACGTCACTAATGATTGGTAATGATAATCAAATTTTATACTAATATTCCTTTTCCTAACAAATTGTTTAAATTCAAAATTATCCATAAAAATTCATAAGTGTTTGTGGTGTAGTAGGTAGAGAGGTAGGTCAGTACTCAGAATTTTCGAGTTCAATTCCTGAAAAGGCAAACATTTAAAAAAATATTTTTTTTAATTAAAATAAAATATTCAAATATTTAAAAAGCAAATATATCAAAGAAAATGTAAATTAGTTGTGCTACAGTAAGCAAGAGTGTGAACTATGAATCTGATTGCCCAGGTTCGATACCGGAAAAAATAAAAAATAATTTTTTTTTAAATAAAATATTGTGGAACGTAATATTTCTGTGGAATATAAATACTAAATTGGACAACTTAATATTGGCGTTCACAACTAAAAATAAAATTTAATATGAAGACAGTTGTCGTAACCGCCAGAATTTGATTGGCAACAAATTAGGTAGCCACAACTGATACTGTATTCTCACTTAGTTTATGAGTTATAAGCGAAAATTCCAAATAAACGTTATTTTAGATCTAGCATTAGTAATTCATGAGATATTTTCTATTTCTGTGTCTAGCTAAATGTAAAATTTTATTTAGCTAAATGTATTTGGGTGTATATTAAAACCCGTAGAGCTTAATTTTTAAGGGTTTTGCGCTAGCTCGCTTAGTTTTCGGTGTTATATGAAAATAAACGTTTTTTTTTGGCTCTAGCATTAGTAGTTTATGAGATAATTGCTATATAAAAATCTATCTTAGTTAATGGAAAATTTAATTTCGCTAAATGTGTTTCGGTGGTGACGGGTTTGAGCTATCTCGCTTAAGGCTGGATTAGCCAGACGTAAACGTAAACGCATCTCTGTATAGCAATTTTAATGAGTTAAATAAAAACAGAAGATGTTGTTTTGTATTTTTTGTGTCATTTTTATGCATTGGACTTATACAATATAAACACAAAACGAAACTACACAACAAAAATCTAATCAAAACAGATTTTCGTTGTGTATTTATATTTTGTGTATGTATTGTATATATGCAATGCATAAGAATGACACAAATATATACAACACAACATCTTCTATTTTTATTTAACTCATTGAAATTGCTATACAGAGATACGTTTACGTTTACGTTTACGTCTGGCTAATCCAGCCTTTAGTTTTCGAGTTATAAGCGAAAATTTAAAATAAACGTTATATTGGCTATATTATTAGTTCTTTATGAAACATTAGAACACTATTTTTTTTTTTACTGCATACAATTTTTAATTTATTAATTTATTCAAGAATATATTACCCTATTAATTACTGTATACACTCACAATAATTTTCCTTAAAATTTACTGAAAATGCACATTAAAAAATCGAAAATCAGTTAACATGAGGGTTATGTAAAATTCGTTTAAAACCAAGGACTGAAACCGAACCCGAACTCAAATGGATTCTGGTTTCCTGTTTATAAAAACTTTGAAGACGAACCCGCTGAACCCAAAAATTTAACCAGGTTCGGGTTCAAAAATATATTCTTGCTGTTTATGGTGTGGGAAATGTTTGATAGAAAATCATAAAAAACATTACATTTCTTGCATTCCACACTATATCTAGTCCTTCTTTTAAGAAAATACTTGATCAATGCAAAAAATTGCGAACACCAAAAATTTCTTCTTTAGCTAAAAAGCAAAAATTAAAAAAAAAAAAAATTAATCATACTAGCCTTATTGGAATACAGAAGTTTCTGTTCGGAACTACTGGATGCTGCATTAACTATAAATGATAATATTTGGAATATTTGGGAAGAATTCGTAGATTGTTTTGCACCTGTACAAGAAGAAGACTTTAGGCGATTTTTATAGTTTTAAATTAGAACTAACAAAAGATGACAAAACAAAACCATTTTCATAAGAATTATAATTAAATACTCGTATTATAAAGAGATAAAACCATTTTATTAATAATCCACTTTTGACTGCAGTATTATATCTAGATAGCAGGTTTAAGTAATGCTAAGTCCCGAGGATGTTAAAAACGCTAAAAACCATATTTAAAAAACAATTGAAATTTTGAAAACTTTGCAAACGGAAAGAGAAGAAGAAAATTTTATGAGAGAATAAAATTCTTGTTCTTAAGAAGGAACAATTTTGTAAAAAAAAGAACAAATTTAAAAGAAGAAAACTTAAAAATATATTAATTATAAAATGAAAGGAAAAGTTCTTGGAAAAATAAATAAATTTCTTATTAATAAAACATTTATAATTTTTTTTAAATGTTGAACCCGAACCCTGAACCGAACCGAACCCGAACCTGATATTTTTATTTCGATTAACCCGAAATCAAACCTGAACCCATTTTTTTCTGGGTTTCAGTCCCTGTTTAAAACAATTATATTATAGCGTTTTTTATTGTTAATTAATCGACTGGTAAAATCTCCAAAAATAAAATAGATTTTTCGTTTATTTTGAATAAACATTTTAAGTGAATTTTTAAATCATAGGAAAATGGCTGATATAAAAGTCAAAAATATAATTGTTTTTAGTTTAACTATTATTCTATTGAAAAGAAATTTCCGGATATGTTTTTAAATAAACATTAAACATTTATTGTAAAGATATTGTCAGTGTATAATTTTCCAATTTGTTAAAATATTTTTGACCACGTTCTTGATTTTGATCAAGTACCTTATCAATATAGTACGAGGGCGGATCAATAAGTCCGTGACTTTTCGAACTGCCCTCGTAGTTATATGAAATGAAACACTGCTCCCATTAAGTATCACCTTTTATTAAACTACTGTCAATTTTTGAGCAAGTTCCGTTATTTACTTTGCGTTTAGCAGCTGTTCAAACATACAACCTCGTGGCTCTTTTCAAAAATGGAAAAAACTGAATTTCGAGTGCTCATTAAACATTATTTTTTGCGAAAAAAAAACCGTCAGCCAAACCAAGGGAAAGCTTAATAATTACTGTGGTGACTCTGCACAATCGATTTCGATGATAATAAAGTGGTTTACTGACTTCCGTTGTGGTGACTTTCGTTGAGGTCTCTAAACCCAAAATAATTTAACAAATTCACGATATGGTGTTGGCCGATCGGAGATTGAATGTGCGGTTGATTTTGGAAGACATAGGCATCTCAAATCACTCAGTGGTTTCAATTTTGAATGATCACTTGGGTATGAGAAAGTTTTCCGCAAGATGGCTGCAGCGTTTGCTCACAATCGACCACCAACGAAATCGTGTGACAGCTTAGTTTCCATGGCAAAAATCCATGAAGTACACAAACATAAAGAAATGGCTCGGTGGAAGGAGATTTAGCTCCAACGATGAAATTATTCATGAAACGAATGCCTATAATATGGACCTCGAAAAAGCCTGCTGTTATACGCAAAGTAAATGATGGAACTTGCTCAAAATATCACATAAGTCTACTAAAAGGTGGTACTTGATGGGTGCAGTATTACATTTCATGTAACTACGAGGGAAGTTCGAAGTCACGGACTTATTGATCCGCCTTCGTAACACATAATCCAGAGAACATATATTTAAAATTTCAGGTTTCCAGCCAAAGTGGTTTGGAGCGGTCGTTAATGAAGAGGGGGGGGATTCCACTATTTACTTTCTACCAAGTTCCTGGCGAAAATTCCAGAACATTAGCATAATCCAGAGATCTCATATGTTAAATTTTTGGTTTCTAACCAAAGAGTTTTGGCAGATCTTTAAATAAAGCACTTTCGCCTTTTGAATGTCGATTTCTACAACGATCCTGACAAAAATTCAGAAAAGTACATAATCGCTAAACTATACCATACCCTAGGGAAGGCATGCTTAAAGTTTCTAGCCAAGGGGCTTTGCCATGCTGTCGAGAGGAAAAGTTTTTCTGTTTTTGCCTCTTCCCTTTAAAATGTAGACACTTTTTAGATTTTCTAATTTTGAATATAGACGAAAAAAGGCATAGTAAAATAAGAGGTTGTTTTTTTTGCGGTTTGGGTTGGGAGATGGTAAGTCAGCCAGTCTATTTGTACCGTTACTCTTTTCAATATATAGAGATATTTATAAAGTTAGAAAACTGAAACTGCTTGCAAAGATAACATAAGATTTGACTTAAAGTTTTGAGAATTTTTTTTTTTAATTTTAACTTTTCTGTGATCCAATAAAATATCTCAACCGGTTTTTTTTTATTTAATCTATGGGTTGTTATAATTTTCTTATTTGTAGTTTGTTTACAGTTGGCTTTAGAATACAAATATAATAATTTAGTTTATATTTCAATTTTCTTCCGTTTGAATCTTATTTATTTTACTCTTTAGTTTAACTTGTTGTTAAAATGATTTAATATTTTTTTTTCCATTTGTGGAGTTGTTATTAGTAATTTCGTTTTCTATTTGATTTCATTTTAAATTGAAGTATAATAAATTTTAAATATTTAAAGTTATCGTAATGAAATCTTTGTGTATTGCATGTACTTTTTTTATATATTTACCTAAAGGTTATTATATGGCAAACATCAACACCTGAGTGGACATTTAAATAAAATGAATTAAAATAATTAAGGTACATTTGAAGCAGATTAGAAACTAATAACACATATTATTTAGATAACAGTGATAAAAATGAAATGGATAATTATTAAAATTATACTTGTGAATAAATTATAAATCTCGGTTAGGTTAAGATTTCAAATTGCATTAACATACTAAAAACATATCTTATATCGGATTATATACATACAGACATAAGTTCATTAATAAAAATATATACTACCCAGCAAAAAATTATATGCATAATATTTTAATGGATAAGACTGGAGGATTTTTTTAATTTTATTGGCTTTGATGATTTTGAGCCACTATATAATTCTATGCATTTCGTAATCTTTGAGTTCGATTTGAGCAACTTTAAATTTAAATATTTAATATAACTATTAATTTAAATATTTAATTTAATAAATCTACTTCAATCTTAATATTGTAATTTTAATTTTAGATAAAGAAATAAAAACAAGTTAATCTTCGCATAGTGGTTGCGTTAGAATTTCATAAAAAAGGGAGGATGAAAAAATTGAAAATGAAAATTTTTTTATTTATTTATTGCAATATTTCAAGTAATGTCTTCATAAGACAATAAATAAGTATTCGGGTGACAACATTTTCTATTTCTTGGTTTTTCGAGGATTGCCGAGCAGAAGTTAGTAACAGTGGCTCCACATTGTCTATGCTGAAAATTACACTCAAATAGGACAACATTAACTCTTCAATAGGGACACTACAATAGGATTTTGCGATCAAATCAAAAATAAAATAAATTTTGAATTTTATACTTTAACACACCATTTTCTACAAGTAACGACATGCTATCAGTAAAACTGTTTCTTCGATTTTATTTTTCATAGTTTCAGCATACCCAAATTAATCCAAAATGATGTGTTATAATATAAATTGTGAATTTTTTTTTTTATTTAATTTGTTTATTGTGAAGCGCCGCAAGTAAATGTTGTCTTATTTGGAACGAATTTTCAACATAGATATTTTAATCCATATGTCACCAAAGTCTATATGGCAGTCCCCGAAATTGGACCACAATTGTTCTTCCAAACAAATCGCTGTCACCCTAATACAAAAGTATGCTACAGAAGATCCAAAAATGCAAAAGTGTTTTGATAATCATTCTACGCCAACTGTCGGAGAAATTGGATATACAAAATTAATAAACTAATAAAAAAGCATATTTATGAAAGCAGTTTCATAACAACATGACTGATTCGGTATATTACTCGGACCTGGCCTGTTGTTAAGATTTGAACGTAAATTCAAATTTCTGAAATTAGTGTTGCAAACCCAGAAACTATTGACTCTTATTAATTTTCCATGACAAATTAGATAAATTCCTAAAATTAGGTAAGTTCCCAGAATTATCAAAACAAAATAATATATCGAATTTTATAAAAAAAAATTGTAATAAAAATAATTCCAAAAAAAAAATTCTGTGTAAAGTCTTTGTAACCATCGTACAAACAAGTATAATTAATATTAGAATTAATTACTAAGATTTTTTTAATAGTGCCTATTTATATTTTGAAAAAAAAAACATTTTTATTTAAAATTCTAACAGACATCGCAGTTTTGTCCAAGGGCTCGTAAGTGGTTAGTTTATATATCAATTGACCTTAGTATTTTTATTGTACTTGAATGGACTCCTTTGTGTCTGTGCAACTTTAAATAAAAGTATTTCCTTATACTTCCTATAAACGAGCACTTTAGAAAAAAAGTCTTTAGTCATTAATTGTAATATTGGAGATTTTAATTAATAGTGAACGCTTTTTTTCGAAATTTTCGGATTTATTGTGCAAAATGGTTAAACTCGTGTAGTATTCAAAGTATTATCCATCTCCAACTCGTAAGAGCGACTCATCTTTTGAGGCAATCCAGTCATCGACCAATTCTTTCCATTGTTCATATAAAGTGAACTTATGCTAGGACAGTCCATGTGTCATCGACCGGAACAAGTAGTAGTCGGAAGGGGCGATATCTAGAGAATACGGAGGGTGGGGTAAAACTTTCCATTTCAGCGTTTCTAGGTAGGTCTTGAACGGTATTGTGGGCGACCGTTCTAATGCTGCAAAATCACTGTCCTGAATTTTTTCGTATTATTTCATTGAACGGCTCAAACGCATGAGTTGAGTGCGATAGTATTCCTCCTTGATTGTTTTTTTTTTTGCTTTGAGCAGCTCGTAGTAGATCACTCCGTGCTGGTCGCACTAAATACTACATGCCATGAATATTCGGCCCTGTAAAGGATTTTGATGGCTGTCCGGGAAAAACCCATAACATTTTGCCCTTGGGGTTTTCTTCGCCAGTCACAATGCGATAGGTCGTATGGCAACCAGTTTCCTTGCTTGTGAAGAAAACTGGGTGGCTGATTGTCGACTCATCCACTCCCAATAATTCTGACAACTCCTACAGCGTTTGTCATTCGTGCCCATAGAGCAATGATTTTAATTTTTCATCTTCAAGCATTCTGGGATTACCCGTTCCCGGTCCTTGTCTTCGAGCAATCAAACAACCTCCAATGGGATTGTTACGACAGACCATGCTTGCCGTAAACTGCCTCTAAGGTTCGATGACCCTCGGCCGCACTATTCTTCATAATTAAGTAATGAAGAACAACTCCTAGAAAAACACATTATCTGGTACAAAATTCAAATGAATCCAGCTGCCAAAGACGCTCAGTCACATGGATAGACGTACAGTGTTACATTTTCAGAGAATATTGTCAAATATCTAGAAAATTATATTAAATTATAAAGAATAAAATTGAAAATAATTCAATAAGGACAGCAGTATAGAATACATACGTATTTTTTTTTCGTTACATAACCATTATCAGTATCCATTCCCTTTTGTCAAAGGGTTAAAAAAAACATAAGGAGTGATATCGAAAAAATGCTCAAAATACATAAATTACTTTTAAATTCAACCAACTTCTCAATTGCCTAGAACAATGAATCTGTTTTATCTTTGAAAGTAAACACCAGCATAAACATTCAGATTTAAAGAAAATTTGAATATGAGATAGAAAAATAAATCTAACAACAACCTGTCTAACCTTTCGGCCACCACGTGAAACTAGGAGACGAAATAGGGGGAAGACATTTATGGGTACTTTTTCGGCAGCATGTTGTAAACGTCAAAAATTCTACATAAAAACTTTATTCCATTAAATGTGGAGGTTTACGTAATTCCTATTGGCATCTACATAATGCCTATGGGCTTCACGAAAAATTCGTGGAAATCTTAAATAGGAAAAAGAAACTATACGTGTCCGCTAAAATTTAATAATGAATAAAATATCTGAAATTGAAAGCCATAGCAGTGTACGTCTTTATATGAAGCATTAAAATTGTTTTAATTTTTACAACAGCAAATTGAAATAAAAACAATGGCAAATTTAAAAAGAAAAAGCTACCTGTAAAAAGCTCTTTAAAATCCCTTTTTAATAATAAACTAAAAAAACGAAATATAACAAAATTTTTAACGCTTTTACGACCCCTTAGCTCGAAAGCGTTGTGGCCCAAAAGCCGAGATTTTATTCTATCACATATCCAAATTTCATTAAAATCAGAGTATTCAGGTTGGGTTACTTTTCCTGTAAGTAAAAATTGTATAAGCTTTGTTTGTTTTTTATAAAAATTACAAAATTCAGTTGAAAAATTTAACTATTAAAAAAAATATAAAAATTGGAAACAATACAACGAGGCCCAAATTTTAGGGGCCTTTGAGTAAAAAATTCTCCCAAAAATCCGGCCTGGTATATTCTTAAGTTATGAAGTTTTTTTGTTATAAAACTTGTTTCTATATTTTAATTCGTTCTATTGTTTTCACATTTAAAAAATTTTGTAAGTTAAAATAACTGAAAATATCATTCAAAAGAAATGATATTTCATTTAAAAACCGGTCTATCCAATTTTCATTTAACTTAAATGCCATTTGTTATTTATTTTGAAATGTCAACTGACATCAACTGACACATCCGTAAGAAACAAATGATATAATCAGTTAAAATAAATATAAATTTTACCTACCAATCCTTAAAAAATAAATGTTTTTTTCAATTATTTGAAATTGTTTCCGTTTTTGTATTTTTTGTTTTTTTTTTTAATATACAAATTAAATACAAAATGTATGTATGCATAGCAATAGACACTTTTTGTGTGAATGTGTTTGTATATATATGTGTGTTTATGAAGTTCTTGTAATTTGTATTGAAAAATTTTGTATATATACAACCAATTTAAATAAAAAAACAAATTGAAATTTTTTGAATATTTTTTTTTTTTTGAAGCAGACACAAAACAAAATTTAAATTTGTAATAACTGTTACGGACACAAATAAACCAAGTTTCCGTTTTGTGGGTAAATTTTAATTAAATTTTAAACAAATTAATAAAATAAATGAAACTGAAAAAAATGTATAATAATAAATGTATAAAAAAAGTTAATATAGATATTACTTTGAAACTACAAAGAGTTAACTACATAATATTCTGAGTGCATAAATGTCTATCTAATATAAAAAATCAAAAATTTCATGGACCACCAGTCAAATATTTCTCAAATCCCCGTTAAGTAAAAGTTAGTGGGAACCGCTGCTTTAGGGCAATGAATAAATTATTTCAGTGCGCTTTAAGGATTTTACCGGCATATATGGGACCACACGGCGTATGATTATTATATATCGCTCATACGCAGAGTAGTCTTAAATGTTCTTTTATAGAGACATACATATTTTGGTTGAGCTATATTATTGTATGTATTGTGTTGTATTATGCTATTGGAGACAGAGTTGTTAAAATTAAATTTTGAAATAAAAGTTTTAGCAACTCTGTTTTTGAAAACGACAATACAATAGTTAGTACACATCGAAAACTCCTTTATTTATGATTAAATATGTTTTAAAAATTATGCACATACACTCACAATATTATTTCGTTAAAAACAACTTAAAATACATATTTAATTAATCGAAAATACAATCAAAAAGAGGACTACTGATTTTTTATTATATTCAACCCATTTTGTTGTTTATTTTTAATCATTTTTTAATAATCGACAGATGTAAAAACAATAGAAAGTCGTTTAAAATAACCATAAAATTTTTACTGACAAAAAGTTAGAAAAAAATACTTTTGTGGTTTGTTTTTCAAATTGAAAGTTTTTTTTATTTGTATGTAATTACAAAACAGAACACAACACATGCAGGTGTGTATATTTTTATTGGCTTTGTGTGTATGTATATTTGAATAAATTATTGTAATTTTTATTAAAATAATTTGGTATATATACAAACTATTTTGGTAAAAAAAAAACAAAAAGGAATTATATGAATTTCTATTTTTTGAAGCAGAAAACATAAAATTTTACATTAAACTGAAAATATCAACTCCTACTGAATGTCTGTAAATTTTTATAGTTTGTTTTTTAATGACTGATTCAAATAGTTAAAAAATAGATTTCTATGAATTTCAATTGATTCTTCATTTAAAAACAAACTTTACGTATTACTTTTTAAATAACCTACAATCGGTTACGGAAAATATATTGTGAGTGTACCTATACGAAATTTAAAATATTTAATTAAATTGAATAAGAATCCATTGAATAATTATCCATTTCACTAAAAATGAGATTTATATATTAAACTAAATTATATACAAAATATATATTGCAAAAAACCTAAAAAAATTATAAGATTTACTTCATACTTAATTTACAAAATTCATTAATATTAAAAACATTTATCATTGTCTTGTTACAGGAAGACAAACAACTCGTCTATGCAGAACTTGTATTAAAACCCGCCGAAAACAATGAACCTTTACCAACTAAAAGTTCAACAGAATATGCGGAAATAGTTTATGTAAAGAAGGATGACAACACAAAATAAACAAAAATAAAAAACATATTACTTAAGAGAAAATCTTTAAATTTTTTTGATTAAATAATATTAAAAAATTGAAAACAAAATCATAATAATTAAGACAGTTTTTAAAACTAAGTGTAAACTAAAAAAAAATAAAAACGTTTTATATATTAAATTTAATAAATTTTAAATTATAGTAATCTCGCATTTTCAAAATGACACTGGACGGCATCGAAATTTCTTTATAGAAAATCAAAAAAGATTCTTAGAGATTTTTCCATTTCTATTGAAACAAAAAAAAGATTTTCCTTAAAAATATTAATTAAATTTTTTGGTTTTAACAAAGTTTTATTATGAACAATGCATTTTTCTGAATAGCAGTCCAGTGTTATTAAGTAACAAAAACAAAGTAACAATTATAATTCTTATGTAGAAAATGCACAACCACAAAAATGAAACAAAATCAAATATAATTCTTATCATCACATAAAAAAGTATTTATTATGCTATAATATTAATTTTTTTTTAACAAGTAATATACAAATAAAGCCATAAAATTTAAATAATAAATTATTAAATAAAATATAGTTATATTCACAATATTTACTATTAGCCTTGGTATTGTGGCAAATATTTATAAAATATTATTTGGAAATTTTATTGATTAAAACTGTGCATTTATCACATTGCTGAGGATATTAGTATCCTATTGTGAATTAACCCAATGACAAATTTTATATATGAATTTTTTGGATTTTAATATAGTATTAGTTATTTAATTAGGATACATAATATATACATATTTTTACTATTTAATTTTTTTTTATTATTTTTACAATATCTTTTTCAACAGTTTCATATAATTACAACTTTTTGATCAATGTATTTTTTTTTTAATTTAATATATCGAGAGTTTATATTACATACCTTGAATGAACCAAAAGACATTTTTTTAGGATAGGCAAAAATAGATTAATGCGTAATTCTTAAAGTATGAACCAATGTATATTTTACAATGTTTGTTAAATATGATTAATATTTTACGTTATTCTCAGCGCTATGGTTGATAGAGGGTATTGCAATTAAAAAAATTAAATATATTTTTTTCTGATAGAGGGTATTGTATAAAAAAAAATACAAAAATTGCAATTGTATGTTTTTGTGAATGGTTTTTGAACATATCGTCAGCTTATTATTAATTTTTGTATGTAAAACCGCCAAGTAGATCAAATCATATATCAGATATTATACAAAATATCTAAAAGCCGGTTTGGGAATTTGAAAGAGAGTATTTATATTATATGTAATCCATTCCAATATTATGTATAATTCGTTCCTAAATAAGCTGACAACATAACAACTAAAGGAGAAAACAATTAAAATATATCAAGATAATTCGAATTAGACAATGCTAAATATTTTACTATTATTTTGACTACTCAATTGGTTGAATAACTCTATCGTATTCTTTATATCGGTTAGTTAAGTTGTTGGTTTCGTTATCAAAATTTACTTAAAATTTAATTCAAATTTTTGGCCCGTCTATGTCTATCATTGTAGTGTTTAAAAAAAAAATTAATTCAAATAAATTGCATCGATTCGTTTATTGAATACCGCATTATTAATATGACTGTTTCTCGTTCTCCTTTTGTTGTTTTGTTATAGACTGATAATATTGATTTTATTATAATATCAAACATTTTTAGCGGTAATTTAAAAATATTCAATGATTTACTTTTGTTTCAATATTTCCTCGCAATGCAGTTTTTGTTCTGTAATATTTCGTTATTTTTATATAACCTGCATGCCAAAATCCATTGCTTGAATGCTATTTCTTTAGTCATCCGGAAAACGTATTTTACGGGACATACTAATAAACAAACATTTAAATGTCTATGATATATTTAGGTATAGTTGAAAAAAAAAACAGTTGTAAGAAACAACTTTGTTTAATATATAGTAATAATACATTTTTAATATGTCGATAATCTCAATTTGGTTGATAGAGGATATTGCATTAAAAAATAAATTGTTAAGTCATATATAAAATATATTAAAAAAAGTACTAAAGTTAATTTTTCTCTCTAAAATTTTTGTCAAAGAAATAGCAATCATCAGTAGTCTTTTATCAAAAAATGATTTTCGAGAAATTGGTTCATAAAGAGTATTGAATATAAGGCCTCGATATACATTGGGGCGGCAACGTAAAATAAATTTTGGATTTTCACTAAAACCCGGGCGGAATATTATACCACATTATACCAAACTGATGTGGTGAAAATTTGAGCTAAATCGTAAAACTTTAAGCCATGCGCCTTTGAAGTCAAAATTTTGGAATTTTGAAACAAATCCAAGAAACTATATTGAGTTTACTTATATCTTGTGATATATCTTTTCTAATAAATGTTTGTATAATTTGTACAAAATCGCTCAAAGGATCTTCAAGACACCGTCTCTTAAGAAATATTGTCTTGACTAAAAGGAATGGTCCAATCCTAAGTAAAATACCCATAATAAGAAAATTTTCGGGCTAAAGCTTTGGACTAATTTTGGACATGAGTTGGTTGTAAAAAGTACCTTAAATTCCGATTACTCTTTTTCAAGCTAACCTACAGTACTTTTTTGTTAAATTTGGCTGAACTTAGAAAAAATCTCGGCTTTTCGAAATTTTCTCAATATCTCGCAAACTGTTTGAGCTATTTGACAAATGTTTTCTAATTCGTATTTGATTTGGCTCCATTTTCAATATGTGATTCTTGGGCTAAGAGGCACAATATTCCGCTCTAGTTCCGTTTAAATTGCTTACAAAAAAGGTTCACCATATATTTTATTGTCACCTTAATTAAAATACATACATAATTTTTTCCATCCATTTTTATTTTATTATTATTTTATACAAATAATTCTTGTAATTAATTTTGAGCATATATTATTATTATTGTGTAAGTTTAAGGGTTTTGTAAATTACATTTTTTGTACAAAACATTTTTTTGAAAGCATATTTTTTGTAATAAATCAAATTAAAATTTTAAATTAAACAAATCAAATTTTTGTATTTCTTTAACACTAAGGGAATTTAAAACATGCAAACCGTTTGGAATATCGAGGTTAGTATAAATAAATTCTTTGATTGTATGTAGCCTACCTACGAAACATTAATTTTATGTTATTGCTGTAAAATTAATTGTGCATAAGCTAATTTGTGTACAAACATTAATTGACCTTGGGCATAGTTTGACAATTAAATTGATAGACTACAACGCACACAGGTTCAAACTTGAAATCTAGTTGCCCAAAATTTAAAAAAAAGAGTTGTTTCAAAATTATAAACAAAAAATATATAACGACATGGACTTGATCATAGCCAAATTTTTTGTTTTGATAATAATTTCTTTAATGGCGCAGACACTTCGGCAAAAATAAGCATTTTTGTCTTACAGGATGACGCAAAAACATTAACATTATGTTTTATACATTTTTAAAAAGAAATGTTTATTTGGACCTTAAAGTTTTATTGATTAATTTTTTAAAGATTATATTGGTCAAGTAGCATTTCCAGCGTTCTCGTGAGAACTTCATGTGATAGGACCTCGCACTCTTATCGGATTTTTTCTTAGGGAGCTTCCGTAACTTTTTAAAGCCCAAAGAAAAAGTCTGGAGTGTTTATATCTAACAATCTTGCTGGGCATTACAAAGGTCCGAAACAAGACATTAAGTGAACGTGATACAAAAAATATCAAAAAAAATCGAGAGATCTTATTTTGTATTAACCAAAAAGTTTTAAGTTTGTAAACACAGCATATAATTAATTAATTAAATCAAAATTTTTTTTATCCCAAAATACTAAATAATACTATATAATTTTGCTAAACATTAACACGTAAATTTTTATAAAAGAAAAACACTATGCATTAGAAATTTAGGATTCAGATATATTTTAACTTTCAAAAAAAAAAATTATTAAAAACTTCTGTTGCATCATTATTGTTACTTCTGTCACCTTTTTTAAAAAAACAATCGCCAAAACAAACAATTTGGTTAAAATAAACATTTTTTTCATTTATTATAACCAATTTTTCATTTCACCGGAGTAACATTTGTTGATTAAACTTCTAATTTCAGCGCGTACCCACCGTGTAGTGATGGATACTGCAGTAATTTTTTAAAATACTGCTTTAATCAAACATTTTAGTTACCTTGATTTAACACAATACTAAATATCTTTAGTGTTTTGACTAATTTTGGGCTTTAAATCAATTCCTAAGAACCCATTTTTGGCACTATTTCGTCGCCTAGCAATATTTTAAATAGTTTGTAACATAAGTTAAAATAACAGAAAATGATCGTGTAAGAAACGATATTTCATTTAAAACCCGGTCTACTTACTTTTCATTTAAATCAAAACCATTTGACCATTTTTGTTATTTATTTTTTATTGTTGTTAAAAAAACTTCCGTAAGAAACAAATGATTAATCAGTTAAATAAATGTTAAATAAAAAAATTAATTATATAAAAATTTATTTAAAATTGTTTCCGTTTTTGAATTTTTGTTTGTTTTTTAATCTAGAATAGACACATTTTGTTTGAATGTGTATGTATGTGTGCTTATAAAAATTTTGTATTTGGAATTGGAATATTTTTGCATAAAAACAAACAATTTAAATAAAAAACAAATTGAAATTTTTTGAACATTTTTTTGACACGAACAACATAAAAAATTAAAATTTACAGTTATTAACAGACAAATAAATCACGAATTTCCGTTTTGTGGGTAATTTTTTATAAAATTTCAAACATATGAAAAAAACTAATTGAAACTGGAAAAAATCGGTAAATGACAGTAAATCATTTCGAACAAATGTATAAGAAAGTTAAAATAGATATTTCTTTGAAAAATAATTATATGCCCCTTTATTTTTAAATCGAATAGAAAAATGTTGTATTAAACTATAAATAGTAACTATAATAGTGTAGGTGGGGAAATTTTTGGCTCACATTTGGAAAATTAAGCGAGATAAAAAAAGTGGATAAAATTTTTGACCCTGCTGAGTATCTATCTATACATGCACTTAGTGGATATGGAGCAGTGCCGGCGGTTTTACAGAAAAATTACAAATGAGACTAGTTTTACCATTTTTTTTTTTCTTTAATTTAGGTTTGTTAAATTAACCAAAATGTGTGCTAAAATTAACAAATCTGAATTTAAGCCGAACAAAAAAAAAACTGGAACAGATTATGTTAAAGAAACAAATTTTTCCGTTGAGCCAACGACATATTTCTGCATGATCTGGAATTAGTGAGAATTCAAATCCGCGTGAAATTTAAATTTATGGCACCTTTAAGTTTTATTTGATTCGATTTCAACTTTACTGTATTCCATGACTACTGTACAATCATAATTCACTTAAGCTTTTAACGAAACTATAAAAATTGAGAAAAAAAATTATGAAATTTTCACTTTACACTCACAATATTATTTCGTTAAAAACAACTTAAAATACATATCAAATTAATAGCAAATACAATCAAAAAGAGCACTACTGATTTTTCATTATATTCAATCCATTTTGTTGTTTATTTTCAATCATTGTTTAATAATCGACAAAACTAAAAACAATAGAAAGTCGTTTAAAATAACCATCAAATTTTTACTGACAAAAAGATAGAAAAAACTACTTTTGTGGTTTGTTTTTCAAATTGAAAGTTTTTTTATTTGTATGTAATTACAAAACAGAAGACAACACATCCAGATGTATACATTTTTATTGGCTTTGTGTGTATGTATATTTGAATAATTTCTTGTAATTTTTATTGAAATAATTTTGTATATTTACAAACTATTTTGGTAAAAAAAACAAAAAGGAATTATATGAATTTCTATTTTTTATGAATTTCAATTGATTCTTCATTTAAAAACAAACTTTACGTATTACTTTTTAAATAAACTACAGTCGGTAACGGAAAATATATTGTGAGTGTATATGAACAAATTTTTAACCAGGTTAAAGAAAAATTTTAGAATTATATGAGCAGTATAGGGTTAAAAGATAATTTTCGAGTTCATATTTTACTTGAACTTTTTTGAGCAGAAAAATTTTAAGCAAAAAAGTTATAATTTCAATACTTTTTCTCTTCCAAAATATTATTTTGAACCCCTGTGCGCCGCCTACTCTTTAGGATATACATAGGTAATTAATGGATAAATCAAGATTAGACTTTAGCCTACAACATCAATATTATTGTAATTTCATTTTACGTACAATGTTGTTTTAATATGCATTAGTGTCACGTTCTTATTGACTTTGGCGTAGGTTAAATGTTTCCTTTGTTAGTGTTGTTTGTGAAATACAATGTTGCGATCATAATATAAGAAGGTGATGAGGTGAGGCTGTCATTCAAATGTCTTTTGCCTTAAATAGTTTTGTATCCTAAAGGACAAATGTTGCAATCAATTTATATGTACTGCTATGTAACAATATAACAATAAATTGTTGTAGCTGTTTGATTTTTAGTATTGTAGATGAATTTTAATAGCCATCATCAACACCGGAACAATTGTTCACACAGATGAGGAAAAAAAGACTCGTCTTATGTTTATTTGCTCAATATTATAATGAAATGTAAAAAGAACTAACTGAAGTTTATAGCTGTGAAGGTATAGCGTTATAATGTCATATGATTTACAATAAAAAAAAATAAAGTGAAAAGTAAAATTACAAAATAATATATAGGCTTGTATTAAGTTACCAGTAGAAGTATAGTTATTATACTACCTAGTTGAAAATATCTTAAAGACTTTTTCATGGCACTGCTTAAAATGGCTTAAAAATCCATTAAATAATGTATGTCATAGACTAAAATTTTTCATTACTATTGAAATTCCATTACCAATAGTTGACACTAATGCCAATGAAAAAAAATTTCGTTACTTTCTTATGCACAAGTGCATAAAAAATACTAATTATAATTGATTGAAACTCATTTGTTTACAAAAAAATTTATACGATTTGAAAATGATCAAAGTAGCTTTATACAAAAAATAATAAAACAAAATATAATATATGCAAATATTACAAATTAAATTAATTACAAATTAAATCTTAATACCCTAACCAAACACTAACAACGAAGGCTTTTGGCTCGTTGTAGCGAAAACAGACCAGAGCCTCTGGTGGGAATCGAACCCACGACCCCCGCACTGATAAGCTAGCACGCTAGTTGGTAGCCTACCGGGATAGTTGGTAGCGTGCATAAATAAATATTAACTTAGATATTAACACATAAAATTACGGTTAATAATGCTAATGCTTTTTTTCAATTGGTGCATTAATAATCGTAAAATTTAATAACATTATCCCAAATCAATGAAGTCAGATTCTTAAATCATTATCATTAATTCATACAATTTATTTCATTAAAACTATTATCAATGTAATGGTAATGAAGTATCATAAGACAGCTGTGCGGTAATATGGTGATATGCAATATGGTGAATATATCCTGCTGGAAAAGGACCTATCCCAGTACACGTCACGTAACCGGTTCATTGTAATAGGGACCGGTTACAGGAAATGTTTTCTTATATGAAACGGACAGGTCACTTTAACATGAGCTTGCCCTAGGAGGGGGTCAATTTCGCTATGTGATATGTTATGGGACTATCACAGGACCTATCCCAATTCCCAACTTCTTCTCGCCGGGTATGAATGTAGTTTAAAAGTGGTGAACAGTGTTTTTTGTGATTTCTGAATACACTGATAATCTTTATCCATTCATTAAATTAAAATTTGGTATAGGAACAACAATTGTGTCGATTAAAATTCTAGTGAGTAGCTTAATCCAAAATGGAGAGATAACGACAAATTTTGATATCCATATTGGCGTGAAGATTTTATGGTCTGTATAAAAAAATTGGACATGATTACGGCTTCTTTTAAAGAATTTAAAAATAAATACTTATTCTATGAAATATATTTTCCGTTACCGACTTTAGTTTATTTTAAAAGTAATACCTAAAGTTTGTCTTAAAGAATTAATTGAAACTCATAGAAATATATTTTTTAACAATTTGAATCAGTCATTCAAAAAATAAACTATAAAAATACAGATTTTCAGTAAAAGTTGCTATTTTTAGTTAATTGTAAAATTATATGTTTCTGTTTCTAAAAATAGAAATTCAAATAATTCATTTTCATTTTTTTTAAAGGGTGGTTAAATTTTGAGGGCCGATGTTGATTTTTAATAAAATACAAATTGCTTAGGAAATTATTGTAGTTTTTTTTATTATTATAATATGTTATGGTTCAATTATGTATGGAATAAAATATCGGCTAAATAGACACCGCGACCTCGGCGGCACACCTCCATCTGATGGTCTAAATTTTCGATGACGCTGAGGCATAATTGTGGTTCTATGCCGTTAATGTGCCGAATTATCTCACCCTTTAGCTCTTGAATTGTTGCTGGCTTGTCGACGTACATATTTTCTTTCAAAAAACCCCAAACAAAGAAGTCCAACGGTGTCAAATCACATGATCTTGGCGGCCAATTGACATCGCCAGCACGTGACATAACACGGCCATTGAATTTCTTGCCCAAAAGAGACATTGTTGCGTTAGCTGTATGGCAAGTGGCACCGTCCTGTTGAAACCACATATCTTGCACATCCATATCTTCCAATTCGGGCCATAAAAATTCGTTATCATCTCACGATAGCGAACACCATTCACAGTAACTGCCTGACCGGCCTCATTTTGGAAAACACTCTTTGTGGGTGAAGTGGTTTTTCGACAATCACTCTTGAATTATCATTCGCCCAAATGTGGCAATTCTGCTTATTGTCGAATCCACAGAGGTGAAAATGTGGCACATCACTGAAGATGATTTGCTTCGAAAATATATCATCCACTGTTGCCATTTCTTGCCAACATTCTGACCATTGACGACGTTTGGAATGGTTAAGAGGCTTTAGTTCTTGAGTCAATTGCACGTTGTGTAAATGCAAGTCTTTATGCATAATGTTCATCAACGACGAGCGTCAGAGGTGCAATTGTTGGGCACGACGACTAGTTGAGGTGGACGGCTCTTCAGCCACACTATCGCGAACAGCAGCAATATTTTCTGCAGTACGAGCAGTACGAGCATGCACTGGTTTTCACATTTCCTACAGACCCAGTTTGCTCAAATTTTTGCACGATTTTCCGATTGTACGCACATTTGGACGATTAAATTGACCGAAAATATCACGAAGTGCATGATATGCATTTTGATTTGAACACCCATTTTTATAATAAGCCTGAATAACTTTAACGCGTTGCTCGGTTGTGTATCTTTCCATGGTTCAAATTTAATAAGTCTGAAATTGAAAAATGTTAAATTAAATGCAGAAAAAAAAACTTGACGTTTAGATGTGGTTAACATTCATCATCGGCCCTTAAAATTTAACCACCCTTTATCAAAATAGTTTATTATTATTATCTTATATTTAACCTTTTTTCTAGAAAACAAAAAAATATTATAATAATTACTTGAGCCCGAGTATAACGGAGAAAACAACATGTATTTTTATAATTTTTTTTTTTTTTTTTGTATAAATTGAACAATTTTGGTCTCTTTCAATTTTAATATCATATTGTGCCTGTTAGGAAAACAACTAAACCACGTGAGTGATTACTAACAAGACAGAAATGTTGAAAAATATACGTTTTTATTAGCTTTTTTTGTTAAGGATTTGCCTATTGCTGAAGGCCCTAGCTTGTCTGAAACTTTTTGTTCTGAAGAGATCTTTTGCCGAATCGAAATACATGTATATATTTATCAACCTAGCTAAAAATCGTGAATTTACTATAATAATATCAATCAAAAAACCTCGTCGTATATGAAAAACGTAGAAAACAAAACACTTTAATAATATTTTTATTTATAAAAAACAAACCTTATGGTGTTATTCCGTGACTACCTTATAGGAAGCCTGGGGTCAAGTGTCTCTAAGTCACTACTTTTGTCGACTGATTTGGGTGACTTTTTGGTGACATAGTCAACAAAGCATCCACACCTTTTACATTCCCTTTTTTGGTGACATTGTCAGCAAATCGCACTATTTACATTCCTTTCTTTCTGCAAAGCTGTGCTTATTTTTGATTTTTTTTATTGTTGCATTTTTTTTAAAATACATGTACATTAGACCGTACCGCCTTATAGGAAAAAAAAAGTTTACCGTACACCCTCAAATATAAAGTATTTTAACAAGAAAATTTCGAAAAAGTTTTTTTTTTTGGCCGAACGTAGGGGTCGCCATTTTATATTTTTCGTTATATCTTCGCCATTTACCGTCGGATCTTAAAGTGTTGTATATCATTGTTTTTTGTCTCGCGGAGACCGATGTTTTCCTCGAAGGAGCTATTGACCTCAAGTATCCCGTTCTAGAATTAACCCCCCAGATCTCAGTTGCTACCACCTTAATGTACTAGCCTAATATTTTAGAATGAAAGCTCGCAAAAAAGCATAAACTTTTGCTAGGAAAGTATTCCAATAACTCCAGCGGAACTATTATTTTATTTTTTTTTTTTTAATTTTTTTGTTGCCGAATGTAGGGCATTTTTAATTCGGCAACAAAAAAAAATAAAAAAAAAAAAAATAGTTCCGCTGCAATTATGGGAATACTTTCCTAGCAAAAGTTTATTGCTTTTTTGCGAGCTTTCATTTTAAAATATTAGGGTATTACATAAAGGTGGTAGCAACTGAAATCTGGTGGGTTAATACTAGAACGGGTTACTTGAGGTCAATGGCTCCTTTGACGAAAACATCGGTCTCCGCGAGACAAAAAACATTGATATACAACACTTTAATATCCTACGGTAAATGGCGAAGATATAACGAAAAATATAAAATGGCGACCCCTACGTTCGGCAAAAAAAAAAATTTCGAAATTTTCTTGTTAAAATACTTTATATTTGAGGGTGTACGGTGAACTTTTTTTTTTGAGGTACGGTCTAATGTACATAGATGTGTGCTAAATTTAAATTTTTAATACAAATATAAAGAAAACTAAATTTCAAAGGTAAATTTACATTTAATTTTATGAAATTTTTAAAAAAATTTATTAAAAAAATATCTAATTTTCCAAAATAAATGCACTTTTTTAATCTTATTTTCCTTCCAAGTGTGGAAATCTAGTAAAAAGTTTCAAAAGCTTAGACTAGAATTACTAAAATGTACTAGTAAATCTTTGGTTCCAATGTCAACACGTAGTCAATAGTTGTGTAGATTCGCAATGACAAGCATATGTTAAATGTCTATAGCAGAAAGCGTTGGGGCATAATTAATCAGTACAGTTTCACTATCGACATTTCTTTCAGGGTATATACAAAAATATTTATCTAAATATAATTTTGATATTAGTGACTCAAGCTGTGCTAAATATATTTGAGTTGCATATTTGAATGTGACAAATTTTTATCTTGTTACAGAATAACTTCATTAATCTGACAAATATAAAAAGTTTAAACATAAAAATTATTTAACATAAAAATTATTTCAATACAAATTATAAAAAATTAATCACATATACATACAAACATACCCGGCAAAAAAAATGGTAGTCATTCTGTGACTATAGATTCTTCCATTGCTTCCTAAACTTCAGTTGGCATTCTTTTATGATTTTTTTGTGTTATTCTAAGGCACTTCCAAAAAATCATGTGTTCATATTTGAAATGCAGTGATCTGGATATAAACCCGATGCATATTTAAAATATCACTCTTCATTACTTCTATAGCATAAGTTATAGTATATTGTATATTTTTTTTTTTAATCTAAACCATTTATTCAAATTGAGAAAATAGTTTTGATGAAGTTTTTTAATTTTTTTATTAAATCATTTTTTATATTTTAGTTTAAAATTTCATGAGGGTTAGAATTTATGCAGTTTTGCAATTTTTATAAAAGTTTTGAAAAATCAAAAAAACAATTTTTTTTGACCTTTAATTGAAACTAGCTGGCCTGTTATTTGCATTTTTTCAGCCTTAAATATTTATGACGACGCAATCTGTGCATTTTTGCACAGAATTTACCAAAATAATTTTAAAATTGTGTAAAAATTATTTCTAATTGCCCAAAAATGTTTTAAAATTGTGCAAAAATTATTTAAAATTGTTCAAAAATATTTTAAAATTGTCTAAAAATATTTCAAAATTGTGCAACCAGTTCTTTACATATCCAAAACTATTTTATAATTTGTCTAAAAATTCATTAAAATTTTTGAAAAATGCTTTTTCACTAATGCAGAATTATTTATTTGTTTTAATAAAGAGTATTTGTATATCAATGCATAAATTTCGCTTCTTTAAACTTATTTTTCTGCATTCTTATGAATTAAATTTTCATCAAAGCTTTTAAGCTACAAAGTATATGATCATTTTCCACTCATGCATCAGAATATCTAATCATTGTATTACTATTGCTTCCTTAGAGTAAAGTATGAGTAATGCTAGTAGCTATATTTGAATACTTCCATCCTATGACACGCTAATGTTTGGTAGCTGAATTTTTGCTGGGTAGGAAACAAAAATATGGACCTATGTGTGTGTGTTTTATTTTGCAATTACACATACCAAAAGCTTTCAAACTTGAAAAACAAACTACAAAAAATATTTTTTTTCTGACGTATTGTCAGCTAAAACTTGATGATTATTTAAACGACTCGATTGTTTTTAATACTTTTGTCTCAATTATTAAACAACAAAATGTGTTGAATATAATTCAAAATCATAAGACCTCTTTTTAATAGCATTTTCGATTAATTTAGTAACCTTAATTTGGAAGAAGACCGGCCTAACTAAAACAAACTCAATTTTGAGTTAATGATGCAGAAATGTGTGTCACCCATAATCTCAAACATATCAAAAAATTGTAATGATATCTCCTTCTATAATTAAATGGCGACCAAAAGTGTTTTGCATTTTTTCAGCAGTTACTCTAACTTTAGGTCTGAATATAAACCGATTCTAACCAAATTATCCTAATAAATTTGGTTCATATTTACTTTGATTTAACACGGACAGACGGATGTACATCGATAAATCCACTCAGAATGTAATTCTGAGTTGATTTTTAGACTATAAGATGGACCTCCGCTCCATATTTTTGTTAGTTACAAACATTTGCACAAACTCATAATACTACTACCACGCTGTGGTGCAGGGTATAAAAAAATTATTAAATATGTCTAGCACCAATGCAGCAAACGGTTAAAACAAAACAAACAAAAACCTATACTAAAAAAAATTCATCAAAATTCATCAAAATTCATAATAGCTTGTGTGTGGGGTGTAAAGTTAAATAGAAAAATGTAATAGCAAATTGCAAAAAAAAAAAAATAAAAAAATCATACAATATAAGGAAAATTCCTCTTCTTTAGAGGAGAAGCAGTCACGATTTGTCTCTTTTTTTTTAATATGGCTGATATTAAATACCAACATTATGTCATTACTTTGCTGTCTGTCAACGGTAACAATTACGTACATATACGTATCTATGGTCAGGTAAAACATTAAATTCTACTTGCTCGAAAATTACATCAAGTAATTTTGCACATTTATTATTAGAAAAAAAATATTTTTCTTAGGAGAAGACATAAAAGAAGAATATAAAGCATTACATCTTGTCTTTGGAGTACATGTATGTACGCAGAGTTTTACGCAATAAACACTTGGATGATGTATAACTGTTCTTACTTAAAGAATTCACGTTACCCACTTAACCTAAAGAAACATGAAAAGTTTTTCTTTTTACTTTTCGTGTGTTTTTGGCAACCTACACCCTTGTGGCTCAAGGGTGATTTGTGCCTGAAAATGAATGGATGAGACATTATGAATATAAATCATCAATGAACCAGAAGAGAAAACCTACCTGGCTGACTCCTCAAATGAGCAGTACAAGAAAAAATTTTATAATCAACATTATACTTGCACTTGTATTTGAAAATATTAGGTGTATATTTATATTTTATAAAAATAAATGCTAAAATTGAAGTACATATTTCAGTATATTAATGGTTTGCTTTTTTGGTGACGATATTTGTTGTCATAAAAAATTTCCAAATCTTATTGATAATTAACATGGTACAAGTAATGTCTGTGTAGTTGTCATGATTTTTTTTTTTGAATGTTCTTTTGAGAGCCACGTTTTGGTTTGAAAAAAATAACATTAAGCAAAATTGAAGATGTATTTAAAATAACAATGTATTAAAGAATAAAAAAGGAATAAAATGCTTTACTAAGTGTTAATTATTTCTCTTGATTTTAAATAATAAACCTTACCTGCAAACATTTGAAAGATATCTTCCAAAGGCGATAAAAAAGCAATATCTTCCTGTTATCTTTTGAATGAAAAATATTAAAGCAATATTTCGTTTACATTTTTTTTTTATCAGTTTGAAGAAAATTGGCGATAAAAAAAGAAAATTTTAATTAAGGTATTATTTATCGCAGATAAGGTATTATTTATCGCAGAAGTATCTTTAAGATTCTGTTATTTTAACAATTGTATTAATATGTTATTATTTTGTTTATTCTCTCAATTAAAATAAAATTAAAAAGCATACAAAAAAAATTTTATCTTCATGGTGATCAAATATCGATTCTGTGACTATAACTTCTTTCATTGCTTCCTAAACTGCAGTTAACATTCTTTTATGATTTTTTGGTGTTATTCTAAGGCACTTCCAAAAGAATTCATATTTTCATATTTCATATTTGGATATAAACCCGATGCATATCTTAAAAAATCACTCTTCATTAAATAGGAAAACTTTGGTAATGGGTGCGATATTACCTTCATGCGTTACCTTGTAATGATAGCCCGTTACCTTTTTCATTATTTTCAAGCATAAAGTAATAAGTTACTGTTTATTGATTACGTAATATATGATTTATAAATGTAAAGTAATAATTGAAATATTTTTGAAAATCTATTTTTCAATACATTACTTTGTGCTTTTTTTATAAGCAAAAGGGTAATGTATGTTTGTTTTGACAACACTAGCGAAAAAACGAAACGCAACAATTCATTTAAGTTTAAAGCAATTAAAAAAAATTTGGGATAGTAACTCAGTGGTTCAATAACTCAGTGGGTAGAGTTCTTGGCTGGCAACCAGAGTTCCCTGGTTCGATTCCCATCATGACCACATTATTTTTAATTACAAATATTTTAAATAAAATATTTTTTTAAATAAAAATTCCTCTTTTTTAAAAATCTATTTTTAAACACATTACTTTTCCCATTCTCGTAACCATACAAGTAACCCCTTACATTATCACTTCTAAAGTAATGGGTAATACATTACTTTGAGGCTCATCACCTTTAAAATTCATCAGTGAAGTAAGGTGTAAAGTAATCCATGAGCCCCTATGGCTACACATTACTTTACACATTATTTGGTAATGTGTGGTCTCGCTGGGTACTTCTAAAGCATAGCAAATCGTATATTATTTGAATCTAAAGCATTTATTCAAATTGAGGAAATAGTTCTGATGAACTTTTTTGAACACTCCATTCTTTGCCTTAAACTAAGACGCATGTTAAACTTTTCAACAACCGCTGTAAAATTGATTTCTTCATACCTATCTGATAGAAGTCAGTCAGTAAACAATGGCTCTAAAAAATCTAACAGTTGCTCAGTATATAGAGGTGTGCCACAGGGTTCTATACTCGGCCCACTGAAAAAACTAAGTCACTTCTAACCACCTTACCACCAATCTTGATTGATAACTCTAAAATTGAAATAGCTGAAACTGCCAAAAACCTTAGTGTAATTTTTAACAAAAAACTCACATGGTCTGATCACATTAATGCTATATGTGGAAAAACATACGCAATGTTGAGAAATCTATGGTTGACGCAGTGTTACACTCCTTTTAAAATTCGCATGCTACTTGCCAAAATCTACATATTACCAACACTCTTGTGAACTATTTGGTAGCTGTGATACTTTGAATATGAAAGGACTTTATATAACATATAATAATATTGCCAGGTACGTGTTTGGCCGCGGCGGACGCAGTAGAATCTCTCATTACTCAAAACAAATTTGTAATGTGTCATTTAAAAATCTACTAAAATGCCGTACATTATTATTTTTACATAAAGTGGTTTACACAAAACAACCTGAGTATCTATACAAAAGGATTGTCTTTTCAAGATCTGAGGAAATAATATCAATACCACTTTTCATCGAAGGACTATATCTGAAAGACACTTCTTCTTGAATGCGATTCGACTTTGGCGCCAACTTCCTCCAAATATAAGCAATGCAATGCAGTTTAAATTAACAATTTTTAACCATTTAGAATAGAACAATAATATTCACAATTAAATTTTAATTTCACAATTTAAATTAGTTTTGTTTTTATTTAACAATATATGTTTTAATGTTTAAATTTCACTAATTTACATATCTTTAATTTATCTTTTAATAAATATTAAGTATTATTTAATTTTATTTTGCCAAAAACAAATTGTTACACTATCTTCCCAGTACTATAATATAAGACTAGTTCTTATTGTGCTTTATTGAACCAAGTAATAAATAAATAAATAAATAATTATACCTTCCACCATATATGGTGAGGGAATATATCAGTTTGTCATTCCGTTTGTATCATCTCGAAATATAGGTCTAAGACCCCATAAAGTATAAATATTCGTGATCCTTATGCAATTTTAAGTCGATTTAGCGATGTCTGTCTGTCTGTCTGTCTGTCTGTCTGTCTGTCTGTCTGTCTGTCTGTCTGTCTGTCTCTCTGTCTGTCTGTCTGTCTGTTTGTTGAAATGGCGATCACGACGCGAACACGCAAGCAGCGGTGCCTATTTTTACCTGGATTGTTGGACATCCTCCAAAAATCGGTCCAGCGGTTAAAAAGTTATGAGTGAAAATATGAAGATACCTCTAAATTTTCCATACAAATTGGTGTATTTTAGTACAATTTCATATATTTTCTCATATTTTTTCATCAGTCGCTTAGAAATTAATAATATTTTGTATTCACCTCAAATATTTTTCACCTCAAAAAATTTTTATCACCACTAAATTTTTTTTTCACCACAGAAAATTTTTTTCACCTCAAAAAATTTTTTTCACCTCCATAATTTTACTTCAAAAGTTTTTTTACATTATTTGTATCAAAAACAGTAGAGAACATTTTTTTTTGGATATTGGTGGAGGGTATTCAAAGATTCGGCACAGCCGAATTTAAGCCTTTTTTACTTGTTTTTTTATTAAATCATTTTTTATATTTTATTATTTGAATACTTCCATCCTATGACACGCCAATGTTAAACTCATTGATGAAACCATCATAAAAGAAGTAATGCCTTTGGCAGCTTAATTTTTGTTGGGGACATCTTCTTTTTGTCTTCCAAATGAATACTTAGCAATATCTTCTAGTTTTACCCCAAATGAATATTTGGCAATATGGACGATTTATGTTCCAAAAGTGTTGCTTTCGTATTATTTGGAAGTATCGCTTAGGATCAGAAAATTATTATTGCCGCAATAAGTTTTTTCTGCCAGGCACAATACGATTTCGAAACAATTTCGTATCGCAATGTTTCCAGGGTTAATACATTAGTTAATATTAGGTACTTTAGGTACTCTTTATTATAGTTGTATATGTTTACATAATATTTTTTAATACATAGTTTTATTCAAAAATCTGTTCGAGTTTAAGGGGAAATTTCACCACATAATTCTTTCTCGAAAAATGTATTCGAATGAAATGTATATTATAATAGATTATTTAACCTGATTTGCTTTAAGGTTTTCACACTGAGTACTTCTTTCCTGTTTCTTGTAAAAATTTTTGTTTGTTTACTATTTTCATATTTTGACTAGTTTTTCAATTCTTTTATTATTTTTTATTACATAGTTATAACAGAAATGTATTCATATGTTACACACAATAAGTATTTTATGTTGCGCTTACATAACCCTCTATATCTGTTTTGAGTATGTCACTAAAAGGTTTGTTTCTCTCCAATTTTATATCTATAATTACTTGAAAACTACTTTCTATACTTACCTGACTTTTCTTTACTTTTTGTAATACAAATACATTTTGAACGTTTGGGGCTGCTTTGTACGAAAGCTGTTTTCGTTTGTGGATTTAAACGGAATAAAAAATAGAGCAATTATATTGTACGCTCCGCTCTACCTCTTCTAACAAAACACAAAATTCATTTTTAAGCTTTTTTGACTATTTTATCATTTAAAAAATACGAAAATTTCAAATATTTTTACGACAAATATTTTTGTGAATGCTGCCAAGACTTGGATAAAACTAATTAATTGATGATTTCATTAACATTTCATTGATATCAATTGTAATAAATTAATTTTCATTACCATTTTTTTTAAATTATGATGATTTTAAGTGTTTGATTTCATTGACTAATGGTGAGGTTTTTTTTGTTAAATCCATTGTAATTAATGATTAATCAATTAAAAACAAAGAATTGCAATTGACAGGTAAGGGTTCTAAAAAACTTTAAAACGGAGTAAAGCAATTTAAGCATCACCTTTGTTTGTAAACTAATGCTTTTTTGAACAATTGTAATTAGTTTTTGAAGCATTAGTATGCTTTCATTAGTAAGATAAATGCTAATGCCAGAAAATTTCATTACCATTAAATAGAAATGATTTTTTTTTGTCATTACGAGTAGCATTATTCACCTAATGCTAATGAAATTTCAATGCCAATTAAAAAATCCCAAGTATGATGTATAACCACTTTGCAAATCCATAGCTACATTAATTTATACGGAATATTTATATAAAATTTGAAGAAAAAAACGATTCTTATATATTAAGTGCGACTAAGTAAAATCTTGGAAACAAATTTGTTGTAGAATTCTTTGTTTTACTTTTTTAACTGCACTCAAAAAAAAGACATGAACTAAAATGTAATCAAAAATTTCCTTCAAGATAGTTTATAAATTGTCCTCAATTTAAGTAAAATTTAATTAAAACTTAGAAAAATTTTCTTAAAAAGAATAAAAATTCCTGAATTTGAGAAAAAACGAAATAGTTTATATACTCAGAAATAGTTCATATTTTTCCTAAGTAATTTTTCTTCATTTTAGAAAAAAAAAACAAGTCAATTAAATAAAAATTTATTAATTTTAAGAAAAAACATCTTAAGAAAATTGCATACTCAAATGTAATAAAATTAAGTTTAGTTAAAAAAAAATTTTTTTTGGACATAATTTCTAAAAAATAATAAAATTTGGTATAGGATTTTTTTTTGTTGGAAAACGTTTAAATTATTTTTAGTATTTTATTCCAAAAAAAAAAAACAATAAATTAAAAACAAACTAGTTAATTTTCCTAATTTCCAAGAAAAAATATTATTAAATAAAATAAATTAAAATAACCATTTAAAAAAACTATCTTGCATGATTGTAATTTTTTGTTCGTGATCGTATGTGAGTCAAAAATCTCTCACGTGCCCATCTCTAATCTTTTAAAATTTTGTTAGCAAAAGGTAAAAAATTTCGAATTTGCGCTTTTATGTAATAAATTTGTTTATTGACTACAATACAAAATATCGCAGGCACATCTTATGCATTACGGCACAATGGCTTTCCTATAATTGACTTATTAAACTTTATATTTATCGAACGATTTTGTCACTTATTAATAAAAAAAAGTTTAAATTTGTATATGTCAAATAAAGTTTAAGCTAAAAATCCCATAAAATAAACTTATGAGTTTTCCATTTTGCAATAATAACAAGAAATGTAACTGTGATATTTTGTATTTTTGCAACAATTTCCTTAAATAAGTTAATTTAAGAAGACCCCTAGTGTTCCTTAGCGATAGATGCCGTGTGTCACGTAGGGCGTCCCTTTTTGTAGTTCTCTCAAGCAGAACCGTTAATTAACTGCGAAAAGGATCTGACTTTCTAACAATTTAATACGTTTCAGGATATCCTACAGTACATTTTTTTAATTTGTTTACCTTTTTGCTAATGAAATTTAATTTATATTTTAAATACATGAAATTAGTATAATTCAATTTAATTTAAAGGCAAAAATGTATAACAAAAAGCTTGTTAAGAGCAGTGTCCTCACAAAGCGGAAGTCCTCCGAAAGTGGGAAAATACTTGAGTGCAAAGTACTTTAAAATATGTGGTAAAATATATTACCTTTACCATAGAAGCAGGATAAGGATAATTTTCACTTAAAAGAAGTGCTATTTAACTTGTTGTTAGAAAATATTTTCCTATTTTTAGGGAAGTCCTAGTTTTTAGTAAAAAAAAATTATTTAATAAACTTAAATAATATAAAATTTTTCCTAAAACCAAGAAAACATTTCCTAACTAACAGTACAATTTTAGATGATGTATGAACTAATTAGGAGGAAATTTTACTGTTTCCTAATTAAAATTTACTTCTCACTAGTAAAATTTTTCTATAGTTTAGAAATTTCGACCAAATTTTAAGTAAAATTTGTTTCTTATTTTCAAGGAAAATTTTATTAAATATTGGTGAAAATTGTCTTTGACACCGTTTTCATTTCAATTTTTCCTCTAAATAAGTTATTTTTTCTAAATTCTAGTTCATTTTTTTTTTTGAGTGTGCATTTTAAAAATCTTCAAATCTTAAAGCTTTCGAATATCCTTTTCTAGAGGATATTATAATGTTTTTGTTTTAAATAAATCTTAAACAAACATATATCTGTATATTTTTTAAAACCAATTTTGATTAATCGATTAATAGTATAAAATTATTCGAATTATTCATTATACAAAATTTTAATAATTTTAACACTAAAGGCTCCTATCAAAACAACAAAATGCATATAATTTATTTATGTTTTTAATCTGATAGATTAACAGAAAAAATACAACATAAAAACAATAAACTTGTTATCAAATAAAACATTACAAAACATATAAAAATCAACAATAAAAACAAAACTAAAATTCTAAGCACGCCCGAATTAAAAAAAGCTAATTGTTCATGTTTTTGGCATTGTATGTTATCACAACAAGTTTTTTGATAATAATCCTGGCACAAACATGAAATATATATTTCAAATTATTTTTTATGTTTTAAATTATTTTCTATATCCTTAGTATAAGTTTACATCAATAGCACCTGTGCCATAATGGTATATATATATTTTTTTTTAGTTTTGAAAACTTTTTGAAAACTTAATCTACAACTAGTCAGTCGACTTACCTACAACTACAGCATTTTTTTTTCATATTCAGCTTTTTTGTCCAAATATTTTGAATGTTGTAACTCCATTTTTTTTTTTTTGTATATTTGTTGTTTTTAGGTTGATGTCAGTTCTAGTTGGCATTATTAATAAACTAGACGAGAATATATTGTTATATAAAAAAAGGTGTAGTATATTAGGGGTATAAGCAAAATTTAACCATTGCATCACTACTTCATCAATGGACACTACTTTTTGTATTCTTTGGATCCATTTGACATATTTCTTTATGTTAAGTATGCCATTAGAAAACTGTGTAAGTACACACAACTATTTACCAAGTAATTTCAAAAGCACACTCAGAAAAACAGTTAGTAAAAAAATTTGAAATCGGTTTTTAATCCAACTTTATTATTTTTGTACTGATTTTTAGTAAAAAAAAATATTATTTAGCAAATCTTTTCGCTATTTAAATTTTACAAATTACAGAGTTTTTACAGAATATTTACAAATTTTTGTTTCTAATTTCATAAATCATTTTCTAATTTTTTAAAAACCGATTTGCTAAAATTAGCAAAAAAAAATTACTAATTTTAAAAAAGTGGATATTGAAGCAAATGTTATTTCTAATTAAAACTTCCACCTACAAACTTAAATTGCCTGAAAATGTTACATAGATTAAAAAAATGTTTCGGAAGTGAATATACCGACTCATGTCTGAAAATAGGACATCCATTTAAAATAGCACTAAAGACTTTTATTAGTTCTAAAAATCAGCCCTAAAAACAATTAAAATTTGACCTTAAAAGTAAAAAAAAAATTGACTGAAATTAACAAATAAAAATAAAATGATTAATTCGTTAATGTTTTAACAATTCTTAAGATTTTTAAGCCTTTGATATTGTTTTTAATTTTGTATAAAATATTTTTTGAACAAAATAAATAAAAAAAATGTTGATGCTCGCTAAAAAAAATAAATTTTTTATTAATATTAATAATGTTTAGTAATTTTTTTGCTGATTTTAGCAAACAGATTTTAAATTACACTTTACAAAAAGTATACTAAAATTTAGTAACGGCTACTAATTTTTCTACTAATTTCATTGTACTACACGTCAGCAGACATGTGTTGCTAAGATTAGTAAAAAAATACCGCTGGGTTCAAATTAGCAAAATTTCCCGTAATAACAGCAAAATTTTCAGTTGCTATTACAGACTTTTTTTGGTGAGTGCAACATACCTTCGATGATCGCATTGTAATAACATAACATACAAGATAAGATACCCCGTAAGTTCTAATAAGTATATTAACATGTAATTGTGCCAAAATGTTTTTATAAATTTAAATTTCACAATTGTTATGCACAAATACCCACAAAATTTCGAATACAATGTGTGCACTTACATATTTCTCCAAAGGTATGTAAGTAAATAAAAGTAATACCTCTATTCTAAATGTATATTTTATATATTACTTCTGTACAACAATGATTGTTATTAAGAAAAACTTTTGTTTCAACTGACAAAATTTTGTTGGATCAACTTATTTTCTTGTTTTATTTTTAACAAGAAAGTTTATGTTGTTTTGTCCACTCACTGATTTTTTTAACTGATATTATCCGAGGGTTGTCTGTTCAAGATACAAACAGATGCAAATTTGTAATTCCAATTAATACGAATTTATATTATATTGTATTTATAACAAAATACGAAAAAAAATTTTGAATCGGAGATGGGACTTATACTTTCTAATTAGATATACAAGTTATTAAGAATATTTAAGGAAAAAAATTAGTTTTAATTATAAATTAAATAAAACATTTGAGGTTCTTAATTGTGGGCAAAATTTACTATAGTGGAATCTATGTATATCACCCAGAAATTTTATTTTATATAAAATATAATTTTAAAGGAATAATAACACAAAAATTTCTTAAATAAAAACTAAAAAGAGGAAAATTTGTGATTTGTACCAAATAAGTCAAAGGAACACCGTAATACTTTTAAGGTTTCAATAGTACCACAAAAAGTACTTAAGTACAAACTTTGTCATTCCTGGCCTCTACAGTGTTCAGATACAAATAATGTATAAAACTGGAAGTCAAATTATGAAGGTGAAAAATATTTTTAAGGTGAAAAAAATTTTGAGGTAAAAAAATTTTTTGAGGTGAAAAACTTTTTTTGTGTGAAAACATTTTTGTGGTGTAAAAAAATTTTTGAGGTGAAAAAAAATTTTTTGTGGCGAAAAAATTTTAGAGGTGAAAAATAATTGAGATGAATATAAAATATTATTTTCTTCTAAGCTACTGCTGAAGAATTCCAGATATATAATAATTACCAGTCGCTACTATAGAATTGTACTAAAATACACAAATTTGTATGGAAAATATAGAGGTACCTCCACATTTACAATCATAACTCTTTAACCGCTGGACCAATTTTGCTCATTTTCAATAGCAAACTGCTCGGAAGGATGTACATAAATCTTGCGTCTTCGCGCCGTGATCTCCATTTCAACAGACAGACAAACGGACATCACTAAATCGATTTAATATCGCGTAAGGATCAAGAATATATACACTCAGAGAAAAAAGTTAGTAGAAAAATTTGTAAATGGTTTTCAATTCCACTTTACTATTTTTGTACTGATTTTTAGTAAAAAAATATTATCTAGCAAATCTTTTTGATATTCACATCTTAGAAATTATAGAATTTTACAGAATATTTACAAATTTTTGTTGCCAATTTCAGAAATCATTTTTCAAATTTCTTGAAACCGATTAGGTAAAATTAGCAAAATAATTTACTAATTTTTAAAAAGTGGATATTGAAGGCAATGTTATTTCTATTTAAAACTTACACCTACAAACTTAAATTGTCTCAATATGTTACATAGATTAAAAAAATGCATCGGAAGTAAATAAATGTCTAAAAACAGGACATCCACTTAAAATAGCACTAAAAAGTTTTTTTAGTTCTAAAAATTAGCCCTAAAAACAATTAAAATGTTACCTTAAAAGTAAAAAAAAAAAATATTAAAAATATTTTTCAAAACAAAAATTATCAAATTAAAACAATGATGAATTCGTTTATTTTTACAATTTTTAAGCCTTTGATTTTTTCTTTTGAAAAATAAATAAAATAAAAAAAATTTTGCTGCTCGATAAAAAAAATAAATTTGAATTTTTGTACTAATGTTTAGTATTTTTTTTTTCTGACTTTAGCAAATAGATTTTAAATTGCACTTTACAAAGAATTTACTAAAATCAGCTGAGATTAGCAAAAATAGCGCTGGTCTCAAATTAGCAAAATTTCCTGTAATAAAAGCAAAATTTTCAGTTGTCATTACAGACTTTTTATGGTGAGTGTACTTTATCTGGTCTAAGACCTATATTTCGGAATCACAAACTGATATATACCCTCACTATAACTATATGGTGGAGGGTGTAAAAAGCGTTTAAATTCCCGAGTAAAAAAATTGATATGGCGTAATATTTAATTATATCCAATTTGATACGACTATTCTTTAACATCTGCTGTAATATCTAACTGATCTTATTTGATGGTACATCAAATTAGGTACAGCCATATATTTAAGGGTTTAGAAGAATCTAAATTGATCCGAAAAATAACAGATCAAATTAGATCCAGCGATATATTTGGAGATTTAGAAGGATTTAAATTGATACAAATGGCAGATCTAATTAGATACAGCAATATATTTGGGGATAAAGTAATATACAAATTTATCCGCAAAATGTCTGATCAAATTGTATAAGATTAGATCCAACAGTATAATATATTCGGAGACTAGTTTATTAAAAAACGTAAAAAAATAACTTAAAAAATAGTAAATTTCTAAAGAACTCGGTCGTGTTGTAAGCACTCAGTTACACACTGCTATATATAATCGCCAACTTTATTTTTCGTATAATTGTGTTATATAAATGTGATTGTTTCTTCGGGACTTATATACTCGTATAATACAATAATATATAAGGAAATTTGGGAAAAATATCATGTCTGAATTATATTATTATAATTCCTAGAAATAATAAACGAAAAACCTCGGAGTATATAAAAATTCCAAAATAAAAAACTGAAAATCAATTATATTTCCCGTCTATGCTCGTCTTAATGCACTTTTATAACTCAAACATATATATTTATTTTTCTTTATTCGATCTTCAATATTATATTATATTATTCATTTAAATTGAGTTTAAAATCTTTTTACAAAAAATAATGATTATTTATTATTTTCTTCCAATATTTCGTCCCCACATTGGGTGACTTCTTCAGGGAAAATGAAAAAAAAAAACATTTTTATATAAAAAACCCTATTTTTAAACTTAAAAATGGAAAACCAAATATGTCAAAATAAGGAAATATGGAATCAGGGGAAGATCTATAAAATTTAAATCAAATTCAATAAAACTTATTTGAATTTCAATGCGTAAAAAAAATGATTAAAACTGAGCAAAAACTTTCTCTTTTTGACCTTTGGGATACATATGTCCCAAATTGTATCAGTATCTTGTAAGAAATGGAGTAAACCAATTCCTAATATCACGATGCTTCTTAAAATTAAAGGACTGGACTATGTTCTTCCAAAATTTTGATCCTCTCAGTTGTCCAATGTGTTCCAAAAGTTATTCAAAACTATATATTTATTTATAAATTTGTGGTGATCCTATTGATTCTGAGACCATATTGCCCAAATGGTAAGTATTATTTGAAAACAACACTATCCTCTGTCGAATCAAACCACATTTAAGAAAATTGGTTACGAAATAGGCCAAATATGTGAAAAATTAGAAATGGGACATTTATCAACCATTGGTCATCAAAGGGTTAATTTATATATTTCCTTTTAGAAGAAAAGTGGATTAGATATTGGGATTCACAAAACTGGATCGCATTGCCTTGTCGTCTACTCAAAGTTAAATTATAGTTGGTTACTAGGAGTTAAAAAATAATGTGTTACTAAATTTCTTACGGAAAAATAAATAATAACCAATTATTAATATGCATACGCGTAACCCATTATTCTTTATTTTTTCGTAAGCTTGTACGTAAGCATAACAACTTACAATTTGGAACATATAAATTTTATAAAAAAAGTAAGAATTATAATGTGAAAACCTTCGAGTTTAGACTCAATATTTGGTAAGGTCTGTTTTTGTAATAAAAATGTAAAGGTAACTCAAATTTTTCGATAATATTAGCGTCTGGTGAATAATACATTTTGTCATTTCTTTTACCAGACACTTAGGTTGGATTAGTATTTTATATTCACCTCAAAAAATTCACCATTTTTCAACACTAAAAATAAATCTTTTTTCACCTCAATCAATTTTTATCACCATAAAAATTCTTTTCACATCCAACCAGTGTTGCCACTGACAACACAGAGAAAACATTCAAAGAAAGCAATTACCATCCATTACCACGTTTAAATTTTGGCCTTTTATAAAGTTTAATACCTTATAAAAATCAAAAAACAAATTAGTTTATGTTTTATATTTACAATTAGCCGCATAAAAGTACTTCAAGTAACTAGTTTTGCACCTTTGTTTGCATTCATGCAATTTTGAGTTTAAAATCTTTTTTGCATTCATGCAATTTTAACAGAAGGGTTGCGCTATTTTAAATATATATATTCTATTTGACTGCATATTTATATTTTTATAAAAGCAATAAACAACACCGTTTTTTACGGAATCAAGACTGATTAAAAACGGTGAAGTCCGTTTTAACGGACGTAGTGTTTTCGAAAACCCTATTATGCGGTCCGTTAATATTCCGTTTACGTACAAGCTTTGACGGATACGTGTTTTACGGACGTAAACGTGTCGCACAATCCGGATTCATGATTCCGTATGTGTTGAAAAATTCGTAAAAATGTTTTTTGTGAAGTTAAAAAATTTCTTGAATTCACATATATTCAAACATGTTAAACAAATACTTATCAATTGTGCATTTATTTAATGTTTTTTGTTTTTTTTACTACCAATATTTAAGTTTACTTAGCAATTGTTCAATTCAGAATCCTTGTTCTCATCGTAAGAATGCCGCCAATTAAAACAGTCATGTAAATTTGGTAATCCAGAGCTGATTAACATATTTTATACAACAAACTACATACTTTATAAAAAATTAACAGTGTTTTCAAATCAACGTAATAAAAACACATATATAAAACTCTTAACTGTTAAATAAAATTTAAAAACACAGAAAAAACAATTTATATTTTTGATTGCCAAAAAAGTTACCAAAATGAAAAAAAGTTTAAATCTTCACATTGGAAAAAAAAATAACCAATTTTGGTTAAAAATTACCAAAAACGGCAACACTGCATCTAACAACGTTTTCCACCATAAAAATTTTTTCACCTCGACAATGTTACCCCAATTTCAATTTATTTTATTTGCAACTAAAATACTGTGGGGGGTATAAAAAATTTAGTTAAACCGAATTTAATGCTTTTACTTGTTTTTATATATTTTCTGAAACTCCATCAAATAATAAATTCAACGACAACTTTTATAGCATAAATGCAATCAACATGATTTTACACTCAGAAAAAAAAGTTAGTAGAAAAATTTGTAAACGGTTTTCAATCCCACTTTACTGTTTTTGTACTGATTTTTAGTAAAAAAATTATTATTTAGGTTTACAAATTTTTGAAAACCGATTTGCTAAAATTAGCAAAAAAAATTACTAATTTTAAAAAAGTCGATATTGAAGGAAATGTTATTTCTTATAATTTAAACTTATACATACAAACTTAAATTGCCCTAAAATGTTACATAGGATTAAAAAAGGGATCGGAAGTGAAGATACCGACTCATGTCTAAAAAGAGGACATCCACTTAAAATAGTACTAAAAAGGTTTTTTAGTTCTAAAAATCAGCCCTAAAAACAATTAAATTTAACCTTAAAAGTAAAAAAAAATTGACTAAAATATTTTTCAAAACAGAAATTAATATATTAAAACAAAATGATAAATTCGATAATGTTTTAACAATTTTTAACATTTTTAAGCCTTTGATTCTTTTTCATTTTGTATAAAACATCTTTTAAAAATATCAAAATTTTTGATGCTCGATAAAAAAAAATCTAAAACTTTGTACTAATATTTTTTGCTGATTTTAGCAAACAGATTTTAAATTCCACTTTACAAAAAGTCTACTAAAATTTAGTAGCGGCTACTAATTTTTCTACTAATTTCATTGTACTACACGTCAGCAGACATGTGTTGCTAAGATTAGCAAAAAATACCGCTGGGCTCAAATTAGCAGAATTTCCCGTAATAACAGCAAAATTTTCAATTGCCATTGCAGACTTTTTTTGGTGAGTGTATTTTTACTGAATTACACCATTGTACAATAATTCGTTCTAGTTTTGTCCTTCCAAATTTTTCCACTAAAAAATAGCATTATAGTTATCTAAAACAAACCATAGCTGTACCTCGTACTTTTAAAGAAATCATGGTTCATATATATTTTAGTTTAAATGACAAACCAATGCGGTTACTGTTGTAATCCAGTTGACACGGATGATGTTTGACGATACAGAACTATTTTGCAAATGGCAGATTTTGTAGATGCAACCTGGATCTCAAAAAAAGGGCAATGCAACAGTTGTAATAAAGAAGAATACACAAATTATTTGTATATTAACCAAAAAAACAAAACATAAAGAAACATAAATAAGTTTGATGTTAGAGAGAAAAAAAATTTTGTAAAATGTTGAATGGTATTATAAAAGTTTAAGGAAAAAATAAAATTTTAAAACAACAGATTAAGGATGGTGTTTTTAAGGATATACACTCAAATAATTGTTAAGTAATGATATAGAAAAATTTAGAATGCTTAGAAATTGGCACCTTAAATTATTTCAAGTCACATTTTTCTTATTGCTGCAAAATCTAACAATTTCAGATAATGTTAAATAAATTTCCAATGTTGTTTTTTAGATTTGTAGCATAATTTCGTGGTTTTATTGCATAAAACAAAACAGAAAAATCTTAAGATGGAGTTTTACAATACAAACATATTAAAGTCGTTACCTAAAATTAAATAAAATAAACAATTTATGTTAAAATAAACAATTTATGGTTTTTTTGTTTTCAAATAACTAGTCAACCAACAGAGGCAAACAAACAGGCAGGCAGGCAAGCTTACAGGTCTGTAACAATCAGGCTGTAATACTTATTTATCTGGCCTAGTTTATCATTTATGAAAACAGCAATTCATTTATCATTTTCATTTTGACACTTGGCTGAAGCCATCTTCTTCAGATTATACTTATATAAACTAAACTTTCTTTCGTAAAATGTGTAACGTGTTGGCTTGTGTTTGTTTGTTTGGTTGGTCGTTTGTTTATTTATTTTATTTGGTTGAATTTTTGTAACTCTGGCGAAAGCTTGCTGTCAGCCTAAATATTTTACTAGTAATAATATCTCTAGACATTAAATAGATATGTTATTATTTATTGGATGCTGTTGTCAGACAGACATATGACCATTTTTATTTTCTCATTTCAAAACAAAAATATCAAACAAGCTAACAAACATAAATCTATTCAGTATTGTATGCACAAATATCTTTAAACATCACAAAATATAATCATACTTCTCATAATTATCATCAACCAAGTCATCCAAGTCGGTTATTGTTCTCATCGTCATCATCACTTGCATAAGATACATCAACAAAATTAATATTACACTGACTGACTGACTGACTTGTTTGTTTGGTAGTTATGAATACAATCATAGCCATCATCAACATTTTGAACATCATCTCAGACATACAAAAATATTCTCATTATATATATTATATAAACTAAGGTGTCTCTGAAATTATGAATTATAGAATTCGAATGTAAACACATCACAAAGGGTAAGAACTGGGGTATTTCTAAAGCAGTTGCAGTTGCCTGATTTATATTAAAAATGAAATAAAAACAAATATATTTTTGTCCGACTAAATCAAAAAGTTTTAAATTGGATAAAATGTGATTTATTACTGTTGTAGGATACTGTTCGACTGACTGTAAGCCATTTTAAAAAGCAAAGCTTTATTTTGTCCCAAATTTAGCGGGATGTTTTTTAATTATTGCAGTATTCTACGAAATTGTTTTTAATGCCGATGAATCTTTTTTACGAAATGAAATTGTTAAAATATTCGCAATTAATGATTTTTTGTTTATGTATTGTTGATCTGTTATTTTGTAAATGAATAGTATAAGTAGGATTTTATTTTATTTAATTATATTCTTTTTATATAAATTATTTTTATTGGTAAAAAACATGAAAATTTTATTAGTAAATAATAGATCAACAATACATAAAAAAATTCATTATTTAAATACACAGCAAAATATGCCCTAAGAAAAAAAAGTTTGTAGAAAAATTTGTAAACGGTTTTCAATACCACTTTACTATTTTTGTACTGATTTTTAGTAAAAAAAATAATTATTCAGCAAATCTTTTTGCTATTTACATTTTACAAATTACAGAGTTTTTACAGAATATTTACAAATTTTTAGTTGCTAATTTCAAAAATCATTTTACAAATTTTTAAAAACCGATTTGCTAAAATTAGCAAAAAAAAATTAATAATTTTAAAAAAGTGTATTTTGAAGGAAATGTTAATTCTAATTGAAACTTACACCTACAAACTTAAATTGCCTTAAAATGTTACATAGATTAAAAAAGGGATCGGAAGTGAATATACCGACTCATGTCTGAAAATAGACAATTCCACTCAAAATAGCACTAAAAAGTTTTTTTAGTTTTTAAAATCATCCCTAAAAACAATTAAAATTTGGCCTTAAAAGTAAAAAAAATATTGAATAAAATATATTTCAAAACAGAAATTGGCAAATAAAAACAAAATTATTAATTCGTTTATGTTTTAACAATTTTTAAGATTTTTAAGCCATTGATTTTGTTTTTAATTTTGTATAAAATATTTAAAAAAAAAAAGACAAAAATAATAAAATAAAATATAAATAAAATAAGAAAATCAAAAAAATAATTTTAAAATTTTATACTAATACTCACAATATTTAGTTTTTTGTTTTTTAAATTCCGCTTTACAAAAAGTTTACTAAAATTTAGTAGCGGCTACTAATTTTTCTACTAATTTCATTGTATTACACGTCATCAGACATGTGTTGCTAAGATTGGCCAAAAATACCGCTGGACTCAAATTAGCAAAATTTCCCGTAATAACAGCAAAATTTTCAGTTGCTATTACAGACTTTTTTTGGTGAGTGTAATTCAAAATATTGTCTAACCATTAACTATTAACATAGATTATGTTGTAGATTTAATATGGATTAGGACAAACATTTGAAATTCACGGCTTCATGTAAGCGTTGTTATTGGATGCTTTAAGAATTAAAGTTCATAAAAAACTGTTAAATATAGACAATAAATATAAATTGTTAAATTTCGTGGATGTAAGTATAATTGTGTGTTGTTTTCGAGCTTGTTAACTTGTTTCCAAACACCCAATATAAAATAGGCAATCATCAATAAGCAATGACCAAAGGGGTGAGCGTGGATACTGAGGAGGTTGGGTAGCGTCAACCGAAAATACTAAGCATTCTATCCTGCTGGCTCTGTGGAATTTTTCAATTTTTATTCTCTATAATTTACTAATAAAATTTTCATGTTTCTTTGCAATAAAAACAATTTATATAAAAAAAAAATATTCGCAATTTTCAGATTATTTCGCGGATTATATTTCTGATTATAAATCATATTTTAGGAATTTTACATTACCATTGAAATTTCAATACCATTAGTTGACACTAATGCAAATAAAACAAATTTCATTACTAATGAAATAGCACAAATGGATAAAAAAAACTAATTATAATTGATTGAAAAATCATTTGTTTACAAAAAATTTATATGATTTGAAAATTACACAAGTTTACAAATTCCGGTCAACTTTTGTATCAGAGCCGATAAGAATAAATCTTAACGTTATTTAAGGCGCTGAATTTGAATCCGGCTTTCGTTTTTCAAGGTTGGTTCTAGTTTTCGAGTTCTCGCATGTTGGTAGCACTGCACTGTCATAACGACAATCGGTTGGCATCGCTACAAAGATTATCTCACTTCTATTCTTACTGTTTTTTTTTTTTTTTTGTTGTTGTTTCAACAAAAGTCGATCCCAAGTATTTTTGTTATATGTACTAGTGGTCACTTAGACTAGAAGTATAATTTCAATTTTTAGTGCGAATGTTATGGAGAGAGCAATAAAATGATGTAGCTTACTGTTATTTTTGCTTGTCGGTCTAAATATAAAAAACTTACCAAAGTAAAAAACGTCCTAAAGTGCCAGCAGTTTCCAAGCTAGTTCGACGTACGAGAACATTTAGTTCATTACCGATACTACGACACAATATGTAAAATGTTTACCAAGATCAAATACAACAAGCATCAATGAAAAATTTGTGGCGATTTAAAGGTTTGAAAATAAAATCTAATTGAATTTTAAACAATGAAATATTTACATAATATTCCAATAGGTTATTGGTCTCTTAATGTGGATGCAATCTGGTTTAACGGAATTTTGCTGTTTTTAGTGCCTGTGGGAAAGTTATGCAACTGACCAATATTATTTGAAAAAGCATTGGCAAAATCGTACTAGTTTTGCACCAGGAAAACAAAACGTCTCTTCTACATCACTTGTGAATCCAGAGATCATTTCTCCGCCACCACTCAACCCTGAAGAAACGGTTTTTAGGTACTTCGCCAAGTTGTTTTACAAACTGGCAAGCGCCGAAATTAAAGAAGAAATATTTTACGGACCTGATATTCGAAACTCGATGGCCTATGGAAATTTTATAAAATATTTAACGCCCAATGCAGAAGCAGCTTGGGCATCATTTCAAGATGTTGTTCACAACTTTCTCGGTAACCGCAAATTTTCGGATTTCAAGCAAGTAATCGACAGTTTCCCTACGGGAAATGGACTAGTCACAGAGTTAGTCACGTGACCGGAACTTTGTGGTAGAAACCGGTCCTCGAGTTGGTTCTCTTATATGAAAGTAACCGCAACAGAACAGGTTAGAATTATCTTACACATTACTAGTCTCATGACCGGCTCAAATGTACATACCACAGGACTGAGGACAATGTGCTATGTTGCAGAACTTGTAGGGAATAAATAGTTCCGTGACATATCACTTGACTGTTGCAAGTGCACATGATACAGAGCAAACGAAAATTATTTGGCATGTAACCTGTCAAAATTTCTTCCGCGTGTTTCATATTAAGAACGTGTTTCTAAAAGATTCCATAAGGTCCAGTCACTGAATTTACCTGCAATATTTATTACAAAAGTTTTCACAATTTTTGCATTGTGCGAATAAAAATTGCAGATGCAATTTAAATTTACTCCTAATAAATCAATGTTTTTAAAAAAATAGAGTACTTTAAACAAATTACAAATTAATATTTCGCAAATCAAAAACGTTAGATCTTCTCGAATTAGTGCGAATTGTAAAAGAGTGAAAAATTATTTTTATATATTTTAATTTAATGAATTTTGAAATAAAATTTTACCACTGTTAAGGGAAAAGATTCGTCGATTAAAAATTTCAATAACAAATTTTGGATTTTTAGGGATAACATCCCTAAGTGTTTCTTAAAAAGCCCATAAGTGTTATGATACCTATTAGCCAGTCGTGGGCAGCTTGATTTGTCTGTCATTGACACTTCATCATGCGAATTGAATTCATTTTGAATTAATACAGTTATATGTCACTATCTAAACAGTTGCGTAATCACTTCTTTTTCAACTAGATTAGCGTTATGCCATCATTTCTGCAGTCAAAAAGTCGGTTCTGTTTAAATCAGTTCAGTATTATGTCAGCTTTGCAACAGTCGCGGCATTGGGGTTTTCGCCACCGATTGACATTCTTTTATATACTGGAAAATTTGTTGAACCAGTTCCGTGTTCTGTCATTATTTCAACTATAACAGTCCTAACTTCCTTAGTCCTCATTGGTGTTATGTTCATTTCTCTTTAGTTACATGATTTATCCAGAAATGTTCTGCCACCGTTTCAATTTTTGGGACACTGGTTATTTAACAGCAATTGCCACTTTTTCAGACACTGAATTATATTTTACACCAGCTTTGTGACATGTCCCTCACTTATCTATCACAGATGTATCACCTTGGATCAATCGACCCTTCATTTCCCGTAGGGTTGTTACAAAATTATCGCCAAATTGGAGCTCGAATGTCTCCCAAAATATATTTTCTTCATTTCCATCTCAAAAAACAGGTGATACTAGCGACGAGCAAGGAGAGCAACTACACCAAGATTTGGTGAAAATCGACAGATGATATCAAGGATATCATGATGAGCGGCTACTGTTGGACTCTAAAGATTGAAACAGATCCCAAAAAATACAAACAACTCAGTTATACTGCTCTTTATTTCTATATTTTCACTTTTTATTGAATAAAATGCACATTAATTGTTAAAATTTGTATAAAAAAAATTGTGCAAAATTATTTTATTCAATATCTTTAAAACTAGAAACAATCTTGAAAAACGCAGTGCAGGCCTTAAAAATAACTTTTAGTTGCTTTGAACCAAAACCGTGTATACTTGTGTTTTAAAAGTATCTTTATACAGAAAACTATAAAAAAAAAATATATATAAAATATACAAATACTAACACGCATAAATAAATATTAAGACATAAAATGACGGTTAATAATGTGAATGTTTTCTTTTAATTGATGCATTAGTAATGGTAATGAAATTAAAAAAATTGGCATTAATCAATGAAATCAAATCCTTAAATCGTTAACATTAATTCAAACAATGGTAATGAAATTTATTTCATTACAATTGTTGTCAATGTAATGGTAATTAAATCATCAATCAATTGGCCTAATCAATTAAAAAATTTTCTACAGAGTAACCGCATTTTCCAAATAAAAGTTCAAAATTTGTTTTGCAACAAATCAGGTACTTTAGATAAATTGCATTTAAGGTTAATCGTTTAACAGCATTCCTGCTAAACTGAATTCAAATATTCGTAAAATCTACACCACATGTTTATTTTAGATCACTGAAATCAAAGCCCCCAAACCTCACTGTATTTCACTCGCCAAGATTTTTTTATTGTACTCTTTCCTACACAAGGTGGCACAAAGTGTATCACTCAATCGGAAGGCGCAATAAATTTTGAAAATAACGTCAAAGAAGACATAGAGCAGGTCCATGTCGACAAGCCATGAAACGCAAGCTCAAGAACGCGGAATATATTGTAATTGTATGGTGCACCATTTACGCTTCAACAAAAAAGATTAAATTTATATACACAGAGGAAACGGATTCGTGATGATAACCGAATTTGTAGCTAATCGAATGGTAACCGAATTTTTCGGTTGTGGTAACAGATAACCAATTGAGATATGAGTAATTTGATTGTGACAGTAATTCGGTAGTCACAACCGAAAAATTTACTTCTTACTGAACCATTCGATTGGCAACAAATTAGGTTGTCAGCAAGAATCTGTTTTCTGGGTGTATAAAAAAGTTAAGAAATTCTTTGACCATATTGAAAAGGGGATAGAGGATTAAGGACAATAAATATGGCAAAACTGTAATTGCGCGACACGTTAAATCTTAAAACAGTTGTTGTTGCCCTCCAACTGTGTGCAATTTTTGTTTTTATATGAAGATTTGTCATATAAAAACGCTGAGGAAAAACGCAATAAAATAAAACTTATTTTAATTCCTTTTTTTCTAATGCTGTCAATTTTTAAATTTTTTCTCTCACCAACGTTACCATATGTTTGCATAATTTTGTAAACAAAAACGTATGGGCTATTTACCATTGTGAATACTTCAAGAAAAAGAAGAAGCAAATTTGGAGGAAAAAAAATTAAAAATTAATTAAAAATGGAAAAAAATTATATTTTCGAAAAAAATTACAGAAGAAGTTAAAAAATATGATTGTATTTATAGTTCACAATCTCCATTGTACAAAAACTTCCAATACAAATAAGGTTTGTGGGCTAGAATAGCAAATCAAGTTGGCTTAATAAATTAAGCAGAAACTTATATTGGGAAACGCTCATCCTAGTAGATAAGTGAATGTGTACCTCTTCGAACTCCTCAATTTGTTTCATCTCTTGAGAGATTTACTAATTATTACGAGGCCCACAATCATGTCCCAATGTTTTGTATCTACCACATCCAAATTACTTTTAAAGGCTTCTATTTGTTGATTTACCGACATTTCTTAATATATTTACAAAAAAAAATTGCAAAAGCTTGAAATACTATAAAATGAAAATAAACACACACAAATACATATGTAAATATTTTTTTTACAATTAATGCCGTCGAACGCATCATTTAAATTACATTCTCTCCCCGTAGCGTGAATCGTCGCCATCGCTGTAAAGTTCTGTTTAGCATCTGATAAAGAGTTGGCGAGCTTGTTGAAACTATTTTGACACAGCCCTATTATTTTATTTTACTTCGGTTGGATAAGTGATATGGCGTCACCAGAGGAGTGTGCTGCTATATGTGGTATAGAAAATTCGTTAATATTATTTTTTCTAAATCGGTGTTGCCGTTGCAAGGCCACAAAAAAAAACCTTTTGTATAACACCACAATGCATTTCACTCAAAGGTATAGAGTAAACCTTACTTAGAAACCTAAAGTAATATGTTTTAATAAAAAAAACGGGAGAGTGTTGTAGCACTCTCCCATGTTATTACAATTTTTGTTCTGTTAATTCATTTGCTATTACCCGGTAATATCAGTTTTTCTGGGTTAATACAGATGTTGTGTAGTCTATTCACAACGATTCAGGCCTAGGAAGAAAAATCAGATGAGGACTTTTTCGTCAAATATTTGTTTCAACGGGATATCCTAGTATACATGCATACTCATACATAGCAACTCATCTCATTTTTTGTTTAATATAAAACAAGTTAAAAAATAAAAGAACAAAGATGGCTTAAGACAAATGCAAATGTGTCCAGAATTTTCAATTATGACTAGAAACTATGATAATAATTTTTCATGCTCAAAATTATATGTTATGTATTTTCTTTTTCTCTTTAGCTCTACATCAGTTCATAAACATATTAAGTATAATAAGTTTCTGGTAATTCGGCTTGGTATCACTTACAGTACAAGTTAATTCTATTTTTAAGCGAATATAATCTCTTAGAGATTAAATATATTTCAGTGGTTAAAAAACCATAATATGATTTGACATCTTGACTACACTTGTTAATAAAAATTTTTTATCCAAAGTTGCTATTTTTTTATATAAATTTTTACCTACTTGGGGTGGAAGATTTTTTTATTATTATTATTTTTTTTTTTAATTATTCTAAAGACTAAACCTGCTGAAGATTTGTTAGTGAGTTGTATATAATATTTTATAATCTGACCATTTAAAACCGGAATATACCAATTACAAAAAGCCGCAAATATGTTTAAATTTATTCCATTTGCACTTAACACATTAATAACGTATGGTTTTAATTTTAATATAACTACACAACAAATTAATATTTCTTGAATAAAACTGTCTTCATATACCATCTAGTATTCTTATCTTATCTTGTCTTGTATTCTTATCTTGTCTAATCTTCAACTTTGGTAGCCAATATATAATCACAAAATTTTTTTTTAATCATTCATTATTAAATAATATATCAGCAAAGTGTGTTCATCGGATTTCTGACACCTCCTTACAAATTAAACTTATTCGTGTTTTCAATTCAAGTTGAGCGATAATTTAAAAGATCAGCCTAATAATAAAGTATCATATAGTCGATCATGATCAAATAAAATTGTGGTACTTGGTTTTTAATTTTCTTTGCAAGAATTATCTTGCAACACTTTATCCTAACGAGTCGGTGCAGACTATGGCACATTGTTATATTAGTCCATCTTTTTTTTAAATTTTTAACAAATATTACTGGGAGGGAATATTTATCATTTTAGACCATGTTTTAGTGAGTTTTTGTATTTTCCTTTTCTATTATTACACTTAAGCTCATCATTGTTATCGCTACCACTACTACCACTACTAACCATGTTCGTAGTCGTATATTATAACAAGTTGATATATTTTGGGCAATAAAAAAACAAAAAAAAAAACTGCCAACACGAGTTACACATATTCATTTTAGTTGAGCATTAAATTTAGTTGAATTTAGTTGGCTTGTTATATGTTCTGGATAAGACGAACACGACTTAAGGTTCATACTTGGAATTTGGCTTTAAATTTAATGCTACAGCAGAGGAGTTAGTAAGCATATATATATATATATCCGTATTGTCTGCTTTAGGAAATACTCGTATCTATACAAACTAACACATTACAAAGATAAAACAAACTTTCATATTCATATTGTATTTTATCTTTTAAAAATTGGTTTAGTAATTTATCTTGTTGTAAATTTAGATGTTATTAGAGTTTTACTTTTATTGCCAAATAAATCATACTAAATTTTTAGCTATATTTATTGGATGAGTTAGTGCAATTTTAAATGTAAATTTAAAGACAAGTGAAATTGTAAATTGAATAATTTTATGTGTTTTTGTTAAAAATACCATTTGTATTTCGATGACCTTTAAAAAACGATTTGTTAAGGATAATAATATATATTAATACTAATTATAATAGTTTTAGAATGGTTTAGTGAATGGTTTGTACTACTATATTTAACTTTTGTATTTACAAAATTAATTTATATGTATATTTTTTTAATTTGTACGTGCAGATGTGAATATAAAAATTGTTAAGAACAAGCACACAAACTAATGTCAGCATGTATGACCAAGGCGTATGATTAATTTTAATATGTGTATATTATCACTCATACGCACTGATATCCATTATAAAGAACTTATATCCGCACTAGGGTTATCATTCATATAAAAGTTATTTGTTAAATCGAATTAAGAATAATAATTCGAATAATTTGTGTCGGCTAAGCGAATAATTTTTGTTAGTTTTAAAATATTTTTTGTACTAAAAATCATTTTTAAATATTTTGAAATTCAAACACCCAAAAAACGGATTCCAAATTTGTTATCAAACAAATGTTTTGCTGGTGGAAAACAAATTTTTTAGTTGTCACAAACAATTGCACAACCAATCGCGGGTTGTCATCCGAATATATACTATTCAATTAATCGAACAAAGAAAAAAATTATTCGATAAATAAATCTCGTTAATTTTAAAAATATTCTTTGTACTAAAAATCATTTAAAAATATTTAGAAAATCAAAGACCCAGAAAATAGCTTCCTGCTGACAACCCAATTTGTTGGCAATCGAATGTTTAGGCTTTGGTAACCGAACTTTTTGATTGTCACAACCAATTGTGACCAAATGTTAAAATTCGAAATTTAAAAAAAAAAATATTGTATTTTCATATTCAAACCCGGGTATAACGAATCTCAAAATTTCCGAGAATGTTAAAAACGTTAAGTCGGACTGCAATAGTTGGTACACGACTTCACTGTAGTTTTTACAATAAATATTTTTCGAATTACCTTTTTATTCAAACTTTTTTTTTATTTTATTTTATTATGAGAAAGCTCTGCGCAAAGTGGGTGCCGCGCGAGCTCACTTTTGACCAAAAACAACGACGAGTTGATGCTTCGGTGCAGTGTTTGGAGATTTTCAAGTATAATAAACCCGAGTTTATGCATCGATATGTTACAATGGATGAAACTTGGATCCATCATTTCACTCCAAAGTCCAATCGAAAGTCATTCGAGTGGACTGCACGTGATGAACTAACTCCAAAGCGTGGAAAGATGCATCAGTCGGCTGGCAAGGTTATGGCGTCTTTTTTTTGGGATGCGCATGGAATAATTTTCATTGACTACTTTGTAAAACGAATGACCATCAACAGGGACAATTACATAGTGTTATTGGACCGTCTAAAGGACGAAACCGCCGAAAATCGGCCGCATTTTAAGAAAAAGAAAGTGCTGTTTCACCAAGACAACGCACCGTGTCGCAATTCAAAGAAAACGATGGCGAAAATCCATGAATTTGGCTTCTTGGGAAAATTACATTATAAGTTTAGTGGAATATGATATCGTTTTCAAATAATTAAATGATTGCTCTCATATTGGTTGTTAAACCAAAAAATACTTTTAATATTCACAAAAATGTTTTGTCTTATTAAGAGCTAATTGAAGTAATTTTGTTATTATGTTAACTTGTTTTACTAAACTGTTAAAAAATTAAAAAAAAAATATTTCGTTTTTTTTTGTTTTAATCAATTTTAATATTTCCAAATATTAATAATGAAAGGTAAATTACCTTATATGTAGATAACTTTTTGTTTTAAAAATCCTATTTCCTTTTTTTTAATAAACAACATAATTGCATAATAACACTATGCTGAAGAAAACATAGCAATGACAACAACAGAAGCAAAAAATCACATAAAAAAAACCTTGTATTCCAATTATTTTCAAAATTATCTCACCCATCTTACTTAATCCAGTCACTGTCATTGTTTGAGAACAAGTCTATATTTCGGATTTGGTTTTTTTGTTTTTGATAGAAGCCAAGCATTTTACTGGTTTGTTAGTTTATATTTTGTCTTTTTTGTTAGGTTTTCAATAATTTTTGGCGTCTGTAACGCTGTCAACAATGTTCCGGATTTGGCAAACAATACTAACTACATATTTTTAACAATTCTATTTTTGTTGTTTTTTTTTCAAACTATTTTGAAAAGCAATTGCTGACACCAAAAATCGACTCAAACAAACCACAACGAAGGAAAAAATATATAAACTTATGTATGTACGAGTATGTAGTTGTATGGAAAAAGTGCCCTTTGTTTGTTTATGTGTATGTAAGTAGATGTGTGTGTGTGTGTGAGTGTGTTCATAGAATAAAGAAGAAATATATGATTTCAGTTTTAGATGCCAAATAGGTTACTTACCAATAGAACAACAATAGCAGCAAAAACAACACTTCTATATGTTTATACGGTGGAATACTTACCAGCTATGACTACAACTCGTACAATTTTATGTACCCCGAAAAAAGAAACCTAAAAGTTTTAACTATGAAGTGTAGTAGTATACATAGTACAAATTGTGGTCTGCTTATAAAAAGGAAATTGTATACTACATATTCAATTTAAAAGCAAAGCCGAGCTATAACCCAACATAATTTTTTCCAAACACATTAAATTATTAACCCTTTACTAGAGATCATCATTATATAAAGGATTTTTAAATTTTAAGGGCCGAAGTTTATTTTAAATAAAGCACCAATTATTTAGGAAATTATTGTAATTTCTTTCTATCATGATAATATGGTATGGTTCAATTACGTATGTAACAAAATATCGGCCAAATAGCCGCCGCGACCTCGGCGGCACATCTCCATCCGATGGTCCAAATTTTCAATGACGCTGAGGCATAATTGAGGTTCTATGCCGTTAATGTGCCGAATTATGTCATTCTTTAGCTCTTGAATTGTTGCTTGCTTATTGACGTACACCTTTTCTTTCAAATAACCCCAAAGAAAGAAGTCCAAGGGTGTCAAATCACTTGATCTTGGCGGCCAATTGACATCGCCACTACGTGAGATAACACGGCCATTGAATTTGTCACGTAAAAGAGCCATTGTTTCGTTAGCTGTGTGGTAAATGGTTGAAACCACATATCGTCCAGGGTCATATCCTCAAGTCCTGGCCACAATAAGTTCGTTATCATCTCGCGATAGCGAACACCATTCACGGTAAATGTTGGCCGACCTCATGAGACACTATCGCGAACAACAGCAAAGTTTTCCGCAGAACGAACTGGGCGAGCATGCACAGGTGTTTTCACAGACCCGGTTTGCTGAAATTTGCCCACAATTCTCCCGATTGTACGAATATTTGGTCGATTATGCTGACCAAAAAAAATCACGAAGTGCACGAAATGCATTTTGATTTTAACGTCCTTTTTCATAATAAGCCTGAATAACTTTAACGCGTTGCTCGATTGTGTATCTTTCCACGGATTAAATTGAGTTAGTCTGAACTTGAGAAATGTCAAATGAAATGCAGAAAAAAACTTTACGTTTAGGTGTGGTTCAAATTCAACATCGGCCCTTAAAATTTAACCACCCTTTAGTTATAGTTATATATTAGTAAATAAAAACTAAAAAAGTACTAGATTATAAATGGCACACTTAATCCTTGACCTTTCGGCAATCTCCCAGTTGGGTCTTGCTAATAAGGTCGTCAATGTCATCAGCAAATATGGAAAGTATCAATATCGTGGAATCGGATACTCTTGGTGAGAATTCATGAGACCGTTTGTTAGCAAATTTCATCTTAAGTCAATAAATCAACCTGGGATAAGCTTTCATAAATTTTTTTTCTTCAAAATTTTTAGTAAAATAAGAGAAATTTACATTTAAAACTACCAGACGCGAATAATGTTGATGACCGTCATAACTGATCATAAAATTAATTTTATGGTTTATTTGATTTGTAAAAGCAAAATATTTATGATCTTAAACTGAAAAATATTTTTAGATATCAGCAATAAAAACGTCACTATTTTATTTATTTATTTTTATAAAATCCATCATATTTGGTGAGGGTATATATCAGTTTATCAGTCCGTTTGTAACATGTCGAAATATATATTTAAGGGTGTCCCAAGAAGAACGCAATTTTTAAATCTGGCAACATTCGAAGTGTCATTGTTTGACATTTGAACAATTGTTATTGTTTGCTAGTAGAAGGTACGAGGTAAGTAAAAATGGAGCGCTACACGAATGAACAACGCATTCTCATTGTGAAATTGTTTTACCAAAATGGTGAAAGTTTTGCGGCTACAGTTCGCAAATTGCGATCAATTTGGGGTCACGATAATGCTCCAAAAGAGTCAACTGTAAAGAGATTAATGGATAAATTTGCCGAAACTGGGTCTGTTAGTGATGTAAAGACAACAACGCGCCATCGACCAGGTCGATCGACCGAAAATGTCGCAGCTGTACGTGATGATGTCGCTCAAACTCCATCCACCTCAGTTCGACACCGAGCTCAGCAAATTGGTGTCTCCAAATCCACTTTGCAGCGAATTTTGACGAAAGATTTGCATCTTCATGCATACAAAGTTCAATTGACTCAGGAACTGAAGCCAGCTGACCATGGACAGCGAAGGGAGTTCGTTAATTGGGTATTGGAGAGACAACATGAAAATGCTGATTTTGCCGATAAAATCATCGTCAGTGACGAGGCCCATTTTCATCTTGATGGCTTCGTCAATAGGCAGAATTGTCGCATTTGGGGTGAGGAAAATCCTCGAGTGATTCACGAGAAGCAAATGCATCCTCAACGTGTCACTGTGTGGTGTGGTTTTTGGGCTGGAGGAATCATTGGACCTTTTTTTTGAAAATGAGGCAGGTCAAGCGCAAACAGTCAATGGTGTTCGGTATCGTGAAATGATAACCAGTTTTTTCTTGCCTAGAATTGAAGAAATGAATGTGGAGGGCATGTGGTTCCAACAAGACGGCGCCACATGTCATACAGCCAGAGAATCAATTCAATTGCTGCATCAGTCATTTCCCGGTCGTGTTATTTCGCGTTTTGGAGATCAGAATTGGCCGCCTAGATCGTGCGATTTAACACCATTAGATTTTTTTCTTTGGGGTTTTTTGAAGTCGATGGTTTACGCGAATAAGCCGACGACGACTCAAGCCTTAAAAGAGGAAATTGGACGCTGCATTAATGAAATACCGCAGCATTCATGCAAAACGGTCATTGAAAATTTCATTAAAAGATCGCGTGCATGCCAGCAAAGCCGCGGCGGCCATCTGCACGATATATTGTTCCATACATAACCTCATTCTGTCTACTTTACGATATAATAAAGTTTCACGATTTTTTTTTAAATATCTGTGTTTTATTTAAAATTTAAAAATTGCGTTATCAAGATATCTGCGGTTATAAAGATATCAGATGGTTTCTGTAAAAGACTGTTATCGAAGTTAGCGGTTAATTATTGCGCTGACGACGGTTTGTTTTTTGTTTAGTTAATTTTATAGTTATTTTTGTCAGTGTTTTTAAGATACTGTAAATTTTTTTAGTTAACAAATGAAAATAACTTTTAAAATTTTAATATATTTTTGTTTTTTTTTAATCATTTACGTGGTAAAATGCACTTTTTTGTAAAATTAATTATTTTTGTTGAGTAAAAAGCACATTACTTAATGAGACTTGGAAGCCAAACGCTTGTCACGTTCCTCAGCAGTGGTCAATTTAATACCCTTGCCCTTAGGCAAACTAATGTAACACTTTGCCAATGATGAAGACTTTTGTCAAGCGGGTAGCGAATACATGACCTTGGATGTCGTTAACGTGAACAATATTGAAGGAGCCGGGATTTCTTTTACGATTAACAAGAGTACCGACACGACTTAAATTTCTACCTCTAGTGATCATGCACAAGTTGTCGGAATCGAATATCAACTTGAACGGCATCGTTAGCCTTGATCAAAAGATCGGGGTAACGGATGGTAGATATAAGGATGACATAGATGGTGAAATGACCCTTAGATCAATAAAACGATCCTTATATCAATGCTGATAACATCCATGAAACCAGCTGGATAGGTAGGATCAGTGCGTACCGTTCCAGAGAACTTGTGGTTAAAGAACATATTCCAGAATAGATTTAAAGCTAACCTGTTTTTTTCAACTCAAAATTTTTTTCCAACTACAAAATTTGTTTTCACAGCCAAAAAAAAGTTTTTCATCTCAAAAAAATTTTTTAACCTCCATAAAAACCGTGAGAAAAATTTTTTTTTGGACTTTGGTGGAGGGTGTTCAAAGATTCGGCACAGCCGAATTTCAATTCGATTTTCAAAAACAAAATTAAAGACTTTTTAATAACTAACAGTTTTCACAAATTTTTGAGGAGATTTTTTCATTTTTTAAAAAAATTATTTTTTTAACATCTCAAAAATGATGCTGGTATACAATTCCATGCCAAAAACACAGCCAATGACCTGGAATTGTGTACAACATTTTATTGTTCAATCACCATTCCGAAAACAGCTTCAATAAGTTTCAATTTGTATTTTTCCCTCCATTTCAAAGATATTTAGATTTACTCATCGTTTACTATGTTATTTTATGTGAGTGACTAGGGAAGTATGTACATATGTACTGTATACCACATATAACTGGGCCTTAGTATGCATTCATGCAGATACTACGAATGTACAGTATCTATTAATAATATCACTTGATTTTAGACACAAATATTGCAAGATTTTTTTAGTATAATCTTTTTGCCATAACATAATTTTATATAAAACTTATTATAATGTTTTGCTTTCTACTGTATACATTTTATATTCTAGAGAGATGAGCATGTGTTCGATATGGTGTTGGATGTTTAACTTTATTTGGTTATTTTTTTTTTCTTCTTCTCTCATTTCGTTTGTTACTTTTTCATTTATGTATGCAGACATATACAAATAATGCCTTCGTTTGGGTAAATATTTATATTTGTATCCTGTCAAATTTATGGTTTTCCAAAAACTTAATGTTTTTGTTTTGATTTTGTTTCACAAAAAAAAAAAAATAAATGCAACTATAAACTTTACACGTTTGTTGGTGTGTATGTTTGTGGAGACCCAATGATATTCATGTGTATACATTTATTTTTAATAGTTGTATATTTAAACTATTCAACCGTTTTGTAGAGCATTGTAACTATGGCATAACTATAAAGAAAACACAAAAATTAGCAAAAATATACACTTAAAATAGTATGTCAGTAAAAATTCTGTCAAAATTATTTTAAATCGATTTGACTAATTCTGAACATTTTTTTTTGTTATAGCGGTTTAGCCAAAGATATTAGTTAATCTTCATTTATTATAATACTTTTTGTAGTTTTTTTTTCAACACTTTTATTAATTTTGAGTGTTTGTTTTCAAAATTACTTATAAATAATTTTTAGAAACCCATTTTTAAATTTTACTCGATTTATTGTCAAAATCAAATATTTTCACATGGGCCCTGTAGATGTTGCTACCAGTAAATCTGAAGTTTTAAAACAGTGCTTTTTCTTCCCCTCCTTATTGTCTTTAGTGTATATGGACCAGGTACGGAGAGGGTCCTGAAACCCCACTATATCCATAAACTTTACACATCAGTTTAATGCAAATAAAACTGCAGTTTTACTAATTTTTATTTTTAAACTCACAATATTATTTCGTTAAAAACAATCTAAAATACATATTAAATTATTCAGCCCATTTTGTTGTTTATTTTCAATCATTGTTTAATAATCCACAAAAGTAGTAAAAGCAATCGAAAGTCGTTTAAAATAATCATCAATTTTGACTGACAAAACGTTAGGAAAATCGATTTTTGTAGTTTGTTTTTCAAATTAAAAGTTTTTTTTTTGTACATATGTAATTAAAAACAAGTAAGAGCGGCTAAATTCGGCTATGCCGAATCTTATATACCCTTCACCATGGTTGGGAAAAAACTGAAGCTTAAGAGAAAATTAACCATTTAGTTTGGTGATAAAACTTGGACTCGGAAAGATTTATGGTTCCGGAAAATTGGTATTTAAAAAAAATATGTTTTGGGCATAACTTTTTTGTATCTGAACCGATATTTCCGAGTTTTTTGCAAATATGTTATACTAAAGATTTTCGATCTTTTGCTATATAAGACGTATCCATAGGTCATATTAAAGCTCTAAAATAATATATGAGAATAAAAAAGTATATGAGAAATAAAATAATATATGAAAAATAAAATGGTTTAAAAACTTTTTATAAATTCTTTTAAATCGGAGCAAAAAATAGAAATAAAACCATTTGTATTTTGTTTGTATCAGAGGGTTTTTATAAAAATTTTTATGTTTTTAGCTATTTATGGATTATTTAATTATTAATATAAAATTTTATTTAAATTAATTATTAAATGTTAAAAAAACAAAAAATAAACAAAAAAAAAAGTCTTAAGAAAATAAAAAATTTAATTGACTTGTGTAGGAATTGAACCCGCGTCTTAGAGAGAAAAAATATTTGTGACATAGCGTTTAGACAACTGAGCTATTAAGGTCATGTGGAATCATCGTTAATAGAATTAAATGAACAGTTTTCGTTCAATAAGGGTTTGTTTGGTTTTTATTTAAATGACAAATCTTTGTATTGGTTTGTTGTGTGTGTATAAAAGGTGAAGAGGTGAAACAAAAGAATTTCAACAAATTGATGTGTTTGTTATGCGTAATATTCAACATACACATAAAAACAAAGGGATTTTACAAAACCTGAAAAGATGAATTTTGGAATATCTTCCTCATCTAACTACAATAACCAAGAGGTGCTTTCTGTCGAGTCCAATAACAGAAGGAAGTGTAGTTTATATATGTGATCCTGATAAGTGCTAGATCAAAATGGAAAATTGGAAGAATCACGCAATTATTTTATGGGAAAGATAAAATGGCTTGATCTGCGGTTTGTTATTTGTTTAAGTAATTTTATAGTTATTTTTGTCAGTGTTTTTAAGACACTGTACATTTTTTTATTAAATTTTTAATATATTTTTGTTTTTTTTTAATCATTTACATGTAAAATTAATTATTTTTGTTAAATAAAAAGCACATTACTTAATGAAAGCCAAACGCATGTCACGTTCCTCAGCAGTAGTCAATTTAATACCCTTGCCCTTAGGCAAAATAATGTAACACTTATTGCCTTTGCCAATGATGAAGACATTTGTCAAGCGGGTAGCGAATACATGACCTTGGGTGTCCTTAAGGTGTACAATATTGAAGTAGCCGGGATTTCTTTTACGATTAACAACGGTAATATCTCAGCCATTTATCAACCGATCTGGCTGATTTTTAATAGCAAACAGAAATAGATCACATGTAACAGAAATATATAACAATCAAGTCCTCATCATGTCTGGGGTCTTCGGAAAACCCATTTCAACACACAGACGGACATCGTTAAATCAACTTTGCTCTTCATAAGGACCCAGAATATATATACTTTATAGGGTCTAAGATCAATATTGTAGAAATTACAAACGGAATGACAAACTTATAAATACCCTTCCACTAGTGGTGAAGGGTATACAAATATACCCTTCCACCTGTGGTGAAGAGTATAAAAAAACACAACACACTCATACGTTCATATTTTTCTTTTCTAAAAGATTAATTTCCCCAAAATAACTATTTATTCGGCTCAAAAAATCAGCAACCTGATTATATTTTTTCTTTATACAGTTCACCGTTAAATTTAAATCGCTTTGCCTTATAATCCACTTGTCTAGGAATTAAATCTCTACTCAAAGATTTTACAAATAACCACCTTAATGACTGATGATCGGAGAGAACTTCGAATTTACCACCATATAAATAGGGACGAAAATAATTTGTGGCCCACACAATTGCCATAAACTCCTTCTCGGTGGCTGAATAATTTCTCTCATGGTCATTTAAAGTTCTACTGGCGAAAAATGTTTTACATGCGAAAGATGTAGGCTGGCTGGCTTGCCGGCTGGATAGGCTAGCTGACTGGATGGCTGGCTGGGTGGCAGCCCAACTGCCTGCCACCAAAATATTTTAAACGCCGCCACCCAATTATAACGAACGCCGCTACCAAGATTTGTCTCACGCCGCAACCCAAATATTTACAACGCCGCTACCAAAATTTTTCAACTTAAATATGTTGAACGCCGTCAGCCAAATATTAAATTAAGTAGTGACTAACATGAGACTAGTTTTTGTAAGATAATTCTAACCTGTTCTGTTGCGCATTCACTTACACCAATGCAGTGATATAGCACCCTAAACAAGGTCAGCGATATGTCGCAAGCAGCTTAAAAGGTAGAAATTGCCACCTCCTATGACAAGCCTATGTTACTTTCATATTAGAGAACCAACTCGAGGAATGGTTTCTGCCAAAAAGTTCTGGTCACGTGACCTACTCTGTAACTGGTCCATTTCTCGTAGAGAAGTAACAAGTGCTATACTTATTATGCTGGCGCTACAGTTGACACCTGATAATTCAGAAATGCTCTCGGATATTTTAACAGCACCTTCAGTTAGATTTTTTTCACTTTTCGGACAAAGCATCGTATTTAAGTCCCATTAAGTTTGTTTGATATTTTAAATTTATGGATTTAACACAGTGATCGGCACTCATAGCACTCAGGGGCCGAACACAATCGGCAATTTGCATGTACACTACACGAATGTCAACAAATCTCACAGCTAAGGAATATGCCGCTTTTTTGAAGAAATAAAGTACACTCTAAAAATTTGTTTTTTTTTTTTTAATTATAGGTATTTTTTTTTAGTATAGGTATTTTTTTATTGTAGGTATTTATTTTGTTCTTCGTCTACATTTTAAATTAATAATGTGTATGTTAAGTGGGAACAATTTTTAGTTTTATTTTCTTGAAATATATTAAATGAGGCAGAGTGCCTTGTATGCAGTCAAAAAATTATTATTATCATTATTATGAATTATTCTTTATAATAGAGAAAAGAAAAACATCAACTATTTTAATTCAATTTAATTTATCAATAAATTCATTTATTAATTTATTCATTAATTTATCTAGAAAGATAAAATAATTTCTTACGGTGTAAAACACCAATACATTCATATTCTCTCTTTCTGCATTGTTGCTTCTATCAATAATTAAACCAATTTCACGAAACTCATTTTCCTTGTTATTAACTCCATTTTTAAAATAAATTTTAAGCGACGACTTTAAGTCAATTAAAATTTTAAAATTAATCGATTAATTGAACAAAAAAAAAATTATGTAGAGTAATACACAATTTTTTGTTGTTCTAACAATTTAATTTAAAAAGGCGACCAAAAATAAGTTCAGTAACACTTTAAATATGTATATGTTTAAAAAATGTATTATTTGATATCGTGTTTTCAAAAAATTCTTAATTTTTCTGTCTTTTCGTATTAATATTTTAAAGAAAAAAACTTTTTGATTAAATTTGCTAAAATGTTTTCTAAAATATTTGGCTCTATAGGCTTCTGACACGCTTATATATTTATTTGAAAAGTTATTTAGTTCCCATTAAATAATAAGCGTGACTATTTACATTGTACAATAATGGCTTTTCTTGGGATATTATAAATACTTTTGTGTTATATGAACCTTTAAAACATCTTTAAAAAACAAAGTTTTGAATTATTTTTGTAATTTTTACCAATTTTTATTAATCGTATTAAATTATTTTTTATTCCAAATTTTATGTATTTTAAATTACTCAAAGAATTATTTGAAAAAATTTTTCGATTAATCGAATAACGATAATCCAATTGAAAACCCTAGCCAATAGACACATTATTTTGAGTACATGAATAATTTTAATAACTTTGTGAAAGTACATATAAAACTTCAGTTTTACAAACTTTGTTCTTAAAGTTTAACTTTTATACATTTAATACAAAATATTGTTAGAAAAAACATGAATTTGTTTAGTTAAATTTAACCATTTTTTTTTTTTTTATTAAGCACAGACTTATTATTTTGAGTGTATTTGTAACTCTTTTTACAGTAGAATTGCTAGATGCGTCTACTATAAATGAGCTTGTCTATAGACACTGGCAAATAACCAAAGTAATTGAAAAATGGAAATCAAAAAAATCAACTATAAAATTTTTTTATAATAAATAATTCAGTAAAAAGATTTAAATATTTTAAAATCCTTAAATTAAACTGAGATATAAAACTTTTAATAACTCTTGCGAATTTTTTTTATTATATCGTCATATTTAAAAACAGTATTGTTAAAATTTTTATTTCACTATAACGACAATTTTCTGTTGAGTTTTCTTTTGTCACTAAACATAGGTACAAATATTGGATCGTCTGGAACTCTGTTTCCAATAGCATAACACAATACAAATAACACTTAGCACTTCCCTTTTGAACAACATAATTGAACGTATTTTTTTTTTTTTTTAATTAAATTTAAACAAGACTGTACAACACTTAGTGTTGAAATATTCGAAGTAGATTCGCATTTTCTTTAACGTATTTAATACTAATTAAATACAACTAATAATTTTTGTATTATCTTTAAATGACATACATCACATGCTTTGTATTATTACTATCCTATATTATCTTATGTATCTAATAACCAAAAAGAAATGTAAAATGCAATTCATACTAAAAATCAAAATGTCACTCTTCTTGTAACTTTCGATTAATAAAGACCTAAATTATATTTTTTTGAACTTTATATAACCAACAGGTTATGGGCCCAGGTCCCGCTATTTAAAAAAAAATTAAAGTTAAATGGTCAACAAGTTTTTCATTTTTTAATAAAGTAAATTTTTAAGGATTTCGGTTATTCATTAAAAAATAGTAATAATAACTATGGCGAATACGGTTGTGAGAATAGAGCCATTAAATGCTCACAACTATGATACATGGAAATTACACATGAAAGCTGTTCTTATTAAAAATGATTTGTGGGGCTATGCAGATGGTACAATTATATCTGCAGAAGAAAATTTAGCAAAATGGTCAGTAAGTGACCAAAAAGCGTGCGCTGACATAATGCTGTCGGTAGCCCCATCTGAACTGGGATAAATATCGGATTGTAAAACATCACGTGATATATGGGATAAGTTGCGGTCAACATTTCAGTCCAAAGGTCCAGCTAGGAAAGCTACTTTACTTAAGAGGGTCGCATTAGCCAGAATTAAGGAAGGTGATAATGCTCGTGAACATGTAAATGATTTTTTTGATGCCGTCGGCAAACTTAAAGAAATAAACGTGGCAATTGGCGACGATCTATTCGCTATTTTACTTCTTTACAGTTTGCCCGAATCATTTGAAACATTTCGTTGTGCTCTTGAAACAAGAGACGAATTACCAGCACCAGAATTGCTAAGAGTAAAAATTATTGAAGAAGAGCAATCTCGTAAGTCAAAAAATGAAAGAGATGAGCAAAGTGCATTATACGTACAAAAGAAAAGCAATCATAGCAAGTACAACACAAAAGAGCACATCGGTGAAAAGGCTAAAAAAACCAGGGTTTTTACAGGTGTGGTAAGTTTGGTCATTACGCAAGAACATGTAGATCATAACAAAATAGACAACCACAAAAGACTTTTGAAAAATCCCTGTTTAATTCTACTGATGCTGCTCTTACCTGCGTCGACGTCAACACTTGGGTCTTGGACAGCGGTTGCACTGCACACATGACTGCAAATAGAGAATATTTTACAAACATGAGAGAAGCAAACAAAGCTTTGTGTTTGGCTAATGGTGAAAAAAGTAAAATATCAGGAATAGACGACATTAGGATAAATGTCATTGAGAAAGGCCGTGAACAAATAATTAATGTGAAAGAAGTGATGTTTGTTCAATATTTAAAAACAAATCTTTTATCTATATCCATAATGGTTGATAAAGGCTATGAAATAGTTTTTAAATCAGATGCAGCCTACATAATAGAAAATAATAAAATTTTGTGTAAAGCCAATCGTATAGGAAATTTATATTTCTTGAAAACCGAAGTCAATCAAACAAATTTGGTCAAAGAAAAATTCAATGAAATTGACAAGTTTGTGGGCCAATGCGTGTAGCTTCTCACGCCAACAGTAAATATTTTGTCACTTTCATAGATGACTACTCCCGGTATTGTGAGGTATATTTCATGAGACGTAAATCCGAAGTGTTTGATGCTTTTAAAAGGTTCAAAAGTTCAGCAGAGTTGTCGACTGGCAAGAAGATAAAATTTTTGCAGTCGGACAATGGCACGGAATATATTAACAAACAATTTAATATGTTTTTGAACGAAGCTGGTATAAAAAGAAGACTGAGCGCTCCCCATACACCCCAGCAAAACGGTATATCAGAGCGAAAAAATAGGACCCTTCTGGACATGGCCCGCTGCATGATAAGAGAAGCAGGTTTGCCACCGATGTTTTGGGCTGAGGCTATCAATGCGGCTTGCTATACCAGGAACCGATGTCCCACCAAATTATTGAAAAGCAACCTGCCAATAACTTTGTGGTCTGGTAAGAAACCCTCCCTTAAACATATGAGACCTTTTGGTACTCGAACTTTTGTTTTGATAAAAGATAAACCAAAATCTAAATTTGACTCTCGTTCAGAAGAATGTATTCAAATGAAGCAAAGGCATACCGCTTGTGGTCCTTGGAGAGACGCAAAATGATAGTAATTCGTGACGTCAAATTTACAGAAAAGTTTTATGGGGACAAAAGCGCTTATAATATCGATTTCAACTCCGTCGATTCCAATAAAGAAGAAGAACCTTTCTTAATTGACCAAGAATTGTCCACCGACCACAAAGTTGAAAAAGCTGATGGCCAAAATAAAACTATAGATGAGCAACATGATGAAGCTACAAATGCGCAACGAGCCGAGCCCTTAGCAGAACAACAAGAAGAAAACTCATCGGAAGAAGAGGAAGAAACCCCAAAAAACAAAGGCGGACGGCCAAGAATTTTAAGATCCGGTTTACGAGGGCGACCAAAGAAAATACCACCAAATGTCAATGCACAAGAAGTGCTCGATGAAGAATTCGAAGATTGTGAATTTGTCAATTTTACCATCACCAACGATCCAGCTACATACGAAGAGGCAATGCGTACAACAGAAAGCAAGAATTGGCAGTTGGCTATTGAGGACGAATTCATAGCTCAGATTCTGAACGATACTTGGAAAGTTGTTGAAAGGCCAACAAACAGAAAGGTAATTGGCAACAGTTTTGTATTTCGAACTAAAGATGGAAATAAAAAGAAGGTACGACTCGTAGCTAAAGGATGCTCCCAACGTCCAGGGGAGGATTTTACAAATACTTATTCGCCGGTTGTAAGATCATCCACGATACGTTTATTATCAGCCTTAACGGTAGAAAGAGAGCTAGAGCTCCATCAAATGGATTTTGTCACCGCCTATTTAAATGGAGACTTAGACGAAAAAGTTTTTATGGAAAACCCAGAGTGTATGGAAGAAATCCTCGAAAAAATAACAAGTGGTCAAGCAGTGGGTACCAGTGCCGAAAAGGGCATAAAGGCTAAAGAGAAATCAAAAATATGGTTACGCAATATGGAAAGCATTTCGAACCCAGTTTGTAGACTAGATAAGGCATTATATGGTTTACGTCAATCAGGATTGCAATGGTATCAAAAATTAGTTCAAACACTAAATCAACTAAATTTTAAAGCTTCACAACAAGATCCTTGTTTGTTCATCAGCAACACAGACGATAAAATAATGCTACTTACGGTATACGTAGATGACTTGTTGCTTGCAACAAATGATTCAAGCTGGTTACAACATATTAAGAAAACTCTGGCTGAATCTTTTGAAATGAAAGATCTCGGAAAAGTCAACAAATGTTTGGGGATTAAGTTTAAACAAACAAAAATACAATTTTTCTTACTCAACAAGAATATACTGAATCGATTTTGGAGCGATTTGGAATGGAGGATTCAAAACCAGTCAAGACCCCTTTGGAACAAAACTGTAAATTGGAAAAACCCACAACAACAGATGTTAATTCTATGCTCAAATACCCCTATCAAAGTTTAATTGGAGCGCTTATGTACTTAGCCGTGACTACCCGCCCGGACATATCATATACGGTAAATTTTTTTAGTCAATTTAATTCTAATTACAGCTCTGAACACTGGCAAGCAGCTAAAAGGGTTTTACGCTACTTGAGAGGCACGACTGATTATGGCATTAAATTTGAGAAAAACGGAGTCGACCTCTATGGTGTAGTAGATGCCGACTGGGGGTCCAACTTAACAGATAGAAGGTCGTACTCTGGTTATGCGTACATAATGTGCAATGGTGCAATTAGCTGGGAAGCACGAAAGCAGCGAACTGTGGCGCTATCTAGTACTGAGTCTGAACTTCTAGCTATCACAGAGGCCACAAAGGAAGCCATATATCTAACTCGAATCATGGAAGAAGTTGGAATTGAGATGAATGAAATAAAAGTCTACAACGACAGTCAAAGTGCTCACAAACTGATTGAGTCAACAGGTTATCACTCCCGCACAAAGCACCGATTTCTACAACAACAAATGCAGCTTGGCAAAATTAATCTGCTTTTAAGCCAACTGATGATATGGCAGCTGACGTTCTAACAAAAGGTTTAGGTGTTAGCAAGCATAATAAACACATCCTGGAATTAGAAGTCACCAAAGATGAACTTATATAAGGCTCACTTCTTCGAGGGGAGGTGTTGAAATATTCGAAGTAGATTCGCCTTTTCTTTAACGTATTTAATACTAATTAAATACAACTAATAATTTTTGTATTATCTTTAAATGACATACAACACATGCTTTGTATTATTACTATCCTATATTATCTTATGTATCTAATAACCAAAAAGAAATGTAAAATGCAATTCATACTAAAAATCAAAATGTCACTCTTCTTGTAACTTTCGATTAATAAAGACCTGAATTATATTTTTTTGAACTTTATATAACCAACACTTAGCAGATCCCTTGTAAACAACCCTAATATTTTTTTAAAAGTTTTATTGAAAATTGTTAACACATTGGACATTTTACGATTTGGGTATTATGACCGGTAAATGAAGGCTCACCAGCCGCCAAAAACGCCCATTGATATTAAGTCTAGAAATATTTTGAGTGTGAAATGCTAAAGTTTTTTGGATATTTTTCTCTTTTAAAAAATCCGTATTCCCACAGAAAAATATGTACAAGTTTTTTAAGCGGAGATGCTTACACTCACCAGTCTGTAATGGTAACTGAACATTTTGCTGTTATTACGGGAAATTTTGCTAATTTGGGACCAGAGGTAGTTTTTGCTAATCTGCTGACGTGTAGTACAATGAAATAAGTAGAAAAATTAGTAGCCGCTACTAAATTTTAGTAAACTTTTTGCTAAATTTAGCAAAAAAAAAATACAAAATATTATTAATATTAGTACAAAATTTACAATTTATTTTTTTTATATAGCATCAAAATTTTTTTATTTTATTTATTTTTTTCAAAAAATATTTTATACAAAATTAAAAAAAAAAAATCAATGGCTTAAAAATCTTAAAAATTATGTAACTTTATTGGATCTTATTTTAATATTAATATCAAAATAAAATAAGAATTTTTATAAAAAAAAGATCATTAGCTTGAAAATTAGATATTAATCTTAAAAATTGTTAAAACATAAACGAATTTATCATTTTGTTTTAATTTGGTAATTTCTGTTTGTTTTTTTTTAATTTTAAGGTCAATCTTTAATTTTTTTAGGGCTGATTTTTAGAACAAAAAAAAATTATTAGTGCTATTTTAAGTGGATGTCCTATTTTTAAACATGAGTAGGTATATTCACTTCCGATCCCTTTTATTTAATATATGTAACATTTTAAGGCAATTTAAGCTTGTAGGTGTAAGGTTTAATTAAAAATAACATATCCTTCAATATCCACTAACATTAGTCATTTTTTTTACTAATTTTAGCAAATCGGTTTTCAAGAATTTGTAAAATGATTTTTTGAAATTAGCAACAAATGTTTGTAAATATTCTGTAAAATTTCTGTAATTTGTAAAATGTAAATATTAAAAATATTTGCTAAATAATATTTTTTTTACTAAAAATCAGTACAAAAATAGTAAAGTGAGACTAAAACCACACTCACAATATATTTTCCGTTACCGACTGTAGTTTATTTAAAAAGTAATACGTAAAGTTTGTTTTTAAAAGAATAATCAATTGAAATTCATAGAAATATATTTTTTAACTATTTGAGTCAGTTATTCAAAAAAAAACTATAAAAAATTTACAGACATTCAGTAGGAGTTGATATTTTCTGTTAAATGTAAAATTTTATGTTTTCAGTTTTTAAAAATTGAAATTTACATAATTTTTTTTTTGTGTTTTTTTACCAAAATAGTTTGTATATATACAAAATTATTTCAATAAAAATTACAAGAAATTATTCAAGTATAGATACACACAAGAAAATAAAAAATATATACATCTGTGTGTGTTGTGTTTTGTAAAATTTCATACAATTAAAAAAATTTAAAACAAACCCAAAAATCGTTTTTTTCTACTTTTTGTCAGTTAAAAATTGATGGTTGTTTTTAATAACTTTTAATTGTTTTTAGTACTTTTGTCGATTATTAAACAATGATTGAAAATAAACAACAAAATAGGCTGAATATAATGAAAAATCAGTAGTCCTCTTTTTGATTGTATTTTCGATTAATTTTATATGTATTTTAGATTGTTTTTAACGAAATAATATTGTAAGTGCATTTAAAATTTTTTCTACTAACTTTTTTTTTATGAGTGTAGTTGGCGGCGGCGTCTAAGTCGGCATGAGCCGGAACATTTTTCAGTACGTTGGCTGCTTTAATTCAAGATATATCGCAAATATGATGGGTAAGCGATATGTAAATGTTCCTTGCCCACTTGTACACTGAGAAAACAGTAACATTTTGACAACCAAATATCTTGCCAACTGAATGGTTTGGCTGAAGCCATCGATATATTTGTTAGTGGCGACTGAAATTAGGTTGATACTATATATTTTAATTTTATCAAGAATATAATTGGTTACGACAACCTTATTATTTGGCAACTAAAATATTCAGTTGGCAAGAAATTCCCATCTTTCCCCATCACCTTAAAAATTTAAAAATCCAATCTACATGAATGCCTATGCCGTAGCAGGAAATTTCAAATTCCTAGCTTCTGCGGTGCTGACCAATTAACCGTCTAATAACCAAGACCTCCAAAAAGCGGTCTTAAAATCTTACGTAGATTTTGGCTAAATAGCAAATTTTTATTAAAGCAATTATACTATACTGATAGAAAACATATTTAGCTTTGGTTGCCTTCAATTTTTTTTCTACAATGAACGACTAACAGAAAAATTTACTTTTTAACATAGAAAATATTGTCAAAAATGTATTTATGCTTTGGCATATATTATGGATATCAACAAACCTAGTTTGGAGTATACAGTTATAAAATGAGTTATTATTTTTGCTCATGGACTCACAGGATACACGTTTTACAAATAACTTTCCAAATCAAAAACTAGCTAACAAATAAATTAAGCAAAGTTGATATAATTATTGAATTAATTCATGTTTTTGTAATTTCGCCAAATTTCGCAATTCTTAAAAAAGCGAAAACCACCATAACTTCTGAAATAGCAACACTAGGTCAACAATTTTCGGTGTTTAATTTTATTTTACCGATAGCATTATTTATAGAAAAAACTAAAAATATATTTATATTGTGATATAGCGCCTAAATAAAGCGATAAAATCAAATCGTGGTACTTTTGGTGGCGGTGTTCTTATTGCTGTCTCCAGTTGTTTGCCTGCTGAACATTTAATTACTGAATCATCTGTTTATATTGAATTTATATCTGTCATCATTAGCCTAAAACATAAAAGGGTAGTTGTAACATGTTCCTATATTCCTCCATCATCCCCGCAGTCTTTATATATTCAACATGCCGAAGCTATTAGATCTGTTTCGAGTTCGGTTAAGAGAAATGATTCTCTTATAATTATGGGAGATCTTAACATGCCATCAATATCCTGGAATTTTTTGGATGATGATAAATATTATGTCCAAACCAATATACACGAGAATTGGAAAGATTTTTTTAATATCTTATATGACATGAGTCTTTTTCAAATAAACGGCACACTGAATGATTATTCTAAAATTCTGGATTTAGTATTTGTAAACGATAGAGAAGATTGCTATATAAACCGGACAACACCGATTACAATTCCTGAAGACCGGTATCACCCTGCTTTTGAAATAATTATATCTATCCCATCAGAACATTTATTAGTATCATCAAACACTACCGTAAAATCCTTTTGTTTTAAGCAAGCTAACTACTATGGGTTAAACGAACTTATTACAAATACAAGTTGGAGTAATATTTTATAATTTTCTTCTGCTTCATACGTTGCTATGTCTCATATATTTGAAGTTTTTTACAATAAAATGTTTTCTTTTTTATGGATTCCTGTACTCCTAAAAAGTTAATTAAGCCATTATCTGGACCACCATGGAATAACAAGGAACTGTCCCGTGCTAAAAATAAAAAGAGTAAATATTACCATAAATTTAAACGATCTGGATCTTCTGTAGATCATCTAAGATATTCTGTGAGCCGTGCTGAATATACGAGATTAAATAAAGTTTGTTACACACGTTCTTTAAATAAAATTAAAATCAATTTAAAACACAATCCGAGGTCCTTCTATAAATTCATTAACTCGAAGAAAAAGACATCTGGTTATCCTGCTACATGACATTTCAACAAACACAATCTAATGATTATGCATCTATAAGTAACATGTTTGCTGAGTTTTTTTCTACTACCTACTCAAATGCAACTTATGATAATTCAATCGCGTACCCGTTTGCTTTAGTCGAAAATCAATCGATATCCTTACCGTTATTTGATACGTACACAGCTTCAAATGAAATAAAACGACTTAAATTTTCATTTGATTTTGGTCCTGATAAAGTTCCTAGTTGCATCTTAATTAACTGCGCTGAAGCCTTAGCCATCCCTCTGACACTTATGTATAATATATCAATTAAATATGGGTTTTTTCCAAAAATTTGTGCCAACAAATCAGAAATTGAAAGTTACAGGGGTATTGCAAAGCTGAGTATAATACCCAAGCATTTTGAAAAACTGGTTACTGAACATTTACGTTATCAAGTTTTGAATCTAATATCTCCTTATCAAAATGGATTTCAAAAACATTGTTCTACAACTTCAAATTTTCTACAACTTACGAACAACATAAATCGCGGCTTTTTTCAAAGAAAGCAATCTGATGTTATCTACACCGACTTCAGTAAAGCATTCGGTAAAGTAAATCATTCACTTCTTATAAATAAACTATAATTAATGGGATTTACAAATCATAGCATAAAGTGGATATATTCGTATTTGTCAAATAGGTCACAAACTGTTCGATTTAACAAATTGTTTTCGATAAGAATAAATGTACTGTCTGGTGTACCACAGGGAAGTCACCTTGGGCCGCTACTATTTTCATTGTTTATTAATGACTTGCCAAACGTAATAAAGTTTTCAAATGTTTTAATGTACGCTGATGACATCAAAGTTTTTTTAAGTTATAACCAATTTGTGGATAACTATCGCCATCAAGAGGATTTGGATTCATTTTACAAATGGTGCAACGTGAATTTAATGGAGCTTAATTTGAAAAAATGCAAACTTATGCGATTTGTAAGAATTAATCAAATTACCGTAAACTATTTTCTGGGAGGTCATCAACTTGATTTGGTCGACATTTTCCTAGATCTAGGTATTTTGCTTGACCCTAAGCTAAATTTTATTGCACACACTACAAGTGCAATAAACAAGGCTAGGGGTACACTTGGTTATATAAAACGCTGGTCAAAAGAGTTTAATGATCCGTACATTGCGAAAACATTGTACATGTCTCTTGTGCGCCCGATTCTGGAATATGGTTCGGTAATATGGGATTCTATTTATCAAACGCATTCTGATGCAATTGAATCCGTGCAAAAGCAGTTCCTGTTGTTTTGTCTTCGAGTATTACAGTTTAGTCCGTATAATTTGCCTTCATACACCTCTCGACTTGCTCTTATTAAGCTTCCTACTTTAAAAAGCCGTAGAACTATGCTGAATGTGTCATTTATTTTGAATATAATTAAAGTGATATCTGCTCTGTATTTTTGATTAATGAAATTTCATTTAACATTCCCCAACGTGCATCCCGTAATTTTTTACCATTGTCGGTAAATTTTTTTAGAGCTGATCCTGACCCTCTCAGGAGAATGTGTAATACATTTAATCAATTATATAGATTTATAGATTTTTCACTTAATCCTAGAGTAATAAAAAACGCAATTATAATTTTTTTAAACTCTTAGTTAAGTTATTTTAATTTTAATATTTTTAAAATGTCTGTAAGGAATAAAATTCCATAGATAAATAATAATAAATAAATAAATAAATATTTTTATCAATTCCCTGGCGAAAAACATATTTTAAGTTTCAGGTTTATAGTCAAAACGGTTTGGGCGGGCCGTTAAGGTGGGACTTATACCTTTATGCTCCTCTCCGTAGGAATTTAAAAAATCCCGTATTATATCCAAGAAACACTAATTTAAACTTCGGGTTTCTACTCAAAAAGCTTAAGACAGGCTATCAATAGGAAGACTTTAGCCCTCTCTTTTGCAATCTTGACCCTCCTCAAGGAAATTTACAAAAATCCCGTTTTTATCAGGGAGTAAGCCATACTCCGAGGAACATATATTTTAAATTTATGGTTTCTTGCCTAAAGTGATTGTCAGTGGGGAGACCATACTTTAAGTAAAAGACATATCAGATTTTAGGTTTTTGTCCTTCGCCTTAGAGATTCCAAAAAATTCCGTCTTACCAGCGAATGTATTTCAAATTTCAGATTTCTATAAAAAGGGGTTTGGACAGGCCGTCAAGGTGGTGACTTTACCCTTTTTTCCCACTCCCCGTAATAATGTCCAAATATCTTGTACGAATAGATGTCTACGCTGGAGGATGAACTTAGGTACTAAATTTCAACTTCAGACTTTTCTCCCTTTGAATCCCAATTTTTACCACATCCATGGCGAAAATTCCAATATATGCATTAACAGTGTTTGGCAGCCAATACTCCAAGGAACGAGTGTTGAAAATTTCAGCATTCTAGCCATGGGTCAAATGCTTATTTTGACAAGTAATTGAAACTTAGAGTAACATATGCATGTTTCAAAAAAATTGTTGTAGTTGGCATTCACCTATTCTTTATTTCAGTCAATAAATTCCTTGAAAAACAACTGTTATTGAAATAAAATAACATTTTACCGGCACATAAAGACATCGCTAAAAAATTAAAATAAGCAATTTTTATAAAAATTTAAAATAATATTATCATATCCAGATGTGAAATATACCCAGTTGTCCCATTTTTGTTGACGAAATTATCTTCAACGATGTCTTGAAAAAATTTTAAAATTTTTCGTGCACGCTATTTGTCGCTTATAATGTCTTTAACGACGATGTATGTAAGCGAAATCTGAACTTACGAAGTGATGAGCGACAAAATAATATGATTGTCTTCAATCAAAGTACGTAAGCGACAGGTTTAGGAACGAAATCATTAATTTGTCGTATATGAAACTCCGTTGATGAAACTATAAACGAAACTCTTTTCAAGTTGTCGTCACTCCAAGTACATTGACGACAATATAAGCAAAAATCTCCTGCAGTTTCATCGACTACAATTTGGAGTATATTGTCACAAACATGATCGTCAACGACAATGTGAGCGATAGTGCCGCCCAATTGGTCGTGTACGATTTAACGGCCATATGTATGAAAATTTCCTTGATGATTTGTATGGGCTGTCACCAATTGGTCGTCTACGAATTTGTTTGGTCATGCACCCATCATCGATGTTGTCTTAAAGACGTGGACAACAGGGTACATGTGTATGTGTGTTAGTGCGGGTGTGTGCAAAAGTAAAAACAATAATTTTACATTTGACCGTACATCATGGGTAATAAATCTAATTTGGTGGAAAACTCACATACATTTACACAACACACATTTCAAATGTCTTTATTTTATAAGCAAATAAGCTTTAAACAACAACGGTAATAATATTAAACCTACACATTTTTGAAAGTAATAAATATGAATGAAATATACAAAAGAGAAAAACGGAAAAGCTGTTTTTATTAAAAACTTATCCTGCTCTTAAAATTATTCCAAAACCATAAAACATATTCAGCAAATGAAAGAGAATTTTAAAATGAGACTGTGTATACCAAAGCTTTTTATAAAGAGTAAAGTAAAAAGCTTTTTCTTCATCGCTACGCAATAAAGAGTTAACAAAGTAAAAATATAAGTTAAGTGCTTAAAACCTTGTCAATGGGTCGTTGTCTCCTGTTTTTGCTTCTAACATATAAAATTATACAAAACAAAAAACTGTTGTACTCCCATCAAGGTCAATTTCTCACATATCACATGGCTCATCCTTTTTGAGGAATGTTGTATACGTTGTTGTACACACACATTTTACCGTACAACTTTAATTGTTTTGTATAGAATAATCTTTAAATTAAAATTTTCAATATTTCAGAAAAGCTTTTAACTTTAAAAACAAATACTTTTTTATTTGGTTTTGTATTTTCATTACTTTTGTACATTTGGGATTATGACACATAGCAGGTAGACTCGCTTAAATTACTACACCCCAGGGTGTCGCGCAATGATGATAATGTAATAGTAAAACATTCTTAAGTATATATATTTCATATATATATATATTTTTTTTTTTTGTTCTGCGAGTAATCAAATGTAAAGTCAGACTTTTAATATCCCATGGCTACAGGTAGAAATATTTACGTATGTATATACACGTGTGTACAAGGTAAGTAATATGAACGAAATATATGTAAGGGAACAACCTGATTAAGAGCCTTGGAGAAATTGAAATAAAATCGAGTGAAATGGAATCGAGCTCTTTCGCAGAAATGTTTTTCTTTCAAATTACATAAAAAAATCGAATTACAGCACCTTTTGGAAACAAAAACTTTCAGAACAAAAATTTTAAAAAAATTTTTCTCGTTTCGTAAAATATTTCCATTAAAAGGATTAAAGACCCAAAGACGTTCTAACCAAAATGCTCAATTTTATACTGAAAGTTGTGGTTTAACTAAATACATACTAAGTAAATCAAAAACACTATTAAAAAGAGGACTACTGATATTTAATTATCTTCAAACCCTTTTGTTATTTATTTTCAATCAGTATTTAATAATCGATAAAAGTAGTATAAGCAATGGAAAGGAGTTTAAAATAATATTCAATATTTAACTGGCAAAACGTTCGAAACAAACGATTTTTATGGTTTGTTTTTTAAATTTGAATTTTTTTGTATATAATTGCAGAACAAAACACACACATAAGTTCGCTTTTTTTAATTTTCTTTGTTTGTTTGTATGTGAAAAATTTTTTGTAATATGTACTGAAATAATTTTGTATATAAAAAGCTATTTGATAAAAAAAAAAACTAATTGGAATTATTTGAATATCTATTTTAAGAAATAGAAATCTTCTTTGCTGCTGCACATTGGGTGGTAAGAATAAAAATAAGCAATTACTTTGAAGTAATTGCATTTGGTTAAAGAATGATTTTTAACACTAAATATCCCCATAGCATTGTGGAATATCAAAAAAAAAAAAAAAGCTGACATAAATTCGAAGTTATTGCTTAAGGACAAGGACATACGAGTTATAAGTATTATGATATATTTCTTGAAAAGTACAGTTTAACTTTTATTTTTAACAGTTACAGACAACAAAAAAATATTTCTTATACATAATTATTACAATTAAATAAATATTTAATTCTTCTTTGTGTATTACTTAATGATAAGAAATAAAAAAAACACTTAGGTCATAACAGTTATCATTTAAGAAATATTTTTTTTTATAATATAAAAATTGCATGATTTTTTATTCACTATTTTAACTGAATGAAACAATAAAAGAGAAAATTTAATATTTATACATTCTTTTATAAATTCATTGTTATGTAATATGAAAATATAATATAACATAATAAAAAATTAAATTAAAAAATAACTTCTGTATACAAATAAAATACTTTTTAATATTTTTTGTTTTATACATATTTTTAATGTGTTTATTAATTTTAAAAAACGTTACCAAAAATAATTTCTTTAAATTTTTAAGAGTACACTGTGCTAGAATTTGGCACTTTTTTTGAACAATCTGGCCACCCTAACGGTAAAGCTACCCAGCAAAAACAGGGTTTTAAAAACTTACCAGCCTATTTACTCGCTTAATTACTTTTGTTCGCGATGACCTTAAAAGTAATGATTTGTTATTACCTTCTCACTTACAAAAAACAAAAAACAATGGGTGGTCATTCTCGCTTACGAACAGTTAAAAAATAATTAATACCCATTAATTTTGGGTATCGCGAACAAAAGTAATTAAGCGCGTAAATAGGCTGGTAAGTAGTTGATACGATTGTTTTATTTGACTACGCGGAATTCAATAGTGATAGGTTTTTTCAAAGTTAGCGCGATTTGAAATTTCAATACTAAAGTACCATAAAACGATATTTTTTATACTTTTGGGATCTATTCTGAATTTAAAAATTTTTTTTTTTTATTTTATGAAAAAAAAATATTTTTTGAAAAAATTTTTTAATTTTTTAATATTTTATATTTTTTTATTTTATTAAAAATTTTTTTTTTTTTTTTTTGTAAAAAAAATTTAGTTTTTTATAATTTTTTTTTTATAAAAAAAAATTCGCAAACACATTTTTTATTGCAAACGTTATGCTGTTTGGTGTATATTAAATAGAGTTTAGAAAAATATTCAATAAAGTTAAGAGTACTTTAGTATTGAAATTTTAAATTGCGAATACGAGCGCTAAATTTAAAATTTTGGGGTACTCGAATTAGCTTTACCAATAGGGTTATTTATTAAAATTGTTATTTATTAAAATTGTTCAACAACGTTTTTAAATAATATAAAAAAATATTTGTTACTACATAATTTTTATTAACATTAAAAAAATTTTTCTTAAATATAAGTGTAACAACACAATGAAAATATATATATTTAATGTTAATTGTTACGACCAACGATTTTGTTTTTATGTTGCCTATTCTGTGTTACTGTGCAACTTTTTCAAATATTTCTTAAAAAAATAAAATTTTTTCGATTCCTTAAATTTTGATAACAGTTTTTTTAGGCCCCTGCTTGAAGTACACAATATTCCTCTATAAGGCACACTATTTCCCTTGTAAATAAAAATTTTATTTTATTCATAAAAGTCATTATTCAAAAACACAAATTTCATGTCAAATGATCATTTCCAGTTTAGAGTAAACAAATACAAAGGGCAACATTGCGTATGAGCATTATTATAAATTTAAAAATAAAGTATACGCCGGGATGTCCATGACTATAATAAATAAGCCAATATTGCTGAGTAGTAGCTGGTAGGGATAAAGAATGCGCCTGAAATTTTTCGGGATCGCAGGACTTACCAGGATATGGGATTATTCTATTATTTTTAATTTGGTATTTATTATTACACAGAGTGTCCGCCGGGAAGGTATACTTCTTTGTTTGTTTATAATTTTTGATTAAATGAAAGAGAATGGATCTTATATTGATAAATTCAAGCGTTTTTCGTTTGTTTGCATAAACCTTGCTTTTCAGATATCCCCACAAAAAGAAGTCCGAAGCAGTTAAGTCAGGCGACCGTGAAGGCAAATCAACATCAACATTTCTTGAAATAACTTGGTGTGGAAAGAGGTCTCGCAGTAATTCCATTGTAATACTGGCTGTATGCGATGTGGCGCCGTCTTGTTGATACCACATGTTATTCAAACCCAAAGCAAGCAGTTGTGGCGTTAAAAATTTTTCAATCATATCACGATATCGCTTCCCATTCACAGTTACCGTTACGCCGTTTTCATGTTCAAAGAAGTAAGGTCCAATAATTCCTCCTGACCAAATTGCACACCAGACTGTCACTTTTAATGGATGCAAAGGTGACTGATGAATAATTTGAGGGATTTCCATTGCCCGGAACTGACTTTTCTGTTTATACACATATTCATTAAAATAAAAATGTGCCTCGCCATTCATTATGTTTTTTTCATGGGCGAGCTGTTTTAACGATTAAAACACGTTGGTTTATCGAATATTTTTCCATAATAAATTTGCCACGTGTATACTTCACGACTGCCAAATATGAACTGTCAAGACTAATATTTACCAAAATCGCGGCAAAACAAAGAAGTATACCTTCCCGGCGGACACCCTGTATTATTTTAATTTAAGAAAAACCGACAGAATCAGTTTACTAAATATGTATAAGTACAATAAAATCAGCTATAAATTGCTAAGTTTGCAAAATATTACATATATGTATGAGGCACTCCACACCAAGTAACAAGTTAACAAAAACAATGTCCCATCACTCTCAAACTTGTATGATACAAACAAGTTATTGTACAATAGTATTAAATTCGTTGAACTAGGCTTGGTAAAAAATTGATAAATTAAGCAAGAATTTTAAATACACTGTTTATTTAAATTTAATGGATCTTGGTAAATGCGGGAAATTTTGCCCTGTCTTTTTAGAGTTTTACCAAAGTAAAAAATAGTTAGAAATAGTTCGGCGTTTTAAGTGTAATATAAAACTCATAAATAAAATTCAGATGGTTTTCTATTGATAACGAAAATTTGAGAGTGTTTTAGTGAAAGCATTGTATGTCTTGCCATTCTGTTGGCACAATGAATCTATTTCATTTGTGTGCAAATACAAATATACTCTGCTGCAATCAGAAATATTTACTCATAATGTTGGCTATTTTAAGGCTGACAAAATAAAGCAAATATTTATACTGATACAAGTTGGATATATTGTTATTTGCATGTAAAATTTGTTTATATAAAATAATTTTTTATTGTTCTAGGTCTACTAAAATTCTAAAAAACTATTCAGTAAGGAATTACGATTTTGGCAAATCTCTAATTAAAATGGATTAAAACATATTTATTTCTTTAAGAAAAATTACGTATTTAAAAACCGTTAAAGCCAAACAAAAGTTTTTTTAATTCAAATTTATTTAATTTTTCGATAACATTAAATAAGATATTTCTGGTAGTTTTCTTCGATCTTTTTGATTAGTATATAAGTTTAAAATCAACTTAAGATCTCTTTTTTATTTATAAAAATTAATTATAATTATTTATTTATTCCAATATTTCGTCACCACATTTGGTGACTTCTTCAGGAGAATCATACAATAATAATGCAGCTAAAAATTTAATTAAATGGATATTAAAGATCAGCGATACAGAATTTCATAAAATTAATATAGAAAAGATTGAAAAATATTTTGATTAATAATATCGTAATTACCCAATTCAGGAAGGGACTTTAAAGTCTATTTTTCAACATCTAGACCATGTTGAAATAAGGCTGTCGGCGCTTATCAATAACAGTGCGATAACCAGCTCAATTGACTCATTGTAGCATCGTCAGAACGTGGGTTGTGATACACTGTTTTATCGCTATTACTATGGGCCCGGGGTTTAATTCGGATAAAGCGCTTATCTAGCGGTGCACACCCGTGTGTTGTCAACATTATTTATTAAGTAATCCCCATCGATTTGAATATTTAACAGAAATTCTTATTTATTTGAAAAAAACCCTGCTTCCAGTTTTTTATTAATTAGCAGAAATAAAAAAATAATGCATACAAGAATACTAAAATTAATAAAATGGATATGCAATAATGACGGAATATTCTTTAGGAAAAAGACCTTAAAATCAAAAAGTTTTTCTATAGAAAAAATTTTTCAAAATCTGATAATTCATCTATTCCAAAGAAGTTTTCGGAATCTGGAAAATTGTTTGTAGTAAAAAAAATTCATCAGAATTTGTGCTTCTTCTCCTTAGAATGTAAGAGTATTTTTATAAAATTGAGTTGGTTTGTTTAAACAAAAAATCTAAAAATTTTTCTAAAGCAAAAGTACTCAGATCTAAAAGGTTTCTGTAGAAAAAGTGCCTTCTAAGACTTTTTCTAATTGAAAAACTTCTTCTGTAGAAAATAATTCTTTGATTTTTAAGAAAAAACTCTCTTAGAGTCTAACATTTTTTTTTATATAAGATTCCTCTCTTATATAAAAACTTATATGAAAACTTGCTATATTTTCCCGCTGAAAATCTTTTAGATACTAAGAACTTTTTTAAAAATCCCATAGATTATGAGGGCTTTTTCCTAACAAAAAACCTTTAGCTTCTGAAGACTTTAGAGTTAGGGATTTTTTTTCTATAAAAAAAGCCCTCAAATTTTCAGATTTTAGTTTTAGAACGAACTTCAAATTAACTAACATTTTATCTATCGAAATCCATCATATTCTATATAGGTTTTTCATTTCGCTCAAATAGATATTGTAACAAATATCGCTTGTATTATGAAGTTCTTGTCCAAATGTTTAGGAGCTGCACTTCGGTCAATTTCTCTATTATTTTTGGAAAAATTCTTTAGTTGAAAGAACCAAAATAATAGACCTTTGGTCCTAAATAGTAAAAATATAAAGTTGGTAAACAAAATGTATCAAGGACTTATTTAGGGGTGTCATGGAAACCACCAAACTATTCGGTTGACACGAAATTCGATTGTCACAATGAATATGTTTTCTCTGTGTACGCTTTAAAATATTTGTGTACATTTATCCGTATTGTATACTTAGCTCGAGACTACTGTATTACGTACGATACACATAAGTTCATTAACCCCAATCACTAAATAACAAATCATTTAATATTTACTTATTTATAAACATAATTGGAAATTTTAGATTTTAATAATAAACTTACCCAGAAACCCCTTCAAAATAAAATAACTATAATATTTATAAACTATCATCCTCTAAATGATTTAAATTAACTCATTATTTATGGTTTTTAAACATAATATAAATAGACCACAATTGTTGTTACCACCAACATTTAGAAATTTAAATTCATTGAATTCAGTGCATAAATATAGTATATTCATGAATATTTGCATACAAAATGTGCGTTTGTCTATTATATATTTTTATTTCCTGTTGCTGAAAATTTCTAACTATTACATGCCCAATTAATTTGTTAAGTTTGTGCGTAGTCGAAATACAAAATATTTTATTTAATTCAATTTAAGATAATTTGTATTTGCTAATACACAGAAAAAAAATGATTGCCAAAAAAATTTAAATTATTTTTTTTTTTTCATTTTCAGTTAAAAACTTAATCACATCAATTAAATTTTTAATTTATTATGAACTTGGTGTAAAAAATATTCTAGTTTACAATAAACACTATTGAAAACATATCGCCCATTTGAGAGAAGATCGGCATAACTCAAAAAATGCGATTTTTGAGCTCATGATGCAGAAATTTGGGTCACACCATTATCTAAAACATATCAAAAATGCACTTTACTTAGTAGTTAGGCTAAATTGAAAACTTTAAATGCAATTATCTCGAAATCAAATCGAAAGCTGTTTCTACTAAATTAGTAGTCTTTAATGCAGAGCTTGCTAATTTATTTAATTTCATATTATTAATTTTATGAATCTATGTATAAATTATAATCATTTCAACTCAATGATTCGATATTGTTCAATATCATATATTTATTATAATTTATATTAATTAAATTTTAACTCGATTGAATAATTAGTTTTGTGATTCTGTTCTCGAACGATTTTTGGTTCCTTTGATATGTTAAAATTTAATAAATTTAATCGATTCTATGAATTTTATATTAATTAAATAAGTCAGGAAATTATTCAAACAATGAACAGAATTCTGCAAATCGATTCATTGAAAATTAAATCAGATTTAAAAATTAAATCACGGAATCATGTTTTTAAAGGTATATTTTTAAATTGAACAAAAAATTTAATTTGAATTCTTTATGAGGCCATTATTTTTCCTAGAATATATATTTTTAATATTTAGCAAACAAAATCTGCAAAAAATCATTTCAAACAGAAAAAAAAATTTGATTATTCAACAATTTGTTAAGGTTTTATGTATATTTTAGGTTTTGAAGTTGGTACCAAAGTATTTTTTGTGATGCTATTTTTTTTAAATTTTTTATTCGTTCGTGGTCTAACTTTCTGCCTTATTAGCAAAAAATAAAACAAATGAAAAATCTGGCGCCAAAAAAAAATATGCCGTAACATGTGCAAAAATTATAATTTCCTACATTACCACACTTCTTAGAAGAACCCTAATACAAATAAAAGGTTCTTTTTTGAAAGTGGAAAAAGTACTATTTTTAAACTGGTTAGTACTTTTTTAAAAATGCAAGTTATTATTCCTGGCATGCATTTTTTAGTTTAGCTTGAAATCTCGACCAGTAAATATATAAAAAGAAATATTTTGTTAGTGTTTTTTATGTTTGATTAAAACATATTTTTTTGCGTTAGTTGATGAATTACACACAAACATACAATAAATACAAACAAACAATTTTTTATAAAGGCACCAACAATGGAATTTGTAAATACAAAAACTCTTTGTTATTTTTTGTAACTTTCATTTTTTATTTTTAAAAAATTTTTATATGAAAAATAACAATTTACAAACATTCAAACCAAAGAATTGTTAGAAATCCAATTTGAATTTTAACAAATAATTTTAACTACTTAGAATTTTGTGATAATTTTTTCTGTGTATGTACATCAGAGAACTGCAAAATCAACTTTTTTCTTGATTTATTCATACGCAAAAATTCTTGTTCACATTTAATAATTCAACAAAATTCACTGTAGAATAAAATCAGCATCATGTTACTGAACGTTGGGATCAGTGTGAATCATCTGTCGATTATGTTTACTGCAAATTTAATCACTCAACAAAAAGTCAGCGTTGAATAAATCAGAAAAAAACAACAAACAACGCGTATGAGTGTATTCCTAGTTAAAACGAAATAGAAACACATTTTATAAATGATACTGTTTACATTAGGGTGGAACTTAAATCCGTTTTTTTAGAATTTTTATCAGTAATAAAAATATTCTTCTTTGCGAAATATAAATATTTTTTTTGGAAAAAAAAATTTAGGTCGATATCTCAGCCTTGCCTAATCCGGAAAAATTTAAATATTGTCTAAATTTTTTTCATCTATTTTGATTGGAAAATTAGGCAATATTTAACTTTAACCGGATTAGGCGAGCCTGATGTCGACGTAAATTTAAAAAAAAAAAATTTTACAAAGAACAATATTTTTGGTATTCCTAATAAAAATTCTAAAAAAACGTATTTCAGACCCACCCTAATATACATATAACATTTATGTAATATGTTTTTTTACAAAACCACCCCCTTTTTATAGATAAGAAACTATTTTGTGTTAATTATAATTACACTCATACACGTTGTTTGTTGTTTTTTCTGATTTATTCTACATCAAAATAATTATTGTTGGCTCGAATGAACAGAATAAAATCAGTCGTTTAACAACGACCGATGATTATAAATCAGTGACAAAACAATTTGCACTTCGTTTGATTGATTGATCAACAAATATGTGTGTTGGAGTATATTCAGCGTTTGAACGCAAACACATATTTATTCTTGTGTTGATTGCGTATGAACGTTTTGCAATCAGCAAATGCAGTTCTCTGATGTACATATATTTGATGACAAAAAATTTGAAAATTTAATTAAAATTTTAATTGATTTGAATCTGGAATTTCAATTAAAAATTTTATTAAAACTTTTATTGATTTGATGCTGGAATTTCAATTAAAAATTTTATTAAAATATTAATTTATTTTTGGTTAGAACTTTAATTAAAGTTTTAATTGATAAATTTGAAAATTTAATTGAAAATGTTGAAGATTTTTGATTAAAAATTTAATTGATATAACAAATTCTTCTGCTGGTTAAAATGCAATTAAATTTTAAATTGTGTTAACAAATATTTTAATTAAAACTCGATTTTAAATGATCAATTTTTACCCTGGATATTCCGAGTTTGCTTAAATATTTATTTTTGATTTGCCAAAATTTCAAAAACTTGAGATTTGTGAAGCAAAAACTGCTCAATTTTTAAAAGCTATCGGCCTTTCTATAAAAAACATTTTAAATTTAAAGATGATTTTATTTTAGAAAATACTGTTTTATTAATTTTATGTAGGAGAACATCACTATTTTTACAAAATTTTGATTGGTTAAATATAAACCAAATCAAAACCTAATATCAACCAAACTTAGAAGTTTAAATAGAAGTATATTTTTAATATTTATATAGTAAGACTGTATGTGTCAGCAATTATTTTAAATGCCCAAAGCCGTTACCTTGTTTTGTGCCACACTGATTGTATGACTCATCATCGCCCAAACTGCTCAAGCTAAGAATTTGAAATTTGAAATGTAGGTTTCTCCCCCTGACTCATAAATCCGTTAACACTGAGTTTTTGGAAACTCCTGCGACGAGGGATAAAATGTCTCGCCGTTGACGACATGCCAAACTTCTCTGGCTAGAAACCAGAAATTTAAAATATTTGAGGTAATTAAATGATAACTCTTTGGAATTATCTGTGGTTAGCGTTTAACTTTGATTATATTTAAAATAAGTTAACCGTCATAGATTTAAAAAGAGCTACATTTCATTACAAATCAAATTTTTGGATGTTGTGAAAAAAAACTGCTTTAGAATGGGAAAATCAAAACCAAATAATATTTTGGAATTAATTAAAAATTGATTTCTTAGAATCACTTCCATTTGTTTTTGCTAGGTTCTCAAAAAAAAAACAAAAAAAATATTTAAAACATTTACAAAAATAATATTTGATTATTAGATTTCTTGATTTGATCGCCTAAGTAAGGCAATAAATCTAGATTTAAAAATCCTCGCCATAGTAAGTTATCAATTCCAATATATAGTATAAAAATTATTGATATTCTAAAGTAAAAATGGCCATTGTACCAAACCCTATAGAAGATAGAGTAAGACAATAAGAGGGGGGTCTCAAGCTAGAACTTCCCAGTCTTCTTTATAAACTCGAAAAAATCACGTATGTTACAGGTAGTTAATGAACGGAGTTCGTACACCCACCGAATTTGTTGCCAATCGAATTCTGGCAGTTACGATAAATACCTTAATATTAAATTGTATTTTTAGTTGTGAAAGACAATATATTATTTATATTCCACATAAATATTAATATGTTTATTCCACATAAATAATATTACGTTCCACAAAATTTTATTTAAGAAAAATTTTATTTTTGATTTTTCCGGTATCGAACCTAGGCATCCAAATTCATAATTCACACTATTACTTACTGCTCCACAATTTAACTTAATTTTCTTTGATATATTTGTTATTTAAACATTTGAATATTTTATTTTAATTTAATTAAAAATTTATTTTGTTTAAATGTTTGCCTTTACCGGGATTTGAACTCGGAAATTAGGAGTACTAGGCTAGCTCTCTACCCACTAGCCCACAAACACTTTTAAATTTTAATGAATAATTTTGAGTTTAAATAATTTTTTAGGAAAATAAATATAGCAGAAAATTCATTTACAAATATCAATCTCGGTTGGTTCAACTGAAACCCCAATTTAATGATATATTTGATCAGGATAACCGTATTTGGTAACTACCACTTTCAAATATCGACAATTTTTGAATAAATTTTGTACCAAATTACTAATATATTCACTAAATAAATGGTTGCTTCTACTGTATGCAATTTCTAAACGAATTTTATTCATAAAGTTGATTGAAAATATCAATAATTTGATAACAGTATCCTTTTTTGGCTTCTTTTCCCTCTTTTTAATTCCCAATGCCATATTTTTTGTATAAAAATGGATTATAGGTTATTAATGGCTTTGATCGAACTGCAACCAATCTATTCTCTGGGTGTATACAAGACGTCACTACCAAAAATGCATCGTCTGGTTTAGGAGAAGGCTGGACAGTAATTGAAAAAATGTGCTGTCATGATCTCTTCCTCCAGACCTGATATAAAAAATTGGTCATTGACTATGCCTATCCTCGCCATTTGAGTGCTTTGTTTCCATATATCGAGTGGAGAAGAAGCTATCGTAGGTTACTGGAATTTGGTACGCGATTTTAATTTGAGGAAATTTGAATACAAACGAAATGTTAGCGAAATTGGTGCAAGGACACGCCTACCTCTCATATATCCTGAATGTTAAAAATTTAATAACATCTTCAAATTTGGTCAGAACATATCAAACATTGCTAATTGCTATTAAAACAGAGTTATTGACGTGCCTGCCAATTTTATTTTCAATCGAAGCAAGAACTCGCTTAACTGTCATATATCCTTTAAAAAAAATGCTGTGATACCGATTGCATTCAGACTCATCAAATTAATTAAAATAAATATAACAAACATGTATACGCATTTTGTCCCGAAATTAGGCCCGTCAGCCTGCTGCATTGATTGTCAACGAGTGGGCCATTTCATTGCCAGGAATACCCACATGATTCGGTATCGAGAAGAGACAGACCATCTTTCCTATAGAAAACAATCTGGCCAATGCGATATATATGTCCCATGGTTTTTTATATAAAGAGTTGGAAAAAAATAAATTTTTACTACGCATTTTTTCAGAAATTTTCCAGCAGTCAAAGGGTTAAGCATAAATATTTTGAATTTTTGAAAATTTAAGTTTAAAAAGAAGAAAAACTAAGAAATTCTATAAGTTCAATGTCAAACTATAAGTATTACATTGTGCATATTTCAGATTGTTCGATTGATATTTTTCTACAAATCCTACATGATAATAAAATTAAAAACTTTTGTTTGTAGTTTTCTGATTTGCCCCTGACATATGAATGGCAACACCTCTCAATCATAAAACAATTTAATAACTATTCATGTAACTAATTTTTCTTTTACTTGTTCTTTTATAATGTATTTTGTTTTTTTTTTTTCATGTTTATCATTATGATAAATGATATGTTTTTATAACTTTCTACTAATAGCATTAACTATGTTATGCCAATATATCATAACAATTTAACATACATATAAAATATATCTTTTTTGCATTTTCCTCCGTTTCTCTAATTTTTTGCATGTTACAAAGATAATTTGTCATTTATTGTTCGGTACATCCCTCTACTGGCAGGAATACAACTAACAAAGGAAATTTTTATACAAACACTATTGGTGTATACAACGAAGCTAACAATCAACCTTCAAAATAAAAACACTGTACTCACTGACCTGACCCAATTATACAAAAAAAAAAAAACACCAACATTATCTAAACGCATAAAAGGAGAGGAAAATGACTTTGCAAAAATGTAAACGGGATGGGAATAACATAAACAAATTATGAAATATGAAAGTTTTAATGCATGTAAAATATTATGAATAGATAGATAATCATGATTATGATGTATGATGGAAAATTATGTATTGTAAAAATGAAGAAGGGAAAATGTTAATATGAACGTAAGAGTAATAGTTAGTGGGATATATTTTGTAAAATCAAGGAGGATAACTCAAAATAAAAAACGTAGAATTACTTTTTATGAATGATATCTGAGATTTTCGAAATATTTTAATTTAAATAATTTAATAGAAAAATTTTATTATTTCTACATATGGTTAATGTTCCCCAGAGAGAAATCAAATTAATACCCATATTGCCTTGGATCGACAAATGTGACCTATTTCTCTTATTAGAAGTGATTATCTGGTAATGGCTGCTTATAAATGAGGATGGGGAGGGTGAGGGGAGGGGTGGGGAGTCCCTCCCTCCCTTCCCTCCCTTCCCTCCCCCTCCACCCACCTTCCCACCATCCCTTCCTCCCTCCTACCACCCTCTTTCCCTCCCTCCCTCTATCACCTCTCCCTCCCTCCCTACCTCCCTCCCACCCACGCCAGTTATTCTGCCGACGCTTGTTAAGATTTTTTATCTAATATAGATGGGGAGATATGGTAATACATTTTGGGCTACCTTGTATTTTAAAAAACGAGGTTTAGGGTTTAAACACTGTCTTAAAATTTAAATAATTTTCTTTTTATACTAAATACATTTGCTTTGACAAATCTCAAAAAATTAGTCAATTTGATTTCAAATTAGAACGATCCTGAGAGGATTCTATAAGTAATATACCGTGGTAAATTTGATCTTAAACAAACAAACAAAGCAAACAATTTTCTATCGACAAACTTGTTGTCAACTACACTAGGAGGTTAAAATAATTTAAAAAAAAAACATTATAATTGATAAAGTAGGCACAAAAGGTTTAAAAATATGTTCTTTTTTTAAATAAGCATTGTTCTTGATATTTTCTAATAAACATTTCATCCTAAGCTGAATATTCATATCTATCGCATGAAGATATTTTTTTTTAACAAGAACATACAAAGTAGACACGTAATTCAATAAAAAAAATCTTTTGAATTTCAATTTTACAATCAATTTGATTGCAGATTTACTTAATGTACTCATACTTATGTAAATATTTTTTTACACATCCCTGCAAACATTGGGATACGTAATTGTTTCGAAATCGTATCGCCTGAAAGGTAAAACTTATTGCGGCAATAATCATTTTCTAATTGCGGAAGATCCCCCCTTCGGGAAGAAATGTCCCATCCAAAGCCATACTTCCAAATAATACGAAAGCAACACTTCTGGAAGATAAATCGGCGATATTGCCAAATAATCATTTGGAAGAATAGTAGAAGATATCGCTAAGTAATCATTTTGGACGATAACACCCTGAGAATAAAAAACTTTTTTTTTTTTTTGCTTTTTAATTTTATTTAGAGAAGTAAAATAATATATTAGTACAACGGTTATAATAACATAATTAATAAAAAGGAAATGAAAAGAAACAGCGAAAAAGATATATAGAATAATACAATAATATGAACAATAACAAAACATTAAAAAAAAATACGTTAAAGAAAGAAGATTTTTTGATGTATTTCTCTTGTCCATGCGATCCTTTGCATGTAGGAAATGCTTTTGCATAATACAACAAATAAAATATTGCTGTACCGGTTCAGGTAAATTTTATTGCTAAATTATCAGTCATAATTTTTTTGAATGAATTCCTAATAAAAGCAGCTGAATCTCCATCCCCAATTCGTTTTAAAAAGTTTTCTGAAATGTTTGAAAAAATAATTAAACGCTATATTAACCGCGGTAAATATACATGATTTAAGACTTAATACTCACTAATTGCTTTTTTAATGAGAAAATTTTTTCTCCCCTTGAACAATTATATATTCTTCGTTATTTATATTAAAAAATTTGTTAAAGTTCATGGATCTATAAACAGAAAATTGGCAATTAGGGAAAAATGGCAATTGGGGAAAAATGGTAATTGGGAAAAAAAAAACTTTGATGAACTTTGTTTTTTAAAAGGAAGTAAGTAATACTTTAATGTATAAATGGTATAAATAAGAGAAATTCGGAGTTCGATATCTTTAAACAAACAATTTCGCACATAATTTCAATATAGTCAAAACTCAGTTGATCCCCTGTTTGAGATACGTAGCAACACTGTATTGAAAACATTGATGCATCAAATGGGGTGGTAAAATATGGTTGCAAATTTTTCATGATAACACCTTCAAAGTTTGGATGTTCATTTGAATTTAAAATTTTTTTAATTTCAACAATATTGTTATTTACCACACAAAAATTGTCCGCTTCTTTTATAGAAATATAAAAATTGTGCAATGTTACATCGAGTATAAAGTTATTATTGGCTTTTCCAAAAATCCATTTTGATGTATATTGTTCGGGAGCCAAGTTTAAACTTTTTTTTAACCAGACGGTTATATACTTTTTAACAGATTTCTTTGTTTTTTGCAAATGGTTTTCATAATTAAAAGCACTTATTCCTTCCAACGATCCATGAAATTTTGCATATTCATTGATATGTATCAAAGTAGTGTAAATTACATGTAAGCAATGAGAAGTTATAAAGAATTGGTGTTTCCCTGACAAATTCACACATTAAAAATTTGGCATAAACATTTTTAGTTCGGCATGTTTTCTCATCCAATAATATTCGAGTAGCCATTGACAATTTTAGAAAATGTTGAAATATATATAGCAGAAACTGTCTTAGTTCTTAGTTAACCACGTGTGTGTTTGCAGAGAAGACAAGAATGAACGTTTTCATAGTTTTTTTTTAGCTCTGCCTTTTTCAGGAGGCTGTAGCCTATTTAAAACTTCGGCATCCAATAAAATTATTTGTCTGATCGAAATATGGTTAATTTGTTTTCCTTTTTTTTAATATACGAAGGCTGAAAGCTTACCATAAATAAACAAAAATAACATACGAAAAACCTCTATGCATATAAAACCAAAATAAATCTTTTAATTTAGTTTTCGTGAAACTGGTATAAGAACTTATTCCATTGTTTTTAGGAAACCAGTTGTAGTGTTGTTATTGTTGTTTCTTTCCTTTTTTTTGTGGGAGGTGTAAGTCTTGGCTAAGATTCCCGGTGAGGGGTATGTCCGATATCTACGACCTAACCACCTTCCAATTTGCTATGCCAAATTCTTGGAAATACTAAATAGTATTACTTCAGGGTCAGGGTAGCTCGCTTATGGCTTCAATTGAATTTTTTCGCTTTTGTTTTTTATTTTATTTCAAAAGTGTGCTGCTATTTTATTCCCATATCAGTCACTTCTTATACAGCCATCCAGTTTTCATCAGAGTTTAGAAATTCTCTCTGTGCGAAAAATGTTTCATAGTTTCTTCCTGAGATCTTCATAGTTTACACATATATCATAATTTAGTAAGGTTTATCTTCTGTTGTAGAAGTCTCCCTCACCCAGAATATTATGTAGTTTACTACAATAAAATATCTACATTAACTTTTTTGTACATTTATTCGAAATGATTTACTATCATTTACCGATTTTGTCAGTTTCATTTATTTTTTTCATTTGTTTGAAATTTAATAAAAATTTACCTACAAAACAGAAATTTGTGGTTTATTTGTGTCCGTTACAGTTGTTTCAAATTTAAATTTTGTTTGTTGTCTGTTACAAAAAAATAGAAATTAAAAATTTCAATTTGTTTTTTATTTAAATTGGTTGTATATATACAAAATTATTTCAATTCAAATTTCAAGAACTTTATAAACACACATTCATACACAAACACATTCACACAAAAAGTGTCTATAGCTATGCATACATACATATTGTATTGTAAATTAAAACAAGTAAAAAAGGGCTAAATTCGGCTGTGCCGAATCTTTGAATACCCTCCACCAATACCCTAAAAAGATGTTCTCTACTGTTTTTGATACAAATAATATAAGAAATTTTTTCAAATAAAATTATGTAGGTGAAAAAATTTTTTGAGGTGAAAAACTTTTTTAGATGTGAAAACAACTTTTTTGGAAGAAAAAAAATTCAGAGGTGAAAAAAATTTTTGCGATGAAAAAATTTTTTGTTGTGAAAAAAAATTTTAGTAGTGAAAAAATGTTTGAGGTGAATACAAAATATTTACTGAAAAAAATATGAGAAAATATGTTATATACCAGTCGCTACTACAATATCCTAAAAAGATGTTCTCTACTGTTTTTGATACAAATAATATAAGAAATTTTTTCAAATAAAATTATGTAGGTGAAAAAATTTTTTAAGGTGAAAAACTTTTTTAGATGTGAAAACAACTTTTTTGGAAGAAAAAAATTCAGAGGTGAAAACAATTTTTGCGATGAAAAAATTTTTTGTTGTGAAAAAAAATTTTAGTAGTGAAAAAATGTTTGAGGTGAATACAAAATATTTACTGCTAAGCGACTGGTGAAAAAAATATGAGAAAATATGTTATGTACCAGTCGCTACTATGAAATTGTACTAAATTTGTATGGGCAACTTAGAGGCACCTTTACACTTTCACTAGTTTTTTTAACCATGGAAAAAAAAACATTTTAAAGCATAGTTTTTGTCAAATACTCAATTTTCTTCCGGCTAATGGGGACTAGCTCTGCAGCTGAATATGCCTAATGGAGAGAATGTACTTTCTGATGCGCCACGCATTGATAAAAAGTTGCAAGGAATATTCTTTCTTTAAAAAATTGAAGTGTGTTTGTCTAATGGAAAGAATACAGGAAAGACATGAATTTGTTAAAGAAAGAACATGAGTTGTAACTATTTGTCAATAGATGGTCCATCAGAAGGTGCATTCTCTCCATTAGGCATATTTTGCTGCAGAGCTAGTCTCCATTAGCCATATTGTGCTACAATATGCAGTAGAGTATTATTGATTTCTATTTTCTTCGTAAAATAAATGAATATTTGCCAAAAACTATGAAAAATATATGTTAAGGAATAAAACGAAAAACCAACAAAGCTTAACAGAAAAACCCAATCAGGTTTACTATATCTCCTATAGCAAAGGATCACGAATATATATACTCTATGGGGTCTTAAACATACTTATATTTCGACATATTACAAACGGAATGACAAACTGATATATACCCTCACCATATATGGTGGACATTTAACTTAAATGAAAATTAAGTAGACCCGTTTTGAAATGAAATATCAATTCTTGTAAATGACATTTTCTGTTAATTTAACTTACAAACTATTTTAAGTGCTGTTCCTGCTGCATACTGATCCATTTTTTATAGTGCGAATTAATCTGTAAGTCCATTTTCCTTTCGTCAAAAGAGTCCAACGTCTTCGAACCTCCTGTTTAATCCCTAAATAAGCTAAATATTAATTTATATGTGATTCTTTTTAAAGGGGAGTAACATGTAGTGAAATCCTACAAAGTATTTAAAAAAAATTTAACATATGTATGTAGATATTTATTCATATTAGCCCCTCATTTTACACTAAAAAAGGCGTTAATTAAATTTTTGCAAGTGATACTGACAAAAGTTGTTAGTTTGAATTTTATTTGCTTTAAAAATTTATAAAGTAATGACAAAAATCTTTAACTGGAACTGTAAACAAAGAATTCTGTTAATAAGTTAACAATTACTTTACTTCAAGAATTGTAAAGTAAGATAATTCCATTTAAAAAATTTCTTTTTAATTATCGAATTTTGCAAAGTTTTGTTTAAATTAACAAATTGAAAATAAAAAATTAAAATGAATTTATTGAATATATGGTTTGAAATAAATTTAATAAATGTGCATAACAAAAGTTATTTGAATTTATGCCAGTTTTAATAAAAAATATTTTTAATTTCAACAATTTTTTAAGTTCGAAAATCAGTTCTAGTTTCTGCTAAGATCACAGATATATTTTTTTAGTGTATTTATATTGTACATGAACAGATTTAATTTTTTATTGAAATAAACAACCGTATTAGCTGTATTGTGTTTTATTATTACCATTACAAAGTTACATGTATCTCCAGTATAACTGAAGTACAACTATATATTTTTTATTTTAAGTAATGACAACTCTAACGTTAATAATAAAACGGTTTGAATATTTCTACAAAAAAAAAACAACTATTTAAAACGTATGTCTTGTCTTAGGAGTCTAGACATTTTTCAATTACAAATTCTCCTAAAAGTATAGAAATACTAAAATTTAAGGATTTCAGAAACTAAAGATTTTTGGTTAAAGAAAAAAGTACAGTGTAGGTACAACAAGAAAAAAATTTTCAAAAACAAATTAGTAAAAATTAAATTTCCAGATAAATGTTCATTATATTTATTCTTAGTGATTGTTAAATATTAATAAACATATATCAAAAAATCTTGATTTCATCTTCCGTCCCTTTTAGATGTTGACACTTAAAGCAGGTGACCAATTAAATTTTTAGGTACGGTATATAAAGTAGCCGTGAAGGTTCTGCAAACATCGTTGAAGGTCCTGCGAATGTCCTTGAAGGTGCTGCGAACGTCTTTGAAGGCCCTGCAAATATCTTTGAAGACCGTGCGAATATCCTTGAAGGACCTGCGAATACCCTTGAAGGACCTGCGAATATCCTTGATGGTTCTGCGAATATTCTTAAATATTCTGTAAATACCCTTAAAGGTTCTGTTAATATTCTGTTCCTATGTCCTTATACAAAATTTCCGCCAGCAGGTGTGCCTCCATCAACATCCCTACAGACAACCACCTTGGTGTGTGCTCTATACAGACCATATCCTTAATTATCCTTCTGTAAATAAAGGGGACATCCTTCCAATCCCCTTAGGCAAACCAGAAATTCTACAAGTGGCCTAGAACTGAGTCTTCAGCATAAAAATCCCCGTACATCAACCCCTTCCTGTAAAACGTACAACGAAGGATTATCAAGGCAGCCCGTTACCCTCTTTTCTTGCTTCACATACCCACCATCTCCCTTGGCGTATCCTTGTAATTTAATATAAGTCAATAAATCACGCTGGATTTATATAAATTTCTTTGACGAATCCTACCTCCGCAAGGTAACCCCAGCTAACAGAGGAAAACTCATTCTTAAAAGGTGACATTTTAAACTATTTTTAAGAAAATCTCTGAAAAACTTTGCTTACGTGTAGGATTGTTCTTATATGTTCACTATAATACTGAAGCTAAAATTAATAAAAACTAAAAAAATGCTGTAAGTAAAAAGAATTTTTGAGAAAACTTTAAAAATTACGATTAGAAAAATTTTCCCAGAAATGAATTTCTTTAAAAAATATTTTTTGAATATAAAGAACTTTAACAAATTAAATTTGTCAATAAACTATTCAATTTTAAAATCCTTCCAAATGATAAACATTCCTCAACTTATTAAATTAAATCGGCAACATCACTGATACAAAGAAATTTGTCCAAAAAAAGATTATCATTTAAAAAAAAACGCCGATTTTTGGGCGTATTTATCTAAAAAATTTGCAACATTTATTTAACATTTACAACACAGACGAATGAACTTTATAGATTTATTTTTTATTCCCGCATATCTCCAACAATCATAAAGTGTTCAAAACAACACGTTTTTAACTCTTTTTCCCATAAAATATTTTTTGTATCGCAGTAACTGACACAATCATACAAAATACACAACAAACGTTTATATTGTTGTAGTAGATGTTTGTTGTATTTGTTAAGTTAAATCTGTAGGGTTTCATTCATTCATCGATAAGTCAGGCAGTAAGTTGTTTTCCTGTTGTTTTTTATTGTAGCTGTTGGAATCGAAAGCATAAATTTTATTATTTCAATTCCAATGCAACAAAATTACAACGTTTTTCTTATTCGCTTATTTTTCTTTCTCTACAAACGTATTTTACTGCGGTAACATATTTTCTGGATCAAAAAGAAAACAACAGCAAAAATAACCATATAAAAATAAACCAATATACTCCACTGTTTGGGAACATATTCTTTTCGATGACATAAATTGAGACCCCACCCCGTAGCTTATAACTAAATGATAACCTGAATTAAGCACTTCATTATTACTTTCTTATCATACTGCAGTCATTTAGCACCTTATATTTTTTTGTAATTTTATCGTCAAATTCGAGTGGGCAACTTATGACCATCAATATGTATTAGAGATAAAAATAAAGGGGTCAATATTGTACAAAGTTAAAGAACGATGCGCTTTTTTCATAGAACTATCCGAAAAGGTCCAACAAGTAATAAAAGTGATTGTTTTGGGGTACACTGATAATAATCCATGAAAAGATTAATGAAAAAATGACAATAAACGGAATTTCGTTTATTTTATGAAGGATTTTTTTGTTAGGACATTCACTTCTTATTTTTAATCATGGATTAATATAAAAGTATATTGCTTTTTAAAGCTACTAAATATACATTTATATGTATTTGTATCGCTCCCCACGATAGGTTGGGAGAAGAAAAAAATAAATTTTCAAATATTTGTCTAATACTCTCCTCCATTATTTTGTTAAAAATAATATAACAAAAATATGTTTTAAAGGTAAAAAAACCATGGTAAAAATAATTTTTAAATTAACAAATATTGAGGTAAATAAAATATAGTTTCACCTGTAGGAGCCTTGTAATGAAATATGACAAAAAATTTTAACCATCAGACGCTAATATTAAATTCTATTAATATGCTTGAACTTGTATGCAAACCACCTGGACGTATAAATTATATAATAATACCTAATATATAATAATACGTATACGTTATATTAAAATGGTGCAAACACCATTTTAATAAACCGTTAGCACGCTGAACACAAATCAGACTAAAAAAATTTTAGCACACAGTGAGTTTTGAAGGCAGCTCGACTTTTAGATTTTCACTGAACACCCAACAATAAATACACTCAGAATATTACGTATTTTACTGTTTGTAGTTTAACAAAAAAGTTGTCCGTTCCATTTAAAAATATAGGAACATACATTTATTTTTCAAAGAAATATCTATTTTAACTTTTTTTTATATTTGTTCGAAATAATTTACTGTCATTTACCGATTTTTTCAGTTTCATTTATTTTTTTCACTTGTTTGAAATTTAATAAACATTTACCCACAAAACAGAAATCGGTGGTTTATTTGTAACAGTTCCCTGCGGAAAAAAAGGGGTCAGTTGGGAATTGGGACCTGTCCCTGGATAGGTGAAAACTAAACCAGTTCTGAAATAACATATCACGAGATAAGTGAAAAGAGCACCGGTTCCTAAAGTACCTATCACGTGACCGGTTTAAAAGTCACGACTTGTCCTTTTAGACCAGTCCTGTGACATGTCACAGAGGGCAATTGACCCCCTCCTAGGACAAGCCCATGTTATTTTTTTTATTTAAATTGGTTGTATTAAATTGGTTGTATTACAATAACTTCATAAAAATACATGCATACACAAACACATTCACACAAAAAGTGTCTATAGCTACGAATACATACATTTTGTTAAAAAAAAAAAAGGAAACAATTTTAAATAAATGATAAAAAACATTTATTTTTTAAGGAATTGGTAGGTAAAATTTAGACATTTATTTTAACTGATTATATAATTTGTTTCTTACGGATGTGCCAGTTGTTTATTCAACATTTAAAAACAAATAACAAAAGGCATTTAACTTAAATAAAAATTAAGTAGACCCGTTTTGAAATGAAATATCAATTCTTGTAAATGACATTTTCTGTTAATTTAACTTACAAACTATTTTAAGTGTACACTTATGGGGTACACCAAATGTCCAGCTAAAAATATATCATATCAATGTAAAACTTACGGTAAGTTTAGAAATTGAATCCGTAGTAGTTGTATCACTTTTCTAGAAAGTAGAGTAGGCGTGGTCAACTGTTGGAAAAATTTTGACTTTTTTTTGGTACACAAATTATTAAAATTAGAGAATAAAATCAAACTAAATCTCTGGAGCTTTTCATAATATTTTTTAAAACAAAAATAACTTGAGACTTTCCGGAAAAAGTTACAAATTCATTTGAAAAGATAAAACAATTTACATTAAATACAAATTCTGATCTAAAAATTATAAGAATTTTAAGTTATATTTGTTAATATTTTTTAATATTTTTTAAGCTACATTTTTCTTGTTTTTGCCTATTTAAAAAATATTGGTTTATTTTGCTTCTTACTTTTAAAGAAAGCTATTATTGCTTAAAAGTGATATTTTTAAAAAGCTTTTAATTCCAACTAACTTTCTTTTATATTTTAATTTGATTTATGTCTGCTAACTTTTCTCAAAATAACCAGAGCTTAGTATTCAACAATAGTTATAAATGTCAAATTTTCTATGGAAATAACAATGCTTAGTTCTAAACTGTGGTTATTATTTTCTTATCTTAAAATAATATTTTTGAAAAGTTCAAATATTGCTTGACTTTTCTGAATCCAGAAGTTCTAAATTTAAATGAAGTTTAATATAAAATTTGTTTTTCATTATCAATTTTAATGAAGGAAGAACTTAGAATTTGTTGAAATTAATTTTTTGATATATAACCGCTTATTTAGCTGTTTTTTAGAGATCAGTAGATATACACTCAGTAAATATACACTCAGAAAAAAAAAGTTAGTAGAAAAATTTGAAAACGGATTTTAATCCCACTTTATTATTTTTGTACTGATTTTTAGTAAAAAAAAATATTATTTAGCAAATCTTTTTGCTATTTATATTTTACAAATTACAGAGTTTTTACAGAATATTTACAAATTTTTGTTGCCAATTTAAATTGCCCTAAAATGTCACAAAGATTAAAAAAGGGATCGGAAGTGAAGATACCGACTCATGTCTAAAAAGAGGACATCCCCTTAAAATAGCACTAAAAAGTTTTTTTTGTTAAAAAATCAGGCCTAAAAACAATTAAAATTTGACCTTAAAAGTAAAAATAAATTGACAAATATTTTTCAAAACAGAAATTACCAAATAAAAACAAAATGATTAATTCGTTTATGTTTTAACAATTTTTAAGATTTTTAAGCCTTAGATTTTGTTTTAAATTTTGTATAAAATATATTTTGAAAAAAATAAATAAAATAAAAAAACTTTGATAAAAAGAAATAAATTAAAAATTTTATACTAATATTAATAAAATTTAATAATTTTTTTTTTGCTGATTTTAGCAAACCGGTTTTAAATTCCGCTTTACTAAAAGTTTACTAAAATTTAGTAGCGGCTACTAATTTTTCTACTAATTTCATTGTACTACACGTCAGCAGACATGTGTTGCTTAGATTAGAAACAATACCGGTGGGCTCAAATAAGCCGTAATAACAACAACATTTTCAGTTGCCATTACATACTTTATTTGGTGAGTGTAACAAAAGAAAAAGGCATATTTGCCAAACTCTGAATATTTTGTAGTGTACTGTTTATACTTTTATAAGAAAACCCAGCAAAACTTTGGTAATGGGTGCGATATTCTCATGCGTTATGTTGTAATGATATTATTTGCAAGCATAAAGTAATAAGTTACTCATTATTGATTACGTAATATATGATTTATAAATGTAAAGTATGTAAGGTGAAATTATTTAAACGTTTGCTGAAAGATCGAGAAAACAGTATTACAACAAAAGATTAAAAATATACACTTTCATGAAAGCATTCAACACTATCATAAAAGGCCAAAAGTAACCCAATGCATTAACAAAACTAGTTCAGAACTATCTCGCCAATTACATACTTTACTACCGAAATAAACTGTTTTCGACAACGCTCTAAGGATGTCTGGATGGTTATGGTCGGCGGGACCCTTTCAGAAGGCCGGGGAGGTTCTTGACCCAATCATACCAAACCACATTACAACGATGTTATTATCAGAGTCCCTAATGGCTTTGCTAACAATAAAAATTAATGGACCAATTCTTAGTCTATTGATTCCCCTGGAATATATGTTTGCTATTATTTACGTGAAGATTTTATACCAGATATGCTAATACTATTTTTCAGGGTAAGATGAAATACCCCGTGCTCTGAACCCTTCCCAACCATGTTCCCATTGCACATATTAGATCATAGGAACCCACAGCTGAATTAACCTCACATTCACCCTAAGAAAAATCCCTTATTTATTTAAAAATGCATTATGCAAATTTTTATTCCAATATCTCAAAATTTAGTTAACATTCTCTAATAGATAAAGGTATGCAAAGACCTTAACTATATTTAACTTCAACGTATCCTTAGTCCTATATGACTTAAAAGTTATACTATAATTAGTGTTCCAAAATTCAAATTGACTTCATACTTTCAAAATTAAAATTACACGAATAAGAAGAAACTAACGTTAATCTCATACATATTCATATTGATTATATTAAAATTAAGATTAAATGAACTTATTAACGTTGCACAAAGATACGTTTGGCTATATGTATGATGACCGACCGTAGCGTACGCGGGAAAAGAATAGTTTTTATCGATTGTTTTAGTTTCCATGCTAGTTTTATATTAAATTTGCCAAGAAAATGTAACTAGACAGAAAATTAAAGTTTTGAACAGTTTGTGGAAAGGATAAGGGTAGTTAATTAAAATTGTAATTGCATTCCGGTACTTGTTAATTTAAAAAAAAATCAGACAAACATTTTTATTGTTTTTATTTATTTTGTTTTTCAAAATTGATTTGAGGAAAAAAAATGTTTTTCCTATTCTTGTTAATTTATTGCGAATACAAAAATTTGGGAATTAAATTTACCATTATGTTAATTTGCAATTTGAATACATCTAATTATTATGCGGGTCTTTTTTTTTTTTCTTTTAATTCAATATTTCTTTTCCATTTCTATTTTCACTATTTTTACTGTTTTTTTTTTTGGTTTTGTTCTTTAAATTCCGATCAAAAGAAATTAAAATAACAAGTACAATTGCAATTTTAGATAATGATCATTAAGGTTTAAATTTTATTAGCAATGTTTTTGTTAATTTTACACAAAAAAAGATCTGACAATAAGTGGAAACGCATTTAGAGAAATCATTCCACTTCTCCTTTTTTTTTGTTTATGGATTTGTTTTGTTATAAGTTTTGGTTTACTCAGCTTTTTAGTGTTAAATTAACAAACTACCATAGATAATAATTGGATGAGTAACTTACATGTACATCTGCTCTGATGAAAGGCCTTCCAAAATGCGTTGTACGAAGAGGGTGATGAAGGAGAGGGCATTGGTTGCTCTTAAAATTCAATGATTTTTACAAAATCCCGTTGGTTTGCTTTTTGTTTTTTTTTTTTTCTTTCCAAATTCACACAAACTTAGTTTCTTTTTGTTTCTATTTGTCAAAATTTTTCCTTTTATTTATAGCACAGTAGTGCGAAACAGTATTTTATCTCAATTGAGATTTTATTTTTTTTTTTTTTAATTTAAACTTTTTTGTTATACTAATATAGAAACCTTTAAATCACTTTACTTTTTCATCTCTTATTACAATTTCTTTTTTTGGCAAACTTATTTTTTTGTTTTAATTTTAATCAATATTCAATTTTGGTTTTTCTTTTTGTTGGTTTTTTTTTTTTTTTTAGTTGCAAACAAAAAAAAACTATAATCTGTTATTTATAAACATAGTTACCCGAGATGCCTCATTTTTAGATTTTGTTATTTCATTTTCTTACTTTATAATTTTTTTTTTTTTTATCACTGTGCTAAGTTAATAATTTCTTACATCAATTCTTCTTCTACACTTTCCCAAAACTTAATTTACGTATAAAAATTCGTAATTCCGATACGAGTTAGAATTTTAAAAAATTTGTTACTGATATAATTTCACATATTAAGTTTTTCCTATTCTATTATTATAATATAGGTCGACCTAATCATCGCGTTAATTTGACACACTTCACTTGCTTAGTATTCCTTTTAGACTGTACTTGATCTCCACCGTGACATTGATCAGCAATTTCTTTCACTCCCCTTCGTTCTTTTTGCCTAAAAAATAACCGTTCTGAGTACGAAGATAATTTTAACACTATGGACTTTCCAATAAAATTGTTCTCGGAGAAAAAAACCTTTAAAAAAAAAGAATTCTTTTTGGTTTTCGAAACTCTGATGCAAAAACAAGAGAAAGGATGCTCTTTACCTGTAACTTTTAATAGAAGTGCTGAAGATGAAGGAGAATTTAATGAAACCCAAACGCCTGGTGCTAAGCCAAAGCAACTCCCATAGAAAATTTCAACAATATCCATAACCAGTGGAGTCCCAAGGAAATTGAAAGTTTTCACTGATTAGGCTTTTCTTTGATTATTTCGCAAAAATCAAAAAAAAAATTAATTGATTTCGCTAAACAAGTATTTGCACAAAAACATTTTTCTTTACAAATTTACCCTATGAATAGGCAGAATCCTCTGAGCTATAATTAAAGTTTTGCCAATAACAACAATTTTTTTCTTTGGCCCACTGCAGACAAATCCAGGTCTTGTCGATTTGATGGTTATAAAAGGAAAGACCAAGTCATTTCCTTTTTAAGATAACCTTAGTTGGTTAAAAGCATGGTTTGATATATTTGCTTACTTTACTCGTTGTACAGATTAACAGCTGTAAGCAAAATAGGATTTCACCTCATTTAAAATACAGTGTTGTAGTGAAGATAGAAAAAAGCTTGAAGCATTTGATAGTCAAAGTGCTGGGTAAAAAGATTGATGGATATTTGAAGTGATACTAAATGCATTTAAAAATCATATCAGAAAAAGATGTCACCGTGTACATTAAAATGAATTTTAATGAAAAAAATCAGACAATAGACGCATTTAAAAATGTTTGTAAATTTCAAGAGAACTGATTCAACCCAAAATACCAACAAGAATATTATTTGCTTTTATTTGTTTCTCCTCTGATTTAATTTACAAAGAAAAAGTATCGTAAATTTTAACCAAATAAAGCCAATTTTAGCTTTACCATTGAAACAGATTGCTAAAAGTTCACCCATTTATAAGGTAACTATTTGAGTATTCTAAAAATAAATTTCCCCTACATTAAGGAGATCAAAAATAATAAACCAAGAAATTTGAAACTTGGATCGTACTAGAAAGACACGATATTTTCCAAAGGGAAAACAATCGAAACTCAGTTAAAAAGGCGACTATGTACTTTCGTGTAAAACAATTGAAGTTTGTAGTTTGTTTTCAATTATTTAAAAAAAAAATAACTGACAAAGTCGGTAAAAATAATGGATTTTTTTTTTTTTTTTTGTTTCTTTGAATATTCAATATAAGATAATAAACACTGGGAGTTTTTGTAAATTTTCGTATTGAATCATGTATAGAAAAAGTAGAAAATAGGTTTCTTGGTTAAACACAATGTTGCGGATTGTCGTTTAAAATAACCATTGAAACTTTACCGTAAAAATGTTGTCAGTGTACTCAATAAAGCCAGTCGTAAAGAATACAAAGCAAAAACCAATATCCAACCTCGTACAATTATCAACACAGTAGTTTGTATGTTACAAGTAATAATTGAAATATTTTTGAAAATCTATTTTTAGATACATTACTTTATGTTGTTTTGTAAGCAAAAGGGTAATGTATGTTTTTTTTGATAACACTAGCGTAAAAACGAAGCGCAACAATTCATTTACGTTTAAAGCAATCAAATACTATATGCGTCGATAGCTCAGTGGGCAGAGTTCTTGGCACATTACTTTACCCATTATTTGGTAATGTGTGGTTTTACTGAGAAGTTTTCTGTTTAGTTAAAAATAAAGCAACATACGGAAATTTATGGTTTAATTGTTTCCGTTATAGTTGTTACATATTTAAATTTTGTTTGCTGCCTTGAAACAGGGATTGAAAAAATTCCAATTTTGTTTTTTGTTTAAATTATTTGTTTGTACACAGAGAAAGTAGATTCATAGTTATAACCGTATATTTTGCCAACCGCATGGTTGGGTTGTGGACATCGATATTTCTGTTTGTGGCTGCAGAAATTATGTTAATACAACAAAAATTCTATTAAAACAAAAAAAAAAATAAAAAATTCAGATGTCGCAATAAATCTGTTCGTAGAACTTTGTAAACACAGACATATACACACATATGGCCATTCACTCAAAATGTGTCAATATACTATGTGAGTACACATTTTGTGAGTACACATTTTAATTAAATGAATAATCATTTATTTTTAACTAATAATAATCATTCGTTTTTACTTATTGATGTGTCATCATTTTAAAATAAATAAAATAAATGAGAAAAACTATTTGAATAAAATGAAAAGTTACGAAGGCGGATCAGGCGAGGGCGTTTAACAGCAGGATAGGCATTTGTTTGATCAATAATTTCATCGTAACTATGTATAAAAGAAACATATTACTTTGAAATGGGCCCTTATATTACATTTTGTATAATCGCCTGCAAAATTCATCAGTGAAGTAAGGTGTAAAGTAATCCATGAGACATAAGAATTATTTGTATTTTATATCCACTTTTTAAAAAACTATAAACATGCCTACTTTTTGCATTAAAAAATTTAAGTTTTGCATAAAAAAATGTATGATTTAAAATCTTAAAATTTTTGCAAAATAATTTACATTATTTTGTATCTTAATATAATGTGAAAGGTAATGACCTATTTTTGCATTGTAATCTATACAAGGTATACATAAGTCATTCCTTTAGAAATGTTCACATTCATATATATTTCTGAAAATATTCAAATTTTAAATAAAAAATACCATAGAAAAGTTTTCGAAATTTTGAGTTTTTGTATTTAAAAAAATGCAAAAACAATTTAGGAAAACGCAGATAAAAGAAAGAATAAAGCTATATCTAGCAATAAAAATGTTAAAATGGCAATTCTGGTTTATGTATAGCTGCGAACATTATGTACTTTTTCTCAGATTTAACAAATGTATGTAAAAAAAAGAAACATAAGCTTCCATGAAGACCAGGGCAGTTACTTTCATGCAAATGCATGTTTGTAGTCAGTTGCCCAAAAACCATTTTAAACAAATCCCTTTCAGAATCAAAGCAGTTGCAATTAAATGATATCCATTTGTTTTTGGAATTCTTTTTTTTTTTGTGAACGCATATTTATGCATATTTTGCTTTAAGTACCATTTTTCTGCATTCTTTATAAATTTTTGTAAAAGGAAAACTAACGATTTTAAGAAACAAAAAAAAAGATTTTAAAGCTCAACACAGCACTAAACTAAAAAAATAAACCAAAATGAAACTATCGAGCCAATCATTTATCCAACGAGCCAAGTTCAGACAATCGACTTAAGGGATTCCAACACAGTGATTTTATTTGACAGTTTATTTGAAAACGAACTTTTTCGATTTAAACAAAAAACCATATGTGTATAAGAAAAAAATAAATTATAAATTCATTTTGGATCAACTAAATCAGCGGTCCCCAATAACGTTTACTTCACGGATCCTCAAATTTTTAAAAATTGTACATTTAAATAATAAAATTTGAATCAGATCAAAGTGTTGAAAGAATCTTTCAAATAAACTACCCTAGAGCAACTTAAAAACTCTAGGATTTTGAGGGGTTTTCTATAAAAAAAAAAAACTTCTAAGAATTGGTGATTTTGGACTCTTAAACTTTATCTACAGATTTTTCTATATGAGAAATAAAAATAATGTTTATTCAATTAAACAAAAACATTGCTGGAGTCTGATAAGCCTAAAAATTACATAGAATACCCGAACTTTTTATCAATAGTTGTTATTTTCTTCAAAAGTTTTCAAAATCGCGCTATATTCATTATTTTTTTTTTTTTTATTTTTTTAAAGACAATCATGGCAGACATTGGTCCATTATTTTTTATTGCTTTATTAATTTTGAATAATTTTTTCGAACTCTTCTCGGACCCCTTACGATGCAGTTATGGACTCCCATAAGGTCGCGATCCCCATTTCGCAACCGTTTTACTAGACGCACAAAATTTCACTGTAGTTTGACTGTAAAATACTTTTTCAAATAAAATATCAAATATAATTACTCTACTAGAAGTTATTCAACTGGAGCGTCTGAACTTGGAGCATATTTTTTTGATTTGAAATGCATATATTTTAATTTTGAGAGCATAACTTTTTGGTTTTTAGTGCATGTTTTAACCGCATATTTCTCATATTTTACTGTACACTCAGAATATTATGTAGTTAACTGTTTGTAGTTTAATAAAAAAGTTTTCCGTTCCATTTAAAAATAAAGGAAGATACATTTATTTTTCAAAGAAACATCTTTATTAACTTTTTTATACATTTATTCGAAATAATTTACTATCATTTACCAATTTTTTTCAGTTTCATTTATTTTTTTCATTTGTTTGAAATTTAATAAAAATTTACCCACAAAACGGAAACTTGTGGTTTATTTGTGTCTGTAACAGTTATTACAAATTTAAATCTTGTTTGCTGTCTGTTTCAAAAAAAAAAAATATTCAAAAAATTTCAATTTGTTTTTTTATTTAAATTTTCAATACAATTTACAAGAACTTCATAAACACACATACATGTACAAATACATTCACACAAAAAGTGTTTATAGCTTTATAGGCATACATACATTTTGTATTGTACGAGTATATTAAAAAAAAACAAAAAATACAAAAACGGAAATAATTTCAAATAAATGAAAAAAACATTTATTTTTTAAGGATTGCTGGGTAAAATTTTGACATTTATTTTAACTGAATATATCAGTTGTTTCTTACGGATGTGTCAGTTGATTAATCAACATTTAAAAATAAATAACAAATGGCATTTAATTTAAATGAAAATTAAGTAGACCAGTTTTTAAATGAAATATCATTTCTTTTAAATGATATTTTCAGTTATTTTAACTTACAAACTTTTTTAAGTGTATAGATTTAAAGGCATATTTTCCATTTTTAGTGCATAAAAGTATCTGCCCTGATGATAACAAATAAAATGTATGTATATATGTAAATTTTCATACAGGTAGATATTTTGGTATGTAGTGTGTATTTCTAATCCGATTGTCAGCATGAATATGTGATAGTTAAAGTCAAATGCTTAACTAACAGATATTTGACAAATTGTAATAATACTGAAATATTAGCCCAACATGAGTTGGTAACATTTTTTTTCATCATCATTTTGTTAAAGATTTGAAGATTTGTTATATTTTATTCGTACCTGTTGATATTTAAATACAGAAAGATGTTCTGTTTATTTATAAATAACACAATCTTATCTCTTAGCTTATTTTTAACAAATAAAAAATAAATAAAATTCTAATATAAATAAAAAAAAATAATACAAAATCTGCCGAGTGTATAAGAATTATTAAGTAAAACACATGCCTTGAATCAATGTCTTTTTAATCTTCGTTACGATTGACAGTTTTATTAGTTTAATGTCTCAACACAATAACGCTACATTGACTGTATATGTCTGTATGTTGGTTTTAAAAGGTCTAAATGCGGTTTCTGTCAATCGGATGATTGGCAATAATCTCTTTAATATTATTGCTTTCTTTAACATGTTTTATGATGGGAAAATACAAAAAAAAAAAAAAAACAAACTATCTAATGTCTAGCTATATTATTTTAGTATCTAACATATATAAAATGTTTTTAGTCATGAGCTTAAATAAAAAGAAAATGAACATTAAACCGGAAATTTTGACATTTTAAATGAAAAGTTTATTGGTAAGCCATAAAAAAGCTTAATATCCGGTTAACTTTAAATTATCTTAAATTGAAAAAGTATTTATCGTACTTAAATATAAATAAAAATAAGTTAATCTTGGTGAATGAAAAAACTACTACTAAACTCAAAATAATATGTTTATATAAAGATAAAATCTATCTAAAATATGATTAAAATAACACTACTAATAGACACTGGATTCTCCAAACTGTTTATGGGATTAAAATCTAAAGATTTCCCTAACTGAAAACATAACATAAAATCTCATAAATTTCTAAGATTTCTATGAAAAATAATCTCTTAAAATATTACTTTGAATTAACTATAAAACACACAGAGAAAGTATATCGATTAAAAATTTTAAATCACTAGAGAGAAAAAAATCAAACGTCACCTATGTCAGCTTTTGACCCATTATTTTTCACCATAGTCTCCTTCGAGCTATCCAATTTTTATTATCCCTTCCAAAATGTAAGATTTGTCGAGGTGATCAAAATAGGTATTTGTTTGTGAGATGATTTCATTATTGGAGTCAAATCTACTTCCGCCCAGCCATTTCTTCAGGTTTGGAAATAAGAAATAGTCACTCAGTACTAGATCCAGAGAATAAGGCGGATGAGAGAGCAATTCGTAGCCTAATTCATGGATTTTTGACATAAAAACTGCACAAGCGTTTGTGGTCGACTGTGAGCAAATGCGGCACTCATCTTGCGGAAAGCTTTCGCATACCCAATTGATAATTTAAAATTGAAACCACTGCGCCATGTGAGATGCATATGGCTGCAACAATCTCTTTCACTTTATATCTCTGATCGGCTAACACCGTGAATTTTTTTCAATTGATTCAGTTGAAGAGACCTCAACTGGGCATACAGATCATTCGGCATCTTCCTTGCTTGTATGGCCACAACAAAATTCAGTAAACCACTTATTTACCATTAGAATTGATGATGCAGAGTTCTCATAGTATTTATCAAGCTAATGCCCATAATTTCAAGCAATAGATAAATACTAGTGCTTAGATATCAGTGCTTAGATATCTAAACACCGATTGGTATCTATTCGTTGAAATTACGGTACGGGCACACGAAATTTAATTTTTTTCATTTTCTCCTCATATCATGCAGTAGTCTGCTATCAATGGCTGTCAAACACAAACCGCATGACGCAGCTTCTTCAAATTTTGACTTTTAGTTAAGAGGCTGAAACTATAAAAATTTGGTTAAAAAGGGACCTCGGATAAAATCTGCAAAAATTTGTAAAACGTATTTTTTTCATTATTAGTAAACAGGAAAACAACAAAATATATAACTAAAAATACATTTTAGTTAAGTTTCTGTAGAAATCAAATTATGTCGGTTGGCCTTTGTTTTAACTCCTTTGAAGTTTAAAATTCATATTTTTACAAAAATTTTTCAAATTTTTACAAACAATTTTACTAAAAGTTTTTTTTTTTTTGTTTTTTAGAGAGAAGCCACACTCAGGAAATTCTTCTACGCCCAGAAAACAGTATCAGTTCCGTTGTTGCTAATCGAATTCAGGCGGTTACGACAACTGTTTTTATAATGAATTATATGTTTAGTTGTGAAAGCCAATATTCAGTTATACAATTTAATATTTTTATTCCACATAAGTACTATTACGTTCTAAAAAATTTTATTTTATGAAAAGTTTTATTTTTAGACTTTTCAGCGTATCTGTAGTCGTCACTTTTGAATATTGACAATTTTTTAATAAATTTGACAGATTGTACCAATTTTCTAATATATTCACTAAATAAATGGTTGCTTTCACTGCACACAAATACTAACCGAATTTTATTTTTAAAGTTGATTGAAAATACCAATAATTGGGTAATAAGGGTGTCCACCACAATCAGCTGTTTTAACTATCTTACTAATTCTTACAAATTTTCGTTTGCGTACTTTTTTTGTATATTTTTCTTTTTGGGAGTAAATTTTGCATTAGTTCAAGAAATAAACTATGAAGATTTCACGTTTTTGCCCGAGCAAAAATGATTAATTTTTTTTTTAAATGGTATTCTTATTAAAAAGTTATATTTCATGTTACTTTTATTTTTCACTGGCACTTTTTTTCTATTTTATCTGCATACATATGTATTTATTTAAATTTTTTTTATTTAAAACTCAAATTTTAAATGAAATTTATAAAATTTGTAATACAATATTTTTAAGACACCCCTTGAAAATTATAAACAAAATTTTATGCATGCATAAAATAATTAAAATATGTACAGTGACGAACTAAATTATTGACACAGTAAACACTTTCAACTTCACGATTGATTTAATGGTCTTATTGAAGTGGGTTTTAATAAACAAAGATTTTTACTATAGAATGACAAATTTCTAAAAAATACACTTTGTTTCTTTTCAAAATATTGATTATATGACTTATTAAAAAAAAGGAAACAAAAAACAATCCCAGTTTCGTCGAACAAAATTATTGGCACAGTTAGCCAAGTTCTTAAAAATGTATCGATCTGGCCACTTTTTTCTGATCAATCACCATTATTTCTACTCGTTACATTTCAAAGTTTTCACATGTCAAAGTGCGAATGCCACTGGGCCTGAAATTTTTAAAAATTTATTGATTTTATTTAAAATGGATAACAAACAGAAGGAAACCACAGAATCACAACGCAAAATATTTTCATATTTGCACAATCAAGGCAAATCTTATGCTGAGATTGTAGAATTCAATTTATTCAGATCTTTATCATTTTACATTTCAGCTCAAATATAATTTACATTGGAAAGAGTTCAAGATTTTGTCTTTTTCTACTTAATAATTAATTATTAGTTACTAAATTAATGGATATTTATATTAACAGTGTTATCGGAGGCAAAAATTTTCAAAAACGTATTTGACTTTTTATAAAAACTACCTAACCTACTTAACTAACTACAATGATGCCAGCTCATTAATATGGGTATAATCAGAATTGGAACATCTAATGTTAAAATTTTGGGTCAACCTTTCGATCTTAACTTTAACTAATTCTACACCTGCAAGAGCATGAAGACGCTCTGTAGAGAAAAACCATGGCAAGTTGTATATTAATTTGAATAACTTGTTTGTATGTATCTAAATTAATAAAAATTAATCCCAATAATTTAAGTACTTAAAAATTATATTGATAAATGTTTTATGTAATGTCGGCAATTATGTATGGAATACTATATCAGATAAATGTCTGCCTCTGTTAGCCTCACAAATGTGAGCGCTTTTGAACACATTTTTCATTACATTCTCATACATTTCACGCGGTGTTTCATTAATTTTATCACCATTATTTTGTTTAAGTTGCTCAAGCGTTTCTGGTTTGTTTGCATAAACCTTGCTTTTCAGATATCCCCACAAAAAGAAGTCCAATCAACATCACAAGTTCTTGAAATAACTTGTTGTGGAAAGAGGTCTCGCAGTAATTCCATTGTAATCCTGTCTGTATGCGACGTGGCACCGTCTTGTTGATACCACATGTTAATCAAGCCCAAAGCATGCAGTTGTGGCATTAAAAAGTTTTCAATTATAGTTCAATCACAGTTACCGTTACGCCGTTTTCGTTTTCAAAGAATTAAGGTCCAATGATTGCTCCTGACCAAATTACACACCAGACTGTCACTTTTCATGGATTCAAAGGTGACTGATGAATAATTTGAGTTTTTTCCATTGCCCAGAACTGACTATTCTGTTTATTCATTCAAATGAAAATGTGCCTCGTCACTCATTATGATTTTTTCATGAAAATCAGGGTTTGATTTTGATAAAATGTTTTAACGATTAAAACACGTTGGTTTATCGAATATTTTTCCATAATAAATTTGCCACGTGTCTACTTCACGACTACCAAATATGAACTTCTGTAATGTGGCAACACTGGAAGAGTTGATACGTCTTAGAACAGTTGTTGTTCGTCATCCTATGGAAGTTGGCGAAATTGTTGAAGCTTTTTAGTTCATATCCCTGTTATGTTATTTTACGTCGGTGGGGTTTAGTGCAATGGGAACACCGAAGGAGAACGCTGTGGTATGTATGAGGGATAGAAAACTCATACATATTATATACTTTTTTTATGTATTTATTTATTCATTACATTAATAGTGCCCGAGCGCCTTTAATGCATTGTAGAGGCGAATTGATATTTATATGATACATATAATTCACAATTATTTAATATATAACAAAAATGTTACTAAATTTAATTAGTTTAAATTTAAATTTTTACAAGTGAGATTAATTCATATTCATACAAGTTCTTCAATATGTTGGATTAAGTAATACTGAAATTCTGTTCACATTTGTAATATTTGGAAGCAAATTGTTAAATTGTTGTTTCCAACCTACACCAGGCTACCATTAAGCTCTCATTAGTCCTTGTGTTAATCGAGTATTGATTCGTTTGAAACAACATTGTATGATGTCCAATATTGTGGATACACTTAAAAACAAATAGCCACATTTGTATTTTATTAGTTCCATAAATTGGCAATACGGTTAGGAATATATCTCAAAATAATATATGATATGGTTGGATATCTGACAGGATGATTTGATACCAATTTTAAAGCCTTGCGCTGAAGAGATTTAAATTCAGTGCACTTTTTGTAGCCATACAAAATGGCTAAATAATTAAAATGGCTTTGAATTAACGCTTTATATAATAAAAAACTTGGTATTTCTATTAAATTTGGTTTGAAACTTGTATAATACGCTAACAGCTTGTGCCGTTTTGCCTTTTATATATTGGATATTGACACTTCAAGCAAGGTTGCTCTGTAAGTGAATACCCAATTACTTTACTGAGTGAACCTCCGTTACTTCATTTCCATCAAAAAATGCACTGAAATTAATATTATGTAGATTATACGGCTTGAATCTTATCAATTAAATTTTACATGCATTTTAATCCAGTTTACACTCACCAAAAAAAGTCTGTAATGGCAACTGAAACTTTTGCTGTTATTACGGGAAATTCTGCTAATTTGAGCCCAGCGGTATTTTTTGCTAACCTTAGCAACACATGTCTGCTGACGTGTAGTACAATGCAATTAGTAGAAAAATTAGTAGCAGCTACTAAATTTTAGTAGACTTTTTGTAAAGTGGAATTTAATATCTGTTTGCTAAAATCAGCAAAAAAAATAGTAAAAATATTAGTACAAAGTTTTAGATTTTTTTTATCGAGCATCAAAAATTTTGATATTTTTTAAAAGATGTTTTATACAAAATGAAAAAAAATCAAAGGCTTAAAAATGTTAAAAATTGTCAAAACATAAACGAATTTATCATTTTGATTTAATATGGTAATTTCTGTTTTGAAAAATATTTTAGTCAATTTTTTTTACTTTTAAGGTTAAATTTAATTGTTTTTAGGGCTGATTTTTAGAACTAAAAAACCTTTTTAGTGCTATTTTAAGTGGATGTCCTCTTTTTAGACATGAGTCGGTATCTTCACTTCCGATCCCTTTTTTAATCCTATGTAACATTTTAGGGCAATTTAAGTTTGTATGTATAAGTTTAAATTATAAGAAATAACATTTCCTTCAATATCGACTTTTTTAAAATTAGTAATTTTTTTTGCTAATTTTAGCAAATCGGTTTTCAAAAATTTGTAAAATGATTTCTAAAATTAGCAACAATTAGCAACGAAAGTTTGTAGATATTCTGTAAAAATTCTGTAATTTGTAAAATGTAAATAGCAAAGACATTTGCTAAATAATAATTTTTTTACTAAAAATCAGTACAAAAATAGTAAAGTGGGATTGAAAACCGTTTACAAATTTTTCTACTAACTTTTTTTTCTGAGTGTATTTATTTTTGCAAATTCTGATAATTGGGATGCATTACGTTCCATATATGCTTTGATAGCAATCTCATGTTTGTATGGGTAGAAAATACATATATAGCATAAATGAAAATTTTCCAAGATAAACCCAAATTTTTAATATCATTTAGATAAATCGTAAACAATGAAAACTCATTAATTGATGATATCATCGCTGGGGTTGAAACCCGCAAAACTTCTATATAACAGCATAACACGCACAAAGTTTCAATAAAGTATTTTTTAAATTTTGACGTTTTAATTCATAAAATAAATGTTCTTGTGCATATTTGAAACACTTCACTGGGCCCGTGCTCTCTTCACTGTTTCCGGTACAGGTCACAGGGTAGACACTTTCAGGTCTTGATTTCATTGGTCACAGAACAGATTACAAGATAGGTTCTTTCAGACTAGTTATGTGCTCAAACTTTAACTGACCCCTTTTTCCCCATACATTAGGATTATGACCAACTTGTAAACGGTATCAATTTTCATTTCCATTATAGCGATTTTATACATAAAATATTCAGTTATACGCAAAAAAAAAATGTAGTTAAAAGTATTAAGATAAACACAATACTTATGTGCATAGCACAATATTAATAATAAAATAAAACAAGTCCTTATCATTTTTCAATATCGCATACGTTCTATAGCCCTTCAATTTAAAGTACCTCATAGTAAACAATTGAAAATAATGGATTTTGTTATACTATAAGATCAAAACTTGCATCAAAAAATAGTACTGTATATAAAATTTACACCTTTTTTTACAACATTTTTATGCTCTATGAAGCATAACAACTTTATAAAAATGCAAGGTTGTAGTTACTCATACGTATTGTTGTTCAGTAAATGGAAGAAAAAAGCTAAATAAACTAAACATACACTCATATATAAACATAAATATTTACTCACTTACACTATGATCAGAAGGTACGAGTACAAAGTAATATCTTTTTTTTACTTAAAAGTTCCCTAATCAAATAACAGGGAGCTTACTAAACACAGATTTTTAAGCCATTTATAAGTTTACAAAATAGACATTTCTAATAAAGACCAAATTAAAAAAAAAACAAGTTTATTTTAAATTATTTTGCATACATAAATGAAACACAAATTTTTATATTCGAGTAAAACCAAACAATTTTAAAAATATGTTTAAAGAAAACTACACAAATTTCTACAAATTTTTGGATTAATTTAAAATTTTCCATACTTTTGTAGCATTATTTTCTGTATTGTTTCATAACGAAAAATGCAGTTTATACACATGGACTTCATATTATATGAATGGCTAAGAAAATACCGTGTAATAGAATGATTTTTCAAAATGTTATGATGAGCAATGATGACGATGACTTAAAATAAATATTTTTCTTTTATAAAATGATATAAAAGAAACAAAAAAAAAACTTTAATAGAAAATTTTAATATAAATCATATGCCAGCGAAAATCTGTAAAAATAAATAGTAGTAAATAACATCATACATAATAAAAACAACAATCATAATGTTGTTGCTTTTAACAACTGTTCATGATTGTGAATAATTTATTAATATTTCTTAAATTGTTTTTTTACCAAGAAATACAACAACAAAAACAACAATTGTTTGCATAAATTTAGTAGTTTTTTCAAAGAAAATGTTGTTTTTTGTGTAATTGCTGTATAACAGTGGTTTGCAGAACACGGTATATTGAGTTGGTACTAATAGTTTGAATTACTAAAAATAATGGGTATGTTTCCCCCTCAGAATTACTTTCTGAGTCAATTTAACGATGTTTATCTTTGCGGCCGACCCTCCATTCGTCAGTCCATGTAAAGTGAAAGATCTTTGTCATCAAACTAAAGATCGTAATAAGAGTTTTTCCAATTCGATTAACCGATTACTCGATTAATAGCCTCTATTTTGGACAATGTAAAAACAAATTATTTTTAAATTCATTATTTAACAATAAAATCGGTTAAAATAGATCGATTAACCGGTTAAATTTTTAATTTGAATTTTTATGATTACTGAATTTTTATTGAGGTAGCCAAAATTCTACTGTCACAGTCAAACAACTGTTGTTCAAACGGATTTTCTATAGTCGCAACTGTAATATTTTATTATCACAACCGAATCGTTTGAGTGGCTATTAGTATTCAGTTGCCCCTATATATTTTCTCTGTGTATTCTCAGTAGTGGTTTAAGGAGTACGTGTTTTACCTTAGAGCAATATAATCGGTGGTTTTTAAAATAATAATAATAATAATAAAGACTCTCCATTACACCAACACCTCCACACCGTTGGTGTAATGGTTAGCAAGTTGGACAGTTCCATTCCCAGCGACGGCAACATTTATTCAAAAAAATACTATCAATGAGTTTTTATATTCCACAGTCCATATCGCAACGTCCTTATTCGGTGTTCTTTACTAAAGTAAAATAATATAACTGGGATATGAACTAAAAAGCTTTAACAATTTCGCACACTCTCCATCGGATGGCAGGCAACAACTCTTAAGGCCTTTTTCCAAAGAAAGCTACACATTAATTAGTAGGAAGAATTTCCTGAGAGTTGCTTCGCTTAAAAACACATGTTCTTTGGAACAGAAAATTTAGCTAAATAAATTATTGCTTAAGGTTCTAAGAAATATTTTGAAACTGTTTCAACCTTAGAATACATATGAGAACGATCATATATATAGTTCGTTTTTTATTTTATTTATATATTTTAGTTTAACCCGCATATTTTGGAAATGTTAACACTGACAGATTCTAAACTCTATCATGTCCAAAGCCGCTAAAAAGCGGTCTTCGGATCTTAAGTATTTTTTGATTAAATAAAAACATTTTAATAAAGAAATTGTATTAAATCGATAGCAAACATAATAAAATACTTTCATCGCCTTCACACATTTTTTCTCCAATGAGCGATTCAAAGCTAGAAAGATGTAAAGTCAAACTTTTGTAAATTTTGAAAAATTTACTTTTTAAAACAGAAAAAAATATGTAAAAAAATCGTCAAAAATATATTTACGCTTTGGTAAATATTATTGATAACAGCAAACCTAGTTTGGGGTGCCAACTTGTGAAATGAATTATTATTTTTGTTCAAGGACACACAGGCAACCGTCAAGACACGTTTTACTAATATATCTCTAACTCCAAAACTAGCTAAGAGATTTAGTTTTTCAAATTAAGCACAGCTGACGTGTTCGCAGTAGTAAGAAAATTTAATTTTTTCAAATTAATTGATGTTTAGTGTCATTCTCGCTCAATTTCGCAATTTCCAAAAAGCGACAATCGCCTTAACTTTTAAAATAACAAAACTAAATCACCAATATTTGGTACATAATTTAATTTTATTGAAAGTGTTATTTATAGCGAATACTAATACTATTTGATTATTAAATTTCTTGATTCGTATTCAACCTTTATTGTGCTATATCGCCTAAATATAGCGATAAATCCAAAATTTATTATTTTTGCCATAGTTAATGTTCAATATCAAACGCAAAGTATAAATATTATTGATATCAGGAGAAAGAGCATTAGAGGGTTAAGACATATTTACAAACATGATAAAACTACCATAGATAGAGCAAAAACATTTCGAAATAGATCTACCGTTATTGATTTAAGCTATTTATCTCTAAAAGTTTTCTCTCGCGTGTAAAGCTTTTTTAATAAAAAAAAACACTCAGTCTCTAGGTCTAAGAGCTTTTGCTTTTTAAGAGCTAGTTTTTTGGATGTGAGTTAAACTTGGTTTAATGGCTTATTAGTTAAACTGAAAATAAATTTAAACTGGCTTTGATCCCACTTGTTGTTTTTCAGTAGTAGCTTAAGACTTGACAGATAAGGTAATGCTGCCATATTTTATTCCAACTAAATTTTATATTTTATAGCCAAACATATGCTAGCATTGGATATACTTAATAAAAAATGAAAACAAATATTTTTTCAAACAAAGGCACGTGTTCACGAATATAAATAAATTATTTGGACGAGTTTTAATTGTATTTGGCTTTCTAGTTATGGTCTTTTCTTATTCTTCTTGATTTGCATATGTTTCAGAATCGCTGAAATCTTCATAATATGAGGAATAATCCATTTTTAAATTTTTTTTTTTTTTAATTTGTAAACAACTTTTTAGTATTTACGAAACAGCTGATTTATTTAGAGACGCTTTTCATCAGCTGTGTGTTTTGACATCTGGCCAGGTAAACCTACCTGGCCAATCTTGCCCAGTTAAACTCAAATTAAAACAAAATTAACTGGATCTCAAAAACAGCATTTCAAGTTTAAACCAAGTTAAACCAATAAACAAGGTTGAACTACATCCCAAAACTTGCTCTTAGAGTCCACATAATCCTCCAAACTAAACACGCCTGATTCTAAGCCATGTTTCTTTAAAAAATCTCAGGATACTTTGAAAAAAAAAAATAATACATTTATTTAGCATTAAACGATTAACCGTTTAATCCCCAGTTTTATCGATAAACCGATTAATCAACTTAAGTAATCTTTCGAACAATACCTTAACCGCCCAGCAAAACCACACATTACCAAATAATGGATAAAGTAATGTATAGCCAAAGGGGCCGATGGATTACTTTACATCTTACTTCATTGATGAATTTTATAGGCGATGAGCCTCAAAGTAATGTATATACCCATTACTTTAGAGGCGATAATGTAAGGGGTTACTTATATGGTTACGAGAATAGAAAAAGTAATGTGTCTAAAAAAAGATTTTTAAAAAAAGAGGAATTTTTATAAAAAAAAAAATATTACAAAAATTTTATTAAAAATAATTGTAATTAAAAATAATGTGATCAAGATGGGAATCGAACCTGGGAAATCTGGTTGCCAGCCAAGAACTCTACCCACTGAGCTATCGATGCATATAGTATTTGATTGCTTTAAACTTAAATGAATTGTTGCGCTTCGTTTTTTCGCTATTGTTATCAAAACAAACATACATTACCCTTTTGCTTACAAAAAAAACACAAAGTAATGTATCTAAAAATAGATTTTCAAAAATATTTCAATTATTACTTTACATTTATAAATCATATATTACGTAATCAATAATGAGTAACTTATTACTTTATGCTTGCAAATAATGAAAAAGGTAACGAGCTATCACCCATTACCAAAGTTTTGCTGGGCGGTTAACAGCATATGTCGAATAATTGAAAACACTACGCAATACTTAAGATATTTTTACAAAACTTGGGACATAAGTATGCACTGCCACAAGGACGACTGACCGCAGTTAAAAATGTTTGAAATTGAAAAAAAAAATTGTTAAAAATTGGTCGATGTTTTGACCTTGCCATCATAGATATCTTAAATAAGGATACTAAAACAAACTACTGTGGCAAAAAATTCCTTGATTACCATAGCACAAGTATCGTAGTTGTATTTTACAAAATAATATAAACAAAAACAGCAAATGTTGATTTTTTTTCAACAATTTGCATTGTAATTAATTAAAATTTTTATTTTAAGCAAATACAAATAAGAAAACTTACACATACTACCAACGAGCAAACAAAGAATTTTTAAAGTATTTGTTGGACTTCAAAAATCTCAACAACGAATAACCAACCAAACTTGTAAATATGAAGAACTTTAGTATTCGCATCTTGTTTTGTTTTATTGTTTGTAATTCAACAGTTACAATAACTATTCACTCCTCATAGTTAGAAGAAGAAACTGAAAAAATTCAATTTCCAAAAATAATATTTTTAGTACAACGTGATTTTGTGTTGTTTTGTTACTTCCGCTTCCCTTACAATGAACGTGGAAATATTGTTGTTTTGTTTATTAAATGGTCATTAACATCACTAAACTGGTAACATGTTTTTTTGTTCTGAAGTTATTTTTTTTTTTTTGTATTTTATATTTCTCACACAAAAGGAAAACATATATATATATATAATTGTTTACCATCAGCACATAACAACTGAGTCATGTTTAAATATTAAATAAAGTTTTTTTTTAAACATACATTTTTTATTTTACTTAAAATTTTTGTATGTCTTAAATATTTCACCAAAAGTGTGAACAAAACTGTTGAAAAGAAATTCATGTAATTTTTTCTTGGTAAAAGAAACTTTGTTCTTTTTCAATTTCTTTGACTTCTTAACCATCCCAGCAAAACATTGGTAAAAGGCTGGTTTTAAAATCTTGTCTTCGTTTCGTTTTTTACAAGTTTTCGACCCTCAAATTACATACAAATTTTAAATCAAAAATTATAAGTAAATAAAAATACGTAGAAGGGCCTCAGTGGAATGAAAAAAAAACATTTCCCAATGTTTCTTATTTAGGAAATTCGTGAAATCTTTGAACATTTTTTATACGGAAAAGTTTAAAAAAAAAGATCGATTTGTATTTTTTAAAGAACGCCAACAAAAAAAATTTAATTATCAAAAATTAGCAAATTAACAAAAATCTCAGATTTACATGCATGCTTTGATAAAAAAAAAATATTTCATTAGAACAAGCAATACATTAGAGAAAGCACCATATTTTTCTTATTTCATCTACGACAGCTAATGAGTCGGTTCTCTTAAAAAAGTCTGTGACTTTAGATGTTACTTGCGTTTGTTGTTTTATATAAAGTTTTATTTAAAAAGTACAAAAAAATTAAGATCTTGTACTGCTACTACTACATTTACAAATCAAATTCAAGTTTTTGAGTCGCGTTGTTTTATACTGAATGTTGTGACAAATATCTTATCACAGCTATAAAGACGCAAGTGAATATTATTACGTACGAGGGCGGAGCAATAAGTCCGTGACTTTTCGAACTTCCCTCGTAGTTATATAAAATACAACACTGCTCCCATCAAGTTCCACCTGTTAATAGACTACTGTAAAATTTTTACCAAGTTCTGTCATTTACTTCGCGTTTAACAGCAGGATTTTTATAGGTCCATAAAATAGGCATTTGTTTGATCAATAATTTCATCGTTGGAGTCAAATCTCTTTCTACCGAGCCATTTCTTTAGGTTTGGAAATAGGAAATAGTCACTGGGGGCTAAATCCGGTGAATAAGGTGGATGAGGGGACAATTCGTAATCTACTTCATGAATTTGTGCAATGGAAACTAAGCTGTCACACGATTACGTTGGTTGTCGATTGTGAGCATACGCGGCAGCCATCTTGCGGAAAGCGTTCTCATATCCAAGTGCTCGTTCAAAATTGAAACCACTAAGCCATGTCTTCCATAATCTATCACACATTTAATTTCCGATCGGCCAACACCATATCGTGGGAGTCCAGAACGTTCGGCATTTTCCATGCTTGTAAGGCCACAACGCAAGTCAGTAACCCACTTTTTTACCATTGAAATCGATGGTGCAGAGTCCCCATAGTATTTATCAAGCTTTTCCTTGGTTTGATTGACGCTTTTTTCGCAAAAAATAATGTTTAATGAGCACTCAAAATTCACTTTTTCCATTTTTAAAAAGATTTACGAGGTTGTATGTTTTGAACAGCTGTTAAACGCAAAGTAAATGACGGAACTTGCTCAAAACTTGACAGTAGTCTATTAAAAGGTAGTACTTGATGGCAGCAGTATTGCATTTCATATAACTACGAGGTAAGTTCGAAAAGACACGGACTTATTGATCCGCCCTCGTATATTTGTTTGATTACTAACTAAATTTACCTGACCATCGACCAGAAGTTAAAACATGAATTCTAGGGCTTTAACGAAACTTCGTCCCAGGCACCACGTGATGGGCGACATGGTTTTATTTAAGAAAATAGATTTACCCACAAAATCGAAATTTCTGGTTTATTTGCTTCCGTTACAAATTTAAATTTTGTTTGCTGTCTGTTTAAAAAAATATTCAAAAAATTCCAATTTTGTTTTTTATTTAAATTATTTCTTTATATACAAAATTATTTCAATTCGCGGTACAAGAACTTCATAAGCACACACACATATACACTAGACCGTACCACCTTATAGGCAAAAAAAAAGTTCACCGTACACCCTCAAATATAAAGTATTTTAACAAGAAAATTTCGAAAATGTTTTTTTTTTTGGCCGAACGTAGGGGTCGCCATTTTATATTTTTCGTTATATCTTCGCCATTTACCGTCGGATCTTAAAGGGTTGTATATCAATGTTTTTTGTCTCGCGGAGACCGATGTTTTCCTCGAAAGAGCCATTGACCTCAAGTAACCCGTTCTAGTTTTAACCCACCAGATCTCAGTTGCTACCACCTTAATGTACTAGCCTAATATTTTAGAATGAAAGCTCGTAAAAAAGCAATAAACTTTTGTTGGAAAGTATTCCAATAATTCCAGCGGAACTATTATTTTATTTTTTTTTTAATTTTTTTTTTTTTTGTTGCCGAATGTAGGGCATTTTTAATTTTTTTTTTGTCATATCTTTTGTATTTACAGTCGGATCTTAAAGGGTTATATATCAATGTTTTTTGATACCAATTTGTTACATCAAAAATCATTGACCTCAAGCACTACTTAAGGGGTAACACCTATGTAAAAAGCCTATATATAAAAACTTCCTTTTTTATTTTCTATATTTACGGAGATGTGTAAAATATTTGTTTTACACAAAGTTTTACAAAATGATAGTATATTTACAATAGAGGTTCACGGCACGCAGCATTACTTAAGCAATTTTTGGTGAATTTCTCTGAAATTTATAATGCATATGGAAAACTAAATTATCTATGGATGCTCGTTGGAGTTTTTGATAGAAAAAAATTATATTAAGTTTTTCTGCTACTAAAATTATATTCTGTTTTCTGGAAATAAATTCCTATTATATTTTTCTGGTAAAAATAAGGTAATGATATTTATTTGTAGATTCTATAAAATAAACTAAATTTTTTAAAATTTTTACAATAAGAAATGTCATATGAAAGGCATAAATAAAAAATACAAGAATTATTCGCTGAAATTTCTGATGTAGAAGATGATGATTTTGATGTTGATGATTCGGATGAGAGTAGTTCAAATGCTACAGATCCCTTTGAAGATGATGGTTTTTTAGTTTTATAATTGAACTATTTTTTATGCTCATAATAGTAATTTTATATGAATAAACAATGGATTTTTTTAAAAATAGTGTGGAATTGTAATTTTGAAATTTTTCTTTAGAACTGTGCCGAAAAGAAAGCTGATAGATATTTAATCCGTAAGCATGACGTATATTGGCGTCATGTCGTTGATGTCTTGACGGGATAACCCGTCAAAATTTGACATCGTCATTTTATGGTTATATTATTATAAATACCGAATTTCTTTCAATTTTCTGTTGTTAAAACTTTATTATCTTTAAAAATGTAAAAGAATGGCATGTGACTTCCTGCAAACTGGAAATGAAAAATTGTGTCAGCGAAAGTGCTAAAAAATCACTCATACATTTTCGGAATCTAAAGCATTTATTAAAAATATTATTTTCTGATTATTAAAGTCAAAAATTTCATTGTGAAAATAGTTCTGAAGACCTTTTATAATTTGTTTATTTAATCAATTTTTTTATTTATTGTTTAATCCATTTTTGCAGCTTTAAGTGGGTATGGCGACACAATCTGTGCATATTTGCACTTTGTATTTTATTTAACACTACACTATTTCTAGCTTTAATTCAGAATTTTCCAAAATAATTTTAAAATTGCGTAAAAATGCTATAAAATAATCGAAAATAATTTTAAAATTGTATAAAAATTATTTAAAATTTTTAGAAAAGGTTTTAGAATTGTCTAAATATTATTTCAAAATGTTTAAAAATATGTTAAAATTGTCTAAAATATTTTCAAAATTGTCCAACCAGTTTTTAGATTATACAAAAATATTTTAAATTTATCCAAAAATTCATAAAAATATGTAAAAAAATATTTCAAAGTTGCCCAAAGAAGCTTTTTCTCTAATGCATTATTATTTATTTGTTCTAATAAAGAGTATTTCTATGTCAGTGCATATAGTTCGATTCTTTCAACTTAGTTTTCTGCATTCTTATGAATTAAATTTTCATCAAAGCTTAAATACCACAAAGTATATGAACATTTTCCACTCGCCCATGAGAATATATAGTCATTCTATTATCATGGCTTCCTTAGAGTAAAGTATGAGTAATAGGTAGTAGCTACATATGAATACTTCAATCCTATGACACGCCAATGTTAAATTCATCGTTGAAACCACCAGAAAAGAAGTGATGCCTTCGCCATAGTATTGATGCTTTTATTCCTTCCTTGGCAGCTTCATTTTTGCTGGGTATACATTCGGAAAATTGGGAAAAGTTTCCACATATCATGGCTGAATTAATGAGACTAAATTGGTTATGTACTTATCAGATTTTATATTATTATTTATTTATAATATATATAATCACAACTTGTGGACTTAAAAAATGTGGAAATGGGTTAACATTTGAAAGTATTATAAATAAATATTAATATAGCAAAAATTAAAAATACAAACATTCAAACCATTGAAAAGGGAACAACATATAATTATATCTTATATCATATATCATATCAAAACTACTCTGGATATGCAACTATATATAACAATATCTCAAATATATTTGCAAATATTGTCCTATATATAATTATATCTTATACCATATCAAAATAAATATGTTATATTTATCGGCTCTGCCGGTCAACCGGTGAGCATTATTCGAAAAATAGACAAAATAGTTATAGGTTATTCGAATCGATTAATTGGAAAAATTGGCGATTATTCGATTAATCATTCATCAATAGGAACACTGTGTTGATTTTTTTTTTGATATACAAATCAATAGCCTTTTTCCACTGAGCTACATTTTACATCTTTCATCAATTTGCAAAGCTGATAACATCTTTCTATAAGAATTATACAGGCCAAAAATTCTACATCTTTCTACATCTACAAAAAATGATTCTTTCTCATTTTGTTGCATCTTACATCTTTCGTTATTTTAAGTGTCATCACTAATAAAATTACCAAAAAAATTATTTTCTTTGTGTCATCACTAGCAAACTGACATTGCAAAAAATAAACAAAAAAAATTTATTCCACAATGGCAAATGAGCGGCACATGTAAGATTTTCATACTTATGTCTACCAAAAATTCTTCTTCATCATCGTCTTCTGCCAGAATGGCCTTTAATATTTCACTGCACTGCATTTAAATTCGGGCTTGTTCTTGTAAAGCAACGTCTACTCCAATGATTAATGCTTTATCTAAATCCATTTTTTTATTTTAACAAAAATTATACGTCTTTTTCTTTTATTTTTTTGACAGCTGAATAAATAACAGTTAAAAGATGAAAGATGTTGCCAGTATAAGCACATGTTTCACGTTTTTAACATCTTCCATGCGTTTCACAAAGATGTTGTTTAGTGTAAAAAGCCTATAAGTCTATTGCGTTGTTGGTATTTCGGGAGGAATCTGAAGACTCTTTTAAAAGAAAGTGTGTTCACACATGTTCAGTTAAAGTAAATCCCTAAGACTAAAACAGATAAACGTAGTGTAGACATATTGTTAATAAGGCCAGGTTTTAATTATCGAGAAATTATAAAATTTAATAAATAAACAAGAGCTGCGTTCAAACACTATTCATAAGGAAGTTCTTACAGAGCTTTACTGTCAGTATTTGGTCAGTGATTTTAGTTTCAAAATATGCGAAATAAAATAATAAATATATGTAGAATATTGACAAAAGCAAGTCCACATAAGAAAATTTTCCAAATTTTGTAGTCCACAAAATTTTAGAATACGCGTTTTCCTGTAGTATATTAAAACGATTTATTTTTTGGGTTCTATTTAAGTCATTGTAATTTATTATTAGTTTGCCTCCAAACACTCAATATAAAATAGGCATTCATCAATCAGCAATGACCAAAGGAGAGAGCGTGGACCGAAAATACAAGTACTCTATCCTGCAGGCTCTGTGGAATTTTTCAATTTGTATTCTCCATAATTAACTAATAAAAATTTTCATTTTTTTTTTTTTGCAATAAAATAATTTTTAAAAAAATATGATTACATGATATAGAATCCTACTATACTATTCACTTACAAAATAACAGATCAACAATTTATAAAAACTTCGTTATTGTACTCTTTTAAAAGTTTTTGATAAATCAAGTTTTTTTTTTGTTTTTAAAATTTTGTCTATGTAGTTTTTAAAGAAACTATTTATTAGAAAAAATGATATTTTCGAATTGAAAGCATTATTTATAACATAAGTAACTTCAAAATACTTGCTTAAAAAATACTTAGTCACGTGTTTTATAGATTGGAACAAAATATACATTCTAAGTGGTTTTTGTTTAATCTCTGCCTATTTTGGAGGCTTTAGCTTTTAACATATATTCTAAGGGTGAAAAAGTTTCAGAATATGGGAATTTTTGAGAGCGAATTCTTTTTCAGAACCTGGATAAATAATTTAAGATAATTTTTTTAATTTCAAGAACGACTAGTTGAACTTGCTGCCCCTTACAATCTTTTTTTTTTTTGTCAGTTTTACTCCGATAGTTTGTTGTTGGAAATTATTTAAAAAGTAACCAACTATTCCTAGAACCACTTCTGGAGCTAGTTCTAGTTAGTTTTATCTTACATTTAAGAATAGATTTGGTTGGGAAACGATTTTAAAAGAATTTTCTTGACAGAATTCCTATAGAGTTAATATATAGGGTCCGCCATCTAACGTTTTTTTTTTTTTTTCAACTAGTGCTTATTTCGTGTCTGATTTGACAAATAATTAGTTTTATCATTCCGCTGAAAGAATATGGTTGTGTATGCGCTTGAACAATGTCAATGTCATCTTTTCAGATGAAGCTCATTTTGATCTTGGCGGGTATGTAAACAAGCAAAATTGTCGCATTTGGGGCACAGAAAACCCGCACGCATACATTGAAAAGCCGATGCACCCAAAACGAGTCACTGTTTGGTGCGGATTTTGGTCCAGAGGCATAATTGGGCCATTTTTCGTCAAAAATGAGCAAGGAGTGGCCGTTACAGTCAATGGCGATCGTTATCGGGCCGCAGAGATGATGTCGGAGCTGCGATTTGACACCGTTGGACTATTATTTGTGGGGTGCCGTCAAAGATAAGTGTTACGCCGACAAGCCAGAGACAATTGATGCTTTAAAGGATAATATTCGTGAAGCCATTGGTAAAATACAGCTGCACACAATCGATAATGTGCTTAAAAATTGGACCGATCGTGTAGGCTACTGCATAGCCAGCCGAGGCAGCCATTTGAATGAAATTATTTTCCACTATTAGGCGGAAGGATTGTACTTTTAAATAAAAAAAGAAATTTGAGAAAATATTCAGTAGTTTTTTTTATAGCATTTTCAAAAAAAAAAAGTTATTTGGCGGACCCTATACATTAATTAGAATTTTTTAAGGAATATGAACAAAAATTTAAAAATTGTCTATTAAATTTCCTAAAGCCTACACATCATTTGCTTTGAGTTCATTTTAAAAGAATTCAATTATATTTTGGTTAATGTGTTTTTTAAGCTTTTCTTGCTATATTCTTAGTCAAGGTCAAAGAAATTAGGAACATTTTAGAAATAATAACAGAAAAAAAACATATACAAAATTTAATCGGTTAATCGACCTATTTTAACCGGCGAGTAATGATTTGAGCATTTAATTTTTTTGTTTCGACATTAACCGAAATAGAGGCGATTAATCAAGGAATCGGTTAATCGATGAATCGAATAGGAAACACTATTTATATTGGATCATATATTTAATCATATTGAATTACATCCCATATCATTTTTAAAAATATTTTTTATAATGGACCATATAATATTACATCTGACATATTAGATAACATATATAATTATATATGGTTCTGTATAGGTCATATAAAATTGTATATAGTGTTATATAGAATTCTATATAATATAATATTTACCATATTCTAACATATAACTTACATCCAGGTAAATTATATCCAGGTAATTTAAAAAAAAAAATAATGTAATATATAATTATATATGGTAATGCATACTGACATATGTAAATATATATGATTTATTTATTTATTTATTTATTTATTTATTTATTTATTTATTTATTTATTTATTTATTTATTTATTTATTTATTTATTTATTTATTTATATATTTATTTATTTATTTATTTATTTATTTATTTATTTATTTATTTATTTTAGTCTATGGACACAAAACTCTTTACAGACTATGATTAAAGTAAATGTAATATATAATAATTTAAAATTAGTATAAAAAATATTTATAAGGAAAATAAATTTTATTGTAATACGGCAAAAAGAAATAGTTTAAAATTATCATTTGTTGTGCAAAATTCAATAAATGATTTAGATTTTTTCTGAAGACTCAAATTTATATGATTAAAAGTAATATGATTACATCAAAACTTGTTTACTCGCGTAATCTAAACTTTCAGTTTTATAAACATATATTTTTGCTAAAATATCTATTAACGTTTTCTGATACTCCTGTAGCAACAAAAAAAACGAAAATATTAGTTACGTTGTTAGTTACGTTGCTTGAGAACTCCAACCTACTAAAATTAATGTGTAAAAGTAAATACAAACTTAATATACCATATTCCCCAAAGTACCGTAAATCATTAGAATTTTGCAATAATTTAGAATAAAAAACTCAAAATTCATTCATGTGTACCAAAGCTTATAAACTAAAATAGTCGTAAATTATTAAAATTTTTATGACAAATAATTTACGCGATTGTTTACGAAACAAACAAAAAAAATAAAAAAAAAATAAATTTTCCAATAAAAACCAGGTTAGTAAAGCAGACAGACCATAATAAAATAAACAAAATTTATTTAAAGCTTAATGCAAATGGTTATAATACAAATACACCCCAGGGACAAATATTTTGATAAAAAGCAATAAAATCGCTATTAAATACGGTGTAGTAATGCTGATGACAAACAAAAAATGTTAGGTTACAAATTTATTATAACCTAAAAATTTATTTAAAAGTTATCAAAATTTATGGAAATCCAATAACTATGTATAATAAATATATAATATATTGTACATATTGTTGATTGAGTTGTGATAGAAAATTTAACGTTAAATTTCAACATTTTATGCTGTAAACAACAAAACTATTTATTTACTATTTATCTATTTATTGTTTAATATTTCCGTTTAATTAAAATTATATACTAAAATTGTTTTAAATAATAAATAACAATTTCATTCAAAAGAAAAAAAACAATTTACTGTTTTTGTACAACAAAAACAAACAGATATATAAGTGTTAAATAGTGTATTCAAAATTTTACCACAACCCTTTTCATTACTCCCACATATTTTTGTTTGTTTGTTTGTTTGATTTTTTTTTTTTTTTTGGTTTTGGGAGTTTTCATCATTTTTACAATGCCACTCATGTGGGTTGTTTTATTGGGTGCATTCATATAAAGTGGACGGTTTTATTCAGTCGTTTTAAAAATTTGTTTGTCGTTGTTGACAAAAGTCAATAAATTTTCATTTTGTTTGCCATTAATCAAGTCAACAGTCATGTGTAACAATATAACTGATACTTTATCCTGATTTTTGTATCTGCGTGCATGTGTGTGTATATGTTTATTACAAAAATATTCCGTTATGTCTATTTCCTGTTAATGTTTGAGTGTTGTGTGAAATTGTGCGCCACACGTTGGTTGTCGAAAGTTACCAAATTCATTCAAATAGTGAACCGCATTGGGCAACCTTAATCATTTCACAAGGTAAAGCTAAGTTAATTGATCAATTAAAATTCACATATTGAATATTTACCTATAAAGTAATTTTGGAAAGTTTAATATAGCAGATTCTGGAAATTGTTCCTCAAAACTATGAACAACTAGATGTTGTAATTTGAACTAAACAGGTTAGTTTTAAAAAAATTTAACAACAAAATAGTGGTGAATGCTTTGCCTTCTACCCAATATTCTAAATTTTAGGTTCGTAGTTTTAGTGGTTGGACTGGGTGATTAGTGGGTACATTTTGGCTAATCTAATTTAAAATTTCTAGCAGAAGGTACTTGAACAGTAGTCTTATTTTGAATTTCAGATTTCTTGTAATAACTTGGGCAGCTTTATAATAGATTACCCTACCTAGGGTTCTGTAGCCGGCGTTTTAGAACGCCACTGACTTCAAAGTAATTATGCCGGCACTAAAAAGCGCCAAGCCAAAGAACAAAAATAAGTGCTAGTATTTTTTTTACAATGTAAAAATGTTTAGATATCAGCTGTTATTATTTATAGTATAAAAATGGTTAGAGATGTAAGTGGTTATCGCTTCACTACATTCTAATGAAACCGATTTGAGTAGGCGATTTTTACCACGTCACTGGCGACAATTCCAAAAAAGTACCTTATCAGTATATTGATCCACACTTCATGGAACACTTATTTAAAATATCAGGTTTATAACCAAAGCAGCTTTGGTAGGCCATTGAAGGAAGGAATTTTCCCCTTTGGAACCACGTACCTGGAAAAAATTCCAAAAACCATAATTTTAGCGAATTATCAAATATTCATGTCTGGCTAAAGTGGTTTGAGCATGCAGATTTTTATCTTTTGAACCCCCATTTTTACCTAGTTCCTGGCGAAACTTCCAAAAGGCACCTGATCGATATATTATCGTGCCAATTAATAACGTCTTCTAGTTAGTATTTTTTAATATTTTTGTAAGTTTTTGAAATTTTGTTTTACTCTTAAATACTAATTTTTCATTTTTGTTTTTTAATTTTAAATTTAACGAAATTTTGCATGATTTCTATTGAAAAAACTTAAACTTAAAAGATGTACTGATATACAAAAAAAGAATCATTAACCCTCAAATCGGCCTACATTGTTTAAGCAAAGAAATTTATACCACATCGCAATTTTTGGGCTTGGATAATTCCTATGAAAGACGAATGTGTTAGGTTCTGGTTATACCGTTTGACCTAGGAAGTTGAAATTCGGTATCTAGGCTCCTTCTCCAGTGTAGCCAGCAGATGAGACGGGATTTTTGGATAATTCAACGGAGAAGGGGGAAAGGGGGAAAATTCTCCCCTAGAAAGTTGAAGTTTGGTATGTAGGTTCTCCTCCGGCGTAGATATTTGCTAAGATGGGTTTTTTGGAAATTCAAAAAAGGGGGAAAACTCCCCTTTCACGGCCAGTCCAAACCTCTTTATCTAGAAATTTGAAATATGTTTTTCTTTAGTATGTGCTAAACATTTTAAAATCCTGGTCAGTCGCGTGGTAAAAATCGGCGTTTGGGAGGGAAAGTCTCCACGTTAACGGCCTGCCCAAACCGTTGGACCTAGGATGTCGAAATTTAGAACGCTGGATCCTTCTCCAGTGTAGATAACATTTAAGACTTAATTTTTGAAAAATTAAACGGGGAGGGGCAGAAAAGTGAAAATTCTGAACCTTGACGTCCTGCCAGAACTGCTGGAGCTGAGAAGTTGAAATTTAGTACTGAGGTCTTCCTCTGGCGTAGACATTCTCCTATGTCGGATTTTTGGAAATATCTACAGGAGTGGCAAAAAGTTGAGAGTCGCGGTTAACAATTAATCGCACCCACTACAAGCAATTTTTTAACCTAAATATTTTTCATAAAATTAATAAGAAATTTTCAATTTTAGCGTTAAAAAAGAATGAAATTATTAGTTTTACAACCGCTTTTCAGGGTATAATTACAAATTCTTAAAAATCATCCATAGAAATACTGGTGGTGTAACAAGTTCTAGGAGTCATGTTTACAATATAACTACACCTTTTTTAGGAACAAGTGATTTAGATTAAGTGACTTCCGCATCGGTTGCCAAAACCTAATACTAAGTTTCAAAACAGCTCAACATAGCTATTTAAAAACTTTGAAAATTTTAAATATTTCTTCCACATTTAATTAATAAAAGTTAAAATAAACGTTAGCGAGTTGCAGAATAGAAGGCCAACTTAATATAAATTGAATAGCTAACTCCTCAAAATCTGCTTCGTTCCTAATTTCGTAATGAAGATCTCTTCGTCCAGGGTAACCTCTTCGACTTTTTTGGAATATTTTTCCTCGAAATACTATTAACCAATAAATCAATGCATACGAATAAAAATTATTTTAGACGAATTTTTTTTTTTTGTATAAAATATATTTTGCAAAAAAATTTAACTAATTGTTCTTCAAACTGTTCCACTATAACTAAAAATATTAGTTTTTAATTTGATCTATCTTAGGGATTAATGCTCTCTGATGGCTTCTTAAAACTAATTCTGAACGTGGGAACTTCATACAAAAATCACGGAAACAATTTAAAAAAAAAGTATGGGTGAAAACATTAAATTATAACTAGTGTTGTGAAACTAATGCAAGTTTTTCTGGGTACTTATGATATAATTATAAATAATAACTCTTAAATTAAAGACAAATACTAGTCTCATCGAATTAGTAAATTTTAGTCAATTAGTGCACAGTGCCCGTTTAAGCGGACGGTAATTTGTTTGCCCCTAATATTCTAAATTTTAATAGCTTATTTTTTAATCAACACTATGTTAATGTTTAAAGACATCGCTTATTATCATTGGGAAAAAAAAATTAAAAAATTACAATTTCAAATTTATAAAAATTTGAGAATTTATAACAGAAATATTGCTTAATTCATACTGAAAAATTGAAACACGATTTAACTATTGATTAAAAGAAAATGCCAAAAAAAAAGTTACATACAAACTGACAAATTTTTTGGAGGTTTATACGTAAAAACGTATAAAATTTTTATTTTTTCTAAAAATTTAAAATATTTTAATAAAAAATTTAACTGTATCCACACGATTATTTTATGAGGTTACAGTTGTGGTTAAACCGCGGCTACGCTTACGGTAAAAACCGAAATTTAAACTCAACTTAATATTGGGTATACAAGTTAATAATATGGATTTTTTTGCTTGAAAATGCATTTTTTTTAATAACAAAATGAATTTATTCATTAGGTTTGCGCCAAAAGAACTGCTCCGGTTTTGAAGAAAGAATGAATTAAGCCAATTTCTGATACCCTGTTCTGAAATGAAGCGTATTCCAGTAAGGGCGTTCTGCATCGATCGAAACAAATGGTTGTCTTCTGTGTTGAAATCATCACTTTTGAATCGCACAAACCATCGTTCACAAATTTTTTGAGTTGGTGCATGTTGACCATAAGCTTCTACAGGCAATCGATGACTTTCAGCAGCTGTTTTCTTCAAATGAAATAAGGTTATCAGACTTACCCGCAAAACATCTTTTTTAGGCACAAAATTCGACATTATTATAGAGATTGAAAAAAATGTGTGTTTACACTTTGGCGTCTATCGAATACTGAATTATAATGACAGATGTTTACCATTCAGAATAGCATATTTGTTATTATGAATAATAACTGCCAAAAAGAATAAAACACTCTTGCAACATATTTTTTATTTATTGTTGTTGTCCGCCATGTGGCGGAATTATTGAAGGTCCTTAGTTCTTAGTCCTGTTTTGATACTTTTTTATTTCAGATGAGTAAAGTGCTATGGGTACACCAAAGGAGGACGTTGCAGTGTGTATGAGAGATAAGAACTCATACATATTATTTTTTTAAATTGATGTTACCGTGAGTGGGGATCGAACCCACAGCCTTCTTTGTAACAGTCCAACGCACTAAAAATTACACCACAAAGCTCACGCACGCAAGTTTTTCCTCTCACGCACGATCACGTGATTAACTTAAATTTTTAGGTCACGCATGATTTATGTGAATCACGAAATTTTGTGTCATCTGCCCACCTCAAATTGAAACTTGGAATATTCTTTTCTGGAGGGCCACTACTTTAAGTTTAAAAAAGCAGCATTAAACTCAGAAAAAAAAGTTAGTAGAAAAATTTGTAAACGATTTTCAAACCCACTTTACTATTTTTGTACTGATTTTTAGTAAAAAAAATTATTGCTTAGCAAATCTTTTTGCTATTTACATTTTACAAATTACAGACAGAATATATACAAATTTTTGTTGCTAATTTCAGAAATCATTTTACAAATTTTTGAAAACCGATTTGCTAAAATTAGCAAAAAAAAATTACTAATGTTAAAAAAGTGGATATTGTAGGAAATGTTATTTCTAATAAAAACTTACAACTTCAAACTTAAATTGCGTTAAAATGTTACATAGATTAAGAAGGGATCGGAAGTGAATATACCGACTCATGTCTGAAAAAAAGGACATCCACTTAAAATAGCAATAAAAAGTTTTTTTTAATTCTAAAAATCAGCCTTAAAAAGAATTTAAATTTGACCTTAAAATTAAAAAAATATTGACATATTGATAAAAACAAAATGACTAATTCGTTTATGTTTTACCAATTTTTAAGCCTTTAGTTTCGTTTTTAATTTTCTATAAAATATTTTTTGAAAAAAACAAATAAAATAAAAAATATTTGATGCTCGATACAAAAAAATTAAAATTTTTTTACTAATATTTACAATATTTAGTAAATTTTTTTGCTAATTTTAGCAAACCGGTTTCAAATTTCGCTTTACTAAAATTTAGTAGCGGCTACTAATTTTATTGTACTACATGCCAGCAGACATGTGTTATTAAGATTAGCAAAAAATACCGCTGGGATCAAATTATCAAAATTTGTCGTAATAACAGCAAAATTTTCAGTTGCCATTACAGACTTTTTCGGTGAGTGTAAGTGAATTTGATAGATTTTGATAAGCTAGCACGCTACCAACTAGCCTACCGGGGCGCTCAAGGGTTAAATAAAACAAAAACTTTTAATTGAGATGAAGTGTAATGCAGTTAATAGTAAATGTTATGTTGCAACTATAAAAATAAAATCTTTGCTTTCGCTATTAAAGTTATGATGAAAATGGCAATTGTTGTAATACTAAAGTACAACATAAAGTGAGGGCGCAAAACAATTACAATGACGATAAAATGCGATAAAAAAAAATGAATCAGCACTAAAAATAGTGTAGGAGCACTAAATGTAATTGTTAGAATGTATATGTTAGTATACTACAGACTCTTTTCTTTTCGTGTCCTTATAGAAATCATTAAAAATCATTTAAATTTAAATTAGTTTCATATCATCAGTGGTATGTGAAAATTTGTATGTTCTTTTACATGTTTTTATGCATTTTTATACACAAACATTTAAACTAAACATAAAAGTTGTTTTCAGATTTTTTTTTTTTTTTTTGCACTTTCATATATCTATATTGGACTTTTTCCAAAAAAATAAAGAAACTTTATGCCCCATTCTTGTCCCTTTGAACAATTGTAATCACAAAAGTATAAACTCGTGTAGTTTTGTGTTGCAAAATATTTTTTTTTTTTTGTTTTTTTAGTTTTTGTTACAAAATTGCTTACCAAAAAAAAAGCAAACCGACCAAAACAAAACTAAAATTACTTTGATAAGCAGAAAAAATAGTGTTGTATACAAACTGCATTTAAATACAGCGATGGTGAATCCTTAACTTGTTAGGGTACAAATATGAGAAAAAAAATATTTTCTACAAATGCCAATGAACTCTTTTGTTAACCAGTGAAAAAATTTAATTTTTTGTATGCTACTTTTAGATATTTTTCCTGTTCCATATCTGCTCTAGTTATGTTTTATGATTTCTTTAAGTACCTATAGTGAAGAACAAAAATATATACAATACTAGAATCGGTATTAACTTAAAACTGGTGCTTCAAATTTACTAAAATGTCACGAATTTCGACAATTTCAGTACTATTGCAATTGGTTTTGCAAAGCCAATAGCGGAGATTCCTGAAAAATTCAAAGGCTTCTTAAGTATCAGGGAAATACACAGTTAACCGCTGGCGAACTATTTTATAGTAAACAGGAAGTCGAACTGTCCAAATTCTTTTATTTAATCACCCATTAAAATTCGTTTCGAACTCAATGAAAATAGACTCATTATGACGATCATATTTTTTACCAATTACAAAATATTTTTTTTCACCTCAAAAATTTTTTTTCCACCACAAAATTTTTTTCCGCATCCAAAAAAATTTAAACCCCAAAAAACTTTTTTCATCTCCATAATTTTACTTCTGAAGTATTTTACATTTTTTTTTGTATCAAAAATATTAGAGAACATTTTTCTAGGATATTGGTGGAGGGTATTCAAAGATCCGACACAGCCGAATTTAAGTCTTTTTTTACTTGTTTTTAATCTCCAAAATGTAGGCACACACAGTTTATAAACACATGTTGTGCCTTATGTGTGTGAATATATTTGAAGTTCTTGTAATTCGAATTGAAATAATTTTGTATATAAACAAATAATTTAAATAAAAAACAAAATAGAATTAAAAAAAAATGAACCAGACAGCAACCAAAATTTTAATTTGTAATAACTGTAACGGAAACAACTGAACCACAATTTTTCGTTTTGTGGATAAAGTTTTATTACATTTCTAACATATAAAAAAAAATAAATAAAACTGAAAAGAATCGGTAAATGACAGTAAATCATTTTAAACAAATGTGTAAAAAGTTAAAATAAATATTTATTTTAAGAATAAATGTATGATACTTTATTTTTAAATGGAACGGAAAACTTATTTATTAAACTAAAAATAGTAAACCAAATAATATTCTGAGTGTAGGGTTCGATATTCCTAGTGCCAAAGAAACTGTACAAGTTGTGCATCAAATATAATAAATAATTTTAATATGTATAATGTGTCATCATGATCAGTTCCAATAGAAAGATTTCGGCGTAACTAATTTTTTTTTCGAAATGAGTGAACATATTTTCCTGGATGTTCGTGAAACTGAGGTTGGATAAAAATTGGGTATTTTAACATGGCAATGATTCCAAGCACACCGCAAAAACAGTAAAGGAATGGCTGCTTTATCATACCCCCCTCTTCCGTCACCCGATCACAACACTATTCAACATTTGTGGGATCATCTGGACCGGCAAGTACGAAACAGCACAATTATCAGAAAGGATTTACTCAAATCAAAAATGTTTCCGGAAGTAACGAGAAACCTGGTGGAATCGATCCCCACAGGATTGCAAGCTGTAATCAGTTTCTGTATATTTTTTTTATTATTGTTGTATATTTTTTTGTTATTGTTGTATATTTTTTTTTTCAAAAAACATACAGTGTGGAATTAAATTATAAAGCAAACAAAATAATGTTGAAAACAAGATATAAAAAAAAAACTAACGTGTACAGAATGTTTTTGATTTTGAGTCTCTTTTTGTAACTATCGATTTTCATCAATTGAAGCAGAGCTGCGAATAACGTTTTAAGCGACAATTTTTACAAAATCTGTTTTTTCCAGGTTACAGTAAGAGAGAACTCTCTTTTATGACTTAAAAATGAAATTAGAAAAAATTATGCAGGATTTCGTTATCAAAATTCAATCTAAAGAAGTCAGTCAGTGGGATACACCACAAGTTCTAAAACTTTTTTTAGATTTCTCAACAATTTCAATTTTTTCGCTTACAACGTTATTCGCGGCTCTGCTTCAATTATATTCTTATTATTGTTGCACTAGGTCTGAAATTTATAAAAATCGGAGAATATTTACTGTTTGTAGTTTAATAAAAAAAAGTTTTCAGTTCTGTTAAAAATAAGGCAACATACATTTTTTTCCAAAGAAATATTTATTTAAATTTTTTTATACATTTGTTTAAAATGATTTACTGTCATTTACCGATTTTTTCAGTTTCATTTATTTTTTTCATTTATTTGATAATTAATACAAATTTTCCCACAAATCGGAAATTTGTGGTTTATTTGTGTCCGTCACAGTTATTACAAATTTAAATTTTGTTTGTGGTCTGTTTTGAAAAAAAAAAATATTCAAACCATTCCAATTTGTTTTTTTAATTATTTGTTTATAAACAAAATTATATCAAATCAACTTCATAAACACACACACACATATGGTCATTCTCACATAACAAACAAAAATACAAAAAACGGAAATAATTTCAAATAAATGAATCACTTATATTTTACGAAATTGGTAGATAAAATTTTAATATGTATTTTTAACTGATTAATCATTTGTTTTTTACTGATGTATCAGCTGTTTAAACAACATTTCAAAATAAATAAGAAAATTTGTTTGATTTAAAGAAAAAGCTAGAAGGCCGGTTTTAAAATGAAATAATATTTCATTTAAATTGTATTTTCTGTTATTTTAACATACAAACTATTTTAAGTGTTGTCGACCTGTGACCAAAGTTTTCGATATTTAAAAACATACATCATGCGACATATAATTTTTAACTAATTTTGCCATACTTTATACGATTATTTCAAAAAAAATTGAAATTCTAATTACTAATATTCTAAAATATCTGAAATTTCACTAACAGTTTTCGAAATATTGCGACTAGGTTTTTACAAAACCTCGAGATTTTTTCCTTTTATTAGAGTTCTAAATTTAGTAAACATATCAAAGTCGGACAAAGCCGACTATATGATAAGAAACACCAAATACATTTGTTCAAATTTTGAAAGGCGAACCAAATTCCGGAAAGAGTAGTGATCCTTTTTTTTTTTTTTTTGAACAGGTTATAAAAATAGGATGAAATTATCCAAAAATTAGCTTTAAACAAAGAGCGGAAGTAGGAACTCTTTTATGCAGACTAGGTGCAATAAAGCATTCACAACTTAAATTTTAACCAGATGCATACGGCTTTGTGTGTCTAAATATTCCCTACGGGAAATGAAACGTCAATTGATCCAAGGTGATAACAAAGCTTGTGTCAAATACAATTCAGTGTCAGAAAAAGTGGTTATTGCTGTAAAATTACCAGTGTCCCAAATATTTAAATGCTGACAGAACATTGACTAGTTACTAGTTATTATTTATTTATTATTATTTATCTATCGAATTTTATTCCTTACAGACATTTTAAAAAATATTAATATTAAAATAACTTAACTAAGAGTTTAAAAAAATTATAATTGCGTTTTTTATTACTCTAGGATTAAGTGAAAAATCTATAAATCTATATAATTGATTAAATGTGTTACACATTCTCCTGAGATGTTCAGCATCAGCATAATTAGCTCTAAAAAAATTGGGGAATGTTAAATAAAATTTCATTAATCAAAAATCCAGAGCAGATATCACCATTAATTATATTCAAAATAAATGACACATTCAGCATAGTTCTACGGCTTTTTAAAGTAGGAAGCTTAATAAGAGCAAGTCGAGCTGTGTATGAAGGCAAATTATACGGGCTAAACTGTAATCCTCGAAGACAAAACAACAGGAACTGCTTTTGCACGGATTCAATTGCATCAGAATGCGTTTGATAAATTGGATCCCATATTACCGAACCATATTCCAGAATCGGGCGCACAAGAGACATGTACAATGTTTTCGCAATGTACGGATCATTAAACTCTTTTGACCAGCGTTTTATATAACCAAGTGTACCCCTAGCCTTGTTTATTGCACTTGTAGTGTGTGCAATAAAATTTAGCTTAGGGTCAAGCAAAATACCTAGATCTAGGAAAATGTCGACCAAATCAAGTTGATGACCTCCTAGAAAATAGTTTACGGTAATTTGATTAATTCTTACAAATCGCATAAGTTCGCATTTTTTCAAATTAAGTTCCATTAAATTCACGTTGCACCATTTGTAAAATGAATCTAAATCCTCTTGATGGCGATAGTGATCCAAAAATTGGTTATAACTTAAAAAAACCTTGATGTCATCAGCGTACATTAAAACATTTGAAAACTTTATTACGTTTGGCAAGTCATTAATAAACAATGAAAATAGTAGCGGCCCAAGGTGACTTCCCTGTGGTACACCAGACAGTACATTTATTCTTATCGAAAACAATTTGTTAAATCGAACAGTTTGTGACCTATTTGACAAATACGAATATATCCACTTTATGCTATGATTTGTAAATCCCATTAATTGTATTTTATTTATAAGAAGTGAATGATTTACTTTATCGAATGCTTTACTGAAGTCGGTGTAGATAACATCAGTTTGCTTTCTTTGAAAAAAGCCGTGATTTATGTTGGTCGTAAGTTGTAGAAGATTTGAAGTTGTAGAACAATGTTTTTGAAATCCATGTTGATAAGGAGATATTAGATTCGAAACTTGATAACGTAAATGTTCAGTAACCAGTTTTTCAAAATGCTTGGGTATTATACTCAGCTTTGCAATACCCCTGTAATTTTCAATTTCTGATTTGTTGCCTGATTTAAACAGTGGCACAATATAAGAATCTTTCCAATTTTTTGGAAAACCCCATATTTAATTAATATATTAAACATAAGTGTCAGAGGGATGGCATCAGCGCAGTTAATTAAGATGCAACTAGGAACTTTATCAGAACCAAAATCAAATTAAAATTTAAGTCGTTTTATTTCATTTGAAACGGTAAGGATATCGATTGATTTTCGACTAAAGCAAACGGGTACGCGATTGAATTATCATAAGTTGCATTAAAGTAGGTAGTAGAAAAAAACTCAGCAAACATGTTACTTATAGATGCATCATCACTAGATTGTGTTTGTTGAAATGTCATCGTAGCAGGATAAGCAGATGTCTTTTTCTTCGAGTTAATGAATTTATAGAAGGACCTTGGATTGTGTTTTAAATTGTTTTTAATTTTATTTAAATAACGTGTGTAACAAACTTTATTTAATCTCGTATATTCAGCACGGCTCACAGAATATCTTAGATGATCTACAGAAGATCCAGATCGTTTAAATTTGTGGTAATATTTACTATTTTTATTTTTAGCACGGGACAGTTCCTTGTTATTCCATGGCGGTCCAGATAATGGCTTAATTATCTTTTTAGGAATACAGGAATCCATAAACGAAAACATTTTATTGTAAAAAACATCAAATATATGAGACATAGCAACGTATGAATCAGAAGAAAATGATAAAATATTACTCCAACTTGTATTTGTAATAAGTTCGTTTAACCCATAGTAGTTAGCTTGCTTAAAACGAAAGGATTTTACGGTAGTGTTTGATGATACTAATAAATGTTCTGATAAGATAGATATAATTAATTATGTAACTTAAAAGAAATGAACGTAACACCAGTGTGAACTAAAGAAATTGGGACTGTTTTAATTGAAATAATGACAGAACACGGAACTGGTTCAACAAATTTTGCTGTGTATAAAAGAATGTCAATCGGTGGCTCCCGCGGCTGTTGCAAAGCTGACGTAGATCTACTAATACCCATCACGTAGTGTCTAACATGAGACCAGTGATGTGTTAAATAATTCTCACGTGCTCTGTTGTGCATTCACTTACACCAAGACAGTGATATGGTACCCTAAACAAGGTCAGCGATATGTCGCAAGTAGCTTAAAAGGTAGAAATTGCCACCTCCTATGACAATCCCATGTTAAAGTAACCGGTTACTTTTATATTAGAGAACAACTCGGGGACCGATTTCTGCCACAAAGTTCCGGTCACATGACTAACTCTGTGACTGGTCCATTTCCCGTAGAGTTATTAAAGTTCATTTTTAGCTGTACATATCACTTAAGCCCAATTCAGAAAGGTCTGAATATAGACTAATAATAATAAAATTCAATAGGGTCCATCCCTGGCCCATTAGAAACTTATGTACCAAATTGTATACCAATATATTTATGTTAGCGAACTGTAGTCTGATTAAAGTAATTTTAAATAAATATGTAGTCCAGGTCTAAATATAGTTCGATTTTCTTCAAATTCGGAAGTGTCATTTCAACCAGATTCATAATAATCTGAGACTCATAATAATCTGAGTGAGATAGGGTATACAAAATTTAAAAAATTTTCTTTGTGCGATTTTAAAGACAACATAATGATATTTCGTTGGGGTATAATTATGATAAAAATTCCCTGTCGAGCCTAACAATAAATATTTCTAAAAACAAGTATTTTTAACAAGTGACTTGTAACAGGATTAGATATCGTATTGTATTCATATAAATTTTGGAATGCCACCAATATGAACTTTCAATTTTCATCATTTATAAGGCGGAATATTCTAAAGCTAGGTCTTCAAATTTTAGTCACATCGTATTACCTGATGGTAATCGAAATATTTCTATAAACAAATGCCGCTCTAATACATATATTCTAATGTACACACGTCTAATACTTCTAATATCAAAAAACATTTAAACCACAATGTTTACAATTTGAGTTGTGGCATAATTTAACTTTTTACAAAATCTATACAAATATGTAGTTTAACAGTAAATAAAATAAATTTTATAAATTATTTGAAATATCTACTATACACATATACTACACTCAGAAAAAAAAGTCAGTAGAAACATTTGTAAACAGTTTTCAATCCCACTTAACTATTTTTGTACAAATTTTTAGTAAAAAAAAATATTATATAGCAAATCTTTTTGCTATTTACATTTTACAAATTAAAGATTTTTTACAGAATATTTACATGTTTTTGTTACTAATTTCAATCATTTAACAAATTTTTGAAAAACCGATTTGCTAAAATTAGCAAAAAAAAAATACTAATTTTAAAAAAGTGAAAGTTGAAGGAAATGTTACTTCTAATTAAAACTTACAACCACAAACTTAAATTTCCTTAATTACATAGATTAAAAAAGGGATCGTAAGTGAATATACCGACTCATGTCTAAAAATAGAATATCCACTTAAAATAGCACTTCACCGAATATGCAAAACAATTATTAATTCGTTCGAAAATAAGAAATATTGTTCTGCGTGTTTTTGGATATACAACAGGCGTTTGATAAAGTTTGTCACAGTGGTTTGCTATATAAACTAAAAACTATCTTTCCACCTCAATTTTACACGTTTTTCTTGTCGTATTTAAGTAATAGATGTTTCTATGTTAGAACCAATGACGATATTTCAAACATTCACCAAATAAAAGCTGGTATACCTCAGGCTAGCGTACTCGGTCCAGTATTGTATACAATATTCACATACAATATGCCTACTAGAGATGACGTTACTCTCGCAACATACGCAGATCATACGGCTTTTATATCTTCTCATAAATCGCCATCTGAAGCCTCCAGGATATTGCAATTGCAACTCGACAGTCTTCAACACTGGCTTACTAAATGGAATATTATTGTCAATACAACTTGACATTCAATTTAAACGAATGTACTGGCTACTAGGACTCAAATCTCAACTCTCCCTCGAAAATAAAGTTCTGCTATTAAAAACAATATTAAAACCAATCTGGACCCATGTCATAGAGTTATGAGGGACCGCCAGTAATTCAAATGTAGAAATTTTACAAAGATTCCAGTCCAAGGCCTTAAGAACCATTACAAATGCTACTTTTTATGTTACAAATATGGCACTACATAATGATCTTAAAATACCCTTCATTAAATCTGAAATAAGAAAATTTAGCTGTAACTATTTCCATAGACTCAGCAATCACCCGAACATATTGGCAATCACACTATTAGATGAGACTGATGAAGTCAGAAGACTTAAAAGAAACCATATTTTAGATCTCCCCTTTATATAAATAGTATTTTAATTATGTAATTAACTAATATTATATAGTATATACATTATTACATATTATAAAATAACATTTCATTCTTGTATATACAGGGTGGCGCAAAAATAACCTTCCGATGTTTTTTGGCTGTAATTTAAAAAAAAAATGAAAAATAAATAGTCATCAATATTCCGCTTTCTGGAGCAGTGTAGCGTAACATTGTTTATTAACGTGTATTTCGCATGTGTTTACTATACAAATGTCAAAACAGAACTGACATTAGGGGCCAATTGCAATATTTGTAGCATTTTCTGATAGGAAGATTACTTTTGCGCCGCCTTGTATGCATTATTTATTTATTTATTTATTTATTAATAACGTATTAATCAACACTATTTATCAAGACTGATAAATATCTTATATTGTTGTTTCCGATGGGAATCAACAAGACATTTTAGTATAAATATATTATTGAAATTTGCTTATTATTGTAAAATAGATTGCAAATAAAATTTGAAGAAAAAAAAAATAGCACTAACAAGTTTTTTTTTTAATTCTAAAAATCAGCCCTAAAAACAATTAAAATTTTACCTTAAAATAAAAAAAAATTACAAAAATATTTTTCAAAACAGAAATTACCAAATTAAAACAAAATGATAAATTCGTTTGTTTTTACAATTTTTAAGCCTTTGATTTTTTTTTTAATTTTGTCTAAAATATTTTTTGAAAAAAAATAAATAAAATAAAAAAATTTTAATGCTCGATACAAAAATTAATTTGAAATTTTATTAATAATATTTTAGAAATTTGATTGCTAGTTTTAGCAAACAGATTTTAAATTCCACTTTACAAAAATTTTACTAAAATTTAGTAGCGGCAGATAATTTTTTTTACAAATTTTATTGTATTACACGTCAGCAGATATGTGTAAGATTTGAAAAAACTACCACAGGGCTCAAATTAGCAAAATTTCCTGTAATAACAGCAAAATTTTCAGTTGCCATTACAGACTTTTTTTTGGTAAGTGTATGTAAGATATTCTGTGGTATTTTGAAAAAGCAATATACACAGAAAAAAATATTTCTAATTAAATAAAAATTTTGTTATGGTTTAGCACACGAAACATATTGTGAGCGTCAAAAGAAACTTTATACGTTAGGCTTTGTTATTTTCAACTTTTTTTACCAATTTGTTTTATCATTTAATTCTAGATTTTATGTTTTTTTGAAAAATATATATTTTTTTTATAAAAAACACAATAATAATCTTGTAATAAGAAAAAACCATACAAAAAATTAACAAATATTGTACTATGTTTGCTTTTCATTTGCTTTTATTACAGTTTGCAATCTTCTGGTAACTTCCGGAAGAATTTTTTGCCATTTCTCCATAATAAGTGATTTGAGGGAGAAGTTGCTGGCAATTATTATTTTTTCTATTGACTAGTCCGTTATTTCCCACAAATATTTAATGGGCTTAGGGTGAGCTGACAACCTAATATATGGTTCAGTTGTCGAAACCGAATTTTTCTGTTGTATCAACAGCAAATTAATTGAGATATGAGTAATTTGACCGTGACAACAGTATTTCGGTTGCCTCAATAACAAACGAAACGTTCTCTTGCTAGCAACAAATTCGGTTATTAACACGATTTTCTGGGTGTATGTGGGAGTACAGTGAAGCAATTTTGCGGTGTGCTGGAGATCATAGCCTTGCTGAAAGACACAAGTTTGATCCTAGCCCAATTTTTCCAAACTGGTTTCCAAATTTTCTATAGTTAGATAATCTGTTTTATTCATAGTGCTCTCTATGAAAACGACGTTGCCTACACCAAAGGCCGTCATACACACCCATACCATGACCGATCTACCCCCGTGCAAAGCAACAATGACTTTACAACATAGACAAGATAGTCTATATAAACGCCTACCGCCAGGGTATTTTAATTGGTGATCGAGAACGCCTCTGCGCAGCCACTACAATACGTGGCTGCTGGTGTTTATAATATGACAGTGTTGTTGCTGAAAATGCACTGTTGCTGTGATTGTGATTGTTGTTGGCAGAATGTGAAGGTGTTGAACGCGATGCTGAGTTTATTGTATTGCTAGAGTTATTTGATATTTAGCTCAACAAATTCTGGTGTTTTCATTGCAAAAATTTCAAATTTCCTTGCGTGGCTTAAGGCAACATTGCCTCTGAATTTATTGAGCAGTTGCATGATTTCCGATATATACACTTAAAATAGTTTGTAAGTTAAAATAACGGAAAATGTCATTTACAAGGAATTATATATCATTTAAAACCCGGTCTATTAACTTTTCATTTAAATCAAATGGTTTTTGTTATTTATTTTTAAATGGATTTTCAAAAACTGACACATCCGTAAGAAAAAAATTATTAATCAGTTAAAAACAAATGTTAAAATTTAACCTACTTATTCCGTAAAAAATAAATGGTTTATACATTAAATTATTTCCGTTTTTGTATGAATGTTTATGTATGAGTGTTTATGAAGTTTCTGTATTTTAAATTTAATTTAAATAAAAAGCTAATTGGAATTTTTTGTATATTTTTTTTTTTTTTTTTGTGAAACGGACAGCAAACAACATTTTATTTTGTAATAACTGTAATGGACACAAAAAAAACACAAATTTCCGTTTTGCGGGTATATTTTTTTTAAATTTCAAACAAATGAAAAAAATAAATAAAACTGAAAAAAATCGCTAAATGACAATAAATTATTTCAAACAAATGTATAAAAAAAAGTTAAAGTGGATATTTCTTTATTTTTAAATCAAACGGAAAACTTTTTTAGTAAACTACAAAAAATAAACTACATAATATACGATAAAGTTGACAGCTGGGCATTCTAAATTTTTTTCGAGTATTTTAACATCACTTTCAGATGTATTTTATTTCAAATTTGGGTCGATTTTGTAAATTTAAAGAATTTTTATACCTATCAATTAGGTATTTTACAGTATTGTGGCTTCTTTCAATGATTAAACCATTTTCACGAACTATTTTTCTTATTTTTATAACAGGGAGGTTTGTTTAGCCATTTTAAAGTTAGTTGCGCAGAAATCTTCCGATTTAAACAGATCCTGATAACATGAACTGAATTAATAATTTCTATAATTAATCCAAATTATCTAGAATGTGATAATAAAAGAAGTCACTAAAAATAGCAGTAATTTTTACCGTTAATATACTTCATCATTATTTAAGCAGAAATTGTACAGTTTCTTTTGACGCTAAGATTATGAAGATTACTTTATTTTTGTTGTATGATTTTTATTATTGTGACATTGTTGTTTTTTTATATAAAATAAGAGAAAAGAAAATATAGGGTCCGCTAAATAACTTTTTTTTTTGAAAATGCTATAAAAAAAACTACTGATTATTTTCTCAAATTTCTTTTTTTATTTGAAAGTACAATCCTTCCGGTTAATAATGGAAAATAATTTCATTCAAATGGCTGCCTCGGCTGGCCGTTACAGTCAATGGCGATCGTTGTCGGGCCATGTTGAACGAATTTTTGTTCACGAAAATTGAAGAGGAGGATATTGGCAACATTTGGTTTCAACAGGACGGCGCTACGTGCCACACAGCCGATGCTACACTCAATGTTGTGCGCCCTCTTTTTGAAGATCGCATTATCAGCCGCAGAGCTGATGTCGTTTGGCCACCTCGGAGCTGCGATTTGACACCGTTGAACTATAATTTGTGGGGTGCCGTCAAAGATAAGTGTTACGCCGACAAGCCAGAGACAATTGACGCTTTAAAGGACAATATTCGTGAAGCCATTGGTGAAATACAGCTGTACACAATCGATAATGTGCTTAAAAATTGGACCGATCGTGTAGGCTACTGCATGGCCAGCCGAGGCAGCCATTTGAATGAAATTATTTTCCATTATTAACCGGAAGGATTGTACTTTCAAATAAAAAAAAAATTTGAGAAAATATTCAGTAGTTTTTTTTTAAAGCATTTTCAAAAAAAAAGTTATTTGGCAGACCCTATATATAATTAAAAATTATTAAATGTTAAATAAAGTGTAATAGAAATACAGTGAAATGAAGCTTGATACATGATAAGTCAACCTGTTTCTTTTGACGCTATCAGTAGATGCAAATATTTTATCGTCCTAACATGTATTCTTATATTTTTGAAAATACAATTTTATTAACTCTGTATTTAATAGCACAATACATCAAACTTAACACACTCCATAATAACAACTTAATTAATTGTATTTGCAAATTCCAAAAAATCCAATTAATTATTTTGTTTTTATTGCAAAAATAACAAAAAAAATTGTCTGTGTATTTTTTCTGTAGCAATCATAACATAACCTAAAATTACTTTATATTACTAACATTAAAATCAAATTTTGGCTTTAAACCAAATAAAAAAACTCAACAAACAAGACACACACACAGACATTTTCAGATCATTTGTAGGGTCATTTTAGCATCATTATTGTTTTACGCTTGAACAAAGTAATGTCATATTTTTACAGACACGTAACTTTTAATGTTTCACTGACAAAATTATACACTGGGGTGCTTTTTGTTTTGTTGAAAATATATACATATTAACTATATATACCACCATGACAACATATGCATAAAATACATATACATATACATAGAGATTTAACAAAAGAAAATATATTTTAAATGGTTTGAATTATAAAATAGAAAATTAAATGGTTTTTCCTGATACAAACTAACATATTTTATATTTGATTTGTAATTTTAATATTAGTAATTAGAATTTGATTATATTTTGTTTAAATTTAATTATGTATTACATTTATTTAACAATAAAATCTAATTAACATCTGTCAATCTTGTTTGATTTCTATCACAATATGCTATTTAAATATATAATTATAAAATTTGATTTAAAACCATAGATTTATATGACTAATAGTAAGTTCGCATAAGATAAATGCCAGATAAGTATCCAGAAAAAATCATGCATATTAATTCCAAGTATATATCAAACCCCTTAATCTTGCATGACTTTGGAACTTTACACATTACCCTTACATTACTTCAAATACCATATTCAAAATTTGTTGAAAACTCTACTTAAGTATGGAGTTACCTACACCCAGCAAACAGTATCATTTGTGGCCACCAAATTTCATTTATCAATCTTATTCTAGCGGTTACGACAACTGTATTCATAATAAAATATATTTTTATTTTTGAAAGCCAGTATTTATTAAATTTAGAGATTTCTTTTGTATGCTGACATAGTGAAATATAACGTAACAGAACTTTTTCATACAAACTAACTTCCAAAAATACAGATTTGTGGGACATTTAAGCGCCAATTCTACACTCACCAAAAAAAGTCTGTAATGGCAACTGAAAAATTTTGCTGTTATTACGGGAAATTTTGCTAATTTGAGCCTAGCGGTATTTTTTGCTAATCTTAGCAACACATGTCTGCTAACCTGTAGTACAATGAAATTTGTAGATAAAACTAGCTGCCGTCACTAAATTTTAGTAACCTTTTTGTAAAGTGGAATTTAAAATCTGTTTGCTAGAATCAGCAAAAAAAAAATTTACTAAATATTATTAATATAACGTGATCCATTTCCATTTTTAAAGAAAAAAGCACAGAAAATTCAAATTTAATGTGGAATGTTTATTATCATTTGAAAGAACATTCTTTGGCATTTATTTTTTAAAGATTATGTCTATTAAATATTGGCCGTTGCTACGTCTCAGATGGTCCATCTGTTGAGTCCAATTTTCGATGACTCGTTCGAGCATTTCAACTGGTAACTGACGAATGACACGCGTGATACTTTCCTCCAAGGCCTGAATCGAAACGGGTTTGTCCGCATAATCTTTAGACTTTACATATCCCCACAGGAAAAAGTCCAACGGTGTTATATCACACAATCTTGGTGGCCAATCGACCAGCCCAAAACGTTAAATTATGTATTCACCGAAGTGTTGCCTCAATCCATTGATTGATGCGATGTGAGGGTAGTGGCGCCGTCTTGTTGAAACCAAATGTCGCCGAGATCACTACCTTAAATTTCAGCCATCAAATAGTCGGTTTCCATGGCACAATAACGGTCGCCATTGACGGTTACGTTCGCACTGGTCTTCGTGTACACTCTTAGCTACGGCCGCTATATTTTCTTCACAGCGTGCTGGACGTGGTCTATTCGATCGAATATTATCCAATAATGAATGCTGGGTCTCAAAATGGGTAATGGTGTTGCGAATAGTATGCTTAGTAGGCCGATTATGTTGACCATAAGTTGAGCGAAATGCACGAAACACATTCCTCACAGAACATGAATTTTCGTAATAAAGTTGAACGATTTGTAAACGTTGTTCAGGCGTAAGTCTTTGCATTATGAAATGCCAAACAATACTTAACAAAAATAATATGACAGCAGTCGTGTCCCACACGTGATCTGTCAAAAAAAATGCTATTGAAATAAGTATCTATACTTAGATCACCCTATATTAGCATTAAATTAAATTTTTTTTTTATCGAGCATTAAAATTTTTTTAATTTATTTTTTTTTTTTTTTTTATTCAAAAAATATTTTATACAAAACTCAAAAACAAAAAAATCAAAGGCTTTAAAATTGTAAAAACATAAACCAATCATTTTGGTTTAATTTGGTAATATCTGCTTTGAAAAATATTTTTGGCAATTTTGTTTTACTTTTAAGGTCAAATTTTAATTGTTTTTAAGGCTGATTTTCAAAGGGTGATTAAATTTAAAGGGCCGATGTTGAATGTGATCCACACCAAAGGTCAAGTTTTTTCTGCATTTCATTTGACATTTTTCAATTTCAGAGTAACTCAATTTGGACCATGGAAAGATACAAGTTATTCAGGCTTATTATGAAAATGGGCGTTTAAATCAAAATGCACTTTGTGATTTTTTTGGTCAGCATAATCCAAATGTATCCACAATCGGGATAATTGTGCACATATTTCTGCAAATCATGTCTGTAGGAAATGAGAAAACACCTGTGCATGCTCGCCAAGTTCGTTCTGCGGAAGGCATTGCTGTTGTTCGCGATAGTGTGGCAGAATAGCCGTCAACCTCGACTCGCCGTCGGTGTTCGCTATCGCGAGATCATAACGGAATTCTTGAAGCCAGAAATTGAGGATATGGATGTGCACGATATGTGGTTTCAACAGAGCGGTGCTACTTGCCACACACCCAACGAAACAATGTCTCTTTTGCGCGACCAATTCAATGACCGTGTTATCTCACGTGGTGGCGATGTCAATTGGCCGCCAAGATCATGTGATTTGACACCGTTGGACTTCTTTCTTTGGGGTTATTTTAAAGAAATGGTATACGTCGATGAGCCAGCAACAATTCAAGAGCTAAAGGATGAGATAATTCGGCACATAAACGGCATAGAACCTCAATTATGCCTCAGCGTCATCAAAAATTTGGACCATCGGATGGAGGTGTGCCGCCGAAGTCGCGGCGGCCATTTGGCCGATATATTGTTCCATACATAATTGAACCATGCCATATTATCATAATTAAAAGTAATGACAATAATTTCCTAAAGAATTTGTGTTTTATTCAAAATCAACATCGGCCCTTAAAATTTAACCATCCTTTAGAGCTAATAAAACTTTAGTGCTATTTTAAGTGGATTTCCAATTTTGATATATGAGTCGGTATCTTCACTTCCGATCCCTTTTTTAATTTATGCAACATTTTAAGACAATTTAAGTTTGTAGGTGTAAATTTTAATTAGAAATATGATTTACTTCAATGTCCACTTTTTTAAAATTTGTAATTTTTTTCCTAATTTTAGCAAATCGGTTTTCAAAAATTTGTAAAATGATTTCTTAAATTGGAAACAAAAATATGTAATTATTCTGTAAAAATTCTGTTATATGTTAAATGTAAATAGCAAAAATATTTGCTAAATAATAATTTTTTTACTAAGAATCAGTACAAAAATAGTAAAGTGGGATTGAAAACCGTTTACAAATTTGTCTACTAACTTTTTTTCTGAGTGTAAATAAGTACTAAATTAACCCCTAAACGCATTTTAATTTTTGACTTATTTCTCTCGTTCAAGTTGAATTTTAAGTTTTGGTGTATTCAGGGACTTATAGTAGAATTTTGTGTCAAATATTTCTGTGTAACATTTTAACTCCTTATATACCCGTTTTAAGGATACCCATACATTGAGGAGTTAGAAGGTTAAAATGTTCCTCTAGCTCCTGAAAGGTAAGGGTCATATGGTTTCTTATGACTAGTCACCAAAAGAATGTGCAAAAGGAGGGAAACTTTAAACCCGGTACTTTTTTTTTGTTCGCCTCTACCAGAATTCATAGTCAGAATCTCTTTATTTTGGCAAAAGTTTAATTTTGTTGTACAGCGTAATTGGATCATAGAATTGTTTATTAAATCCTTTTGTCTGAAGCACTTTTTACCATCACTTGTACCACCGGTTTAAGTGCTTTCCAAATAATACAGTACATGATCACATAACGTATGAGTATTATTTATATAATATTAATATAACTCATACGCAATGTATACCAATATTAAAAAACTGCGCATCTTAGTCAAAAACACAAACAAAATTTTAAAGAGATTTTGTTTAATTCAAATATTGTTATTCTCTTAACTTATTTTATATATTATATTAAAATTAAAATATTATGTTAAAAAATATTCAAATAAAAACATTTAAAATAGCTTTTAAGCACATTTTTGAGGTTGGTTTAGCATTTTGTTTTCGCTTAACTAACGTGTTTAAATAAATGTAAAAATAAAAGTTTTTTTTTGTTAAAAGTGTTAAAGTGCAAAATGCTTAATAAACAGAAAATTAAACATCACTTTGGTTAGAAAAAAAATAAAAAGTGAATAATTAATTGCATTAAAATTTAACACAAAAATTGCAAAAAAAAAATAATCAAACTAAACAACACTTCTAAAGTATAGAAACTTTATAAAAAAAACAAAATTTGTACGCCACCATATCCAAGTCTAGGGTTCGTTTTTTTCTTTGTCCATGGTTAAGTATAAAATAATTTAAAAAAATCATATTTATACCATTTTGTTGTTGTTATAAAAACATATAAAATTAACCAACATATGTGAAACTTAATGTTAATAATTTGTAACAGTTTAATTGACTAATAAATTACTATAAGGGACTTGAAAACAATTTGCCACCTCTATTTTATTCTTCAGAAGTTTTAGGTAACTTGCCAAACAAAATATAATAAATGAAATAAGTAACAATCTTTGTTTCTAAGCTTCAGTTGGCCAGAGTTTGAATTTCAAATTTTAGCTAAATTAGTAAAGCTATTAAACATTGGGAAATTTATATTGAATATCAATAAATCCCTTTTTTTGGATTTCAAAAAAATCTTGTCTTGATTGAAGTCAGTAAGGTTTTTACCTTCATGAGAGCGCACAACGAGCCGACTTGCGGGTTTAAGTGTATGTTCTTTTGAAGAGTATCTACACTTCCGATTCCTCTTTTTCAACCTAAACTTACGTACAGTAGTGGTTAAACATTTGGAACTGAGATCGCATTTTAACTTTTCATTGATTAATTTTCTCCAAATCACATTTCGTTATTCAAATTTATTATAACCCTTCACCACAGGTGGAAGGGTATATATAAGTTTGTCATTCCGTTTGTAATTTCTACAATATTGATCTTAGACCCTATAAAGTATATATATTCTGGGTCCTAATGAAGAGCGAGGTTGATTTAACGATGTTCTTCTGTCCGTCTGTTTGTTGAAATGTTTTTTCCGAAGACCCCAGACATGATGAGGACTTGATTGTTTTTTATTTCTGTTACATGTGACCCATTTCTGTTTGCTATTGCAAATCAGACAGATCGGTTAATAAATGGCTGAGATATTAGCAAAAAACCAGGACTACCTCTAATTTTTTCCCTAAAATCCCTTTTTTTTATGTATGTTGAATATTACGCATAACAAAACATCCATTTGTTGAAATTCTTTTCTTTCACCTCTTCACCTTTTATACACAAACAACAAACACATACAAAGATGTGTCATTTAAATAAAACCCAAACAAATCTCTAATGAACGAAAACTGTTTATTTAATTATATTAACGATGATTTCCGATGACCTCAATAGCTCGGTTGTCTAAACGGTATATCACAAATACTTTTTTTCTCTTAGACACGGGTTGGCGTTTTCGATTCCCCGTCTATTAAACTTTTTTTTTGTACAATTTTTTTATATTTTCTTGAGACTTTTTTTTTTTGTTTTTTTAATATTAAATAATTAATTAAAATAAAATTTTAAATTAATAATTAAATAATCCATAATTAACCTATTTATGGATTACTTAATTAATTTTTATAAAAACCCTCTGATACAAACAAAATACAAAAAATTTTATACATAATTTCAATTTGACTATATTAGGTCATAACTTTTAATAACTTATAAAAAAAAAGTAATAAACTATTTTTCTTCAAATTTTTAAAATTAAGCTAAAGAAATTAAAAATATTTTGTAATAAAAAAGCGAAATAAAACCCCAAATGCAAATTTGCCAGTTAAATCAAAGGTTTTTGTAGAAATAAAGTAAAATAAGTTCTAGTGATTTCTTTTAAAGATTTGTTGAAATTCTTTTCTTTCACCTCTTCACCTTTTACACACAAACAACAAACACTATTTTAGAGCTGTAATATGACCTATGGATACGTCTTATATAGCAGAAGATCGAAAATCTTTAGTATAACATATTTGCTAAAAAACTCGGAAATATCGGTTCAGATACAAAAAAGTTATGCCCAAAACATAAATTTTTTTTAAATACCTATTTTCTGGAACCATAAATCTTCCCGAGTCCAAGTTTTATCACCAAACTATATGGTTAATTTCCTCTTAAAGGCGTCCGTATATAAATCTGTCCATTCCATATATGTCCATACATAAACTTCAGTTTTTTCCCAACCATGGTGAAGGGTATATAAGATTCGGCATAGCCGAATTTAGCCGCTCTTACTTTTTTTTTTTTTTTAAATTTATAGTAATATTAGGATTTTTGATCATATAATTATATTCTTTTTTATAAATTATTTTATTGTAAAGAAACATGAAAATTTTTATTAGTAAATTATAGAGAAGGATACAGTGCAAAATATAATTCAGAATATTGTCTAATAATTAACTATCAACATAGATTATGTTGTAGATTTAATATAGATTAGAACAAACATTTGAAATTAACGGCTTCATACAAGCTTTGTTGTTTTATACTTTAAGAATTAAAGTTCATAACAAAAACTGTAAAATATAGAGGATAAATATAAATTGTTAAATTTCGTTGATGTTAGTCTAATTGTGTTGTTGTTTTCAAGTTTGTTAATTTGTTTCCAAACACTCAATATAAAATAGACAATCATCAACAAGCAATAACCAAAGGGGAGAAAGAAGAGCGTGGATATTGATAAGGTTGGGTAGCGTCAACCGAAAATACTAAGTATTCTATCCTGCTGGCTCTGTGGAATTTCTCAATTTTTATTTTCTATAATTTACTCATAAAAATTTTCATATATCTTTACAATAAAATAATTTTTAAAAAAGAATATGATTATATGATCTAAAATTCTACTAATATTATTCATTTACAAAATAACAGATCAACAATTCATAAACCTCCATTATTTATTTTTATTTTCATGTTATCATACATTGTTTTTGTTAAAAATATAAAAAAAAAACAAATTCCTTTAAAGTAAAACAACAAAAAATTTATTTTAAAAGCTAAATTCAAAATGCAGTTGTTCAAAACATTTGAAATTTTTATTACTCTTACTCTTAACTATACTATTAACACTAACAAATGCTAGGAAATAACGATAATCGTATTCATTTTATTAATTCGTGATTAAAATCTTTGCATTTTATTAAAAAACTCATCATAATTATTTTGCTATAAGAATTTTAATACATAAGATATTAGAAACAAGTTAATCGTAAGACTTACTTTTGTGAAAAATTACAGGAAACAAGTAGAATTCTGATTTCAAAATCAAAGTTTTAAATGACTTTGAAAATGGATTTTTTTTTAAAGAAATTTCCTTAAAATATTCCGTTACAAAATCAACAATTTGTCGCATTGCTAATTGTGGTAACATTACTACTGTAACAGAAGACAGATGTATTAAAAAAATTGTTCACGAAATATCCTTAAGCAGTTCCTATAGAAGTTTAAATTGAACTTTCCATAGATGTCAGTCTTTTTACCATTAAAATAAGAGCCCGAGAATATGGTCTTAGAAGTTTTAGATGCACAAAGAAACCCTTTATGTCGGCTTGACTTTAAATTGTACTCAACAGCAATTTAAGAACGTACTATGGTCCGATGAGTCCAAATTCAACCTCCTGGAATCAAATGGAAGAGCCTACATTCGACGACCACAAGGTGAAAAGTTTTATCCCACATACACAACCACCACAGTGAAGCACGAAGGTGGAAACATTATGGTGTGTTTTTCATGAAATGAGATTGTCCCAATTCACCGGATTACTAATACAATGACGGTCACAATATATAGAGACCTTTTTAGCTCAGTTATGCTTCCATATGCTGAATGGGAAATGTCACTTTCATGGACATTCCAGCACGATAACGATCCTAAACATACGACAGGAGTTGTAAAAGTATAGTATATAATATTAGAGTCATGTGGTGGCCGCCACAATCTCCCGATCTCAACCCAATTGAGAACATGTGGATGATTGCAAAACGTATTATTGGTAATAAAGTATTCCGAAATGGTGATAAACTTTTCGCCGAGTTGAACAAGCAGTGGAATGAAATTCCCGAAGATTATATTAAAAAGCTCATAACCTCAATGCCTAATAGATGTTCTAAAGGTAATAAAAAATCACGGCTACGCTACAAAATACTGAATATTGAAATCAATTTTTGGATTTGTGTAATAATTTCTTTAAGAGTTGCAAATGTTTTCAACACTTGTAAATACACTCACCAAAAAAAGTCTGTAATGGCAACTGAAAATTTTGCTGTTATTACGAGAATTTTTGCTAATTTGAGCCCAGCGGTTTTTTTTTTGCTAATCTTAGCAACACATGTCTGCTGACGTGTAGTACAATTAAATTAGTAGAAAAATTAGTAGCCGCCACTAAATTTTAATATACTTTTTGTAAAGTGGAATTGAAAGTCGGTTCGCTAAAATCAGCAAAAAAAAAATTACTAAATATTATTAATATTAGTACAAAATATTAAATTTATTTTTTTTATCGAGCATCAAAATTTTTTTACTTTATTATTTTTTTTTTTTATAATATTTCATACAAAATTAAAAAAAAAATCAAAGGCTTAAAAATCTTAAAAATTGTTAAAACATAAACGAATTAATCATTTTGTTTTAATTTGGAAATTTCTGTTTTAAAAAATATTCTAATCATTTGTTTTTTACTTTTAAGGTCACAAATTTTAATTGTTTTTAGGGCTGATTTTTAGAACTAAAAAAACTTTTTAGCGCTATTTTAAGTGGATGTCCTATTTTCAGAAATGAGTAGTCGGTATCTTCACTTTCGCCCATTTTTTTTTAAACTATGTAACATTTTAAGGCAATTTAAGTTTGTATGTGTAAGTTTAATTTAGAAATAACATTTCCTTTAATATTCACTTTTTTAAAATTAGTAATTTTTTTTTTTGCTAATTTTAGCAAATCGGTTTTCAAAAATTTGTAAAATGATTTTTTGAAATTAGCAACAAAAATTTGTAAATATTCTGTAAAAACTCTGTAATTTGTAAAATGTAAATAGCAAAAAGATTTGCTAAATAATATTTTTTTTAGTAAAAATCAGTACAAGAATAGTAAAGTGGGATTGAAAACTGTTTACAAATTTTTCTACTAACTTTTTTTTCTGAGTGTAGACTAATTTTGTTTTTGTTAAATAATATGCAATAATTGAATTTAATTAAAAAAAAAAATAAAAAAATTATGCGGAAGTCTTTGTTCATAAAAAATAAAGAATTAGGCAAAATGTGATTTCAGTTGCAATTGTTTTGAACACCACTGTATATCAATATCTCAATTAAGGCCCGTACTACGATGCCGTTGAGCTGGATAACATTTTCAGAATATGATTGCTTTGGCCCAAATAAGATATGTACAAAATTATAGAGAAATACAACCGGTGGGAGCCGTTGCGAAAACGCAACGATGGACTTAAATTTTTAATACAAAATTAATGACATTATTTAAAAATAAAAAAATATTTGCCTTGCATTGCTAGACTTGTAAATAGTTCGGCTGCAAACGTCTGTCTTGTTGAAAAATTATTTTGTTTTTTAAAAATACAATATTTATGATGTGAAGATAACATATCCTAAAACAGGTCGATTATATATTAAACTAATCCTTATATCCTTAGACCTAATTTAAGTATAGATTACTCAAAATCTGGGTAAGATGGTAGATGGCTGAAGTAAGCGTTGCGAAAACGCCACGCAGGGCCTCAATGTATTAACTAACTCCAGTTGACAACAATCACGACACAAACATCATTTGCGATCTGTTGAAATTTAAATTACTTTTACATATCGTCGAATAAGTCCTAAAGGAATAATAATTTTAAATAATATAAAATATTTTTATATAATTATTATTTTCTTTTGTTTCCCAAACACATAAACAATAACTTTATCGTAAAATTAAACTTTTTTTATTGATTTTAATGGCAAAAAAATTAATTTTCATTTACGTTATTGTAAAGCATAAAAAATGGCCATAAAAAAAGTTAAAGATATCCATGTGACGGACGGAAGTGGGAATCATATGTGAAAAAAATATAAATCATGATAAAAAGAAACTGAAACAAAGATGCTGTCTTTTGATGTTGCCGTTATATTGCTGCAAGAACAGCAACACAAATTTACAATAAACCAAAGTATCTTGTAAGCTGTGTGTAATGTAAGAATGTAAGTAGATTAATCGTAAATGCATTAAGGAGCTATAAAAAATCGCTCTCATTTTTTTTTTTTTTTTTGTTCAACAACCATTGTGCACTTGTTGTATATTATTATTCGGGTGTCAATGTGTTTGTGTATAGAACAGAAGCAGCTGAAAGAAAAATGAGTGGAAATAAAAAAGAAATACAAATAAACACGATACGTAAATGACTGTTGTTGTTGTTATTTTTTATAGCCATTATTGTTATTTACTTAATTCCAAAGAATAAAAAACACGTTAAACTTTTTTGTTACAATAAAAATGCAGTAATAATAAAAAATTGTTTTTTTATGCTGCACAAAAAGAAAAGAAACTTTTAATGTTATTGGCCTTATAGAGAGTAAAAGAAGTATGAAGTTTATACAATATTTGCAAAAATGTGTTATTGATAATTAATTTTTAAAGAAACTTGCTTATACACTTATACAGTTTATTTTTATTAACCCAAAACATGCCACAGTTACCATACGGTTACACATAAACTGTCAAATGTTGAATATAAAGATTTAAAAAAGTTGCAACAATACCAAATAATCCATATTATTAATTAATTTTAATTAATATTATTAAAACTATATGTGTGAATCACTCTGGCTTGTTTCGTGCTTAGACTGTAGCTAACAGTGCAGCAAATTAATTATATTTTGAAAATAAATAAACTACTGAAGAATAGGAATTATTTATAATTTTAAAAAAAATCTTTGATAATTTTCGTGTATTACTGCTACACCAGCCATCGGAACTTTCAGCCCATTTGGCATCAGTCTATAGCATAAATACAATTCAAATGTATTCCTCAAATGAGCTCCATTTAAGTGCTCAACATGGAATAGCTTGTTTACCGCATAAAGGATACAAGGCATTTTTCTCTTAATCTTCATGCCCAGAATGTAGTCTACTGATTCCTTATTTCCAAACGCAGAGATGATCAATACATGATCAATGTTCCTATATTATGCTTGCTGCATTTGCATGGTTTGTATGGTTGTCACAATCAAGTTATTGGTTTATAAATAGTTATTAGTTTATAACCAAGAATATGGTCGTTAATATCATTATTATAGTAAATATTTTATGATTTCATAAATCCCACTTTCTATGTTATAACACGATTGGCTGTAACAAATGATAATATATGATCATTTTAATATTCACAGATAACATTATAATTTACACTAAGTAATTCATTGTCGAAAAATTCATTGCCAAAAAGATTCTATAAAAAAATTATATATTTTTGAATTCCTTTTTTTTAATACAATAACAAATTTTTAAAAAATAAATATGTTTATTAATTCATTACTTGTAAACTAACGACATTCTTGTATAAATAAGGCTTTTTTTAATAAAAAATCCTCAGATTCTGAGAACTGTTTCTCATGAAAATTACTTAGATTCTAAGGACTTTTTCTAGCAGAAATATTCTTAGGTTCTAGGGACTTTTTGTAAAGGAAAGACTCTGAGACTCTAAGGACTAGAGTATTCAAAAACCGAAACCGAAAACCGGTCAACCGGTTTCTTTATTTTTAAAAACCGATCGGTTTCGAATAATTTGTAAATTCGAAGAAAACCGAAAACCGATCTTTTTTGTTCGGTTAACCGGTTTTTTAATTACATCACCAACTGGGTTACTTGGTCTCTTTTATTTTTTCCGAACACTTTTAATAGTTTGTTTGGTTATGAAGATTTAGATGTAAGTCTGATAGATTCCGATGAAGACTTAACTTTGGATATTCCAAATTCAAATAGTTTTATTACTGATCTAAATAACACAATAAACAGTATTCAAAATCCTAAAAAAGAGACTGTACAAAATAATTCATCATTATATGATAAATTCATATATCTTGATAAATGCGACCAAAGAACTGAAAAGTTGGAAAATTTATATAATTGTCTTTTGACTATTTGTCCAACATCTACTATTAGTAAAAGAGTATTTTCCACTTCTAGCTTTATCAAAAGCAAACAAAAAATCGTCTTAAAACGAAACATTTAAATTGCATATTATTTCTAAAATATTATTTTAGAACTGAAAAATAGATTCTCCTTTTACATATTTAAAATGTAATATTAAAAAAACTTATTTTATCAGGCTCAAGATTATAATTTTTTAATGTTACTAACAAATAGTAAACACTAATTTATTTTATTAAATGGAAAAAATTGTAAGGATCAGCGCTAAGGGAGTGCACACTTTCGACCCGAGTTCGGTTCGTTAGTAACATTAAAAAATTATGATCTTGAGCCTGATAAAATTAGAAATATATAATTAAAACAGATAGATCAAATAATATACAAAATTTACACTTAAAAAAACTTATTTAATGCCAAACGTTCAAATTACTAACGTACCTAATTTTACCCAATTTACAAACTTAATGATCTGTATTCATTTGATATGAATATAGTTTTATAATATTAATTTTTAAGAAATATTAAAAAACATTAAAACCAATAAATTAAATGTTGAAATGAAATACAATTAAAATATATTATAAATTATATTTTTTTTCAAAGAATGTATTTTTTTATTTTTATTACTTTATATATTAAATTTCTTTTTTTTTTGTTTGTAATTAAAAAAAACAAATTATATAAGCTTTTTATTCAAATTAAAAAAAAACTGAAAAAACCGGTCGACCGGTTTTTTCTGAAAAAATCGAAACCGGGTTTTTTAAAATTCGATTTTTCGAAGAAAACCGAAACCGGTTTTTTCAAAAGGCCGATTTTTTGAATACTCTACTAAGGACTATATAAAAAAATCTTAAAAATGTGCCTTAAATCTAAGAATTTTTCTATTTCTATTTCGCATACTTTGAAGACATCTGTATATACAGCCAAAAAAGTCCCTATAACATGCGCCGTATCCAGTAAAATGTCTTCAGTGTAAACAGTAGAATAATTAAAAGTTTGAGGACGGTCCCCAAAGTACCAAAATGTCTTCATAGTAACTTGAAGACATTTTGTTACTTTGGGGACTGTCCTTAAACTTTTCATTATTCTACTGTTTACACTGAAGACATTTTACTGGATACAGCTCATATTACGGGGTCTTTTTTGGCTGTATATACAGATGTCTTCAAAGTATGAGAAATGCATATATATATATATATATATATATATATATATATATATTCATTGTGCATACTTTGAAGACATCTGTATATACAGCCAAAAAAGTCCTTATAATATGCGCTGTATCCAGTAAACTGTCTTTAGTGTATACAGTAGATTAATTAAAAGTTTAAGGACAGTCCCCAAAGTAACAAAATGTCTTCATAGTAACTTGTGGAACGAAAAACCGACCCCGCAAAATGCGCCGTGCATATATATATATATATATATATATATATATATATATGCATAATGAATATATATATATATATATATATTCTGCATACTTTGAAGACATCTGTATATACAGCCAAAAAAGTCCCTATAATATGCGCTGTATCCAGTAAAATGTCCTCAGTGTATATAGTAGATTAATGTAAAGTTTGAGGTCAGTCTCCAAAGAATCAAAATGTCTTCATAGTAACCTGTGAAACGAAAAACCGTCCCCGCAACATGCGCCGTGCACATATATATATATATATATATATATATATATTCATTATGCATACTTTGAAGACATCTGTATATACAGCCAAAAAAGTCCCTATAATATGCGCTGTATCCAGTAGAATGTCTTCAGTGTAAACAGTAGAATAATGAAAAGTTTAAGGACAGTCCCCAAAGTAACAAAATGTCTTCATAGTAACTTGTGGAACGAAATCCCGTCCCCACAACATGCTCTGTGCATATATATATATATATATATATGTATATATATATATATATATATATATATATATATATATATATATATATATATATATATATATATATATATATATATATATATATATATATATATATATATATATATATGCATTTCTCATACTTTGAAGACATCTGTATATACAGGCAAAAAAGTCCCTATAATATGCTCTGTATCCAGTAAAATGTCTTCAGTGTAAACAGTAGAATAATGAAAAGTTTGTGGACAGTCCCCAAAGTAACAAAATGTCTTCATAGTAACTTGTGGAACGAAATCCCGTCCCCGCAACATGCGCTATGCACATATATATATATATATATATATATATATATATATATATATATATATATATATTTTAGTTAAAACAAAAACAAAGATACCCCAAAAAGTTTTAAATTTTTTATTTTTTCAAATTATTTATTTATTTATTTTTTTATTTATTTATTTATTTATTTTATTTATTAATCATATAATTATAAATTACACGCTAATACCCTAACCGAGCACTAGCAACAAAGGCCTTCGGCTCGTTGTAGCGAAAACAGACCAGAGCCTCTGGTGGGAATTGAACCCACGACCCCCGCACAGATAAGCTAGCATGCTACCAATTAGCCTACCGGGGCGCTCTAATTTTTTCAAATTAATTTTTACATTTACTCAATTTAGTGAAAGCAAAAACTGGATACAAATTTATACTAATAGGAATACATATTATTAACATATTCTTTAAATTTATTTTAATTTCAAAGTTACAGCGACAATTGTGGATCATGTTTTCCCTGAAAAACAAAAACACATTAGTAATAAGAATGGAGAATAACTTGTTAGTAGATTGGTACCAAAAACCAATTTCTTTGGGTAAAATTATTAATTATTATTCAAAACATCCGAGAAGAGTTATTATTAATACTGCCAAAAATCTTATAGATAAAGTTTTAAATATTAGTGATATAGTTTCTCATATAAATAATAAAGTAAGAATCAGAAATATTTTAGAGGATAATAATTTCCCAAGGGAATCGATTTATAAATTGATTGGTCAGTTCAATGGACATAGGGAAGGGAGTGTGAATATAGTTACTTAACCTAAGATTTACAAGTCTGAACGATTAGAAAATTCTAATATTTATGATATCAATAATTATAGGATGGCTCATAGAACATATAATACATTAGATAGATTATTTAGTGAAATGAAAGATAGGACAGAGAAATTAGATAAATCTAATATTATTAAAAGTTACCTTGCAGGGGAAAAGATAATGAAATACGTAGTAAAGTATATATAGGTACCAAAGAACTGCAAAATAAACTTTTTTCTTGATTTAATCATACACAAAAATGCTTGTTCATATTTAATAATTCAACAAAATTCACTGTAGACTGTTACTGAACGCGTAATTCGGATCAGTTTGAATCATTTGTCGATTATGTTTACTGCAAATTTAATCACTCAACAAAAAGTCAGCGTTAAATAAATCAGAAAAAATAGCAAACAACGCGTATGAGTTTATTCATAATTAAAACAAAATAGAAGCACATTTCATGAATGATATTGTTTACATTAGGGTGGGACTTAAATCAGCTTTTTTAGAATTTTTATTAGTAATAAAAATATTCTTCTTTGTGAAATATAAATATTTTTTTGGAAAAAAAATTTAGGTCGATATCTCAGGCTTGCCTTATCCGGAAAAATTTAAATATTGTCTAAATTTTTTTATATCTATTTTGATTAGAAAATAAGGCAATATTTAACTTTAACCGGATTGGGTGAGCCTGAGATGTCGACCTAAATTAAAAAAAAAAAATTCACAAAGAACAATATTTTTGGTATTCCTAATAAAAATTCTAAAAAAACGTATTTTAGACCCACCCTAATATACATATAACATTTATGAAATGTGTTTCTACAAAACCACCCCCTTTTTATAGATAAGAAACTATTTTGTTTTAATTATGAATACACACATACGCAAATAATTATTGTTGACTCGAACGAACAAGAATAAAATCAATGGTATAAAAACGACCGATGATTATAAATCAGTGACAACAATTTGCACGTCGTTTGATTGATTTAAAATCATCAACAAATATGTGTGTTGGAGTATATTCAACGTTTGAACGCAAACACATATTTATTCTTGTGTTGATTGCGTATGAACGTTTTGCAATCAGCATTTTCAGTTCTCTGATAGGTACCACAAAGACCAAACTAAAAACTAGATTAGCAGGACATAGATCTGATCAGAAATACAGGAATACAGCTTCTCAGAAAACTGCATTATCATCACATTGTGCCACTCTTAATCAAGCACCAGATTTTGAAAATACAACAGTTTTAAATACAGAAACAAACTACCAAAGACGCTTCATGTTAGAAATGTTACAAATTATCAGCACACCAATAGAACAAGGAATTAATTTTAAAACCGATACAGACAATGTAGCTTACAATGTACAGACATTTAATTTATAAAAATAAGATAGGAAATTAAATAAGTTTATAAAAATGTAACAGAATAATTTTTGTTTCCTGTGTATAATGTTGTCTCATAAATTTTGATTTTTTAAAAAATTTTTTTAAAATTAAAAAAACAAAAAATCCCTGAAAAAGCTATCCATTGAGATAGCGAAATATTGGATCAAAAATAAATAATTTTGTATAAAATAGACCTTAAGTTTGAATACTTATTACCTGGAATTTATGTTAAAAAGGTCGAAGAAATTAAACTGAATAATTTTGTGAAAAACAAAAATTGGATTTAAAATTAAATTTATACTAATATAAATACATATAATAAATTTATTATTTACATTTTTTAATAGCACATTAAGTATGCTTTAATTTTCAATTTTATTCATTAATTTATCGCTTTTCATTCCAAAGTTACAGCATAAACTGTGAACTAAGGTCTTTTTTTCCAAGGAACAATATTTTTTTTAACTTTTTTTTCTAAAATGCTGTGTTTTTATGTGCTTTTAATAACTCATCAATTAAAAAATACAATATTTTAAAACTACGGTTTCGATGAATTAAACGCCACTTTGGGTACCATCGAACCCACTGTGCGCTGAACCGAATTTGCTCATTTTCAATACCAAACTGCTCGGGAGGAAGACCATAAATCTATGTAAAAATGAGCATCTCCCCTTTCGTCTTCTCCCCGTGATCGCCATTTCAACCGACAGACGGACATAGCTAAATCAATTTAAAATAGCATACGGATCACGAATATATATATACCCAGCAAAAAAAAACGGTAGTCATTCTGTGACTATAACTTCTTTCATTGCTTCCTAAACTTCAATTGACATTCTTTTATGATTTTTTGGTGTTATTCTAAGGCACTTCCAAAAGAATTCATGTGTTCATATTTCAAATGCAGTGATCTGGTATAAACCCGATGCATATCTTAAAATATCACTCTTCATTACTTCTAAAGCATAAGTTATAGTATATCGTATATATTTTTTGAATCTAAAGCATTTATTCAAATTGAGAAAATAGTTCTGATGAACTTTTTTAATCTTTTTATTAAATCATTTTTTATATTTTAGTTTAAAATTTATGAGGGTTAGAATTATGCAGTTTTGCAATTTTTATAAAAGTTTTGAAAAATAAGGAAAAACTGATTTTTTCAAACTTTAATTGAAACCAGCTGGCCTGTCATTTGCATTTTTTCAGCCTTAAATAATTATAACGACGCAATCTGTGCATTTTTGCATTAAGTTTATTATTTAACACTACACCAATTCCAATTTTAATTCAGAATTTATCAAAATAATTTTAAAATTGTGTAAAAATTATTCCAAATTGCCCAAAAAAGTTTTAAAATTGTGCAAAAATTATTTAAAATTGTTCAAAAATATTTTAAAATTGTTCAAAAATATTTTAAAACTGTCTAAAAATGTTTCCAAATTGTACAACCAGTTTTTAAATTATCCAAAAATATTTTAAAATTTGTCTAAAAATTCATTAAAATTTTTGAAAATGTTTCAAAAATGCTTTTTCACTAATGCAGAATTATTTATTTGTTTTAATAAAGAGAATTGGTATATCAATGCATAAATTTCGCTTCTTTCAACTTTTTTTCTGCATTCTTATGAATTAAATTTTCATCAAAACTTAAATACTACAAAGTATATGAACATTTTCCACTCATGCATCAGTATATCTAATCATTGCATCGTCATTGCTTCTTTAGAGTAAAGTATGAGTAATGCTAGTAGCTCTATTTAAATACTTCCATCCTATGACACGATAATGTTTAATTCATCGATGAAACCATCACAAAAGAAGTGATGCCTTTGCCATAGTAGTGATGCTTTTATTGCTTCTTTGGCAGCTTCATTTTTGCTGGGTACTTTATAGGATCTTAGACCTACATTTCGACATATTACAAACGGAATGACAAACTGATTTATACCCTCACCATATATGGTGGAGGGTACAATTATGGTTATTTTATTATTATAATATGATGACTATATTATAGAAAAACTATATGATGCTCTTTGAATATGATTGCCCCAACCATGCCTTTAGTCTGCGTGCAAATACGATCCTATTTTTGATTAAATTTCTTCAACATCTGCTTCACTTAATCACACTTAAAAAAAAAAATTATCTTCACACACAACAAGAATTCAAATGTTTTCATCTCTGTTCATAAAATAAACACTAGGATCTTTAGCACATTGGTAAACCCAATTACCTTAAGTATTTCTTCTACCTTCTCGTTTTATTTTTTTGCCAGACTATTAAAGTCCGTATATGGATTTTTGTAATTTACAAACCTTATTTCGGTTTTCGGTAACTTCAAACATATTTGGCTGCTGCATGTCAACATCTATTTCTGCGTTAAGATACCCTGTGGTTACGTCCACATTCGGTGGACATGCAATTTAAATTCTGCTGCCAGGGCAGAAAATGTTTCAGCATAGTTAACACCATATAATTGGCAGCAACAAAATTTTAATTTCTGCATATTTAGAACAGATTTTTACAAAAAGTGCTTAATCGAAAATTTTAATACTTATTCCATAATAATTCTTAAACATCACAAATGCATAATCAAGAACAACATTTTCAGTGTCTGCACAAATATTTTGGATATATATCGGCCACTTCTTACCAGTGGGTAAGGTTATCATAAAACATTTTCACACCTGAAATGTCGGATTTTGTGGCATTAAAATAATTAGATTACTTGATTTGTTGTGCTCTCTAGCGGATCTGCTTTATTAAAAATTAAATTATAATGCGAACGCCCCGGTAGGCCAGTTGGTAGGGTTTGATTCCCATCAGAGCATCTAGTATTTTTATGCTACAACGAACCTACAGCCTTCATTTTTAGTGATCGGATACAGTTTGTAATTATATGTTCAGTATAAATAAAAAATAAACAAATTATAAAACTACGAGCGTACATAACACCAAAATACGTATTTTTTTTTTTTTTTCTGTATTTTTCCATTTAAAATTTGAATGGAATTTCAAATTAAAAAAACTTTAAAAAAGAAAATACGTAAATTTAAAACAACGGAGAACATAAATTTAAAAAAAACTTATAATTAGTAGTACATATGCTTGATCAGCATATTCCAGCCAACAAATTAACGGTTAAATCAGTTGCTGTACGTAAAATCATATTCCAATACAATAAAGCATGGAATTGAAATTTGTAATTAAAATGCCGTGGCCTTTACAAATATATCATGTGTGAATTTTGCACATACACTTTGTACGGTACCCCTCCCCTTTTTGCAAGAATAATGTAATAATGGCAATTATGCAATTATTCATATACACTGAACAAAAAACAGCAGTAAAATCAACTAAAATCCATATTAAATTGATAAATGTTAGATCAATATACAGCTAACAGAACCAATATTTTGACGTTAAATTATTTAATGTGGTGTTGTTTTAACAAAATATTTGTTATGAAAACAATTTTGTTTATTCAATTTTAATAATTATTTTGTCAATTTGAATGATTATTTTGTGTTTTTTATTAATGCATTTTATTGAACTCAACAATGCTCTATTTTATGGACTTTTCATAAATTTTTAGTTTTTCATTTGATTATTTTTTATCTATATACATACATTTTTTAAATTACAATTGACAATTCGTATAAAATTAATTTAAGTAATTGTAAAAAATTATTGGAAGTAAACTTTTTTTTTTTTTGAAAATGCTATAAAAAAAACTACTGAATATTTTCTCAAATTTCTTTTTTTATTTGAAAATACAATCCTTCCGGTTAATAATGGAAAATAATTTCATTCAAATGGCTGCCTCGGCTGGCCGTTATAGTCAATGGCGATCGTTATCGGGCCATGTTAAACGAATTTTTATTCATAAAATTTAAGAGGAGGATATTGGCAACAATTTGGTTTCAACAGGACGGCGCTACGTGCCACACAGCCGAAGCTACACTCGATGTTTTGCGCCCTGTTTTTGAAGATCGCAATATCAGCCGCATAGCTGATTTCGTTTGGCCACCTCGGAGCTGCGATTTGATACCGTTGGACTATTATTTGTGGGGTGCGGTCAAAGATAAGTGTTACGCCGACAAGCCAGAGACAATTGACGCTTTAAAGGACAATATTCGTGAAGCCATTGGTGAAATACAGCTGCACACAATCGATAATGTGCTTAAAAATTGTACCGATCGTGTAGGCTACTGCATTTAAATTAAATTATTTTCCATTATTAACCGGAAGGATTGTACTTTCAAATAAAAAAAAAAATTTGAGAAAATATTTAGTAGTTTTTTTTTATAGCATTTTCAAAAAAAAAAGTAATTTGGCGGACCCTATATATAAAATAAGTCACTAATGATAATAATTCCTTTTTGTTTTATACCAAAATAGTTTGTATATATACAAAATTATTTCAATAAAAATTACAAGAAATTATTCAAATATACATATACACAAAGCCAATAAAAATATATAGATCTGCATGTGTTGTGTTCTGTTTTGTAATTACATGCAAATAAAAAAAAACTTTCAATTTGAAAAACAAACCACAAAAGCAGCTTTTTCTAACTTTTTGTTAGTAAAAATTTTATGGTTATTTTAAACGACTTTCTATTGTTTTTACTTTTGTCGATTATTAAACAATGATTGAAAATAAACAACAAAATGGGTTAAATATAATGGAAAATCAGTAGTCCTCTTTTTAATTGTATTTTCGATTAATTTAATATGTATTTTAAGTTGTTTTTAACGAAATAATATTGTGAGTGTAGTTGTACTACAATATATGATAATGAAATATACATATTTTTAACATAATATAGTCCTTTCAGTTATATTATGATTCGAAACTATGCTTTAAATTTAAGAACATTTCTTTAAGAAATGGTTTTCCTAAAGAAAAAATTTAATATTAAGGGCTTTTTAAAGAACACTTCTTTAATTCCATGGACTTTTTAAAGAAAAGTATTTTAAATTCCGAAGAAAACAAACATGGATTCTATGGACTTTTTTTAATAAAAAAAAATTCTTTGATTCTAAGGACAATTTTAAGGTTTTTTAGATAGTCCTTATTCCTTTTAGAAAAATTCCTAAGAATCTAGGAATATTTATACAACAAGAAGTACGTAAATTCAAAGTAGAGAGATGAGCGCACCGCTATGCTAGTTGGTAGCGTGCTAGCTTATCAGTGAGGGGGTCGTGGGTTCGATTCCCACCAGAGGCTCTGGTCTGTATTCGCTACAACTAGCCGATAGCCTTTGTTGCTAGTGATCGGTTAGGGTATTAACATAAAATTTGTTATTATATAATTAATATAAATAAATATCAGAGAAAAAGTTTGCAGAATCTGAGAACTTTACTTTAAGGAAATGTCCATACAGTCTAAAAATGTTTCTAATAAAAAAATTTCTAAAAATCTAGTATTTTGAATAAGAAATCTTATCTACAGACTTTTTCTTATACAAATTATTTGATTAATATTCTAAGTACTTTCACCACAAGAAAGTCGTTATTTTACAAGAAATTAAATTTTTTTTAAAAATTGTATTATTATTGAAAATATTTAAAAAAAAATATATAAAATCTTTATACATAAACTTTTTGTCAATGAATTTTATCGATTATAAATTGATTAGTGTAAATTATAATGTTATATGTATAATACATTTTCGAAAATAAAGCATGAGTGACTGAACTGATACAATTTTTTTTTTTTGTGAAAACAAGACAATTTTATGACTGTAATTGCTAGTCATGTGTTTTGATTAATATTTATTCATTGATTATTGTCAGCATTTTATAGTTCCATAATAATCACATTGTTATTTGTAGTCAGAATTTTTCTTACCACAGTATGGTTACAGCCAATAATTTTTGAAAATAGAAAGTGACAAACATGAATTAATAAAATATTTACTATAATAATGATTGTAGCGACCATATTTATGGCCATAACCTATAAATAGGTTTGATTAAATTTAACTTTACTATTTTTTTTTTAATTTTTTTGCAAAATTAACATATTGAATATTGGTATTGAAACACACAAAAATTTTGTCAATTTTGCGTTTAATAAAATTAATGTGTGTTATAAAAATAGACATTAAGTTAATTAAAAAATATTATTATTTTAACAACTCGTTTTTGAAAAAAGTTAACAAAATTTTTGTTGATTTCACTTGCTAATTTTAGTTCAGTGTAAATGAATATGTAATAATGCCTTATATACTTATACATTAATTAATTTGGGTTTTCCTTTCTTTTTTTTAAAATGTATTTTTCTTATGGCACCATATATTTAAACTTTTAATTTTTCTTCAAGTAGTATTTTTTTTATTAATTTACTGTCCAGTAGATTGTACATAACTATTATATATTTTTAATTTATCTCTATGTATAACCGAGTAAAAAAGTTTAGATAAAGTCATATGTGGCTTTATCTAATAATATATTATCATATATAAATACATATATCAGTATGCATTACTGTATATTTTGTCATAGAGCAATTCCATATGAAAGCGATCACCTTTTGGACGACCCCTCTCCGATTTTAAAATAAATAGTCTCAATCGATTGCCCAGCAAAAAATAATGTACCTACATATTTTTTTTATAGTGACTGGTTTAGTGGTGGTGTACACCACTGTCATGTGACAAAATTGAAGAACTTTTCATAAGGGACCTCATTAAAAGTTGTTTCAAAAAAAGCGATCGCAACGAGTAATAGCTCGTTGGAAAGGTATTGAATCAGGCTTTAATTGAAAAATAAAATTTTCCTAATTTTTCTCAGAAATTTACCTTTTTTCCCATGAAAATTAAATTTTCCCATGAAAATTAAATTTTCCGATTTTCCACAGAAGCTCCTAAATTTTCCGGCTAATTTTATTTTTTTTTGGATTCCTCATAATTTTTGCTTTAAGAATCAGCAATAAAAAAATGGGCCCCGACTCCTTGTTTGGACAGGAGAAGAGCATTTAAGAGACCACCTTGTTCTCATTGTTTTTATATTTTTTATAATTGAATTATTTTTAATTATTTAGCATTATTTTATTTTATTATTAAAAATACATTTTAAAAATTATTTTACAGTTAAAAATACATTTATGAAGAAAAAATCAATTTTTTTTAAGAGCCCTAAGTTGAGTGTGTAGTGAATATGGTCTGCCTGCCTTCACAAGATCGGCCATAAATCCATGGATAATAGCAGCAGTGGCATGTAATGGCACACCAAACCCGACTGAGGCTACAGGTCATAAAATGTTTTGTAAATTTTTTAAATTACCAGGTAATAAATATTTCGCCTAAAATGACACGTGCAGAAACAAGTCATAAAACACGGATTTTCCATAAATATGGCGAAATATTTATTACCTGGTAATTTAAAAAATTTACAAAACATTTTATGACCTGTGGTCGGCTTATTGGCAGTAACCAATTAAGTCCCTCTTTAAAAAACATTTTATGACGCAAATTTTCCTATTAAAGAAAAGCAAATATCGCTTATTTTTTTACCTATTTTTTACCAAAAAATAAATATAAATACTTCACACACTCTGAGTCAAATTTTAGTTGAATACTAAACGTGAAAGTGTTAAAGTTTTTTTTTGTAAAGTAAAGAGTGAAGCTGTAAAGACAATTTAAAGTAAAATGATTAAATTTTGCTGCAATCCGTTTAACAAGAGTGGACATCGTTCGAAAAAGATAAAAGTATTAAAATTAACTGGTGTTTCGAAGCGATACATGCATGAAGAAGCAGACTTCATTTGCCCCAAGTGTAAAATCGATTTGTCTCAACAAGCAAATGCATTGAAATAAATGTAACTACAATCCGAGAGTGAAATGACAATTGAACAAAATGTTTCATCTGATATTGAGGCAGACATTCCGATGGTCAATATGTCTTTGAGTCCATTGAATGAGGCTATTACCACTTTAGGTGAAATGCCTATTAGAAAAAGAAAGTTGCGAAGTGAAAGTTGAAAAGTGTGTTTATGAAGTTCTTGTATTTTGTATTAAAATAATTTTGTATATTAACAAACAATTTTTTTTTTTTAACTTTTTTGAAAATTTAAATTTGTAAAAATTGTTACGGACACAAATCAATCACGCATTTCCATTTTTTTGGTTAATTTTTACTAAATTTCAAACAAATGAAATATATGAAACTGGAAAAATCGGTAAACGATAGTAAATTATTTCGAACAAATGTATTAAAAAAAACGTTAAAATAGATATTTCTTTAAAAACAAAATGTTTGTTCCTTTATTTTCAAATGAAACGGAAAACTTTTTTATTCATCTACACAAAGTAAACTACATAATATTCTGAGTGAACATATATAATCTTAAATATATGGTCACGATCGTGTACGACCATATACCCTCAATTTTCGGATCCGAACATATATGAGACTACATGCATGATAATAATTGATAATTTTCATCTGGTCTATAATTATATAATTTTTTTTCTTATACAATTTTGATTAAATTTTATTCTATTGCTAAATAAAAATTATTTTATTTATTTGAATATTTGGAAGGTAGCAAAATACTCAGTTTGGAGAGACTTTTTCTACACTATCTTTTTTAATGAACAGGTTCATTGCATTTGAAAACAAACATACCTTCCATTCGTTCGTCTGAAGCAAAACGTGATCTGAAAACACCACCTAAATAAATTACTTACAATGTTGTTATAATGTTCACAATGTTGTTTATAAAAGCATCTGAGCATTAAATTTTTCTGACAACATAATGATAGCAGTTAGTGTCTACCAAATATATGTTTTTTTTTATAAATAGGTACATTATATTATATATGTATGGGTGTACATGAAAATATTTTTTTGTACACACATAAATATTACAAGTTATGCAGAAATTTCCAGGAAATTTCCATAAGTACGGTTATAACTCGAAATGGCAACATATTTTGAATTCAATTAATGTCATCGTCAACATAATATTTTGACAGTAATGAGTCTGCTGTTGCATACAAAAATTTGCTAGACGTTATTTGAGTAGTCGTCGCTGTAGGTTGCGATAAAGCAGCAACTGTTGAATATACATTAACTGGAATTTTATTTATAAAACTAAAATAAAAAACATATATTTATTGAGGTGTCAATGTCGAGCACGCTTAGGTGTCATAAAATATTATTATAGTTGTTAAACATTTAACCAAAAAGTTTAAATTCATTAAAAAATTATAACATTTAAATGCATTTTATTATATTATTTAATTGTACCATAGTTTTGTCATTAAATACAAATTATGTACGTGAAGAAAAACTTTAGACAATTTCGCTGACAAATTAAGAAAAACAATGCAATAAAAATGTTTATTTAGTTAGCATATATAAAGTGAATTGAATTATAATCATACAGAATATTTAATATGAAATTTAATATGAAATTTAATACATCATAATATTAATCATACGCCTGGGGATGATACAAAATCAAAGGTAAGTTGTCGTAAGTAAAAATAGTTTTTTATAACCTCCACATACAGTAGCCCAATAAATTCTACATCCAGTCATATAAAATGCATTCTTAATGAAACTAAAGTAGTTTAAAAAGTTCTTATTTATATAGTTTATAGCCTTTTCAAAAATATTAGAAACACATAGCAAATACATTCTTAATTATTACTTGTATGCAGAAAATTTGGTAATATTTTGGATTTGGTACCCAAACAAGTCTACACACAGCATACTTACATTACTAGGTTTTTTAAAAAAATTCTGTTTCTAATTAACGGCCTTTGACGAATGTATTCAATAACTAAACAATAATTAGAGTCAAATTACTTAGTTCACGAAAAAACGTTATTTTTAGTGAGGAGTCGAGGTACAGAATACATATTTTGATACGATGGTAAGCAACGAGCTTGGCGGAAACCTAACAAAACGATGGATACTCAGATATTAGTCTATATTGAGACCACAATGGATCGTCATGTTAATTTAATTAGATCTTCCACCAGGGAACCTAATATTGTCCCAACAGTTATATTATCCCAGCAAACGAAATGGTAATCATTCTGTGATTATAACTTCTTTCATTGCTTCCTAAACTTCAGTTGAAATTCTTTTATGATTTTTTTGTGTTATTCTAGGCACTTACAAAAGAATTCATGTGTTCATATTTCAAATGCAGTGATTTGGATATAAACCCAATGCATATATTAAAATATCACTTTTCATTACTTCTAAAGCATAAGTTATAGAATATCGTATATTTTTTTGGAATCTAAAGCATTTATTCAAATTGAGAAAATAGTTCTGATGAACTTTTTTAATTTTTTTATTAAATCATTTTTTATATTTTAGTTTAAAATTTCATGAGGGTAAGAACTTATGCAGTTTTGCAATTTTTATAAAAGTTTTGAAAAATCTAGAAAAACAGATTTTTTTTGACCTTTAATTGAAACTAGCTGGACTGTCATTTGCATTTTTTCAGCCTTAGATATTTATGACGACGCAATCTGTGCATTTTTTCATTATGTATTTTATTTAACACTACATCATTTCCAGTTTTAATTCAGAATTTACCAAAATAATTTTAAAATTGTGTGAAAATTATTTCAAATTGTCCAAAAATGTTTTAAAATTGTGCAAAAATTATTTAAAATTGTTCAAAAATATTTTAAAATGATCTAAAAGTGTTTCAAAATTGTACAGCCAGTTTTTAAATTATCCAAAAATATAATATTCCTTATTGAGCTAAAGATCCTTTATTTATAAAAAATTTAATTATAATTATTATTTAGCTCAATAAGGAATATTATATGAATAGAGAAGATCGAAGAAAACTAAAATAATTATTATCCAAAAATAAAGAGTATTTGTATAAATGCATAAATTTCGCTAATTTGAACTTATTTTTTCTGCATTCTTATGAAATAAATTTTCATCAAATCTTAAATACTTCAAAATATATGAACATTTTCCACTCATGCATCAGAATACCTTATCATTGTATTATCATTGCTTCCTTAGAGTAAAGTATGAGTAATGCTAGTAGCTTCATTTGAATACTTCCATTCTATGACACGCTAATGTTAAATTCATCGATGAAACCATCAGAAAAGAAGTGATGCCTTTGCAATAGTAGTGATGCTTTTATTGCTTCTTTGTCAGCTTCATTTTTGCTGGGTATGATTCGAAAATATTAATTTAAGAATATTTCTTTCTTTCTTAGTTTTTTTTAAAGAAACAATTTGATATTAAGAATTTTTTCAAGAAAACTTCTTTCATTTCGTGGAGTTCAAAAAAATTTTTTAATTCTAAGAACTTTTTTTAATATAAACATAGATTCTATGGACTTTTTCTAATCGAAAAATTCTTAGATTCTAAGAACATTTTGAAGTTTTTTTTATTGTCTTTCGTCTTATAATTTTTTTTTTTTTTGAAAAAAATCCTTTGAATCTAAAAATATTTCTATTGGGTAAAGTCCTTAGAAACTAAGTATTTTTCATGATGAAAAGTCTTCAGAATCTAAGAATTTTTATTTAAAGAATGTCCTTAGAGTCTAAGTTTTTTTAAGAATATATCAATTTTTATCTAAGAAACAGTTTGCAGTATCTGAGAACTTTACTTTAAGGAAAAATCCACAAAATCCACAAAAGTTTCACCAGAAAAATTTCTATAAATCTAGTATTTTGTATAAGAAACCTTTCGTACCAAGTCTACAGACTTTTCCTATAAAAAAATTATTTTATTAATATTCACAATAGTTTTTCCACAAGCAAGTCGTTATTTTACAAGAAATGAATTAATAAAAAATTTTTTTTTAATATTAATATTTTATTTTAATTTTTTTTATTTTACAAGAATTGTTTAATTTGCAAGAAATGTTTTTATTGAAAAGAATTAAAAGTTTAAGTATATAATCTTTTTGACAATGAATTTATTCGACATTGAATTGATTAATGTAAATTATAATTTTATATGTATAAAACATTTTCGAAAATAAAACCCCCAGGTAAAATGATCATATATTATAATTTGTACATGGCTGACTGACCTGATACAATTTTTTTATGAAAACAAGACAATATTATGACTGTAAATGTCAAAGGCATGTTTTGTTTGATTTATAATTTATCATTGATTGTTATAACGCAGCAAAAATGAAGCTGCCAAAGAAGCAATAAAAGCATCACTACTATGGCAAAGGCATCACTTCTTTTCTAATGGTTTCATCGATGAATTTAACATTAGTGTGTCATAGGATGGAAGTATTCAAATAGAGCTACTAGCATTACTCATACTTTACTATAAGGAAGCAATGACGATGCAATGATTAGATATTCTGATGCATGAGTGGAAAATGTTCATATACTTTGCAGTATTTAACTTTGATGAAAATGAAATTCATAAGAATGCAGAAAAATAAGTTTAATGAAGCCAACTTTTTGCATTGAAATACAAATACTCTTTACTAAAACAAATAAATAATTATGCATTAGTGAAAAAGCATTTTTGAAACACTTTTCAAAAATTTGAATGAATGTTTAGACAAATTTTAAAATATTTTTGGATAATTTAAAAAATGGTTGTACAATTTGGAAACATTTTTAGACAATTTTAAAATATTTTTAAACAATTTTAAATAATTTTTGCACAATTTTAAAACCTTTTTGGGTAATTTGAAATAAGTTTTACACAATTTTAAAATTATTTTGATAAATTCTGAATTAAAATTGGAAATGGTGTAGTGTTAAATAATAAACATAATGCAAAAATGCACAGATTGCGTCGTCATAAATATTTAAGGCTGAAAAAATGCAAATCATAGGCCAGCTAGTTTCAATTAAAGGTAAAAAAAATATGTTTTTCTTGATATTTCAAAACATTTTTAAAAATTGCAAAACTGCATAAATTCTAACCCTCATGAAATTTTAAACTAAAATATAAAAAATGATTTAATAAAAAAATTAAAAAAGTTCATCAGAACTATTTTTTCAATTTGAATAAATGCTTAAGATTCAAAAAAAATATACGATATACTATAACTTATGCTTTAGAAGTAATGAAGAGTGATATTTTAAGATATGCATCGGGTTTATATCCAGATCACTGCATTTGAAATATGAACACATGAATTCTTTTGGAAGTGCCTTAGAATAACACCAAAAAATCATAAAAGAATGTCAACTGAAGTTTAGGAAGCAATGAAAGAAGTTATAATCACAGAATGACTAGAATTTTTTTTTGCTGGGTAAGTGTTATGTATTAATCTGGCATCGATTGCTGTTGTTTTGAGAGAATGTGAAATCTGGCAGCACTTCTTCTAGACTTTTCTATCAAGCATTATTATAAATTTTTCTTATAAACTTTTCGTATAAATAAAGTCTTATAAAATTAACTCAAAGGAAGTCTTTTAATTGGATACATATTAATAAGCATTTATAGTTCCATAATTATCATATTCAGAATTTTTGTTACCACAGTATTGTTACAGCCAATCATGTTATAAAATAGAAAGTGGCAATTATGTAATCATTAAATATTTACTATAATAATGATAGTAACGGCCAAATTGTTAGTTAGAACCTATTTTAAAACCAAGAACTTGATTATGACATCCATAACCGAATGCAACAAGCATACTATAGTAGCAGTGATCATGCTGCAACCATGTATATTCTCTGCGTGTATGTAGACTTTTTGGAGTTTTTTTTTTTTTGCGTTGATGTCAATTTTTTGTTTATGTCATAGTTCAAAGTAAAAAAAGACAGTAAATATCTAATGTGTTAAAACTTTTATAAAGGGTGGTTCAACCGTAATGCACAATGTTAATCGTGAGTCACACCTTGAAGTCAAGTTTTTTCCCTAACTTAATTTTACATTTCTTTTTTTCAGTGTTTGACAAATTCAACAACAATTGAACAGCGAGTTAAGATTGTTGAAGCCTTTTACGAAAATGGACGTTCAAATCAAAATGCATTTCGTGCACTTCGCGATTTTTTTAGTCAGCATAATCGACCAAATGTGTTCACAATCGGGAGAATTTTGCGCAAATTTCAGCAAACCGGGTATGTAGGAAATGTGAAAACATCTGTGCATGCTTGCCCAGTTAATTTTGCGGAAAACATTGCTGTTGTTCGAGATAGTGTGGCAGGAGAGCCGTCAACGATATGTGATTCCAACAGGATGGTGCCGATATTTTGTTACACTCATAATTGTCATAGATCCTTCTATCATAATACAAAAATATCAAGATAATTCTCTGAAAACATTTTGTTTTATTTACAATAAACATCTTGCATTATGGTTGTACCACCCTTTATATACATATATCCAAATATAATGAAACCAATTTAAACAGTCAAAAAAGAGTAGTTTCATTGAAATAAAACTGTGTTTACATAAGAGGCTTCATATCTCTTTCTCATTCCATTTATGCTACACTCAAAAAAATAAGTTAGTAAAACATCTAGTAAAACATCTTGTATATCAAATACACCACGTTTTACCAATTTTTTTTTCTAAAATTGTGTTTTTATCAAAAGTTTTAGTTATATTTTTCCAGCAATAAACTAAGTTTGGACTTATGTTTTTCTAATTTATTTTGCTATCACAATTATGTTAATCAAGAGATTTATAGTAAGAAATCGCAACTTGTCTAAATGTAGTACAGACAACGAAATTGCCATGATAAATACAACTCTTTCAAGATGGAAAAAAATACACCATGGAGAATTTTGTATCTATCTTTTATAAACAAAAAGGACGTCAAAAATGTGAATATATAAATATAGTGTGAAAATGTGAATATATAAAAATAAAATGTTGTATTAATTCCGGTCTCTTCAAGTGGTTGTCTATGATTTAAAATACAATGTAAAATAAAATAAAATAAATTAAAATAAAATAAAATAAAAAAATAAAATAAAAAAAGTAAAATAAAATAAAATAAAACAAAATAAAAATAAAATATTTTGATTTATTAAAGATAAAAATCACGAGAGTCTTCAAAAACAAAATATTTATTAACAGTGATTTATGGAATATAGTATTCATGTAAGGCATTCATATTAATGTAGGTTCAGGTTTTAAAAAAGAAATCGGATTGTAAGATACATTTTATTACCTACTTATGTCGGTAGTGGATGGGAACACTTCCTTATCTTAAACACTAGCCAATATTCCACGGCTTGCGAGCGCCTGACTTCTGTCAACAGAAGATTTCTTAACAAATGTATTTATCTTAATTGAAGTTCACACAAATCTCAAACCAGGCAGGTTTAGTATTCATTAAAGTAACTGAAATACTAAGTCTGATTCTTCTTAATAGATTACAAATTATTTCAACACTATCAAAATTTAAATCTATCGATTTCCATCAGATGCCAGCATATTGAATAAATGTTACATTAATAAAAAAAATTACTATATTTTTATAAAATGACTAAAACGTTTACATCAATTTTAGAGTCAACTGAGATCAATTTCAAAAATTCACTAACAAATTTATGAAATTCGAAACTGAATTGGGTTCTATTGACAAAATATTTTTTTAATAAATTTTTTCATGAACAATTTGAGTTTTGTTTCGGTATTTATAGAAAAAAAATTCCGCTTTGGGAGTCATTTTTAATATAAAATTTTGCTTTAAAGAGCCGCTTGTCAAACATTGCCCACTAATTGGTAGGTTTTGTCCACTTATTAATAGGTTTCAATGAGTTTAGTAATTATTTAATATAATTGCGAAATTTTTTTGTTAACATTTTTCAGCTCTATTTTAGCAATTTTTCTCCACAAACTTGGTAGTTTTTCATAACCCAGTTTTAACAACACTGGACGTTTAAAATCTAGTAATAAAAAAAATTTTAAATTTTAATTTTTTGTAGTTGTTTTGTCCTTAATTTGACATATTTTTTTTTATTTCTTAAAAACGGAATCACTTTAGATTTTGGAGTTTTTAGTTTTGCAATTCCTAAACACGTGTTATTAAAACTGCGAAACTAGTTTTATGTAATATTTTAGTAAAACTTAAATATACCCAGCAAAATAAGAGCTGAGGAAGAAGTAGTTTAACACTACATCTACTGAACACGAAGTTGTGAAAATTTCGGTGAATCATTAATGATTTTAACATTGGCGTGTCATTGGGAGAAAGTAGTTTGTTTCGGTGCTATGAAAAATCGACGAGCAGGTGGACTTTTTCATTCGTTTAGGGAAGTTATTAAATATAGGGACTACAAAATAAATATAGGGAGTGGCTTTTTCTAAGTTAAAAATGTGCCAAGAATTATTATTCCGACCAGGACAAAGAGAATATCACTGGTATGCAAAATATGTTTTTAATAATGCATTTAATGACTGCAGGAATTACCCATTTATGGACTAACTAAATAATTATTTTTTTTTACTAGTAGGGGTTAATATCAACATTTTGGAAGTTGCTTAAAATTACTTCTTACAAATCGAAAAATTTGCACTATTAACTTCTTTGGATGTTCTGAAAAAGAGATTCGTAAAGAATAACATCCATTTTATTTTACTGGGTAGTTAAAGTTTAAACTGACGAGCAGACATAACCATGAATTAAAAAAAAATACCAAATATTTTACAAATATACTTTAAAAAGACAGACAAATCAAAAGCATAGATACATATTTTATGATATTGAAAAAATGGTTTAACATATTTTTTCCTAATTTAATTTCCGTTTTTTTGAATTTTACTACCGCATTCTGTGAATAATGTTTAAAGGATATTAAAAAAAAAATCAGCAAACATTTATAAATCTATAAATATTAAACAAAAATATATAAATACGAAAACACTGAATAAGAGAAGTAACAGTAAACATTTTCTAACTTCCGCTTAACCAATGAAGCATCCCTCTGACGCGCTGCTTTTATGTTTTTTTTTTTCAAACCACATATATACCACATTTTGTTTACAAAATATGGATTAGATTATTGTGGTGAAATAATAATTGAATGGTCAGAATTGTTTTAATTAAAAAAAATATATACGTACCTGCATATTAATATTTATAAATGTATGAATATTAAATAATTGATTAATGTAATTATTATAACAATCATAAGCAGCTAGAGTAAAATAGTACCTAACGTGCACTAAGGGCCAGTCAACTGGTTTTTTGTTCAAAAGTAGATTTAGGGATTTTTCAAAGAATTAGTACACCAATGTGTTAAAAACACATTGAAGCACTTTAGGTAATATTTCCTAAGGAATGTACATGCATTTAAATAGAAGTATCGTAAAGTTTAAAAATCGATATTAAAACCTTATTTATGTATCTTTCACTTTCCACTTTACTTTCAACCACACCCAGACAACAGTATCAGTTGTGTCCACCAAATTTGTTGCCAATCGAATTCTGGCGGTTACGACAACTGTCTGTATATTAAATTATATTTTTAGTTGTGAAAGCCAATATTCAGTTGTACAATTTAATATTTATAATCCATAGAAATATTATTACGTTCCACAAAATTTTATTTAAAAAAAAATTTATTTTTAATTTTTTCCGGTATCGAACCTGGGCGATCAGATTCATAGTTCACACTCTTGCTTATTGCACCACAACTAATTTTAATTTTATTTAATATATTTGTCATTTAAACATTTGAATGTTTTATTTTAATTAAAAAAAAATATTTTTTAAATGTTTGCCTTTACCGGGATTTGAACTCGGAAATTATTAGTACTAGGCTAGCTCTCTACCCACTAGCCCACAAACACTTATATATTTTAATGGCCAATTTTGAATTTAAATAATTTTTTAGGAAATAAATGTAGCAGAAAATTCGTTTCCAAATACCAATCGTTAGTGGCTTCTATAATCAATACAATCCACAATTCGGTTGGTTCAACTGAAACCTTAATTTAATGATATATTTGATCAGGATAACCGTATTTGTACACTCACAATATTATTTCGTTAAATGTATATTTGAATAATTTCTTGTAATTTTTATTGAAAAAATTTTTGTATATATACAAACTATTTTGGTAAAAAAAACAAAAAGGAATTATATGAATTTCTATTTTTTGAAGCAGAAAATATAAAATTTTACATTTAACTGAAAATATCAACTCCTACTGAATGTCTGTAAATTTTAATAGTTTGTTTTTTGAATGACTGATTTAAATAGTTAAAAAATATATTTCTATGAATTTCAATTGGTTCTTCATTTAAAAACAAACTTTACATATTACTTTTTAAATAAACTACAGTCGGTAACGAAAAATATATTGTAAGTGTACGAAATTTCTAAACGAATTTTATTCGTAAAGTTGATTGGAAATACCAATAATTGGATAATAGTTTACTTTTTTGGTTCCTTTTTCCTCTTTTTAATTCACAATGCCATATTTTAGGTATAATAATGGGTTATAGGTTATTCCAAATAAAATGAAATCCTTACCAATAAATGTTAAATAATAAATATCAAACAATAATAAACGCAACAAACGGTTTTAAAGTTATTTTAGTGTACTTAATAAGAGGTACATAATATAAGATGTACATAAATATAAAAACTATATTTGTTTACTACAATTCCGAGATTATTGATTTACTTTTACGTATATTTTTCTTCAGGATAATTGAACAGCAATTGAATTCAAATGAAAATTGTAACCTCGATTTCAAATTCAATTAAAAATTTCAAGATGCAGGAAATTCATCACATAGTGATGTTTTATTTATCACAACCCATAGAATTATATAAAAATATGTTTTTCACAGCAAAAAAGTAAATTTGTGACGCAATTTTCCAAAAACAAAATCCTTGACGCATGGCCTTTAATTCAGAAGACTTTTTCCTTTAGAAACCATCTTTATTATATGGAGCTTTTCTTAAAGAGAAAACCACCGATTCTGAGGATTATTTTTCGAAAAAAAAAATTTTTTTAAGATTCTAAGAAAATTTTCTTAAAGAAAACCATTCAATTCAAAATTGGGGTACCCTTTCTTATAGAAAAACCCTGAAAGTCTGAGAACTTTTCCTATAGAAAAACTCTTAGACTCTGAGGACTTTTTACTTTATAAAAACCGTCAGATTCTGAGGACTTTTTCTTATAGGAAAACTCTTAAATTAGGAGGACTTTTTTCTAAAAAAACCGTATGATTTTATAGGAAAACCCTTAGATTCGAAGGACTTTTTCCAAAATAACCTCCATACTCTGGAGACTTTTGTGGACCTTTTTACACAGACAAAGCCTTTTATTCTGAGGAATTTTTCCTATAAAAAAACTTAATATTTTGAGGACTTTTCCTACGGAATGTCTTTATATAGGGTTTTTTTCTATTGAAACACGCTCAGATTATGAGATCTTTTTCCAATAGAAAATAACCCTGAATCAGAGAATGACGATTTCAAATAATATTTGCTATAGAAAAATCATCGGAAGCTAAGGTATTTTTCTACAGGAAAACTTTAAACTTTGAGAATTTTTTGCTACAAGAAAAAACTCTGATTCTAAAAAGTTCTTAAATTCACAAAGTTTTTCATTAGAATAAGAGTCTTGACAATCTGAACACTTTTCAAGAAAAATAATCCTGAAAATCTGAGGATTCTTTTTGAAGACTTTTCCCTATTGAAAATGCCCTTAGAAAATTGTAGGCTTTTTTACAGAAAAATTTCTTAAAACCTTAATCATTTCTATTGGAAAAGGTCCTTATAGACTGTTGTTTATACCATTGATAATAATCCTTTTTGGACCTTAGGATGAGCATTTTTTTATTATTTGTTTATATAATTTATTATACTTGAGAAATATCTTTAATTCTATTTAATAAAAAAAAATTTAATGAATGGAAACGGTGTCTTATTGAATTTGGAATTGTTAAATAAATGAGCGGTAAGATCAACAGAACACCAAATAAATTCGGTTTTATATTCGAATATATAGTAGGTATAATTACAAACATCTGCAGCTACAATTGAATTATGTAACTACCCAAATTCGGTTGGCAACAAATTCCGTTGTCACAACGAATCTGTTATCAGTGTTCAACTAAAAGCTTCCATTTCAAATAAATTAAATCGCTATTAAAGGTTATTATTTGTATAAAAAAAATAATATAATAAACATTAGCTCAATGCAATTTTACTTCTTTATTTTTTGAGGTTTTATTTTGTCATAATTTCAATTATTTTCATTATCACGGTATTTTTGAAAATTTTCATTATATATTTTAGAATTTATCAGGATCGAGATCATAATTAAAAGTTACATTGTAACATATAATGTTAAATTTTATAATATAAAATTCAAACATAGAGATCGAAATAACATATAAATACATTTTGAAAGCTTTCTTCAGAAATTACCACTCCATATGACAACATGTACGTGGATTAGAATCTTGTATTTTGAATCTTTTCTTTTGAAAAATTCATCCATATTTGGTTCTAATAAACAGAAAACAGGGCTTTCATCACCTCAGTGGGTCACCTTGAAGTATCCAATGCAGCTTTGAACTCCAGCTTTGAACTCAGTGAAAATATTTATTACATTAGAATATCAAATAAAAAATCTTGGATTTTTTTTTTTCATTAAAAGCATCTACACTTCATTACTTTCAGACATATATGAACACCTATCTTTTTGGTCAAAAATATGGCTTAAATGTTTTTTTAAATTTAAGTTTTCAGAAAAATTTGCCTTATTTTGCAATAACGTAGTATTAAAAACAGAATTTTTTATTTATCAATTGCAAATAACTTTTAATATTTAAGAGATAACATAGATCTATGAGCATACATATTTATGTATTGTAAATCTCAACTAGCATATTATAACAATGTTACGTTTTATAAATCGTTTGCTAAAGCAAAAAATGGAAATCTTTTAAAATATTTATTTTAAAGTCTATTGACAAAGCTCCTGTGGGGTCGTTAGTCGAAACTAAAACTTAAAATTACTGTGGTCATGGCTGTGACAATCCAGTCAGAAATGGCTGAATTATTTTCCAAAATATTTTGATTCTTGATTTTAAAGAAAAATATTAAAAAAAAAAATTAAATACGTTTTCCTAATCAGTCGTTCTATATGAAAACACCGAAAAAAATTAAAAATTTTTGCTGGACCATTTTGGATTTTGTTAAAATTTTGTATAAATGTTTCTAAGGGTTCCCAGAGCCAAAACCCAAGAGGATTTAATTTTTGCACACGGCACTACCGGTTCATGCAAAAAAAAAAATAAAAAGTCTTGTTATTGTGCGTAGTGGTTTGAGCTGTTAAAATTTTTCTGCTAGAGATATCTACATGATCAAGGCATCGTTTTAAAGCTGAAAATTATAGTTTCTATCAAAAATATAAAATTTGACTTAATTCATACACCCAAAAAATAACGTGGTATTAAAAATAAGCATTTTTCATTGTTTTTTTGTGTTTTTCAATGAACTCCAGTGTCGGCGCTAATGAATATAAAAGCATAATAATTCTCAGATACAAATAAGACATGTCGGAGAAAAATACAAAATTAAAATTGGCTCAATCTGGCAACTTGTTATAAAAAAATCGTTACTTGAAATTTTGAAATTTTGAAAATTTTCATATTTCAGGCTACAATTTGGTCATGTTTGTTAGCAGATACAAACTTGAAAATTACAGAGTACTTACTCCCTGCTTTTAACTTTATACCACCACAAGACCCGTTTAGTTATTTTCACTTCTCTCAGATTTACAGGGGTTTAAAGAAAAGCCTTTTTGATTTTTCGTATGTATTTTTATATTTTCTTCAATTGTTATATACAGAGAAATTAAAATAAAAACAAGTAGTATTATGACGTAACAAAGAATAATTATGGACTAAAAAATTTATTTAATAAATTCAGTAGATTTTTTATGTTAAAAAATTTACAGTGGTGGCAGAAAATAGGCACATGAAAAGAACATACTTCATGTAAGCTCTTCACTATAAGACAAAAGTAAAATATTATCTGAGATAAGATACAAACAGTGGATTTCAACAGATCGTTGCAATTTAGTGACTTTAATTAAAACAACTGACGACTAATTCTTATGCAAATCTAAACCGATATAGCTATATCTGTTTGTCTGAAATTACAATCAAGTATCGAAGGCGCAAGCGGGGTGGCTCGTTTTTACTCCCCAGTCAGACCACACATTACTAAATAATGTGTAAAGCAATGTATAGCAAAATGGGAACATGCATTAATTTACACATTACTTCACTGATGAATTTTACAGGCGGTGGCCCCACCTATCTTATATGTGATAAACCAAGTGGTTACTTATATGGTTACTAGGATGGGAAAAGTAATATGTCTAAACAGAGATTTTTTTAAAAATAAATATTAACGAATATTTTTTTTTGATAAATATACCTGCGGGAAAAGGACCTATCCCGGGACACGTCACGTGACCGGTTTACGGTAATAGGGATAGGTCACATGACCGGTCACTTTAACATGGGCTTGTCAATTGCCCTCTGTGACATGTCACATGATTGGTCTAAAATAACATGTCATGACTTTTAAACCGGTTACATGGTAGGTGCTTTAAGAACCGGTCTTCTTGTCACAAATCTCGTGATATGCATTCTTGGAACCGGTCCCAACTGATCCCTTTTTTCACGCAGGGTATAATTCTGTGGTCAACCTAGGAATTGAACCCTGGATCTTCACATATTATATTTGATTGCCTAAATCGTAAATAAATTATTGCTCTTCGTGATTGCGTTTGTCATGTCGAAACTCAGTATAGTATATACTCTCTTGCTTACAAACACAAAGTTATGTAACTAAAAATCATGCAAAAAAAAATCAGCCATTGGTAGCTCATTACTTTATGTTTTCAAATAATGCAGAAGGTAACGAGCTATCATCACACGATAATAAATGTGTAAATGGTAAGATTGCTTTTGTATCCTCTCGTGGAGTTTGGTATGGAAATTGAGGAAAATCCACCTAGCGGTAAAAAATGAAAAATAAATATTTTTTATACAAATTTTGATATTTTAGTAAAATTTCATATTCGCGTATAGCGAAAAAAATATTTCGTCATATATCTTACCAGCCGCACAAAGGTGAGTAATATTTTTTATTCAACTCAAAATTTTTCCACTACAAATAATGTTTTTAACTAAAAAAAATGTTTTCCTCGCAAAAATTGTTTTCTCATTCAAAAAGATTTTTCGCTTGTTTTGGCTTATGTTGTTGTTGTTGTATTTATTTGCTCCGCCATTTTTAATGTTTAGAGCCAAATTGCAAAATTAGAAACAGTGACCCTTAAAAAATTCTTTATATGCATTTTTTGTTTGATAGGATTAATATTTTTTGGTTTTTTTCAGACATAACGAATCCACCTTTTTTAATCTAAAGATTTTGAGATTAACCAACCCTAAAATCCAGTTGAAACTACGATAAAAAATTTTCAATTTTTGAAAGTTGGTCATTAACTTTTACGACCGATACTTGTAGTAAATAAAAATCGTTAACAACTGTTTAGGTTCAAGTTAACGATATTTGGTATTACTTTGTAAAATTTCGTAGCATATAAAATTGAAATTAACAACTTTCGTTAATATCTTTTGTCAAATGTTTTCATTAATATACGAGTATAAAATTTTTTTTATGTAACTCAATCGTTAAGTTTTGTTGGTTAGAGAAATGTCCTACTGGCCGGTTGTATAAAAAATAAAATAACAATCATACGCCAGGGTGGTCTCAATATTAAATTAAATAATAATAATAATCATACGCCAAGTTAAACGAAACATGCTAATTAAATATTAATCAAACGCCTTTGGCAGAAATGTTATTGAAATTCAAAAGAAATGCTAAATGTGTTTAAAGGATTCAGTGGCGGAAAAAAACTGTCAATTAACAACAATCTCATAAATTAACATTTCAACGGAAATTCTCTTTTGTTTGAAACCAAAAAATAAGTTCAAAAAAAAAATAAAAATACAAACCTTGTTCAATTTCATTTTATGATTGCTACGACACAGTGTACATATAGTACTATATTGTCGCTCAGCATATTTTATGAGGACGTTAAATGAATATGGACTTTAATTGCTTGAAGGACATGTGCTTAAAATGTTGCATTTGTAACATTGTCACCACGTTGAAAAGCCACTTACAAATATTAAACGTTCAAAATGGTATTACTTGGTAAACTCTACTAAAAATACACTCGATAGGATACAGGAACAGACGCAAAACATGAACCCGTTTTCTGTTTTCATTTACACATACCCAGCCATTTTACCATTCATCTAGTCTTTACTATTTGTTGTAACTATGTGCTCTTTCACTGCCCAGCAAAACATTGCTAATGAGTGCGATATACCTCGATACCTCGTTACCTTTTGCATTATTTTCCAGCTTTATATAATGAGTTACCTTTCGTTTATAATGTAATAACTAAAATAATTTTTAAAATATATTTCTAGACTCATTACTTTATGTTTGTTTGTAAGCAAAATTGTATTGTTTGTACGTTTCGATATTAAAAATGAAAACACGAATCACAACTATTCATATCTGTTCAAAGCAATCAAATATTATATTTGTCGATAGCTCAGTGGGTAGAGTTCTCGCTTGGCATCCAGACTTCTCATGTTCGATTCCAATATTTGTAATAATTTTGTTTGATAAAAACTTTTTTTTATGAAAATCTTTTTTACAAACATTACCTCGCAACCATATAAGTAAGCACTTACTTTATCACCTCCAAAGTAATAGTTCCATACATTACCTTGAGGCTCATTGCCTATAAAATTCATCAATGAAGTTATCTATAAAGTAATGCATCGTCTTCTATGGCTATACATTACTTTATACATTATCTGGTAATGTGTAATTTTGCTGGGTACTATACATATTGTACCCAACCAACATCACCAGGCACAATGTTGAACAACAGGCCAATAATACGCCAGCAGTTTCTATCGCGCTATTATTGTTATAGATGTAACAACAATTTGCAATTCATAGTGTCGCATAATATTCTACAAAAAAAAAAAAAAACGAACACATCTTCATGGCCAGGCCGAATGCATATAAAAAATTGAAGCCAATGCAAACAGTGTATTAAAGAAGGCAAAAAAACAACTCTATATATAAAAACACGTAAAACTACAGTAGCTTCAGTTGATTTAATGAAGTACAGTGGCAGGATTGTAAACAGGAATCTATTTTTTTATCAAAAAAAACCTAAAAACATATCACATAAAATGCCTTAAGATCAACAATGAACTTCATTATGAAAAAATAGTTTTTTTAGATAAAAATCAGAATCTTTCTTTAAAACAAAAATCCAATATCAGAGTTTTTCCTAATAGACATTTTTATAGATTCTGAAATAGTTTTTTTAAGAAATATTTATGCTGCGATTTGTATTAATTTTTCTATTTACTTAGCATTTGTTAATTTGTTGTCGAATGTCCACTTTATTAGTACTAAGACGGACGACCATCGTTAAATCAAATCATAGGGGTCTAAGTTTAATATTTTGCAAACATCAAGACATACTCATTATAGTAGTAGTGTAGGGTATACAAATACAATACCCTGCTCTTAACCTTGAAGTGAATATTAATTTCGGTTGGCTAAATTAAAGGTTCAATTGGTAATTGAACCTTTAAATTTAATAAAATTTTATTATTGGTTACGGTAGCCAAGGTGACCTTTATAATAACCATAAGTAAAACTTGCATGAAATTAATTGTGGATGGTGTTAAATTGAGCACACTATTAGATAAGTTATCCGTTCTTTGAAAATTAAAAATAATTAAAATTAAAAATCAAATATATCGAGGGCCTATATTTAATACTCGCTATGAACCAAAATAATTTTTTTCAGGAGAAACTGATTTATGCTCAAATTCTTAAAGTATGAAATTCTTTATGTTATATTTAATAATATTTGTTAAAAAAAAGTCTACTGAATTTCAGGTATAAAAATAATACAATATCTTAAGTTATTCGCGGCGCTATGGTTGATAGAGGGTATTGCAATAAAAAATGTAAAAAAAAATTGATGGCTGATAGAGAAAATTAATTATATAATTGGCATTTTTAGCAAAGTTTCTACTTTTTTATTAACGTTTTTTTTTCAACATATAATAACTAAATAACAAATCAATTAACAGGAAAAAACATAATTCGAATTGGTCATTTCTACATATCTTACTATTGATTTGACTTCATCTGAAATAAATTATAATAAAGGAAATCATAATCTGGTGGAAAAGGGTGATTTTTTGAAAAATGAAAAAACACATACAATTTGCCGTGAACTCAAATCCGTGAACTCAAATTTTGGCATACTTTTTCCAGCATTTCGGCTGGTATCTCACTAATAGCAGCTGTAATGTTGTCTTCCAATGCTAGAACTTTGGCAGGCTTGTACCTGTATACGAGAGACTTCATTAAAAATAGTCTAGAGATTAATTGCTCACCGAACTCGCCTCTCAATAGGTTCATGGTATTGCGTGTCGTGCGGCATGTGGCATGTGTGACCATTTTTGGCATTGCTACAGGTCACAAATCTTTTTTTTACACTGAAAAACCAAATAGCAAAATAAAAAACACCCAGGCTTTAAATCTTATAGATATTTTGGTAAATACTTTAAAGATTTTAATTGTAAAACAGTTGGATCATTTTTGACTCCAACAGCTCTAATGCTAGTAAAGCGAATTTGTTTGGGATAAAGGTATATATTTCGATTGATTTAAAAAAAAAATCCCATTTATTAGAAAATTTATTAAAATCGATATGTCCCGGAAATAAACTATTAATTCTGGAAATTTTAATATTCACAAAAAAAATTCAATTATTCACCAATATTTTTGAATGATATATCTCTTTAAGAGTCCAGAAAACCTATTTTATGAGACGCAGTAATAAACAAACATTTAAATAATTTTGATATGTTAACTACATTTATATTAACAGTCGTGTAATATATGTAGAAATAATACATTTTTAATTAGTCAATAACCATAATGTGGTTAATAGAGGGTATTGCATTAAAAAACAAATCTTATGGTCGATAGAGAAATAATAAAAAATAATTTTAAGAAAAGTACTTTAAAATTTTTGTCAGCGATGTAGCTGTCAACAGCGAACAGTCAAAAAGTAATTTTCAAGAATATGGTTCATAGAGGGTATTGAATATAAGGTATAGCAAATGCTACGAACGAAATAAAAATTACTCTTTTGCATAATGTTGTGCAATAGTTATAATGCACTCTTTTTATGCAGCAGATTCTTTTGGTAGAGAATGCACTTCCTAAATCGCCACCGGCAACTTATGTTCCTTCTTTAGTAAATCAATTTATTTGAACAAACTAAATACAGTATAAAGAACTGTTAGAAATTTAAGCGATTTTTCGGAACACGGAAATATTGATCGCTTGTTGGAAACAGAAATCTAAATCAATTGCTTTCAATTTATAATTTTATCGCAACCGGAAAAACACATTAGCGGTGCTTCGTTGTCAGTAAATGTGAAAGTGTATAAAAAGCCTAGAAAAGTCTTCCGTAAAAGAGGTTGAACTCTTTAGAAAAATAAATATTATAGAGAAATCAAAAAATGATTTGACTCTATTTAGATAGAATTTTACAATCTTACATTTATTTTTTTTTTGAATCACAATATTATTTTGTTAAAAACAATATAAAATACATATTTAACTAATCAAAAATTATTAAAAAGATGACTACCAATTTTTTATTATATTAAATTTTTTATTTATTTTTAGTGCCAAAAGTCAACAAAACACAACACGCATATTCATATTTTTTTTTTAAATTTTAAGGGCCGATGTTGAATGTGAACCACATCTAAACGCCAAGGTTTATTCTGCATTTCATTTGATAATTCTCAATTTCAGCTAACTCAATTTGAACCATGGAAAGATACACAATCGAGCAACACGTTAAAGTTATTCAGGCTTATCATGAAAATGGGCGTTCAAATTAAAATGCATATCATGCACTTCGTGATTTTTAGGTTGCGTACAATCGAAAAACTCGTGCAAAAATTTGAGAAAACCGGGTCTGTAGGAGATGTGAACACCAGTGCATGCTCGTACAGCCCGTACTGCAGAAAATGTTGCTGCTGTTCGCGATAGTGTGAATGAAGAGCCGTCCACCTCAACTCGTCGTCGTGCCCACCAATTGCACCTCTCACGCTCGTCGTTGATGAACATTATGCATAAAGACTTGCATTTACACGCTTAAAAGGTGCAATTGACTCAAGAACTAAAGCCTCTTGACCATTCCAAACGTCGTCAATGAACAGAATGGTGGCAAGAAATGGCAACAGTGGATGATTAATTTTCGAAGAAAATTATCTTCACTGATGAGGCACATTTTCTTTGGTGCGGATTATGGGCTGGCGGCATTATCGGGCCGTATTTTTTCCAAAATGAGGCCGGTCAGGCAGTTACTGTGAATGGTGTTCGTCATCGTGAGATGAGCAGTAAGGTGTTAAAAATAAAAATTAATAAAATGTTATTCAATACAAAACCACGCAACCGGCTATAGTTTCAAAACTATTTCCATTTGCCGGTGATTTTGTTATAAAATTATTCAAAAATGAACTCTTTAATCCTCTAGTTATTTTGGAAACTCCTTCATAAATATTTTATAAAATTATACCATTTTGAGAGTTCAAAAGTAAGACGAAATAGGGCTTTGCTAAGTTATGTTATTCTGCGTTGGGGATCCATTAAAAATTAATTCGTAGCATTTACAAGGAAGCAACTTACTAGTCGAACCACTGTTTAGTTTATTAGTAGTTTTTCTTTTACTGGCAAAGAAAAAAAACACTTAAAATAAACAAGTTGTAAAATAAAAATTTAAACGTTTCACAAAACAGGATTTTCTGTTTTTATTATCTAAAAAAAAAACTAAAATCCAATTTTACTAAAGCAAAATAGGCAACAATACTACTTACTATACACGAACATTGTACAGTAAACCTCTAATGCTGGCACTACGACATTTTAAATAAATATATATAAATATAAAACACACAATTTAGAAAAAAAAACAACATCAGCAGCAAAATAAAACTAAGTTTTGTAACTAAACATACAACTGGGTCAAGGATATCCACAGAGATACCAAGCAGTATAAGGCAACAAGCAATTTAACTGCAATAATCTTCAACTTCTTGTTCATCTACTAGTAGTAGTTATTCCGTATCCTTATTGTTCTCACTATGCTCCTTTATATCCTAAACACAACACAATTTCTGGTGTTTGTTTCTTGTTTTTATACTCTGGGTGATAAATTAATAAAATTCTCATTTAAAATGTTTTTTTTTTAATAACAAACACACAAAATAAAATAAAAAAAAAACTTGTAAAACGAATAACTTTTAGTGTCTTTGTCACAGATTTAAACCAACAACTGAATAAAAAAAAAAACTTCAAAATATTTAAAATTTAAACTATGCTCAATTTTAATGCAAACACATACTCAGTCGAGAATATACAAATGGAATAGCGATGTAAAGACACTTTAACAGGTGGTACAAATGCTGGAAAAAAGTGCTTTAACAATCCCAGCATAATAACATCATTAGATAAAGGGGCCGACAATTCCAAAAGCGCCATGGGAGCACTGGGTTAACAAAATTGCCAGTGTTAGGAAAACAATGGTTAACCCAAAATTAGTTTGTCTCAAAATAGATTTTGCAAAATGAAATATATATTTTTTGGTCAGGTCAGAATTCGAACCCAGGCCATCAGATTTTAGGACGAGAGCTACCGACACACAGAATTCTTAAAAGCTAAAAACCTTAATCAACAATAACTACTGTGTAACCGTTGTTTGCGCTAATATAGCAGCACTGGCGTTACGCTTGTTGGAAACAACTTGACAAGGTTGGAAAAACAAAAAATGTTGTTCTGAAAAGAGCTTTTCCAAAACAAAAAACAGTTTTATAAAAAAAAAATCTAGTACACATATTAAAGTTGAGCGTACCGACTATGTGTTAACCTACACCAAGTATAATTTGCGTTAAATTTCGGGAAACTGTCCAAATTCCGGCAAGGATCCTTATCCTTTTTTATAAATCGGGTGAAAAATATTGAGAAAAATCTGTAAGAAATTGCCTGAAGGTGAACCAGGAGTACACTCACAATATATTTTCCGTTACCGACTGTAGTTTATTTAAAATGTAATAGGTAGACTTTGTTGTTAACTGAAGAATGAATTGAAATTCATAGAAATATATTTTTTAACTATTGCAATCATTTATTCAAAAAGCAAACTATAAAAATTTACAAACATTCAGTAGGTGTTGATAATTTCTGTTTAATGTAAAATTTTATATTTTCTGTTTCTAAAAATAGAAATTCATATAATTACTTTTTGTTTTACCAAAATAGTTTGTTTATATACAAAATTATTTTAAAAAAAATTATAACAAATTATTCAAATATAGATACATACAGAAAATAAAAATATATACATCTGTGTGTGTTGTGTTTTCTAAAATAACATACAAATAAAAAAATTTCAACTTGAAAACAAACCACAAAAATCGTTTTTTTCCACGTTTTTTCAGTTAGAAATTCATGGTTATTTTAAACGACTTTCGATTGCTTTTACTACTTTTTGTCGATTATTAAACAATAATTGAAAATAAACAACAAAATGGCCTAAATATAATGAAAAATCAGTAGTCCTCTTTTTGGTTGTATTTTCGATTAATTTTATATATATTTTAGTTTTTTTTTAACGAAATAAAATTGTGTGTATTTATAGCAAATATGGAATCTAGGTAAAATTTTCTTTAAACTTTGATGAATTATTTAAGGTCTCATATAACATTCCCCACTTAAATTACAATCAAATATCTATGATTTTGTGTGTGTGTGTGTATGTGAATACCAATAAAATGCAACTCAGATATGGCCTTTCTATGGTAGGTCGGTTGTGAATATAGATCGATTTGCGATTATCCTTGGCCCAATTGAAACTTATGTACCAAATTTTATATCTATATATTTGCGTCCTGTAGTTTGATTTAAGTTCATTTAAGCATCGGGAAGGTAGGTTTATATACATACATAGGCACTAGGTCCAAAGACGGGAAGATTTTTTAAAATTTGGAGACGTGATTTATTGGCTCAAATAACATTTATAACACTCAGAATATTATGTAGTTAACTGTTTGTAGTTTAATAAAAAAGTTTTCCGTTCCATTTAAAAATAAAGGAAGATACATTTATTTTTCAAAGAAACATCTATATTAACTTTTTTATACATTTATTTGAAATAATTTACTATCATTTACCGATTTTTTTCAGTTTCATTTATTTTTTTCATTTGTTTGAAATTTAATAAAAATTTACCCACAAAACGGAAACTTGTGGTTTATTTGTGTCCGTAACAGTTATTACAAATTTAAATTTTGTTTGCTGTCTGTTTCAAAAAATAATATTCAAAAAATTTCAATTTGTTTTTTTATTTAAATTGGTTGTATATATACAAAATTTTTCAATACAAATTACAAGAACTTCATAAACACACATACATATACAAATACATTCTCACAAAAAGTGTTTATAGCTTCATATGCATACATACATTTTGTATTGTACGAGTATATTAAAAAAAAAAACAAAAAATACAAAAACGGAAATAATTTCAAATAAATGAAAAAAACATTTATTTTTTAAGGATTGGTGGGTAAAATTTTGACATTTATTTTAACTGATTATATCAGTTGTTTCTTACGGATGTGTCAGTTGATTAATCAACATTTAAAAATAAATAACAAATGGCATTTAATTTAAATGAAAATTAAGTAGACCGGTTTTTAAATGAAATATCATTTCTTTTAAATGATATTTTCAGTTATTTTAACTTACAAACTTTTTTAAGTGAACCTAAATTTCAACCAGATTCCGTGTCAGCAAAATTAAAAATCGTGGTGTTTTCTATTTAGTAATAATTGTGTGACTTATGAAAAAATTTATTTGATTAAACAGAATTACAATTCAAAAAAACTTTAAAAGTTTAACTTTAAAAAAGTTTAACTTTAAGGAAAACAAATAAAATATTAAATTCGGCTTTGCCTAACTTTTTTATATCGTTCACAGTATTTTCATTACAACGAATAGAAAAAATTCTTATTAAGAAACTTATCGAGATCAAAAAAAGTTGTGGTGAAAAACGTTCTTGGATGTGAAAACAATTTTTGAGGTGCAAAAAATTTAAGTTGAATATAAACTCCCAGCAAAACCAAATAATGGGTAAAGTAATGTATAGCCATAGGGGCCGATGAATTACTTTACACCTTACTTCATTGATTAATTTTGTAGGCGATGAGCCTCAAAGTAATGTATATACCCATTACTTTATAGGTGATAATGTAAGGGGTTACTTATATGGTTACGAGAATGGAAAAAGTAATGTGTCTAAATATAGATTTTTACAAAAGGGGAATTTTTATTAAAAAAAAATATTACAAATATTTTAATTTAAATATTTGTAATTAAAAATAATGTGGTCAAGATGGGAATCGAACCAGGGGACTCTGGTTGCCAGCCAAGAACTCTGCCTACTGAGCTATCGACGCATATAGTATTTGATTGATTTAAGCTTAAATGAATTGATGCGCTTCGTTTTTTCGCTAGTGTTATCAAAACAAACATACATTACCCTTTTGCTTACAAAAAAACACAAAGTAATGTATCTAAAAATAGATTTTCAAAAATATTTCAATTATTACTTTACATTTATAAATCATATATTACGTAATCAATAATGAGTAACTTATTACTTTATGCTTGCAAATAATGAAAAAGGTAACGAGCTATCATTTCAAGGTAAGGCATGAGAATATCGCACCCATTACTAAAGTTTTGCTGAAAACTGCAACGATTTCTAAATTACATATCCCGTGATCGGTATAAAAATTCTTTATCAGGTTTTGGGTCTGAAAACTGAACACATGCTCGGCTTAAAAGCCTCTATCACGTGATGAGTTTGAAAGTACGAGTCCTGTTAATGTTCTTTGGGGTGAGTTGTGTGACATATTTTTTAGACCAGTACTGTGACATATCACAGAGGGCAATTGAACCTCTGCTAGGACAAGCACATGTTTAAGTGACCGGTCCTCTTCATAAAAAAAGTCGGTCCAGTGACCGGTCCCTATCACAATAAAACAGTCACGTGGCGTGTCCTGGGATAGGTCCTTTTCCCACAGTCCTCTTCATAAAAAAAGTCGGTCCAGTGACCGGTCCCTATCACAATAAAACAGTCACGTGGCGTGTCCTGGGATAGGTCCTTTTCCCACAGGGTCGATAAAAAATGAATTTTTGTAAAATTTTTAGCTAGTTTCGAAATAAAATATTTCTAACATTGATACAACATAATATATCATTTTAAAAGTATTTGAACAAACTTTCCAACGATATTCATTTCATCTAGATCTGTAAAGTACTTCCTCACTGGATGTACAATTTTAGACATAATTCAGTAAACAATATATATACCAAAAACTCAATATAATCGATATTGAAATATCTATTTTTTACAGACACAAAATTCGCAAATTTTAAAGTACACTCAGAAAAAAAAGTTAGTAGAAAAATTTGTAAACGGTTTTCAATCCCACTTTATTTTTTTTTTTTGTACTGAATTTTAGTAAAAAAAAATATTATTTAGCAAATTTTTTTGCTATTTACATATTTTTCTTGCTAATTTCAGAAATCATTTTACAAATTTTTGAAACCCGAAAATTAGCAAAAAAAAAAACAATTACTAATTTTAAAAAAGTGGATATTAAAGGATATGTTATTTCTAATAATTAAAACTTACACCTAAAAAATTAAATTGCTTTGAAATGTCAAATAGATTAAAAAAAGGAATCTGAAGTGAAAGTACCGAAAATTGACCAAAAATATTTTTCAAAACACAAAACTAGCAAATTAAAACAAAATGTCAAATTCGTTTATGTTTTTACAATTTTCAAGAATTTGTTTTTTTTTTTAATTTTGTCTACACCCAGAAAACAGTATCAGTTGTGGCCACCGAATTTGTTGCCAATCGAATTCTGGCGGTTACAACAAATGTTTTCATATTAAATTAGATTTTTAGTTGTGAAAGCCGATATTCAGTTGTACAATTTAATATTTATATTCCACAGAAATATAATTACGTTCCACAAAATTTTAAAGGGTGTCCCAAGAAGAACGCAATTTTTAAATCTGGCAACATTCGAAGTGTCATTGTTTGACATTTGAACAATTGTTATTGTTTGCTAGTAGAAGGTACGAGGTTAGTAAAAATGGAGCGCTACACGAATAAACAACGCATTCTCATTGTGAAATTGTTTTACCAAAATGGTGAAAGTTTTGCGGCTACAGTTCGCAAATTGCGATCAATTTGGGGTCACAATAATGCTCCAAAAGAGTCAACTGTAAAGAGATTAATGGATAAATTTGCCGAAACTGGGTCTGTTAGTGATGTAAAGACAACAACGCGCCATCGACCAGGTCGATCGACCGAAAATGTCGCAGCTGTACGTGATGATGTCGCTCAAACTCCATCCACCTCAATTCGACACCGAGCTCAGCAAATTGGTGTCTCCAAATCCACTTTGCAGCGAATTTTGACGAAAGATTTGCATCTTCATGCATACAAAGTTCAATTGACTCATGAACTGAAGCCAGCTGACCATGGACAGCGAAGGGAGTTCGTTAATTGGGTATTGGAGAGACAACATGAAAATGCTGATTTTGCCGATAAAATCATCTTCAGTGACGAGGCCCATTTTCATCTTGATGGCTTCGTCAATAGGCAGAATTGTCGCATTTGGGGTGAGGAAAATCCTCGAGTGATTCACGAGAAGCAAATGCATCCTCAACGTGTCACTGTGTGGTGTGGTTTTTGGGCTGGAGGAATCATTGGACCTTTTTTTTATGAAAATGAGGCAGGTCAAGCGCAAACAGTCAATGGTGTTCGGTATCGTGAAATGATAACCAGTTTTTTCTTGCCTAGAATTGAAGAAATCAATGTGGAGGGCATGTGGTTCCAACAAGACGGCGCCACATGTCATACAGCCAGAGAAACAATTCAATTGCTGCATCAGTCATTTCCCGGTCGTGTTATTTCGCGTTTTGGAGATCAGAATTGGCCGCCTAGATCGTGCGATTTAACACCATTAGATTTTTTTCTTTGGGGTTTTTTGAAGTCGATGGTTTACGCGAATAAGCCGACGACGACTCAAGCCTTAAAAGAGGAAATTGGACGCTGCATTAATGAAATACCGCAGCATTCATGCAAAACGGTCATTGAAAATTTCATTAAAAGATCGCGTGCATGCCAGCAAAGCCGCGGCGGCCATCTGCACGATATATTGTTCCATACATAACCTCATTCTGTCTACTTTACGATATAATAAAGTTTCACGATTTTTTTTTTAAATATCTGTGTTTTATTTAAAATTTAAAAATTGCGTTCTTCTTGGGACACCCTTTATTTTAAAAAAAAATTTATTTTTAGATTTTTCCGGTATCGAACCTGGGCAATCAGATTCATAGTTCACACTCTTGCTTACTGCACCACAACTTATTTTAACTAAGGAAAACAAATATTAGTATAAAATTTGTTTATCAATATCAATCATTAGTGACTTCTATAATGAATACATACCACCATTCGGTTGGTTCTACTGGAACCCTAATTAAATGATATATTTAATCAGAATAACCGTACTTGTAGTTACCACTTTTGAGTATCTACAATTTTTTAATAAATTTGATCGATTGTACCAAATTAATTATATATTCACTAATTAAATAGTTGCTTCCACAGCACACAAATACTAAACGAATTTTATGTTTAAAGATGATTAGAAATAACAATAATTAAATAATAGGATTGATTTTTAGTTTCTTTCCCCTTTTTATAATTCCCAATACAACATTTTCGGTTTATTAATGAATTTTAGTTTATTCCAAATAAAATTAAATCCTCACAAATAAATGTTTATGGTTTTGATCGAATTGCAACCAATCTTTTCTCTGGGTGTATAATATTTTTTGAAAAAAAAAAACAAATAAAATAAGAATATTTTGTTGCTTGATAAAAAATAAATTCTAAATTTTATACTTATATTAATAATATTTAGTAATTGATTTTGCTGATTTTAGCAAACCGATTTTAAATTCCACTTTGCAAAAAGTTTACAAAAATTAGTAACCGCTACTAATTTTTTCCACTTATTTCATTGTACTACCCTTCAGCAGACATGTGTTGCTAAGATTAGCAATTACCGCTGGGCTCAAATTAGCAAAATTCCCCGTAATAACAGCAAAATTTTCAGTTGTCATTACAAACATTTTTTGCTGAGTGTACGCTATATGAATTATATTTCATTTAATTTTGTTTTTTTTTTCGTTTTAAATTTTTGCAAATTCGAAACAAATTTATTCAAAAAGCGATTGATCGAAGATTACCAGTTAAAAGGTCAACTTTGGCTCGTTGGCTAAAACAATTAATTTTTAATTTTTTGCCTCTAGAGTAGTTTGATGTGCAACCACCCACTATTCGACCATGAATTGAATTTTAAATGATTGATGTTATTAAAATAATTACAAACAAATGTAATAAAATTTTAAAAATTTATATTTTTTATCTGTAAAATTGTGATGAAAAGTTTTATTGGTTTATTACTGCATTCATTGCATAAAATTTTTTAAAACATCCTAAAATATTTTGAGCATAGTGTTAAACCAAAATTAAAAAAAAAAATTATATTTCATTTTCTTAACTGCACCACAAACCAAAAAGTAGAATAGCATAAAGAAAGTGTTTGGTTTCACTTTTTTATAGGCTTAAATAAAATAGTCTTTTTTTTTTTGTTTTTTTTTTATTAAAATTTTTAATTTGATTTTATTTTTGTTTATCAGCAGTTGTATTTTTTTTTTTCAAATTGTACTTTTATTTCTTTACAAAATAAGTGGAAGATGGAAAACCAAAAGAACACAGAAAGTTAAATTTCCAAAACCACAATATATTTCTGGAAAAGTTAGAAGGTTTTTTATGATTATATTTCTTAATCAAATATACTTTTGTTTTGTTTGAGTAATCTTTATTTGAATTAATAATTTAGTTTAATTAAAATGTGACACAAGAAGGGTGTAAAATTTGTATGCTTAAAGATTTTCGAGAGCTCACAGGAAAAACATTGGTTGTGACAATGAAACTTGAAGAAAATCAATTTTTTTTTAGTTATAGATTTTGTTAAAGCAGTCAAAATTTTATTGTGCAGGCTTAATTTCTGTTGGCTCAACTAAATTTCTATTGCCAATACAAACATTTAAATTGCTAATAATATTACAGTGGTTTCCCAATTTAACGAACATTCGATTTAACGACATCGCGATTTAACGCACAGGCAAAATTTTTACATTACTGACTGTGTATAACGAATTAAAATCCAATGTAGTACTCGATTTAACGAACAAATAAAAAATAATAATTTATTTCAAAATAATAACTTATTTCAAGTCATTCTAAGATTTTCTTTTGCATTCTAATATTTTGTTGACCATGTATGTTATTGTAATCCATAGAATGACACATATGTGACGCCACTAATTGGGACTGCCAACCTTCAGATGATACCTGTCAAAATTTAATGAGAATTGATTTATTAGTGAAAAAGTTACAGCTGTTTTAGTGACGCTAGTTTTGCGATTTTGAAAACAATGGATGCAAGGCAATTTCGTGAGTTGATTTCTCATTGTTTTTTTATTGGAAAAATACATCGTTCAAGCTAAAGCTTGGCTTGGTTAGTGTTATTTGGACTTTCCTCCATCGAGACAAATGGTAGAAAAGTCGTTTTCTGACTTTAAACGTAGTTGTACAAATACCGTAAACGCTCTGGTCGTCCAAAAGAGGTGATGATACAGGAAATCATACAAAAAGTTAAAAAAAAATCGTTTTGGCAGACCGTAAAGTGAAGTTTCAGGAAATAGCTGATACCTTTAAGATATCGAAGAAACGTGTCTGCTTTATTTTGCATGAATATTTCTTCATAAGAAAGCTGTTTTCGAAATAGGTGCCGCGTTTGCTTACAGTGTACTAAAAACAACAACTTGTCGATGATTCCAAATGATGGCCAAATTGCACGAATTACACTTTATATTGCTTCCGCATCCACTGTATTCGCCAGATTTGGCTCCCAGCGATTTTTACCTGTTTTCAGACCTTAAAGAGATTTAGTTTGAATGAAGAGGTGATTGCCGAGACAGAGGCCTTTTTTAAGGCCAAAGATAAATCATTCTATAAAAAAGGTAATCGAAATGAAAGGCGTTGGAGTGATTGCGTCGCTCTTGAAGGAGACTATGTCTGTAAATAAAGTCGAATTTTGCCAAAAAAAAAAGTATTATTTTATTGATTATCCTACGGACTTTTCAGCCGATGTCTAAATTTGGTCATTACGTTTTTTATTGTGGTGCTGTGAACATGTAAACTTGTGAACATTGAAAAAAAGGATGAAAGGAAACGTTTAAAAAGAAAAAGTAAAAATTTTAAATGCATATACAAATGGTTTAGCCAGATCTATAATAACATATGAATTGTCCTTTTAAAAAATATTTGATTAGTACTTGATTTAACGAATTTTTCGATTTAACGAACAGGGCTGACAATCAATTGTTCGTTAAATCGGTATTCCACTGTATATAATTAGTTTTAGGCTACTAGACTAAAAACAATCGGTTGCTGCTACTCCCTGAAGAACAAATCTATTTTAATTTCATAGAACTGCTATATATTATAGAACTGCTATATATTAAAGTCTTCACTGTGTTTAAAAATGTTGAAAAATTAATTAAAAAATCTAAACTTTAAAACTTATCTTTTAAACTTTAACTTTTGACCTTTTTTATTGTAAAGACTTAAATACTAAAAATAATTTTTTTAAATATATTTTAATACTGATCCCCCAAATGTATTTATTAAACACACATAAAAAATGAAGCGTATTAATGACCAGATTCAAAGATTATCACAAGCACCTCTATTACCATTTTGAACTCTGACTATTACAGTTGACAAATTATAGAATATTAACAACATTTATAAAGGCATACTTGAAAAAAAAGAAAATAAAACTCCACATCACCAAAGCAATGGTCTCTTTAACAATGCCATGACAGAAATTATATGTAAGAAAAAAAAATATAAACACTGAATTGATGGAAAAAACATCATGAGGGTTTTAATGTGATTCAGCTAAAAATTGTGTCCTGTAAACACAAATAAAATGTATGAATACGAAACTAAAAAAGAAAAATGATTATTGTCATCAACGGCTTCTTCGTTGACATTCCCCAAGGTATGCTAAATATTTAGTATCAATCTTTTTGTTTACGGTTTTTATACATAAATGACTACAAACAGTATTAACATAATATGGGCGAAAAGTGTGGTATTGTCTGCATCGATGTGGCATGTTTGTAAACATGCTGCTATATGATACAAAACGTGAGGCAAGTTAACAAATTATCACATAGTTATTTTAAATGTTATAACGCACGCCCGAAAATGTTTAACAATTGACATTTTGGACACATTAAAAAATTATATATGCAAAAAAGTACGATTTCTTTTTCTTACTTTTCTATTACAAACCCTATTATTTTAACAACAGTATGCCCATTGAGATACTTCTTTACCTAGTAAAATATAATTCTTAATAAATAGGTGAATGAATTCAGTAAATTCTTCATAGACCCAATTTACACGATCCAATTGATTGCATACTTTGTATCAATTCCCCTTTTAAAGTTGCTTCCAAAGTTATGTCTATTTGTACGGAGATGTTTTGCTCCACATTTTTTTTTTTTTTTTTTTGAGTGAAACAACAACAGAAGATTACAAATGTGTGCAAAAAAGAAATAACAAAACATTCTTTAAGCCGTTCGCCACCAAACAAAAATTTCAGGCAGTAATTGCATGCAAAAAAGTCAACGTGTAAATGGGCTACTACTTAATAATGTGTTGGTCTCTTTGGAGAAAGAATAGATAAGAGATGAAACGCTTAATGAAGTGCTTAAAATATGACAACACTGCAGTCGGCTGAGATGATAAATCTGGGCACGTAGCGCCATCCTGCTAGAACCACATTACGTCTACGTCCATGTGGTTCAATTGGGGCCAAGATAAATGGGTTGTCATCGTTCTGTAGTGCTCGCCATTGAAGGTGATAGCCTCACTAAAGTCGTTTTCAAAAAACTACGGACTAATGACGCCACCGGCGCAAAATCCGCACCAAACAGTAACTTTTTGGGGTTACTTGGCGCCTGGTGAACCTCCCATATACGGCAATTTTACTTGTTAAAATAGCATTCATCCAAAAATGTGACTCGTCGCTTTTTCATTTTGTTTTTTATTTAGACGAGCTGCTCAATAGTGTATCTTGTCATGGTGTTTTGACATCACTGAATAGCCCAGCAAAAACATGATATGAACTACCCTACGGGAAATGAAGGGTCGATTGATCCAAAGTTGGTGTATATGGTGCCAGAACAGTGACTGGTTCTTTTTACATATCGTCGCGTTTCTTCCTTAACCACGTAAGCGCCATTTTTTCGAAATTGACTTTTTTGTTTTTATGGTAGAAAATAACATTTGCTACCTGATTGCATTCTCATCTTGACTACTTCGTATGAAAAAAAAAATAAAAATAAAGCCATTTCGAAAACCTCGTAAGCGCCATACAAAATGACATTTGCGTGAAAATATAATGGTTTTTATATTTAAAGTTGAAAATGTAATAGTCTCACCCAGCAAATTTGTTGTGTTTGAGATAAAAAAAAAAATTTGGAAAGTTTCAGGCCAATAGTAGCATTTTTGGTGCGGTGCCAGGCTCTAAGTCATTGTTATGTGTGGCACGAAGGTGAAGGGGCTATGGACTCAAATATATTTGCTTCATGTACTTTTGATTTTTTTCAAAAATACGTAAATCTTTCTTTGCCTACAGTCTTATATAGTGATGGTTGTGGCGCCCAAAACAGAAACACCACGTTAGCTAATACCTTACAGCTTTAAGAAATCATGTCGAAATTTTTCAAAAGTATTTGTGCGTAGGCCATACACAAATGGAATGCGATTCGGTCCATTCACTGATCGAAAGAAAGAAAAAAAATAAAGAACTTTTTGTTCCAACAGATTTTGTTGAACTAATAAAAAACGACAGAGTTAATCCGTCCCCTTACAAGGTTCATTGTATAGAACATAATTTTATCAAAGGTTTTAAAAAAAATTACATTTTATCGATCCATAAGACCTGGAATAAAAACAGGTGATCCGCAAGTGATTGATATTAAGTGTTTAAAATATAATAAACATAGCATGTACTACAAATTGAATTATGATAATGAATTTGTTTTATCTCCTCATAAAAAAAATGATCTCAACATAACTTTGCCTCCATTTATAAAAGCTCCATTGGCATTCAAAAGCAAAAATATGACGATTTAATCAGTTTGAAAAAAGTAATGCCGGCAAATAGTTGGCCCTTTTTCGAACAACTTGCTATTAACATCAAAAAGTAGTATTTGTTAATTTTTTAAGTTGAATTAGTTTAAGAAAACTTTTTTGTTTACCAATCACATGTTAATTTTAAATCTTTGAATTTTAATTTTTTTATTATTTTGAATTTTTTAAGAGCTTAAGAGTGAATTTCATAATAAGATTCTTTGTATACATTTTATATATAAGAATTTTCGTTACGTTTTTTAAGAGGATACATTTTTATTTTGAAAATTATAAGAATAAATGTTAATTAACACACAGAAATTTCAGTTTTTCAGTTTTACAAAAACCTCGTAAGCGACAAAATTTGCAAATTGCTGTTTGCGCCAAAAACACGTAAGCGCCAAATTTCGCTACAGTTACTTATAAGTTAAAAATTTTTTCAAAAAATTTTTCTATACTCTTCATAGAGTCGCAAAGCCATGATTTGTAGAAAAATTTTTTGTTTTAAAAGCAATATTTATAAAGTTATTAAGTTTTTTTCGTTTTCTGAAAAATGAGTTGTTGGCGCTTACGTGGTTAAGGAAGAAACGCAACGATATATCATGTAACTAGCTAATCTAATCTGTCTGTGTCCTACCGAACCACCCTACGGGAAGCACCGAGCACCCTACGGAGCACCCTATGGATCACCCTACGGGGCACCCTACGGAGTACTCTTGGGAGCACCATACGCTGTACCCTACGGAGCGGAGCACCTTGCAAAGCACCCCACAGAGCACCTTACGGAGCACCCTACGGAGCACACTACTGAACACCCAACGGCGCACCCACGGAGTACCCTACGGAGCAACCACGGAGCAGCCTACGCAGCATCCCACCAAGCACCCTACGGAGCAACCTACGGAGCACCCCACACCCAGGGAGCATCTCATGGAGCACCCGGAGAGCACCCTAGGGAGCACGCAGCAGCACCCCATAGAGCACCGCACGGAGCACCCAGGGGGGCACCCAGCAGCATCCAAGGGAGCACTCCAGGTAGAACCCCAGAGAACACGCTACGGAGCACCCCATGGAGCACCTTACAGAGCACCCCATGGAGCACCTTACAGAGCACCCCAGGGAGCACCCTACGGATCACCACTGGAGCACCCAAGGGACCACCCAAGGGAGTACCCAAGGGAGCACCAGGGGAGAACCCAGAAGGTAAAAAAATTAGAACTTGCGCTTTTATGTAACAATTTTGTTTGCTGACTACAATACAAAATATCGCAACCACATTTTATACATTGCGGCTTAATGGCTTTTCTATAATCAACGCTGCGCCTACTATTAAACTTTATATTTATCAAAGAAACTAAAACAATTTTTTTCAGTAGTAAGAAAAAACGTAAAAATTTGTATATATCAATTAAAGCTTAAGCTAAAAATGCCATAAAATAAAATTAACTTTTTTAAATTTTTCAATAATAACAACTGTGATATTTTGTATTCTTGCAAGAATTTCCATAAATTAGTTAATTTAAGAAGACAAAGGACCCCCGGTGTTCCTTAACCACAGATACCGTGTGTTATTTAGGGCGTCCCTTTTTGTAGTTCTCTCGATGAGAACCATTAATTAACTACGAAAAGGATCTGACTTTGTGACAATTTATTACATTTCGGGATATCCTGCAGTTCATTATTTTTATTTGTTTTCCTTTTTGCTAATGGAATTTAATTTATATTTTAAATACATGTGTTTAGTATTATTCAATTTAATTTAAAGATAAAAATGTATAGCAAAAAGCTTGTTAAAAGCATTGTCCTCACAAAGCGGTCCTTCGAAAGTGGGAAATACTTACATAATGGGTGTAAAGTACTTTAAATTATAAGGTTAAATATATTACCTCTACCATAAAACCAATTTCATATTTATTAGAAAATTTTTTATAAAATTTAAGCATAATTTTCACTTAAAAGAAGTGCTTAAATAGTACTTGATGATTGAAAATATTTTCACATTTTTAATGAGTTGTCCTAGTTTTTAGTAAAAAAAATTTTCTTATGAACTTAAATAAATTAAATTTTTCTTAAAACCAATGTAACATTTCCTAACTAACAGTAAAAGTTTAGATGATGCATGAACTAATTAGGAGGAAATTTTACGGTTTTCTTATAAAAATTTAGTTTTCAGTAGTAATATTTTTCTATAATTTGAAATTTCATCCAAATTTTAAGTACTATTTGTTTCTTAATTTCACGGAAAATTTTATTAAATTTTGATAAAAAGTGTCTTTGGCACTGTTTTCATTTCAATTTCTCCTCCAAATAAGTTTACTTTCCTAAATTAGTTATTTTTTTGTGTATAGAAAAATGTCTTCAAAATCTAAGGGTCTTCCATACGAAGTCTTTAAAATCTTAAACTTTGGGAAAAAGTCGAAAGCATCTGAAGAGTTTTTTTTTTATAAAAATAAACATAATATGAGGGTTTTTTGTGGAATATGAATGTTTTTTTTTTTAATTTGAAAAGCCTTTTTCAGAAAATTGTCATTAGGTGTTTTTTAGAAGGAAAATGCATCAATGATAAACATTTATATCTTATTCATGGTTGGTAAGCAAAACCTTTTCATTATTACGGTAGTTGTCTGTCACGCTCTGATCGGTACTGATACGAATATTTTATCACTGCGATTCCAATAGTGGCATGTGTCTTCTAATATCAGGGGGTTTTATTTCATTATGTTACATTTTGTTATGTCTGCAAAATACCGTTATGAATCGGTGTTTCGGTAGCTTAGCGATATTTTATAGGTAGTTTAAGATATTTCATAATTAAACCCGTAAAATAGCGCAATAAATCCGGTTATATTAAAAGACACATGCCATTAATGTAATTGCTATTTTAAAATTTTCGTGTCGGTCTTAAAGTGGCTGTGGTAGCCAACTACCATTATTATGAAAAGGTAATGAATGCCAAACATGGTCTTATTTAAGCATTTATAAAGTTTCATATTTTTGTTATATTTATTTAAATATGTTATTTCTTTTTTTTTTTGTAATAAATTTTTAATGACTATGCAAATGTTTCATTCAGTCGAGTTTACCAAATAAATTCGGTTGCAGCAACCATTTATATTATTGTTTAATAGTAGGTAAGATTTGGTTGACACGACAAATCTGTTTTCTATGTGTAGTGAATTATTTTTTCTCGAAAAATTTACTTAGAACTTTAAAGGAATAAAATCATAATCTAAATTCTAAAACCGCAATTTTAAAGGTGTTAAGAAAATCTTTAAATCATAAGTAATTTGTCTAAAAAAATCTCATTCCGAAAATCTTGAATAAATTTCTTAATAGGAGGATGATTTTATTTTAAAAATATTGTACATATCGTATTATCCATAAAAAGAGTACTTCAAAATTTAGTTTTTCCGACATTATTCGAACAAAACATTACAATTTTTAGACTATATATTTCATCTGTGAGAGTTAGCAAGATAAGTTAAGGACTAAATTATATTTTATTAAAGATTTAAGTCAATATTTTTCTTAAACTATTTGCCTTACCTTTAGGTCGTATTTTATAAACTGACAAGTATCTACTATTTTTAATTTTCTTTGCATGTTTTCTTTTTCACGTGTCATTTATCAATCACATATTCAGTACAAATGTCGCATTCACTTTTTTCTCAAATATGTATGTTTGTGCAACAACCATGTAATGCCATTACAACTCGTACTTTCATTCTCTCTGGCATTTTCATTACAAACTATAAGAAAAAACAAAAAAAAACTAAGGGAAATAACCGGTAAAAATGTGTGTCGTTATGTGTATTAAAGTTTTTTCTTTTTCAAAGATGTAATGCAGGGAAAATCGTATTATTTGTGATCATTCCTACATGTGGAGAATTGAATTTTTTTCCTTGCTTTTCATCTTACATTTTCCTACTGGCTGACACACAATTACAATCTTTTTTCTTCGTATCTTACATGGGCTAATGATGTTTCAAAAACTAAGTATGTGTCTGTATAATAGAGTTTTTGGCGGTATAAATATTATAAATATACTCAATGTTGTTCATTTATTTTTTTAGTTTACAATTTTTTCACAATTCTTTTTCAACTTCTGTTATGAAATTATGTGCACGCGTGGTCTGAAATCATGAATTGACATCACATTAACATACACCTCAAAAAGTTAGTATAAGATTTCTAAAGCACCTTATTACAATAATATATATATTATATTGTACTTTAAATGTCAGATTTCTATCCAAAACATTTTTGGGCAGAACTCTACTGAAAATATATCCCCTCCTTTTTCCTCTACTTATCGTGCCATACTTCAAATTTCTAGCTTCATCAGTTGGGCTATGTATCCCCATTTTACCACGCTCATATGTATAAGATTACTGAAAATGTAATTTTAATAAAAAATATTTTCCTATTCATTGATATAATTTTTCTTTCTATCGTACTTTTTCTAGTTTTAATATTTTAATTTATTTTTAAATTGTAATAAATTACCTTACAATATCCATAAATAATAATTGATTTTTCATTTATATAAACTGCCACATATCCGTAAAAACAATTGACAATGGAAGTATTGATTTCTTTTAATTGTCAACTAATCAACTAGAAAATTTAAATTGTCCTTCATTTTTTTGTTTTATCTATCAACAAATTAACTACGAAATCCGTAAAAATAATAAAAGTAATATATTGTCCTTCATTTTTTTTTGTTTTAACTATCAACAAATTAACTACGAAATCCGTAAAAATAAATGATATTTCGTTTATATCATTTTGTTTATGTTAACTATCAGACAATTGACTATAAAATAATTAAAATAATTTTTTTAACAAATTATTTTAAATGAAAATGTTAGCAGCAACAGAAATCTCGTGTATATAAAATTTTTCTTAAAAAAACTAACCTTAAGCTCAAAAATATAAGAAGTAAAAAATAAAAAAAGGTTAAAGGTTAAGGTTTTAACTTTTAAAAATACTTCAAAAAATATATAAAAAATTTTGAAATACATATTTTAACTAATTTATCATTTAAAAAATATTTTGAGTGCACCTTATGCGTGAATTAACCCATACCACCGAGAAAGAATAATTTAAATTTCAGATACTATAAACAAAAGCGGTTTGGGCAGAACGTTAAGAGAATATTATATCCTAGCACGTTTTATTTGCAAAATTCAAAAAGTATCATTTGAATTTCTAAGCCTATATTACAGAGATTACATATCATAAATTTAAAATTTCTAGCTACAGGGTTTACCTCTCCCCATTTTGCTGCTACCTATAAAAATGCCTAAAAATCTCAAACTTTGTGGATGTCTACGCCGGATTATAATTTCAAGTTTCTTTCAACTTTTTCTTTTTATTGAAAATTCCAGAAAGTATATGTTCAGGAAATTAGATCATGCCCCAGTTAACACATTTTTATTTTTCCTTTTAGAGCTAAAAGGGTTTGCACAGGCCGATAAGTATTTAGGAGCCTTTAAATCCTCCATCCATACCACTTTGCTGGCAAAAACTGAAACCTTACTGGTTACTAGTTTCATGTTTCAAATGAAAGCAATTTGAGGACTTTTTCTTCTTTTAAACCCTCTTTAAAATCCTGTTATACCACGTTCCCGACTAAATGTTCAAAAAGTACCTTAACAGTTAATTAGCAAATACTGAGAAGCATTTTAGCCAAAGTACTTTAAGCAGCCCGTTCAGAGAGGTACTTTTCTCCTTTTAAATTCCCATTATTAACACATTCCTGCGTAAATTCCAAAAGATAAATTATTAGTGAATTAGTTAGGAAACAGATATTTTAAATTTTGGTTTTGGCAGGACTTCCCCTTTTTACCCAACTTGTAAGAATTTCAAGTGTATGGAGTGTGGCTAATTATTTAAGTGTACTAATTTATTAAAAATTTCCTAACCATAACATTCATATCAATTTTAGTGCAATTATTTTTATTACCATTTTTTTAAATAATAAAAACAACTATTTAATTAATGACATCCATTTTAAATTTCAATTCCATTCAGTATTTAACAAAAATTAATTACCCTTGACAGATAAATTTTCGAAATACGTAAAAATGGAAAAAATCACTAAAATAAAAATATATATATAAATTAATTTATTTTTTATTTAAAGTTTAAAAAAAATATTTTTTTGATTCGTTAACTTCTGTTAACGAACCCAACTTTATTTCACAACCTTAAAATAATGACTGCCCAGAATTTACAATTGGAATTTAATAAATACATTTAATTTACTTAGCAAAAACCGCTGACGTTTTGTTTCCCACAATCGGCCATCCATGCACTAGCTGCGTGGTTTAAATGTTGATACGTTTTATTTATTGCAGTTGCCGTAATTCTTTGGATTCGAATTTCGTCTGGGAACTTCTGCTTAGTTTGTTGATTATATTGGCACGTTTTGATTAATTATATTTGTTGTTGTTTTCATTACCGTACTCCAAGTGTTAACTAAGGTGTTGTTGCTATTGTCATAATTTAGGTGTTAATTCCTCCCCCTTTAAATTCGTGCGTCCTCGTATGAATAATTGTCTTTCAGAAAAATTGAAGGTCGTGGATCCTTTTGTTTTTGGAACCTTTTGATGGTGATGACAAGGAGATTTTTGGATTGGTGGATGGTTGATCTTCCTCCGCATTTTCAATATCCTGTTTTGTTTCTGTGGATTTTGTATTATTTTTGGATGAGTTAATTTTGTCATTTCCATTTGTCCTCTTTCTGTTAGCTGTGAAGATGATAATAACAATCGATATTATGACCGTCATTACCAGTCCAATGTTGATGGTTAGGTTTATCTTGTTTCGAACTTGTAGTTTCTCGATTATGTGGAATTGTTGACGTTAACTGCCTCCATCCTTTCCAAAGTTATCACTTGTTCTTGGACACTAGAGCTACTTGGTTGTAGTAAAGCCGGCAATGGTTTAGTAAGGGTGACCTGAGTTGTTAGGTATGTTTGATTTCTAATCCGTACTGTAGAATTCAGGTGGTGAATTATGAATGTGCCATCTATTTTAATTATTGAGTTATCTATTTCAATTTGTCCTTTGTACTGGTTCAGTAATATCATGTTCTCATCTATTTCCTCCACCGATGCTATGTGCTCGTCGTTCGTTGTTATGCAGCGTGATTGTTTGCTTTTTAGTAGATTGGGAATGCAGTCAGATTTACTTATGTCTATGATGTTATCCATTTCACAAATACTTTACTTATTATAATTCTTGCAGTCATTTCTTATACCAAATATTTCATTATTACATTTCAGAACATTTTTAAAATTTGTCTTAATTACTTTATTATCTTTCCTTACAGGTCTAATTAGCAAATTGTCACAATTCTCACTATTAGTTGTTGGGATATTAACTATGTAAATAATTTCTTTATCATTTGAAGCAACTTTAATTCTTGAAAAATTTAGTAATTCATCCATATTACCAAATGGAATATTATCATTATAAAAAATCTCTCTCAAGGTATTAATTTCGGTGTTAGAAAAAATAAATGAATTTACAATATTGGATTTAGCCCAATGGATGGCATATTCGATATTAGACAACTCCTCTTTTATAATTTCCATTTTATACTTAAAATCTAACAAATTTTCTTCTTTACCTTTTTCTTCTAATAATTTAGAAATATTATTTGTTATTGTTGAGAGCTGTTTTATCTTATCTATTGTCAATTGATTAATGACGATCTGATTATTATTGTTACTTAGGACGTTGTTCATTTTATCTTGTAATATTTCGAAATCATGGTGGTCCGGACTACCCGCTAACCATTTCCAAGCACTGCCGATGAAGTCAAGGGACCTTTTTGTCCTTGTCCTGGATTTTAGTCTGGATAAACAGGATTTCATTTGGGATATGGTATAGGATAGGTAAGGTAATAGTGAGCTATCAGTTCCGTTGTGTAAGTCGATTTCGTTCTCCAATGTCCCTATCAAACGTTCGTATTCCCCCAAGTCTATCGTATGGACAAGTTTGAATACGCCACAAGTTTGACGACGGCCAGCCTAGAGTTGGAGTAATCCATTATCTGGAACTCGGCTATTGCAGTTCCGAATATCCAAAACAACCTGTAAGTAAATGCAACAAATATCAGTTTCTAATATGTTTCTTGTGAACGATTCTTCCGCTCTCAGTCACTACTGTGGAATGTCTATTTTCTCTAACCAATTCGCGTTTAAACCTTTCAGATAATTTCGTACCAAGCCTTTTTTTCATTCTGACAAAAATCTCCTGTCCTGGTATGTACTCCTTGAATTCCATTTTACCCTTGTTATGGTAGTTCAGATCCTTTTCCTGTTTCCGTTTTAAGTTAGTTATATTATTCTCCCTAGTTTTCTCGTAACTTCCGGGGGAAAAATCTACAGTCCTCCCGAAAAACATATCCACGGGTTTCCTGCCTATCGTAGAGTGTATGGAATGATTGTATTCATTAACGGATCGTTCCAAGAGTTCCTCAAAATTCCTACATATTCCCTCGTCCTTAAGGCATCTCAAAATTTCAGCCAATGTTGAATGGAATCGTTCGATCTGGCCGTTGGCTTCACTTCTGTAAGGTGGTGTCGTAAATACCTCTATTCCCAATTCGTCTTTCATCATAAAAAGTATAGAAGCGGAATTCAGCGATTTTTCGTTATCGGTAACAACAGTTTTAGGGACTCCATAGAAAAATAGAATATCCATTAATGGTTTCATAACATCCTCTATTGACTTCCCCTGTAGGATTTTCGTTTGAGCATATTTCGAAAACTTGTCAATGGCTGTCAGTACCAATTTCCTATCGGTTGAGAAGATATCAACGTGGATGACTTGACCAGGATAGCTTGGTATTGGAGTAACATTCAGCCTAGGTTCATTGGGGTGTCTCTCGTACTTATTCCTCTTGCACGTAGAACAAAGCTTTACAATTCTCTTAATTTTGGAAAACATGCTAGGAAAATACGCCTTTTCCAGTATCTGTGTTTTGTTCTCTACGACATTTCTGTGCGCTCGATTATGAGTTTCTATATTCCTGGTCAGATTCTGACAGAATATCCTCGACAAGATTCTGGGTGAATCTGATTTTAAAGCTTTTAAAATGATGCGGATAAATTTCCTGAATTTTCCCCATGATAAACTCGGGAGTTTTGATACAATTTATCACAGATGGGTTCAAGTATCTTTTCAGCATAGAAATCAATTTTTCGGTATCGTATTCTGTCTCCATTATTAAATGTCTATGATAACCTGGAAAATTATTTGAAACTGGTACGTCGAGGTATCGCCGATTTGAAGAAATATTTGGTTCTTAAATGCATTTATGGGCACCTCAACGCTAGGTATGAGTTCTTCTGCAGAGCTATCGCCGCTATGTACTGTACCCGTTAGTGAATTAATATTTGTCGCAGGAGGTCTGGAAAGCGCATCGGCGACAACATTACTTCTACCTGGTTTGTATTGGACTTCGTCAGGGTCTGCGAATAGATTCCTATGGTGTTCGACGATGTCCTCTAATGATGTTTTCTGACTTTTCGAGAGATGATTTGTTTTAATTTCAATATTATTAACGTTCTGGGAGGTAAGTTGCTTAATTGGGGTTTTCTTTCCCCCCTTAATACTGAAATACTCTTCTGCTGTGTAAATGACAGCCGATAATTCCTTTAGAGTGTCATTTCCCAATATTGCGTCGAACGTTTCCAATCCTGGTAACAGAAAAATTTTATGGGAGAATCATTGAATAACTTTAAAATTTTGTGTTGCGTGACTTTGATACAACCTTTAACAGTATTTGCATTGAAATATTTATCGTTTTCCCTAGGGTTTTTTATAATTGTAGGTTTGATGTAGTTTTTATTGCTGCCAGTGTCCAATAGTATCTTTAATATTTTGTCGTTCCCCATTTTTGCTGTGAAATATGGCAGTGAGGAACAGTTTATTCTAAAAAATTAACGGCAAGTTCAACTTCATCGGGTTCGTAATCCTGTTTTCCAAGTTGAGCTGTTTCTTCTGGAATTTGCTGGAAATACTCCTGAACATTTTTTGTTTCCGAACTCTCGAAGCTGTAGTCGGCTTCGTTTCCTGCGGGTTGATAATATTCAAAGAAATTCTTCTCTGGTGGGTAATCTGTATTTATATAGAAATTTCGTTGTAATTAATTCACTGGAGCCTGAAAAGATGCGGGTGACGGTCTCTTAAAGGTTGGATTAGGTTGTGGTCTATTCACGTAATTGACCTGTCGGGTTTGGATTGAACGATCCACATCCATTGGTTCTACTCGTTGATATTGAAATCCTGTATTCGGGCCAGTATTCCTCGGTAGATTTGTGTACATGTTCGGATTACGATTATAGTCTGGATTAGGGATAGGCACTGCATTGTATTTAGGGGGTACAGTTGGTCCAACACATGGGAGTGGTGGTCTAGCAGGCGGTAATGGTGGCCTCATGGGAGGCATTCCGACGACATGAGCGAGTTCCGCATAGAATCTTCGACCATTTACGGAACTTGGCGGACCATTTCTTTCCTTCTGGGCATTAGTCATTGAAAATTGTCCATGAGCGTGGCTTCTACGGAATGACATGTTGTCCAACTTTAGGCAAATATGTAGTGCCTGAGGTAATAAAGTTGGTTCCCTCACACTTAATAATTTGGGTAGATCTCCATTTAGCCCTCTTACAAATGTGTCCAATGCCTTCTCCCTGTAGGTGTTTGTCATGGCGTGTAGGCTACTTTCATCTAAGTCCAGGCATGAAACTTTTTCGAGCAACAGCGAAAGATGTTGGTACACGATTTGATAGAATTCTGTTATGGTCATGTTCCCTTGGCATAGTACCATCATCTGGTATTGTAAACTTCCTATATCCCTCTTATCAGAGTAGTGCATCATAAGGCATTTTTTGATGCGTGGCCAGTCCAGTGGAGTTCGATATGATTCCAAGGCGGTATCTGCATCCCCGACAATTTTTGTCCGTATGGTGTGTAGGATCGCGTAATACCTGCCAGTTCCCTTGACCGAGTCGTAGAGTGCCAAAACTCTCTCCACGGATTTTCGCCAGGAGTTGAATTCCCCAGGTTTTCCAGAAAATTCCCTCAAAGACCTGACTAAATCGGGTACTTTATCCAATTCTTCCAACCGGTTCGTAACCGCACCAATAGGGTGATCGCATCCTTCGTCCGCCAGATCATCAGGAGTTTTGAGGGCTTCCTTAATCATCAAACCTATCTGTTCCTTCTGCAGCTGTGTGAGGCCTGCCGTCGGTACGTTCGTTTGTGTCATGGTAAGAGTCCTGCTAAGTCTGTCAGTCAACTCGTTGATGGTTTCGTCAGGCATGCTATTTGGAATGATGCGGGGTTAAAAAATAAAAGGGAAAAAAAAGGAATAAAGGGAGAAGGAAAATTCCGGCTGATCACAAAGAAAGGTAAAATGGTTGAAAATTTCCCGAGAGGTATTGAAGCAAATAAAAGAAAATATCCTTTTTTTTCTAATTCGAGATCGTGAATAATCAATCAACTTAACAAAAATTCTTTTTTTTTCACTTAAACTTTTAATTGTAAAATTATTGGTTAGACAAAGAAATAATAATATTTATAAGCTTAAAAATAATCTTACATTAATGTTGGTGTTATCATCTTCAGGTGTTTATTTTGATGATAGAGCTGCTTTTCTTTCTTCAAATCTTTTGTGCTGGCGATGTTGTCTATTTCGGTTATAAAATGTTCTTTCACTTATTCTCGTTGGTTTATATTTTGTAGTTCTCGATGATATTTATTTTCTTTAAGAAACTATTTTGTTACCATTAATTCAATTTGGAAAAATTTTTGAAAAATGGTTTTTTTTAGAAAAATAGATTCCTTTTTCTCTTCTATTGCTTTATTAACGTTCACTTATTTTGTTAGGGTTCTATAATTTGCTGATATCTAATAGTTTCACTTATTTTGTTAATGTTTAAAATAGATTAGACTTTGATAGCCTTTTATTTTAATAGTCGTTTACTTATTTTACTAGTGGTTTAAGCTTTTTTCTTTCCTTTTTAATTTTTCTCTATATTTTTATCATTTATTTGTTTATTTACTTTTACTTTTTTTGTTAGTATTTTAAATTTGTTGATAGTTTTAACTTGGCTGCTCTTTGATAGCTTTTTCTTTTTTTTTCAATGATTGTTCACTTATTTCACTAATGTTTTAAATTTGTTGATAGTTTTTTTGTTTGCTTATCCTAAATCACGGCCGCTGATCTGCCTTGAGATCTCCGGTTTATCTCTTATTTACAAAAGAGATTACTACGGCGCACTGTTTCCGCGATATTTAAATTTTTTATTTTTCGGAAAACCCTTTTTCCGAGGATTTTATTTTTTCGTTTACGAAAAAGGACTCCTCTTTTCTTTTTTTAAGAGGGTCCCTGCTCGGGCGCCAATTAATTTATTTTTTATTTAAAGTTTAAAAAAAATATTTTTTTGATTCGTTAACTTCTGTTAACGAACCCAACTTTATTTCACAACCTTAAAATAATGACTGCCCAGAATTTACAATTGGAATTTAATAAATACATTTAATTTACTTAGCAAAAACCGCTGACGTTTTGTTTCCCACAATCGGCCATCCATGCACTAGCTGCGTGGTTTAAATGTTGATACGTTTTATTTATTGCAGTTGCGGTAATTCTTTGGATTCGAATTTCGTCTGGGAACTTCTGCTTAGTTTGTTGATTATATTGGCACGTTTTGATTTATTATATTTGTTGTTGTTTTCATTACCGTACTCCAAGTGTTAACTAAGGTGTTGTTGCTATTGTCATAATTTAGGTGTTAACTTATATAATCCCTTCCATTTCGTTGCCCTTGTCTAGTGTTTCTATTTTTTGGCGACTCTTACTATTTTAGACCCTACCTCTCCGAAGACCATTTGTTCCGGCCGTGCTCAGGGAAATTGGGATGTAGATACTGTCTCTTTTGAGGTAGATTAGGAGTCGAAATAAAAATTTTAGGTAGCTACTAATAAAATGAAAAATATAAAAAGAGAAAAGGAAAATTAATAATGAAAGGGTGACGTGAGTATAAGTTGGAAGAGAATTAAGATGTAATTTGTCTCTCCATTTACCAACATCAACTATAAAGCTACAATTTGCCGCATCCTCTAAATCAGGGGTGCCCAAAAGTTCCTTATGGAAACCAATACATACAAAGAAAAAATATTTCATATTTCAATATTTCATACGTTAAACAAAATCTACATTAATGATCGCTATCGTCGATGTTTATCATCAAAGCATAAGAAAGTGTTGTTGCTTTGCACTTGCGTGTATACAGTGAAGAACGACAAAAAAAAACTAATAAGACAAAGTTGTTTGTGTATTTCGTATTGCTAGTGCTGAGTATGTATTAACCTATTAATGGCCAAATAAAATTTGGAGGAGAAAATTCAATAAAAAATAAATTTATGTTATAGGCAAAGGCATCAAATAGAATAAAGTAATATCGAAATTGAAAGAAAAATTAATATACATATCCTTGTAAATTGTTAAGGAGCAAAAAGTAAAAACCGACTCTCCAATATACACCGTTTTGAAATTCGCTGTTGTAAAATTTGATTCAACAGGTTCAATTAGTGCCTAATTAAATAATAAACACTAATTACACATATATATTTAAATTTTTATCACAAATTTCGATAATTAAATTTTTACCTTTAGAAAAATGTTGCCAAAATTTTAATTTTTTCAGTTCATCCATCAAACGATTTGGATTTAAACAATAATAACAGTATTAGATTCGAAAAAGCTTTTGCTTTTAATTTCTAAATTTAGTTGGCTCTCAGAAAATTATTTTCTTAAATTATAGGACAAATAGTGTCAGAGAAAATCTAAAAAAGTCAAGGTGTACTCATTGAGTACAATGGCTTCTAATGGGTAAAAACACACAGCATATAGCTAAGTGCTTTTACAAAAACAAAAGAGCACCAAGCGCATAGGGCTTGGGCACCCTTGCTCTGAGTTCAACAAATTTTCATTGCTTCCAGGAACATACATTTTAAACAAATTTTTAATTTACAATAAAGATATATTTCGCCACTTCGTTTAGGTCTTTTCAGTTAGACAAAAAAAATAAATTTTACAATTTCAATTCCCGCCCATTGTCTAGTGTTTCAATTCATCTAGTTTCCCCTTCAATTACAATTTAGTCACCTTGCCGAGTGTCAATTCCACTCGAATTCGTTCCATTCCATGTCGTTCTAGTGGTTTAATTCCACTCTTCCCACGTTCCAATCCATTTCGGTGTTTCAATTCTACTCATTTTCCAAATTTAGTGTTTCAATTTTCCTGTTTTTCGAATTTCAGATTTGTAACTAAAGCGGTTTGAGCAGGCCTTCAATGGTGGAACTTTTTCACCTTTTAATCCTAAATTAAGGTATTGATAGCTTATATTCCACTTTTTATAAGTTGTTTGTGTGTTCCAAACAACTATGCATTTTTATTCTAATATTATAACTCATTGCTTAAAAATATGGTCGTTTGTGGACCAGTTAATAAGGTATCCATTTAGCTTACCTAATTTTTTGCTGGGATATAGTTAAAAAGTAAGTAAAAGGCCCTTAAAGTAGTTTATTCTTACTATCTAACATATTTTTTTCTCTGAAATTGCAGTAAGAATTATGGAAATATGGGAAAAAATGTTCAATAGCGCAAGATCAAATTTTAATCACAGAAAAATTCAAAAAGATCATAACATATAAAGCTTTAAATGCACAATATCTATTTCAGCCGATTTCGAAAAGTAATAAAAAATATTATGAACATCTTTCAAATGAAATATGCCTTAAATTGTGGAGCTATGATTTTTAATTTTGGGTGCATTGAATTGAATGACTTATTAAGTTACTTTACATTCTCCAGATAGATTACTTGAATACAAGTACAAAATTCTTGTATTGCAAACATTTTGAAAACTTTTTCTATAATTTGTACTTTATATATTCCTTCGTTATATTCCAAGGAGTTTTTTATCCTAAATTCATATGGGAATTAATTAATTATTTAATGATTTACTTTATTTTTAGAAGTTTCCAAATCATAGACGACATGTGGAAATATTGATAAATTCTTAATGTTGTATTAAGAAGACCAAAAAAGCTGTAAATTTTCTTTTATAAAAAACAAAAATGTCAAAAAGTTCAAGAAAAATTAAGGCTCTGTGCGAGGTGGATAAATAAATTCTTAACTAAATACAAATTGACAAAAGGGTTTAAAATTTCTATGAAAAATATAAAAAAAAAAAAAATATTTTAAAATTTTATAAATAGTAAAAACCTGAATTCAGTTTAACCAGTTCGCACCCACCCCTAATACCTCTTTTTTCAAAAAAAGTTCTTAAACGTGCTTATTTATCAACTTCTAAGCCTAAATAAAAATCTTAATTTTAATAAGTATCCTGAATAAGTTTTCATTTGAAGAACAAGGTGTCCAAACTGTACTTATATTTTACTTTACGTACATTAAAATTTTTATTTTTTTTTTACAATTTTTGATTTCAGACTACTTGTGATACGAGTAAACTTGTGTTCTGCTAGCATCCATGGTAAGTTTGTCATCTTGTTGCTTGATTCATGTTTTCTTCGTAAAAGTTTCCGGTTCAAAAAAAATAAATAAAAAGTCGGCAAACAGCATTAAAAACAAACTTGACATCAAGAAAAACTATATAGTTTTTGAAGTTATAATAACTAAGTAAATTTTTTGATGTTTTCAAAAAGACAAAACGGATGAAATTTTCTGAAGTCATTTTTTTAAAATTGATTATACATCAGCTAAGCAGCATTGCATGGCAGCTCGTTGAATTTCAATGAAATTTTACGCAGTCTTAGTGGTATTGAGTTTAAATTTTTATTATGATACGTAAAAAAATAGACCAAAAATATACTAAAATGTTTCTTTTATAACCCACTTTTTACCTTTTAGTATGAAAGAAAAAGGGAAAACATGTAAACGTTATTTGTTTTATGATTATGGTAAAGTCATAAATTTAAATAGCACTACAAAATATTATGCACACAATTACTTCCTCTCTAACAAAGCACACATTTCAAAAATTATGGTTATCAGAGCATACTTGGGACTATTATGTAAGAAAAGGTCCTGTCACAAGACATGTAAGGCGACTAATTTACTGGGAAAGATACCAGTCCTCCGGTTATTGCACTTTATGACATAACACAAAATAACCCGTCACAAGACTAATGCAAGAAACCCAATTAGAGGACAGTAACAAAGAGCACAATTGGGGCTGCGCCTAAAAATAGATTTTCACTCAATTAAAAAATAATAATTTGGAAAAATTTACTGGCAAACGGCCTACATGGTCAATTCCCTTAAAAATTAAATAAATAATTGTTTTTTAAATTAAGAAAAGATTATGAAAAGTTTAGAAATTTAGCGAAATCGACACTAAACATTGTTTAATTTTGCCGAAATTAACTTCCTTTACTATAAGCTCTGCTGTAAAAGCTGCATTGAAAAAAAAATTAACTAGAATTAAGAATAATTAACTAGTTTGGAGGAAAAATTTAAATGAAAACAGCGCCAAATATACTTTTTACCAATATTAAATTAAATTTTCCTTGAAATTAAGAAACAAACTTTACTTAAAATTTGTTAAAAATTTCTGAAATAAATCAAAATTTAAAAAATTACATTACAAAATAAGATAATTAAAAAAATTAATATAAATTAAAATTTTGTTTAGATGAAAACTTTGAAAAGATAAAAAGTCTTTAAAACAAAAAAAAATAAAAAGTGCAAACATTTAAAAGAGAGCTTAAACGGAAAGGTTAAATTGAAAAAATACTTAAAAATAATATACAAATAGTGGGCAAATGCCGCCCTAAGGGACCTTTTTTACTAGTCCGGCCGCTGTTGATATTTAAAATTCGTATCTTTTCAGTTTTCATCTAAAATTTTTAGATTAAAAAATACTACCACAATTTCCCAGTTGGTTTAGCCAAAGTTTCCGTAATATTTATTTATTATGACTGTTTGAAAATATATTTATTTCTGTTTAGAAATACATATGCCACATCAAAGTACAGCATAGCCCTCTAAGGCTCTCTCTTTAGATATCGATATTTCTACTATATATTTGCCATTGACAACTTTATTGCTTTATTTGGGCGAATCAAGAAATCCAGGGGCGAATTAAATCGTTTGAAAACTCATCCAGAAAACAGTATCAGTTGTGGCCACCGAATATGTTGCGGCGGTTACAACAACTATCTTCATATTAAATTATATTTTTAGTTGTGAAAGCCAATATTCAGTTGTCTAATTTAATATTTATATTCCACATAAATATTACGTTCCACAAAATTTTCTTTAAAAAAAAAAAAATATTCTTAAATTTTTTTTTCATAATTCACACCCTTGCTTACTGCCCCACAATTTAATTTAATTTAATTTTCTTTGATATATTTGTTATTTAAACATTTTAATATCTTATTTTAATTAAAAAAAATTTGTTTGTTTGTTTGACTTAGCCGGGATTTGAACTCGGAAATTAGGAGTACTAGGCTAGCTCTCTACCCACTACCCCACAAACACTTATAAATTTTAATGACTAATTTTGAATTTATATAGTTTTTTAGGAAAATAAATATTGGTTTACAAATACCAATCTTTAGTGGCTTCTAAAATCAATAGAATCCACAATTCGGTTGGTTCAACTGAAATCCTAATTAATATTTGATCAGGATAACCGTATTTGTAGTTACCACTTTCGAATATCGACAATTTATTAATAAATTTCATAGATTGTACTAAATTTCCACGAATTTTATTCGTAAAGTTGATTGGAAATTCCAATAATTGGATAATAGTATTCTTTTTCAGTTCATTTTCCTTTTTTTTTTTTAAATTCCCAATGCCATATTTTTGCTATAATAATGGATTATATGTTATTTCAAATAAAATTAAATAAAATTCTTACAAATAAATGTTAATGGTTTTGATCGAACTGATCTCTAGGGTTTTTTAATAAGCAACTACAATAATACATACTAATAAAGAAAAACCCTACTTTTTAATCTAGCACCGTAAAATGTACCATTCAAAAGTTTTATTTTCAGAAATAAAAAACTAATTTCGATCAATAAATTACGATCACAAATGCCGTAATTCCACTCCAGTAATCAAATAGTTTCGATTTTTGATATACCCAAAATTGTTGGTGTTTTTTTTTTAATTTAGAAGTTACAGCGATTTTCGCTTTTTTAAAAATTGCGAAATTTAACGAAATTGACACTAAACATTATTAAATTTTACTGAAATTGATACGCTTACGACCACGTTTTCCTTCATAACTCAGAAACCAAATGAGTATACAACTTAAAATTTTGCCACAAATGTAGAGAGGCCTTAATTTTTAACATATATTTTTTTTCAGAATTTTAAAAAAAATTTGGATTTTAAGATATGGGTCTTTGAAGATTAAACTTAAAATAATGACATTATTACAAAAAAAACTTATGGCACGCCATTTTGCAGGTAATGTTTTCACCTTTAAAATGGTACCAACAGAACAATTTTAGGTTGTATAGTTTAGAAGTTATGGCCGACTTTGTATGGACACTTTTTCGATATTTTGACGTTTTTGCCAATTTTCATAATGTTATGTTTCGAAAACCGAAAGGGTTTAGGGACGAAAGGTTAATGATTTGATAAACACTACACATTTATAATATTTGTGGCGAATTTCATTAAAATCAGAGATGACAAATCCGAAAATGACAGTTTTCTGTGCGGTTTGATGGCCCACATCATCTAAAATTTTACTGTTAGTTAGGAAATGTTTCCTTGGTTTTAAGAAAAATTTTATTTTATTTAAGTTTATTAGATAATTTTGTTTACTAAAAACTAGGACTTAACTCTCTAAAAATAAGAAACTATAGTTTAACATCAAGTTAAAAAATAGCACAATAAGTTAAAAAAATTATAATATATTTTACTATATACTTTTCAATAATTTACACACATTGTGTAATTTTTTTTTTCCCGCTTTCGGAGAACTTCCGCTTTGAGAGGATACTCATTTTAACAAGCTTTTTGCTATACATTTTTATCTTTAAATTAAATTGAATAATACTAAACTCATGTATTTAAAATTTAAATTTAATTTAATTAGCAAAAAGATAAACAAGTTAAAAAAATGGACTGCAGGATATCATTAAACGTAATAAATTATAACAAAGTCAGAACCTTTTTGTAGTTAATTAATGGTTCTTCTCAAGAGAACTACAACTCACTTAGGCGTAGTGACACACGTCATCTATGGCTAAGGAACACTGGGGGTCTTTTGTCTTCTTAAATTAACTAATTTAAGGAAATTGTTGCGAAAATACTTAATATCACATATACATTTCTTGAAAATGAAAAAATTGCATGTTCATTTTATGGGATTTTTATCTTAAACTTTAATTGACATATACAAATTTTGTTTTTTTTTATTATTAACTGAAAAAAATAGTTTTGTTTTAGTCATATCGTCATATGTCAAATGTCATAAGTTATCATGTCGTCATATATCATATCATCATATCGTCATATATCATCGTCATTTGTTATATATCACATCATATATTATGTCATATCGTCATATGTTATCATATTGTCATATATCATATCGTCATATATCATATCGTCGGAGCTCCGTATGGTGCTTCCAGGGTGCTTTGACTTATCATTTTTAACTATCAACTTAAAATCCTTCGTATGGTGCTCCCAGGATTCTCCGTAGGGTGCTTCAACTTATAATTTTTAACTTTCAACATAAAATCCTCCGTATGGTGCTCCCAGGGTGCTCCGTAGAGTGCTTTGACTTATCATTTTTAACTTTCAACATAAAATCCTCCGTATGGTGCTCCGTAGGGTGCTTTGACTTATCATTTTTAACTTTCAACTTAAAATCTTTAATTTTTCAAACCTATTTAGGCTTTTCTACAGAAATGCAAACTAATAGAAACACGAATGCTAGTGTTTCTAAGAGAAACTAAAAATACTTGTTATCAATAGATGGCAGTAGTTTTTAGATTTAATAGTAATAGTGTGCAAAATAAATAAATGCACATCCTATAGTCTTGAATGGAGACAAATATGTAGACATATATTGCAGCAAACTTCAAAATCATCTTATCTTCTGTGTGGATGTTTATGTATGCAACTTATGTTGCAATAATTCTCCGGCAATATTTGTTATCAATTATTGCTGTTACGTAAAACTCAGATATCATGTTCGTTTGACAATTATAAAAAATACAACACGCTTTGTACTTATTGCTAAGGTGTTTTTCCCTAATATAGATGGGATGGGATACAAATTATCAAATTTTATCAAATATTAATTTTTATGCTACCTATGATTTCAATTTAAGGGTCATTATTTTATGTTAAATTTTAATACATTACTTTATGTTTCAAATAATGCTGAAGGTAAGGAGTATACATTACAAAGTAATGCACTATTTAACCAACTATTGATAACTCATTATCTTATATTTCATAATAATGCTGAGGATAAGGAGTATACATTACAAAGTAATGCATTATGTAACCAAATATCCGTAATTCATTAATTTTTGCTGAATTATAATTATATAGGTTAGGAGCATACATTACAAAGTAATGCATTATGTATACAATTATCGGTAACTCATTACTTTATATTGAAAAATAATGATATAAAATAGGTAAGGAGTACACATTATAAGTTTTCCCGGCTAATGCAAAAATAAATGAGCTGCTATTACTAAATTTTTCCTGGGGTAGAAATACATTTTGTTGCGACAACCAAATAATTCGATTGACGCAACCAAATTATTTAGTTGCCAATAAATTCGGTTGTCACGATGAATCTGTTTTCTTTGTGTCCTTAAATATATAATTTTTATTGCAATTTTATCTTTAACCCCAAAAATTTTGTTACAAACAATGCTTTTTTTCTTAATTATAATTGTTTGTTTTTGGCATTGGTATAGTTTTGTTACAAATTCCATTGAAAAATTATTGGCATTTATTTGTAATTTTTTTGCATTACCATTAAATTTCAATGTCATTGAAAAATTCCCAAGTACGTACCAGATATTGAAACTAAAAATGCATTAACAAACAACAAAAGAAAAGTTAAAAAAGATAAAAATGCATAAATATGGAACAAACAATAAAGTGCTGTAAATAAATTATAACCAAAATAAAAAAAAATTAAGAAAAAGTTATAACTTAAAAGACGCATCTTTATAACAATTAAATAAAATTCTACATAATCCAAAATACTTAGATAAAAAAAATATTTCTGATTTATAAAATATCTTCCCGAAGAAATTACATTATATTGATACAGATATTCCAGTTACTCTCTACTCCAAACTTTACTGGCCAGAAAAAAATTTTAAGCAATTTAAATTCTTTACATCATCCTTTTTACTGTACAAAAGTCTTTATTTTTTAATTAAAATTATGTTCATATTAAATGTTCTTCATTTCATTTTCTTTTATAAACAACCACTTCATTTAGAAATAACAATTTGCAAGTAAATTAAACTTTTAAGATTAAAGTGCATTTAATTTAACTTTTCGTAAAGAAGATTGAAGATAGTATAAAGTTTATAAAATATTTACTTGCAATTAGCACTAACTTTATTCTGTTCCTCATATACTCGTATAAATACAATAAAGCCTAAAATTAAACAATCATATGAACTTTGTACAAGTTTTCAATGGTCATTTTGGGTATAAGATATTCTTATAAATATTATATAACATAATAAAGAATGCAGAAGGAAACTTTAAGGAGTTTGACATGCAAATGATAATTAATGTTGTTTTATATAATTTAAGAAATCCGTAACTAAAAATATCACACTATTAATGAATGTCACATATTAAACAGGTTGATATCACACAACATCTTAGCAAAACCTTTTACTAGCAAATAATGGGTTTTGTAATACGAATACAAGTAATGAAAGTACCTCTCATTTGATTAAATATAGGGTGATTCATTTAGATCTTTTTTTTAATTTTGAATAAATCACTTAATATACAATTGGATATCGGAATATTTATTATAGCCGGAAGGAACTAGTAGCCGGCATCACAGGCTTCAATTTCATGGGAACACACAGCACGTGAAACACTGACTTTATTGAGATATCATTTTGTTGAGCAGCTAATTTCGCATTCTGGAATATATTGCGACCTTAATGCAACATTTGAAATATGTTAATACAAAATTTCTGTTTTTAAATTTTCACATGGTTATCCCGATGACGTGTGACAACCTGTGATGGTCGCACATTTTTGGACATTATCAAACAGGATAAAATTTACTGGCTAAAGAGGGTAGAAGTAACTTTAAATCCTGGAAAAAATAGGATAAAATACTTTTCAAAAGGGTATATAATCCCCATTGTAGGGATAGTGATAACCTTAGTAAAGTTTTAAAGTAAAGATTTTTTTAGCGTTTAAGGTTTTTCTACTCTGTAATATGTCTGAAGCTGCCTAAGCTGAGAAAAGGTTTTCTAAATAGCGGCCTTCGTCCGGGCTTTGATCTGTCGATTATCAAAACGTTGCCAAAATTTGACTTTTTTCCCAAAATTTGGTGATTTTTTGTTGGTCTCTGGGACAAAAACTTTCAGTTGGAGACATGGGAGTGTTTTTGCGGATTATAAAAAGATTCTGGGGAAATTACTCATTGTAGTACAAATAACTTTTAAGATAGTTATAAATTAATTTATTATTTCATTTTTCATATCTTACTAGCAATTTAAAATAAAAATTCAAATTTCATATTTCTAAAGAAAAGTTGTCATACATTTCTGTCAGGAAAAAGCAACCTTACAACCAATTATCAACCAATAACAATAAATAAATAAATAAATAAATAAATAAATAAATAAATAAATAAATGAATAAATAAATAAATAAATAAATAAATAAATAAATAATTAATTAAATAAATAAATAAATGAATAAATAAATAAATAAATAAATAAATAAATAAATAAATAAATAAATAAATAAATAAATAAATAAATAAATAAATAAATAAATAAATAAATAAATAAATAAATAATTAAATAAATAAATAAATAAATAAATAAATAAATAAATAAATAAATAAATAATTAAATAAATAAATAAATAAATAAAATAAAAGTTTTAAATAAAATAAAAGTTTTATCTGCTATTTGTTTTTCTATGGATAAATCTTCGGAAATCGTGGGTGAAAATCATAAAACTCATTGTTGATGAAAGTTTTTATGTTTTGAAGATTTCAAAGTAATGAAAATACGGATCAGAGTTTATTTAAAAAATCTTCTATTTGAAAAAATTAAAAAAAAAATTTTAAATATTAAAAATTTCGAATTGAAAATTTATTAGAACCTCATGCTTTTTTTTGCATTTGCAAAAATAGTATGGTTTCTCCAAAATTCCATCACTCTGGGGAGGGATTTTCTAAATTCGTTTATAGAAAAATTCTCAGAATTTGAAGGCTTCGCAAAACTAGTAATATTTTACATGGAAGTAACCACAAGTTAGACAAATAAATAAATAATGATAAATAATTTTTAATATTATCAGCAGAGAAGACAATGCCCCAAAGTGATATTTTCTTATAACAAATATTTTTTTCCTGCTTGAATTGTCTTTTAAAAAAAAGTTGTTTTTCCCCAACTTTTTACATTTGCTTTAATACCATTATTTTTTTAATTTAAATACATTGAATTTTGCTTTTTTGTCTTCTCTGAATATCATAATACGAGGGCGGATCAATAAGTCCGTGACTTTTCGAATTTCCCTCGTAGTCAACACTGCCCCAATCAAGTACAACCTTTCAATAGACTACTGTCATGTTTTGAGCAAGATCTGTCATGTACTTTGCGTTTAACAGCTGTTCAAACATACAACCTTGTGGCTTTTTTAAAAAATGGAAAAAAGTGCTCATTAAACATTATTTTTTGTAAAAAAAAAACCGTCAATCAAACCAAGGAAAAGCTTAATAAATACTGTCATTTCAATGGTAAAAAATTGGTTTACTGACTTTCGTTGTGGCCTTACAAGCACGGAAGATGCCGAAAGTTCTGGACAACCAGTTGAGTTCTCTACACCCTAAACAATTGAAAACATTCACGATATGGTGTTGGCCGATCGGAGATTGAATGTGCGATAGATTGTGGAAAATAGTGGTTTCAATTATGAACGATCACTTGGGTATGAGAAAGCTTTACGCAAGATGGCTGCCGCGTTTGCTTACAATCGACCACCAACGGAATCGTGTGACAGCTTAGTTTCCATGGCAAAAATCCATTCTCCGGATTTAGTCCCCAGTGACTATTTCCTATTTCCAAACCTAAAGAAATGGCTCGGTGGAAAGAGATTAAGCTCCAACGATGAAATTATTGATCAAACAAAAGCCTATTTTATAGAGCTCGAAAAATCTTGCTGTTAAATGCAAAGAAAATGACGGAACTTGCTCAAAATTTGACAGTATTCTATTAACAGATAGTACTTGATTAGATCAGTGTTGCATTTCATATAACTACGAGGAAAGTTGGAAAAATCACGGACTTATTGATCCGCCCTTGTAGTTTGTAAGGTTGTTATTTCCATAGACTTAAATACCCTCAGAATATTATGTAGTTTACTGTTTGTAGTTTAATAAAAAACAAACAAAAATACAAAAGCGGAAACAATTTTAAATAAATAAATCAAATATTTTTTACGAAATTGAAAGGTAAAATCAGTTGCTAAAACAGCATTTAAAAATAAATAACAAAAACCATTTGATTTAAATGAAAACAAAGTAGACCGGTTTTTAAATGAAATATCAATTCTTGTAAATGGCATTTTCTGTTATTTTAACTTACAAACTATTTTAAGTGTAAATAAAACATATGCTTTTAGTTAGAACATACTAAAAAAATTCTTTTAATGCTTACATACCGGCAGTTTGTCAGCGTCGATTTCGACAAAGAATAAAAGTATGTCTTTAAGACATCTTTGATTAATGCCCGCACCTGCTGACTTTTCCCAATAAAAGGCGTTGTTGGAATTATCTTTAGCACACAATTTCCAGATAGGAAGTGAACTGTATTAAAAAAATTTTATTACAAACAACTTTGTTTGTCATTTAATTATTTAATTTTAACATAAACACCTCAGTTGTAAATATTCAAATATATGTACCTCAATTTTCCTTTAATTTATGGTAAGTGTTAAGCTCCCAGTAAAATATTTTCTATATTCCCCAGCAAAACCTTAGAAATTAAGGCAAGTAACTTGTTACCTTTCTTTTAAAAAACTCAATATTTTAACAAAGGCATAGGCATTGAGAAAACTACGTCATTCTCATTGACTCCCTTTCAAAAAAAGTCTGAATAAAACTACAAAATTATGACATTTGTTAATGTATTCGTCATGCTTTGAAAACAATCAACTATATTCTATGTTCCGAATCCACATTAAAAAATACTAACGTGAAACTTTCCATATTTTTTCCCCCGTTTTGTGATACACATCCACAAACATTGTTTTGAAATACGTGTAGAAAAATCTTGGTGATGGTAAAACGAATGCACTTCATCCTAACAAATATTTATAAAAAAACTATAAAAAAAACATTTATTAAAATTTTAAATGTTTTTTTTTTGCATTTTTACTTAAATGTTGAAATTTGTAAAACATTTAAAGCATACATACATTGTAACGGGAATCAGTAAAGTTTCCACTAGTTATTTCACTGTCTTTAACGGCACGTTGCATAGTGCGAAATTTCTTGAGTTTAGTGGAGTTTAGTTGTTATTGCTGTTTTTAATTAATTTTTGATAAGAATTAAAAGCATAAATTAAAAATTTTTAAGTTTATTTGTGTTTTTTTATTTTTATTACTACCCAATTAAAAAAAAAAAAACATTTCGTAACAAAATTTGGAGAACTACCGCCGCTACTGACCGGCTCTGTTAGCCTCACAAATGCGAGCCCTTTTGAGCACATTTTTACTACACTCACCAAAAAAGGATGTAATGGCAACTGAAAATTTTGCTGTTATTACGGGAAATTTTGCTAATTTGAGCTTTGTGGTATTTTTTGTTAATCTTAGCAACACATGTCTACTGACTTGTTGTACAACAAAATTAGTAGAAAAAATTAGTAGCCGGGACTAAATTTTAGTAATTTTTTTGTAAAGTGAAATTCAAAATCGGTTTGCTAAATTCAGCAAAAAAAAATACTAAATATTATTCATATTAGTACAACCAAATTAGTATAAAAATTTAGTAAGCGCTACTAAATTTTAGTAAATTGTTGTAAGCTCAAAGAATTGTAAAATATAGAAAAATTTAAATTTATAAAAAAATATTATTAAAATGCCCAAATTAACTCTTTGAAATTGCCTTACAAATTCAAATATACAAATTTATATATTTTTTTATCGAGCAACATTTTTTTACTTTATATATTTTTATCAAAAAGTATTTTAGACAAAATTAAAAAAAAAAAATCAAATAGTAAAAACATAAACGAATTTATCATTTTGTTTTCATTAGGTCAAATTTTAATTGTTTAAAGAGCTGATGTGATGTGAAAAATATCTTCACTTCCGCTCCCTTTTTCACAAACTTTGTAGCATTTTAAGGCAATTTAAGTTTGTATATATAAGTTTTAAATATTAGAAATAACATTCCTTCAATATCCACTTTTTTTAATATTAGTAAAATTTTTTGCTAGTTTTAGCAAATCAGTATTTGAAAATTTGTAAAATAATTTCTGAAATTAGCAACAAAAATTTGTAAATATTCTGTAAAAATTATATTATTTATAAAATGTAAATAGCAAAAAATTTTACTAAATAATAATTTGTTTACTTAAAATTAGTACAAAAATAGTAAAGGGGGATTGAAAACCATTTACAAATTTGTTTACTAACTATTTTTTTCTTGGTGTATATTCTCACACATTTCACGCGGTATTTCATTAATTTCATCAGTCAAATCAGGCGACCGTGGAGGCCAATCAACATCATTACCTATATGATATGTGGCACCGTCTTGTTGATACCACATGTTAATCAAGCCCAAAGCATGCAGTTGTGGTGTTAAAAAGTATTCAATCATTAACAGTTACCGTTACGCCGTTTTCATTTTTGAAGAAGTAAGGTCCAATGATTTCTCCTGACCAAATTGCACACCAGAATGTCACTTTTTATGAATGCAAAGGCTACTGATGAATAATTTGAGGGTTTTCCATTGCCCAGAACCGACTATTCTGTTTATTTACATATCCATTCAAATAAAAATGAGCCTCGTCACTCATTATAATTTTTTCATGAAAATCGGGGTTGATTTAGATAAAATGTTTTAACGATTAAAACACGGTGGTTTATCGAATATTTTTCCATAATAAATGTGCCACGTGTCTACTTCACGACTGCCAAATATGAACTGTCAAGAGAAATGTTTACCAAAATGGCGGTAAAAAAAAGTAGTATACACTCCCGGCGGACACCCTGTATTTAGAGCTAAACGCATTGCAATCTTATGAAGTCTCCTAATCGTTACATGGATCTGCAAATGCTTCTAACTGGCATGACTTCACTATGCTTTGTTTTGCATCAATAGAGCCTGGTCAAGAGGCAATTTTGTTGGGGTTTTGGTTAAAGATATACATATGAGCCTTCCTGATATTGATACCACTTTCTGGAGAAGCAGATGCCAGTTCTTTGACAATCTGTGTAGAATTCCGTTTTCCAGATTGGTAAAGCTTTGTTCCAGTCGTCTTGACTACCTCACTTCAGAAGATGCTGCACTTTTCTGTTGTGGACTTTAGGATGACAGTTCTCAAACTTTTTTTTTTGGTCTGCCTGCATTGAGCCTCGATCCACTAGGCAATTCATCATTTCAAAATTGTACATTATTTTCCAGCAAGCTCGCATTTTTATTCAAAAATGACAATAAGTTTCAACTGGATTCCTTCCATCTTTTTTGTATTTTACAAACCAGCTCACGAAGAGTGGGCTTAAAACTCCGGAGAGCGACAGGTCTTAGCTTTGATGAGCCTATTTTGTTCAAAACAAAACCAGTGGTGGCGTCCGATGTTGGTTCTTCTTGCAACTTTTTAAAAGCGCAGTTACATAAAATTTCTAGAAAAGGTTTAATTTAAACAAAGATGGCAGAAGATTTTTTGCATTTTCAACAGAGAAAAAACCTATCTTTCAAATTTTGTGTGTTTAAAGATTGTATCTTATGGTATTACAATTAATAGCCTCACCAGAAGTTGAAAATGTCAAATGTTACAATAGAAAAGGTTTCCAAACACATAAAGAACAGATTCGTTATGCCAACCGAATTGTGGTAGTTATATGTACTACGATATCACGTATTAACTCAGATGTACTTCTTACAATTAGATTCTTTTTTTTAGGTAAATTTTAATTTTATTTTCATTTTATTTAAGTAGACAAATATCACTCTTCACTTTCCACTTATTCGCTTTCAACTTAAAGTTTAATTTTAATATGTCAAGTTCAAAGAACTAAGAAGTACAGTTATGAGCGGTGACACATGTACAAAGAAGATATTCTTATTAAAAAAAATAAGAAGATCATGTAGGAACCTAATAAAAGCAAAAAGGAATAACTTTTTGAAAAAATCAAGAAGAATACCTAAAAAAAACTTAATGTAGTCAAGATTCATACATGATCATATAGGAACCTAATAAAATCAATAAGGGAAACCTTTTTGAAAAAATCAATTACGTAGCCTATTGAAATCAATGAGAAATCCCTTTTTTATACAATTTAAAATAAAACCTAATAGAGTCAATAAGTTTTTCTTTATGGATTGTTTTTGGTGCCGAAAATAACGGAAATTGTGTAAAAAAAATTGTGAATAAAAAGTTTTTATCTTGATTTTATGTCAACACATAAAATTAAAAAGATTTACTACATTAAAATAATAAAGAATCTCTTCGGAAAAATCTTCTCTTCTTTCTGCTGGGATACCCCTTAGCCTAAAACCGTTTCATAGAGAAAATCTTCTTGATTCTATTAGGCATTTTTGGCTCTGTGTAGACACTGATCTAACGTCGCATATACTTTTTATTGATTTAAACCTAAGTGAATTGTTGTGCTTCACCACAGGTGGAAGGGTATATATAAGTTTGTCATTCCGTTTGTAATTTCTACTACAATATTGATCTTAGACCCTGTGAAGTATATATATTTTGGATAAAGAGCGAAGTTGATTTGACGATGTCCGTCTGTCCGTCTGTGTGTTGAAATGGGTTCTCCGAAGACCCCAGACATGATTGTTATATATTTCTGTTACATGTGATCCATTTCTGTTTGCTACTAAAAATCACCCAGATCGGTTGATACATGGCTGAGATATTAGCAAAAACCCAGGACTACCTCTAATTTTTTCCGTAAAATCCCTTTGTTTTTATATGTTTGTTGAATATTACGCATAACAAACACATCAATTTGTTGAAATTCTTTTCTTTCACCTCTTCACCTTTTATACACAAACAACAAACACATACAAAGATTTGTCATTTAAATAAAAACCAAACAAATGCCCATTAAACGAAAACTGTTTATTTAATTCTATTAACGATGATTCTACATGACTTTAATAGCTCAGTTGTCTAAACGCTATGCGCGGGTTCGATTCCTACACAAGTCAATTCAACTTTTTTTGTACAATTTTTTTTTATTTTCATGACTTTTTTTTGTTTTTTTTTAACATTAAATAATTAATTTAAATAAAATTGTTTGCTCCGATTTAAAATAATTTACAAAAAGATTTTGAAAACATTTTATTTCTTTTTGAGTGAAACTATTTTAGGTCATAACTGATAATAATTTATAAAACAAATTTTTATAAACTATTTTCCTTCAAATTTTTAAAATTAAGCTAAAGAAATTAAAAACATTTTTTAAAAAGGCGAAATAATATCCCAAATGCAAATTTGCCAGCCAAATTAAACGTTTTTGTAGAAATAAAACACAGTTCTAGTGAAATCTTTTAACGATTTGCTGAACTTATTTTCTTTCACCTCTTCACCTTTTATACACGTACAACAAACCAATACAAAGATTTGTCATTTAAATAAAAACCAAACAAATCTCTATAGAACGAAAACTTTTTATATACCTCTATTAACGATGATTTTTTATGAACTCCAATGGTTCAGTTGTCTAAACGCTATGTCACAAATACATTTTTTTCTCTAAGGCGCGGGTTCGATATCTACCTCCATCAATTCAACTTTTTTTTGTACAATTTTTTTTTTATATTTTCTTAAGACTTTTTTTTGTTTTTTTTAACATTAAGTAATTAATTTAAATACAATTTTAAATTAATAATTCAATAATCCATAAAAAGGCAAAAACATCAAAATTTTTATAAAAACCCTCTGATACAAACGGTTTTATTTATATTTTTTGCTCCGATTTACAAGAATTTATAAAAAGATTTTTAAACCATTTTATTTCTCATATATTAAGAAAATTTTATATATAATTCCTCTTTGAGTGCAACTATTTTAGGTCATAACTTATAATAATTTATAAAAAAAATTATAAACTATTTTCCTTCAAATTTTTAAAATTAAGCTAAAGAAATTAAAAATATGTATGAAAATGTATTTTTAGTTTGACTCGAGATCATAGGAAAAGTTTTTTTCAAATGAAAAATTTTTTCCTTATTTTTTAATTTAGTAAACATGGAGAATACACAGAAAAAGTTATTAGACACCAGCCGAATGGAATGCATTTTCTGGTCAGCTACGACTTTCATCAACATTCTTTGTGCCGAAATACCAATTGTAAATATCTCTATTTAACTCACAAATCAACGGAAAAAGCTATTTTATGCTAACATACAGTTGATTTTTATTATTGAGTACAGATGAAATTTACTAACTATTTTTGTGTTATTTATATTCTCCTTTGTTTACCGTATGTCCAAATTAGCTATTAGCTAATACTAAAGACATGTGTTTTTAAAATTGTTTTTACATATGTTTAAACAATTCTTTTAACCGTGCCAAGTTATATTTTAATATTGAAGTTTATATTTTATAGTTGATCTTTTTAATACTTATATGTATGAAAATGTATTTTTAGTTTGACTCGAGATCATAGGAAAAGTTTTTTTCAAATGAAAAATTTTTTCCTTATTTTTTAATTTTGTAAACATGGAGAATACACAGAAAAAGTTATAGACACCAGCCGAATGGAATGCATTTTCTGGTCAATAGTTAGTAAATTTCATCTGTACTCAATAATAAAAATCAACTGTATGTTAGCATAAAATAGCTTTTTCCGTTGATTTGTGAGTTAAATAGAGATATTTACAATTGGTATTTCGGCACAAAGAATGTTGATGAAAGTCGTAGCTGACCAGAAAATGCATTCCATTCGGCTGGTGTCTAATAACTTTTTCTGTGTATCCTCCATGTTTACTAAAATTAAAAAATAAGGAAAAAATTTTTCATTTGAAAAAAACTTTTCCTATGATCTCGAGTCAAACTAAAAATACATTTTCATACATATAAGTATTAAAAAGATCAACTATAAAATATAAACTTCAGTATTGAAATTAAAAATATTTTTTAAATCAAACGTTTTTGTAGAAATAAAACACATTCAGTTCTAGTGATTTCTTTTAAGGATTTGTAAATAAAATATTTTTTTTAGTCGAAAATAGTTTTTTTACAACTAAAAAGATTTCTGAAAAAAATAATATGACAACACTGATTGGCATTATGTTTGTGGTTGTTGTTCTTTTTTTATTTTATTTATTAAACTTCTTTTCTTTCACTTCTTTACTTTTTATACACAAAGAACAAACATATACAAAGATTTACCTAAAAACCAAACATATTAGTTTTGAACGAAAACTGTTTATTTACTATCTATTAACGATGATTGCATATGTGCTTCAATGGCTCAGTGGTCTAAGCGCTTTGTCATAAATAGTTTTTTTAGTCGTGCGATCGATCCCCGTCTATTCAACTTTTTTTGTACAATTTTTTTTTACATTTTATTAAGATTTTTTTTATTTGTTTTTTTTTTTTAACATAACAAATACGTACAGCCCAGTTGACTTAACAATTTCGGTCAATTTTTCTGTACATTTGGAGAACGGAAAGAGAAAAAGTTCCAAAAAAAAAACATAAAGTAATGTATCTAAAAATAGATTTTCAAAAATATTTCAATTATTACTTTACATTCAGTAATAGCTAACTTATTACTTTATACTAGCAAATAATGCAAAAGGTAATGAGCTGTGCTTACAAGGTAACATATTAATATATCGCACCCATTACCAAAGTTTTGCTGGGTGGGATACAGTAAACTTTGTGACAATTTTGCCAATATTAAAGTTTGTTTTTTTTTTTCTTTTTGCAACAAGAAAAATTCAAATAAATTTTAAACCACAAAGAGAAATGGTTTTCAAAATTATAACTATTATTCCAAAGTACGTATTGTGGTCGAAATGTACTACTATTTCAAAGTAAAAAGATATTTTCACTAGAATATTTATTTTTGCACTCGAACAAAATTCATTTTCATACTTGTCGATTTGAATTATTGTTATAAAGTTGTTTAAAGCTAAAGTTGTACACAAATCACTACATATTTTTTTTCTTTTGTTAGAGAAGTATTTGGATCATGAATAAATGTGGTATAGCATAAAAGGATTTATTGTTAAATTTTCCAATAGATTGTTGCCAACAACAAAACAATGTTGGTCGACTTCATCTTCCTTAAATGAGCATTTTTCTCTTGGCTTTTTTTGGTAAGTTAGAAGAACAAACAAAAAAAAAAGGAAAAACAAAGAATTACTTTCTTTACATTGTCCAGCCTGGCCTAGTAGTGTTGTTTTCGATTAAGTGTTGATGATGTAGGAATTAAAAACTAAAATGTTGATATCATTCAAAAACAAAACCAAAAAAAAACTCATGGCATCAGTAATTACAATTTAATGAAACATACCGAATGTAATGAGTCTTCGTTCCCAATTTTCTGTGAATTTGTTTGTTAAAAAAAAGCTGCAGAGAAAAAGAAACTGGAAAAAAATCACACTTAATAGAACTAAAGTAAACCATACCAATCTTATGTGTATGTGTATATTGGCTAATGATGAATTTATTATGTATGTATGCCAAGTAGAAAATGAACCAACCTGCCTGCAGGCATTTTACTTATTTTCTATAGTTATCTGTTAGTATACATGAGTATAGAGTGTGGCCAATTTAGAACGGTCCTTTGACGGTAACATAGAACATGTCCCTATTTAACTTGGTATTACCTGTTTGTGTATTTGCGGTGGTTTGACAATAAAACCATTCAATATAGTACTTTGGATATAAGAAACAAATGCAAATAACACTGTGCACTGGCATTTCATGTGGCTTCTTCGGTAAAATCTGTGAAAGTAAATTCTTGTGTTTGTTGCCAAATTTTGAATTAATGTCCTTGTAACAATTCAATATGAGAAGAAGAAATAAAAAAATCTAAGAACTAAAAATTACTCCTTTAATATAGATTCTTAATACTTTGAATTTAAGAAATTATTTTATTATTTAAAATATATCATTGAATAAAATTGGTGTATTTCAATAACATTGGTGTATTTCATGTAAAAAGAAAAATTTTAATCATCACCCATAAGAAGAGCAATTCGTGTATAAGGAAAATAAATAATAACCCTTTAGAAAAATACGTTAGTAGCGAAAATGTACAATATAAACGTTAAGTTTTCAACGTGTATAATTATCCATGTTGAAAGTTTACTTGCAGACGAATAGTAAACCGAATAAAAAAGTTTATATATAATCATATGTGCCTTTATCTAATAATATATTAACATATATACATAAATATATAAATATATATCACATACATTTCTTAAAATTATCTTATATTGTGACATATATAATCACATCTAGTTATGTATTGATCTTTATAAAATTTATGACAAGAAAATATATATGTCTCATACTGGACCATATATACTTTTACAGAATTGTATATACAGATATATGGCATATACTAAACCATATAAAATTATATATGCTGTCACATATTTGAGATAAAATAATATGGGGTACCTTATCAAAACTATACACAGTGACTCAAACAATTGAACACATGTTTCAATAAAGAGAGTTTGAGTTACTGTAAAAACAAAACTACTCATCAGAATTTGCTGATTTTTTCTGCTTACGTTTTGTTGTTTTGTTTGCAATGCAATAAACCGTTATCATTTTGTAAAAAAAAATAAGTAAAAAAATGCATGTGGTCAATTATTTGTGTTTATTAAAACAATAAGAAAATAAATAAAACTTACTGTTAATAAAGGGTGTCCCAAGAATAACGCAATTTTTAAATTTTAAATAAAACACAGATATTTAAAAAAAAATCGTGAAACTTTATTATATCGTAAAGTAGACAGAATGAGGTTATGTATGGAACAATATGTCGTGCAGATGGCCGCCGCGGCTTTGCTGGCATGCACGGGATCTTTTAATGAAATTTTCAATGACCGTTTTGCATGAATGCTGCGGTATTTCATTAATGCAGCGTCTAATTTCCTCTTTTAAGGCTTGAGTCGTCGTCGGCTTATTCGCGTAAACCATCGACTTCAAAAAACCCCAAAGAAAAAAATCTAATGGTATTAAATCGCACGATCTAGGCAGCAAATTCTGATCTCCAAAACGCGAAATAACACGACCGGGAAATGACTGATGCAGCAATTGAATTGTTTCTCTGGCTGTATGACATGTGGCGCCGTCTTGTTGGAACCACATGCCCTCCACATTCATTTCTTCAATTCTAGGCAAGAAAAAACTGGTTATCATTTCACGATACCGAACACCATTGACTGTTTGCGCTTGACCTGCCTCATTTTCATAAAAAAAGGTCCAATGATTCCTCCAGCCCAAAAACCACACCACACAATGACACGTTGAGGATGCATTTGCTTCTCGTGAATCACTCGAGGATTTTCCTCACCCCAAATGCGACAATTCTGCCTATTGACGAAGCCATCAAGATGAAAATGGGCCTCGTCACTGAAGATGATTTTATCGGCAAAATCAGCATTTTCATGTTGTCTCTCCAATACCCAATTAACGAACTCCCTTCGCTGTTCATGGTCAGCTGGCTTCAGTTCCTGAGTCAATTGAACTTTGTATGCATGAAGATGCAAATCTTTCGTCAAAAATCGCTGCAAAGTGGATTTGGAGACACCAATTTGCTGAGCTCGGTGTCGAATTGAGGTGGATGGAGTTTGAGCGACATCATCACGTACAGCTGCGACATTTTCGGTCGATCGACCTGGTCGATGGCGCGTTGTTGTCTTTACATCACTAACAGACCCAGTTTCGGCAAATTTATCCATTAATCTCTTTACAGTTGACTCTTTTGGAGCATTATTGTGACCCCAAATTGATCGCAATTTGCGAACTGTAGCCGCAAAACTTTCACCATTTTGGTCAAACAATTTCACAATGAGAATGCGTTGTTCATTCGTGTAGCGCTCCATTTTTACTAACCTCGTACCTTCTACTAGCAAACAATAACAATTGTTCAAATGTCAAACAATGACACTTCGAATGTTGCCAGATTTAAAAATTGCGTTCTTCTTGGGACACCCTTTATTTAGTGTAGCCACCATTGGCTGCAAGAACAGCTTCCAATTTTCTTGGCATACTGTCCACCAAGTTTTTACATCAGCTTGCCCACAACTCTTCACTACTTGTTGGGGTTCCAAACGGTCTCTTTTTAGTTCGTCCAGAGGTGTTCAATCGGATTGAGATCAGGTGACGGAAGTGGCCATGGCAGTACTTTGAATCCACTGTCGATAAGCCATTTTTGTGTTATTTTGGCGGTGTGATTTGGATCATTGTCATGTTGAAATACAATGTCCTGGGTTTGTTTGTTAAATTTTTCGCATATAGCAGGGAGGTTTCTTGACAATATGTCAACATAATAGCTGGCATTCATCTTTCCAACTATACGTTGCATTGTTCCAACACCCCCTACCATCATGCAGCTCCATATCATAACACTACCGCCTCCAAACTTTAATGTCGGCTTCACATAACGAGCCTCCAAAGCACTACAAGGTTTGCGCCATGTCCACAACCGGCCATCTGATCCCAACCAATTAATTTTGGACTCGTACGAAAGTATGACCTTCTCCCAATCCACCGCAGTCCAGTGGCCATGAGCACGGGCGAACTCTAACCGTAGCTTTTTATGTCTTTGGGTTAGCAACGGTTTTTTGATTTTAACGTGAACTTTGAGGCCAGCCGCATGCAAAGTATTCCTGAAGGTTTCCACTGAGAAGTTGATTCCGTCATACGCTACGAGATTCCTATGAATTTGTACGGCAATTTCCACTTTTTGCGTGCGGATATCTCTAACAATCCGCCGTTCGTGATTTTTGCGAATTTTGATTACCACACTCTTGCTCACTTCCAGGGCTGCTGTTTATTGCACGACAGCTTTTATCTTCCTGTAAAAGCTGGTGAATCTGGCGAACGACCTCTTTACTTATTGGCTGAACCATTTTTTGTTTTTTAACACTAGTAGAAAATAAATTAATAATTTTGAAAATATTTTTTATGAACTTACGTGATGAAAAATATTCACTTTCAATGCAAAAAATTTCAATTATCTGATTGTCAAAATTCATAAATTTAGACAAACAATAATTAAAAATAAACTACATTTTTTATATACATATATAATCAAAAATTAACTAATTGAATTTGCCAACAAAATTGAATTTAAATAAAATAGTTATAGTTGGAATGTTTGAACTATGAACTATGAATTATTGTGAATTGTAAATAACATAGAAATTATCTCAATTCATATTCTGGGTTTGAAACATAAAGATAAATTGAAGTTTCTTTATACCTAAAATAATTGCTTACTTCACTTACTTTGTAACCCTCATCAGAGCACAATAAAGCACTTCCCAAAATACACTATACTTATTCTTTTATTTTTATATTTTATATATATTTTTCCCCCATTTTTCCCAACTCAACCATCAACTCCTTTATAATTGTTTCGAGCTGCGAGAAATTATAATACAAGAAAAAAGGGCCTAACTCTTCTTCATATTTAGGTGCTCAGCTATACAGTCCACTCCAAAGTCAACCTTAAGCCCTAAATACTTCAACTCAAGTTCTGCCCTTTTTCACTGATTTTTACAATAATTTATTTAATGTTATCGTTATAACTTTTTTCACACAAATAATTGACCATATGCATTTTTTACTTATTTTGTTACAAAATAATAACGGTACCACTGAACCCGTTGAACTTAGACTTATTGCTTATTGCTAACAAAACAACAAAACGTAAGCAGCAAAAATGATTACTCTGATGAGTGGTTTTGTTTTTACAGTGACTAAAACTCTCTTTATTGAAACATGTGGTCAATTGTTTGTGTCACTGTATACACTCAGAAAAAAAACACATGAACTAAAAATTAATCCAAAATTTCCTTTAAAATAGTTTAAAAATTTTCCTCAATTTAAGTAAAATTTTATTAAAACTGAAAAATTTTCTTAAAATGAATAAAAATTCCTATGTTTGGGCAAAAATGAACTAGTTTATATACTCAGAAATAGTTCATACTTTTCTTAAGTAATATTTCTTGATATTAGGAAAAAACAAGTTTATTAAAAAAAATTGATCAATTTTTAAAAAACCATATCAGTTTTAAGAAATTTGCATACTTAAATGTAATAAAACTAAGTGTAGTTAAAAAAAATTAGAACATAATTTACTCCCATTTCGTTTAAAAAATGTGTAACTTAAAATTAGAAAGTACGTGAACTTAATGTGTGATAATTTTTTCTCGTGAGTAGTAAAATTAGCTTAATTTTAGAAAGCCATTTCTAAATTCAGTTTTTAAGTCTACGAATTTCTAATCTTTAAGAATTGTTCTCTAAAAATTAGTTCAGGCAATTAAAAAAACAAAAAGAAATTCATTTTTTGTCTACGTTATAACCAAAATTTATTTAATTTTAGAAACAGATGTACTATTTCTAGGATAAATTTTCATGCAACTCAGTTCAGATAAATTTTAAAAATTTTAATCTTAACAGTCTTTAATATTAGGCTTAAAATAGCTTAAAGTATATTTTAAAATTTTGTTAGCAAAAGGTAAACAATTTCGAATTTGTGCTTTTATGTTTTAATTTTGTTTGCTAACTACAATAAAAAATATCGCAGGCACATTTTATACATTACGGCTTAATCGCTTTGCTATAATTGACGTTTTGCCTATTTAATTTTATATTTATCGAACTATTTTTATTTTGACTTAATAATAAAAAAAAGTTAAATTTTGTATATGTCAATTAAAGTTTAAGCAAAAATGTCAATAAAATAACAAATGTCAATAAAAAAAATGTTACTGTGGTATTTGTATATTTGTATACTTGCAACAATTTCCTTAAATTAGCTAATTTAAGAAGACAAAAGACCACCAGTGTTCCTTAGCCATAGATACCGTGTGTCACTTAGTGCGTCCATTTTTGTAGTTCTCTCGATGAGAATCATTAATTTAATACGTTTCTAAATATTCTGCAGTACATTTTTTTAATTTATTTACCGTTTTGCTAATGAAATTCAATTTATATTTTAAATACATGAGTTTAGTATAATTAAATTTAATTTAAAGACAAAAATGTATAGAGATGTTAAGAGTAGTGTCCACACAAAGCGGAAGTCCTTCGAAAGTGGGAAAATACTTACACAATGGGTGTAAAATACTTTAAAATATATGATAAAAAGTATTACCTTTACCATAGAAACAGTTTTATATTTATTAGAAAATTTTTATCAAATTGTAAGATAACTTCCACTGTTTTCTAATAAAAATTTTGTTCTCAATAGTAAAATTTTTACTTAAAATTTGTTTTTTAATTTCAAGAAATATTTTATTAAATATTGCTAAAACAATGTCTTTGGCGCTGTTTTCATTTCAATTTTCCTTCCAAAAAAATCAATTTTTCAAAATTTCAGCAATTTTTTTTAGTGTAATAACTATCAATCTTAAATATTTGTAGCTAATCAACATTAAATCGATTTAAGTAAAAAATAGTTTTAGTTAATATTTATATTATTTGCGGTATAATAGAAAGTATGTTAGCAAAACATTTGAGGAAGTTACTCAACTTGACTTTCTTAAAACACATTCAGTTTCTTTATAAATGCAAATATGGATTTGTATATTTATCCGCATTTTCATACTAGTTACATGTCTCATGTACTTATACTAAATATTTTAACCTCCATAGCATTTAAACTAATTGTATATATTCGAAGTTTTATATATGAGATATTTTAAAATTTTAAATGGATTATTGGCAACGTTACAATTGAGACATTATTAAGTTATGATTCTTAAGTACACATTCCAATTTTGAGAAAAAAAAAAACATGCGGCTGCGAGTTTTAACAAAAATTACATTTTAAATGTAAATTGCAATTCCTAATTAATGTTATTAAAAATGTTGTTACAATAATTACACAACCGGAAAAATGTGAACAGCAAAGCGTTGGCAGGGTGTTTTAAACGGTGATGCCAACATTGGCACAACTAAATATTTTAAAAACAATAGGACTAAGCCGTTTCTTTTTAAAACGCTAGCAAAGCATTGACAAAACATATTATAAAGTACTAAATTAAAAGTTATAAACAAGTTAATTGTATTTACAAACTCCATTATTGATACCTGTTTAAACATTTTTTGGTTTGAATTTACAAAACAGCATGTGAAAAGTATTATTTAATGCAAGCAGAATTTTAATAATTTTTTTGTTGTGTATCAAATCCAATTACACAATGCAACACAAAAAGTGCCTCGGACATGGGATTTATACACTCAGAAAAAAAGTTAGTAGAAAAATTTGTAAACGGTTTTCTATGCCACTACTATTTTAGCACTGATTTTTAGTAAAAAAAATTATTATTTAGTAAATTTTTTGTTCTATTTACATTTTACAAATTACAGAATTTTTACAGAATATTTACAAATTTTTATTGCTAACTTTAGAAATCAGTTTACAAATTTTTGAAAACCGATTTGCTAAAATTAGCAAAAAAAAAATAAATAATTTTAAATAGTGGATATTGAAGGAAATGATATTTCTTATAATTAAAACTTGTACATACAAACTTAAATTACCTTAAAATGTCACATAGGTTGAAAAAAGGGATCGAAAAAGATCCAATAATGAATTTTTTAGTTCTAAAAATCAGCCCTTAAAACAATTAAAATTTGACCTTAAAATCTAAAAAATTTACTAAAAATATTCTTCAAAACAAAAATTAGCAAATTTGAACAAAATAATAAATTCGTTTATATTTTTACTATTTTTTAAGCCTTTGAGTTTTCTTTTTTTTTAATTTTGTCTAAAATATTTTTTGAAAAAAGTAAATAAAATAACAAAAATGTTGCTCGATAATAAAATATTCCATTTGAATTCGTAAGGAAATTTCAAAAGAAATTAGCAGATTTAAAGTGTAACAAGTGTATCTAAAAAAATTGAGTTAATTTGGGCATTTTAATAATTTTTTTAAAAATTAAAATTTTGCTATATTTTACTAATTTAGTAGCTGCTACTTATTTCATTGTACTACATGTTAGCAGACATGTGTTGCTAAGATTAGCAAGAAATACCGCTGGGCTCAAATTAGCGAAATTTCCCGTAATAACAACAAAATTTTCAGTTGCCATTACAGACTTTTTTTGGTGAGTGTATGCACCTTAAATTAATAATGAGGGTTTTTTTTTTAAATTTACGGATTGTTATGGTTACAAATATATTATTCAAAGTAATGTCCATCGCTGGTTTCAACTTTTTCCCATCTTTCAGGCAATTTTCGGATACCAGCTCAGAAGAACGACCCATCTTTTCAGGCAATTCAATCATCGACTCATTTTTTTGCATTTTTTCATATGAAGTGAACTTTTGCTAGGGCAGGCGATGTATCATCCATCGGAACAAGTAGTAGACGGAAGTGGCGAAGGACTTCCATTTCAGCGTTTCCAAGCAGATCTTCACCGGTCTTGCAACATGTGACCGAGCATTGCTGTACTCCAAAATCACTTTGTCATGCCTTTCTTGGTAATTCGACCGTTTTTGCTTCAGTGCGCGACTTAAAGGAATGAGTTGTGTCCGATAGCGTTCCTTCGTGATCGTTACATTCTTTGAGCATCTCGTATTAGATCACACCGTGCTGGTCCCATACAGAGCATAAGCTGCATGCCATGAATATTGGGCTGTCCGGGCTGGTGTTGTCGCAATTAACAAAAAACACAAAGTAAAGGGTGTTCATTACCCTTTTGCTTACGAACATCCAAAAAATAATGAGTATCCATTACTTTTTGGACATCGCGAACACAAGTAATTAAGCGAGTAAATAGCCTGGTAAGTAGTTGATACCATGTTTTTGCTGGGTAAAAGCACTAATGTGAAAAATAAATAAGTTTTGAAAAAAATTTGTAGAAAACAGTAATAATAGTAATAATAGTAATTAAAATTATTTCATAATATTTTAAATTTAGAAGAAGTCCAATTTGAACTATAATTAATAAGACAAACGAACAAATTTCCATTATTATTCAGTCAACATCTGGCCCCATGTCCGACACTTCGACCCATATGGATCTTTTGTACCAAGGATCATAAAACCAAGGAACTAGAAGATGGAGAAGAGTTCCTAATATCTTCTGGACCTAAAAATTCCTTATTGAAAACTTTCCTCCTGTTCCTATGCAATAAAACACACTCACACAAAATGTGGATGGTTGTTTCTTCTCCCTCTAAACATAGCCGACACAGAGGCGATTCCAACATTCATCTTCCACAAATGCTAGATCAAACCAAAGTGTCCGTTGAGAAACCCTATTAGTAACCTAATGACATTCCCAGCAAGGTCCAAAATTGTCCCATTGGAAAAGGGGTTGAACAATAGTTTCGCCTGTCTCATTACCAAAGAATTGTTTCAAAGGTCCCTTGCCATTGGTAGTTCGTCCTCCTTAACCAGGGCTATTATGGTGGACCAATTCAGGTGTGGAAGAACCCATTCTAGCTCACAACCTGTATTTGGACCACCCTGTACATAAAACAACTTCTGTAATATTTATTTTTACTAATACAATTTTGCATTTTAGTTAAGGAATTTATGTATCTTCCATTGACTTATAAATGCAATAAAATTAAATCAAATCAATAAAATTTTATAAAAATATGTTGTTGCAATTATTTCGTATTTATAATATTACATTTTACAGTTTCTATTGGGCTTAAAAATTTAAGTAATAAATTTTGTTTAAAAGTTCACGTATGCTGATATATATTTATGGTACGCATTTTATGTCAAAACAATAACATCCCTCAAGAGTTGGTTCATATTTCAATATTAATATTTGCAGCCCCACTTTTGTTTCTTCTTAATAAATTTATAAAATTGAAAATATAAACTAAATATAAAATATATGTATGTATGCATGAGTTATGAACATTCAAAATATGATTGTGCTACAATAACAATAAAATGAAATAAAACTTGAACCATCAATCGCATATAAAAATGTCAATATTATTGTTTTAAATTTTGCAAAAATGTTTGCGTATAATGTTGTTGTACAAGTTGTATGTATCTTTTGGTCGCCCCAACATGCATGCATATAAAACACATAAAACCGAAAAAGAACGCATGATGACAGTACGGATAGATGAGCTGTTTTAGAATAAAATTCTTCACAATCGATAATATATTGTTTTGCAACTGTTACAGTTATACTCTATTAGTGTTTTCATTTTGGCAAATCGAGTATTCGATTAACTGCAAAAATGTATATGAACATAATATGTAACATATATTTGAGGCAAAATAATAATATTGAGGTGAATTGATAATTTAATATTTTTATTTTTGTTCATTACAGCATTATTTAAGCTACAACTTCAATTGGCTTAAGCCATTTAAGCTTTGTTTCAAAAGTCAACAAAAGTTAACTTCAGATTGTTTCAAATTACACGGCATCCATATTTGATTTGAGGAATTAGTTGAGTTTCGCATAATTGCATTATTTATTTATTTAAATTTCTTGAATTTTGATTTTTTTGTTTTATTTTTTTATATAATTTGTTTGTCGTGTTGTTAATTTGCTCAAGTTGGGTACGATTAGTTTTGATTTCGAACTATAGTATACCAATACGTATACGTAATATTTTTACTTATAATACAAATCACTCATACGACCCCTGGGTAAATTACAATTAGTGGTTTTATTTTTTATTTGTTAAAAAAAATGTTTTTTTTTTGGATTGCAAACAAAAAATCATACTTGGGGATTTTTTATTACCATTGAATTTTCATTACCATTAGTTGACACTAATGCAAATGACAAAAAATCATTACCATTTAATGAAATTTTTTCCATTAAAAATTTCATTACTAATGGTAATGAAATAGCAAAAATGCATAAAAAAACTAATTATAATTGATTGAAAAATCATTTGTTACAAAACAGTTTATACGATTTGGAAATTATCAAAGTAGCTTTTTATACAGAAAATAATAAAACAAAATATAAAATATACAAATGTTAACCCGCATAAATATATTAACATAAATATTTACACATAAAATTACGGTTCATAATGCTAATGGTTTCTTTTAATTGAAACATTGTCATTGATCAATGAAATCATATTCGTAAATCATAACCATTAATGAAATTTATTTCATTACCATATTTATCAATGTAATGGTAATGAAATCATCAATTAATTAGTCCAATCAATGCATTAGTCTCATGTATGCCAAATATAATATTAATAAATACTAAATAAGTGAGCGCCCCGGTAGGCTAGTTGGTAGCGTGCTAGCTTATCAGTGCGGGGGTCGTGGGTTCGATTCCCACCTGAGGCTCTGGTCTGTTTTCGCTACAACGAGCCGATGGCCTTTGTTGCTAGTGCTCGGTTAGGGTATTAGGATATAATTTTTAATTATATGATTTATATAAAATAAATATATAAATAACTAAATATGTAAGTAAAAAAAAAAACAATAAATAAAGAGTGAAATAAATAGTGCATACTTTTAGGCCTATAAAAATTTTTGCTTCCAAAAAAATGGATACCGTTAACTTGTGTTTACTTGTCATTATTGTCAAAAACCTCGTGCTAAATCTTAGCTTCATTGCAATATTAGTTTTTCAAAAAATTAAGAATTATAAGAAGCTGGTGACTGTCAAAAGAAAAGAAGGATGTGGTAGAAAAAGTCGATTTTCAGAAAGCTGGGAAAGTAGTAAGCATTTTCTCCAAGACACCAAATATTTTTGGAAGAAATGTGGCAAAAATGGCAAATTGTTCCAAGACTTCCGTAAGAAAAAGCCGTTTATTCATAACCACAGATGTGTACATAAAAGAGTGCCTTCAGAAATGGCTTCTTCCATTTTTAAGAACACATAATGTGTCCTCATTCTTCTGGCCCTATCTCTTAACTTGCCACTATAGTAAAACGACTAAAGTGTAACAATTATATCTAAATATAATTAAGTTAATTTACGCATTTTCATAATATTTTTTTTATAAATTAAAACTTTGCTATATTCTACAATTCATTGAGTTTACAGCAATTTACTTAAATTTAGTGGCGCTTACTAATATTTATACTAATTTGATTGTACTAATATTAAAAATATTTAGTAAATTTTTTTGCTGATTTTGGCACACAGATCTTAAATTTCACTTTACAAAAGATTTACTAAAATTTAGTAGCTTGTACTAATTTTTTCTACAAATTTCATTGTACTTCACGTCAGCAGACATGTGTTGCTAAGATTAACAAAAAATGCCGCTGGGCTCAAATTAGCAAAATTTCCCGTTATAACAGAAAAATTTTCAGTTGCCATTACAAATTTTTTTTCGTGAGTGTACAAATGGAAACTAATCCTCCTATTGGCTTAGATCTTCGACAGTTTGAGCAATATTGGGCTTTTGTTAAAAAAAACATCTCAAGGCGACTAAAGGATCAGCTCGAAATGAAAAACATTTCGGAGAAAAGAGTTCGGTGCGCAAATTCTACAAAAAAAATTGTCTAAAGATACCATTTTATCTATTATGGAAGACGTTCCGGAAAATGTTAAAAATTTTATTAAAAACAAAGAGAGATATTTAAGCACTGTAAAATATAAGTTAAATATTTGTAACAAAGCCCCTCGCCCTTTGATTTTTCAAAAATCATGGCTTATCTGTTATCTACACTGGAGAAGGAGCCTGCATATCAAATATCAACTTCCCATGTCAACGGTTTGGGAAGGCTGTCGAGGGGCAATTTTCCGCCCCTCCCCATTTGATTTTCCAAAAATCACGTCTTAGCTATTATCTACACTGGAGAAGGAGTTTGCATACCAAATTTCAACTTCCTAGGTCCAACGGTTTGGTCAGGCCATAAAGGGGGGGACTTTTCGCCCTTTAAACCTCCATTTTTACAACGTTACTGGCCAAAATTCTAAAACATACCATATCCCAGGAAGGCATGTCTCAAATTTCAGCTTTGTAGCTAAAGGGGCTTGGACAGACTGTGAAAGGGGTTTTTTCCCTTTTTGCCCCTCACGGAAGGAGTTTCCAAGAACCCCGTCTTAGCGGATGTCTACGTTGGAGAGGGAACCTGCATACCGAATTTCAGCTTCCTACCTCTTGCGGTTTGGGCTGGGCGATGTTGAATGAGTGAGTCAGTCAGTCAGTAACGTTATTCCTTTATATATAGAGATGATCTTAAATCCTATTAATACCATTCATTTAAAGTTGAAAACTTTTTAAAAATTATAGTAAAAACTAAAATATTTATATATTATTGCAAAAATCTTCCGCCAGTTTTAACATATTAATCCTATAAACCTGTATAGATATTAGGAAAGTTCAACTAATTTTATTTTTAAAATTGTTTAAAAATTAAAATCAATCAAAAATTTATTTTGAGGGAGTACTGAAATTTCTGAAAAATGTAATATGATCTCCTCAACCTGACCTATATCCTATACTAATTGATTTCAAAAGTAGTATATTGAATAATAAATAAATAAATAAACAAATAAATAAATAAACAAATAAATAAATAAATAAATAAATAAATAAATAAATACATAAATAAATAAATAAATAAATAAATAAATAAATAAATAAATAAATAAATAAATAAATAAATAAATAAATAAATAAATAAATAAATAAATAAACAAATAAATAAATAAATAAATAAATAAATAAATAAATAAATAAATACATAAATAAATAAATAAATAAATAAATAAATAAATAAATAAATAAATAGATAAATAAATAAATAAATCAATAGATAAATAAATAAATAAATAAATAAACAAATAAATAAATAAATAAATAAATAAATAAATAAATAAATAAATAAATAAATAAATAAATAAATAAATAAATAAATAAATAAATAAATAAATAAATAAATACATAAATAAATAAATAAATAAATAAATAAATAAATAAATAAATAAATAAATAAATAAATAAATAAATAAATAAATAAATATTTATGATAATACAGTATTTAAGTAGTTGGCAGCGCTATTTTTGATTTGGCTTAGCTGCGGCAATAACCAACTGAAATTTAACATAAATTTAGTAGTTTTAACAGTTTTTTTGCTGTTTTTATTTTACTAATAATTAGCAAGTAGGTTCTGCTAATTTCAACAGATTTTACTGCAGTGCAAAAAACTGATTAATGTCCAAATTCCTAATAATTTTAGTTATTCGACTTCTTCTTAATTTGAGTTCTGTTTTAGCATGTATACTAAAATTTACAAAAAAACAAAAAGATTTTTTAAAGTTCTTTTCATTATTTTTCGTTATTTCTTAAAAAATCCATTGATTGAATGTTATTTTTTTAAGAATCTGGAAAACGTATTTTATGGGTCACACTTATAAACAAGCATTTAAATGACCTTGAAATGTTAAGTACAGTTGTAGGAAATATATGTAGCAATAATACATTTTTAATAAGTCGATTACCATGTGGTTGATAGTGGGTATTGCATACAAAAATAAATCTTATGGTTTATATAGAAATAACATATTTAAAAAAGTGCTGAAATTGGTTTATTTCTCTCTAAAAATGTTTTCACAAAAGTAGCTGTCATCAGTAAACAGTTTTTCATCAAAATCTAATTTACTCGAAATATTTATTTACTCGATATATTTATTTACTGTCCTAATTACTAATTACTAATTATTACCTGGAATTTATTTACTGTCTTCAAAGTGATTCAGGTTGAGTAATTCAAAAAAATTTCGTTACGATTATTGGTTGTTAATAATGAATAGTTAATCAAATATTCGCTCTTCATAAATATACAGCTACTAATTTTTCCTATATGTATTTTTTAACACAAAATTTGTATTCGAGAGCTTAGACTTGAATATAGAAAAAAACACATTCAATTCAAAAAGCCATTCAATCGTAATGGATAAACGAATTTATATTTTGAAACATATACTAAATTCAAACATTCATAAATCTTCATTTGTTTTAGTTATGTCGTGTATACAGTTTAGAATAAGTCTATTAATCCTTTTATACTGCATACATACAAATATTTTTTTTAAGTTTTTCATAAAAATATAGACCATATGTTACCAAAATATAGATGATATAAAAACAGTTTTTTTATTGTATTATAACCTACAAATATATTATACAGGGTGGTCCACAATTACGGAGGGGGTTTGAATTCCTTATAACTGTTTTATAATTTTTTTTTATTTCTTTTCGGGTACAGGAGAGTATTTAGGACGATGGAGAAACATTAACCAGGCGACGTTCCACACAACTTGGCCTCTCACGAGGGTCGCTGCAGAAAATTTTCTATGCAATAATAATGTTTCCATACAAAATTCAGCTCATGTTCTGATTGTATTTCCTTGCCGGAAAAAAATCATGATTTTTTTATTAATGGGTTCGTTAATAGACAAAAGTGAAAATCCAAGAGTAGTTCAACAGCGACAATTACACCCACTTAAGTTTACTGTTTGGTGCGGAGTTTCATCGGAAAGGATAAGTGGCTCATATTTTTGGAAAATGAACACGGCGTCGCCGTTTACATCACTGGTATTTGATATCGGACAATGTTCGAACATTTTTTCCAATAGGATAGAGCCACAGCGCACACTGCGAGGGACTCCATGGCTCCTTTACGCGACATCTTTGGTGAACGAATTATTTCAGGTACAAGCGTTTTTAATTGGCCTATGCGTTTACCGGATTTAACCGCTACAGTCTGTTTTCTTTGGGGTCTTTTTAAAGAACCATCCACAGGCAAAGAAAAAAAATGGTTGCAATATGATCACTGCTATTATATTGTGCTTGCTGCAATCGGGTGTGGTTGTCACAACCAAGTTATTGGTTTTCTAACCATCAACATGATCGCTGGTATCATTATTTAGTAAATATTTTGCTGTTTTATGATTGGCACCTTCTTTTTTATATCATGATTGGCTGTAACTATATTCTGACTATGAAAAAATATGATAATTATGCAACGATAAAATGCAAATGCAATTCATTGTCAAAAAGATTATATTGAAAGATTTTACATTTTTTAGAACTTTTTTATATATATGTTTATTAATTCATTTCTTATAAAAAGTTCTCACAATATTAATAAAAAATGTTAAAAGAAAAAGTCTGTAGAGCCCATAATTTTTTTTGTACGAAAAAGTTTCTTACACAAAATAATAGATATTTATAAATTTATCTGATAAAAACATTTTTAGATACAATGGACTTTTCGTTAAACTAAAATTCTCAGATTCTCCAAACTGTTTCTTAGATAAAAGTTCATATATTCCAAAAAAAAAACTTAGATTATAAGGCCTTTCTTTTAAATAAAAATTCATAGATTCTGAAGACTTTTCATCATGAAAAATAGTTAGATTCTAAGGACTATTTCTAGTAGAAATATTTTTAGATTCTTAAAGAAAAATTTCTAAAAAAAATCTTAAAAATGTCTAGGATTTTTTTATTAAAAAAAGTCATTAGAATTTAAAAAAAAAAAGTTTTAAGTAATTTTTCTTAAAAAAAGTCCACATAATCAAAGTTTTCTTGAAGGAAAAGTTCTTAGAATCTATGATTTTTTCTTAAGATTTTTTTTTCAAAAAGTCCTTAATATCAATTTTTTTATAAAAAAACATTCCTAAAGAGCTTTTTCATAGTTTCTAAGATCTTTTTCATTAAGAAATTTTCTTAGATTATGGATTTTATAATCATAATCCAGGAATCATGAAATAGTTATGAGAGAGAATAATATAACATTTTAAGCATCCCAGCAAAAAAAATGGTAGTCATTCTGTGACTATAACTTCTTTCATTGCTTCCTAAACTTCAGTTGACATTCTTTTATGTTTTTTTGGTGTTATTCTAAGGCACTTCCAAAAGAATTCATGTGTTCATATTTCAAATGCAGTGATACTGATAAACCCGATCCATATCTTTAAAAATCACTCTTCATTACTTCTAAAGCATAAGTTATAGTACATATATCGTATATTTTTTGAATCTAAAGCATTTATTCAAATTAAAAAAATAGTTCTGATGAACTTTTTTAATTTTTTTATTAAATCATGAATCTAAAGCATCTAAAGCAAATTGAAATTTTTAAATTTTTTTTATTTAATCATTTTTTATATTTTAGTTTAAAATTTCATAAGGGTTAGAATTTATGCAGTTTTGCAATTTTATAAAAGTTTTGAAGTATCAAGAAAAACAGATTTTTTTAACCTTAAATTGAAACTAGCTGGCCTGTAATTTGGATTTTTTCAGCCTTAAATATTTATGACGACGCAATCTGTACATTTTTGCATTATGTTTATTATTTAACAATACACCATTTCCAGTTTTAATTCAGAATTTATCAAAATAATTTCAAAATTGTGTAAAAATTATTTCAAATTGCCCAAAAATGTTTTAAAATTGTGCAAAAATTATTTAAAATTGTTCAAAAATATTTTAAAATTTTCTAAAAATATTTCCAAATTGTACAACCAGTTTTTAAATTATCCAAAAATATTTTAAAATTTGTCTAAAAATTCATTAAAATTTTTGAAAAATGTTTCAAAAATGCTTTTTCACTAATGCAGAATTATTTATTTGTTTTAATAAAGAGTATTTGTATATCAATGCATAAATTTCGCTTCTTTAAACTTATTTTTTCTGCATTCTTATGAATTAAATTTTCATCAAAGCTTAAATACTACAAAGTATATGAAAACTTTCCACTCATGCATCAGAATACCTAATCATTGCTTCCTTAGAGTAAAGTATGAGTAATGCTAGTAGCTCTAATTGAATACTTCCATCCAATGACACGCTAATGTTAAATTCATCGATGAAACCATCAGAAAAGAAGTGATGCCTTTGCCATAGTAGTGATGCTTTTATTGCTTCTTTGGCAGCTTCATTTTTGCTGGGATACTATGCCCAGCAAAAATGAAGCTGCCAAAGAAGCAATAAAAGCATCACTACTATGGCAAAGGCATCACTTCTTTTCTAATGGTTTCATCGATGAATTTAACATTAGCGTGTCATAGGATGGAAGTATTCAAATGAAGCTACTAGCATTATTTATACTTTACTCTAAGGAAGCAATAATAATACAATGATTAGATATTCTGATGCATGAGTGGAAAATGTTCATATACTTTGTGGTATTTAAGCTTTGATGAAAATTTAATTCATAAGAATGCAGAAAAATAAGTTTAAAGAAGCGAAATTTATGCATTGATTTACAAACACTTTTTATTAAAACAAATAAATAATTCTGCATTAGTGAAAAAGCATTTTTGTAACATTTTTCAAAAATTTTAATGCATTTTGAGACAAGTTTTAAAATATTTTTGATAATTTAAAAACTGGCTGTACAATTTTGAAACACTTTTAGACAAATATTAAATATTAAATATTTTTGAACAATTTTAAATAATTTTTGCACAATTTTAAAACCTTTTTGGCAATTTGAAATAATTTTAACACAATTTTAAAATTATTTTGATAAATTCTGAAATGGTGTTATGCAAAAATGCACAGATTGCGTCTTCATAAATATTAAAGGCTGTACAAATGTAAATGACAGGCCAGATAGTTTCAATTAAAGGTTAACAAATTTTGTTTTTCTTGATATTTCAAAACTTTATGAAAATTGCAAAACTGCATAAATTCTAACCCTAATGAAATTTTAAACTAAAATATAAAAAATGGTTTAATAAAAAAATTAAAGAATTTCATCAGAACAGTTTTTTCAATTTGAATAAATGCTTTAGATTCAAAAAATATACGAAATACTATAACTTATGCTTTAGAAGTAATGAAGAGTGATATTTTAAGATATGCATCGGGTTTATATCCAGATCACTGCATTTGAAATATGAACACATGAATTCTTTTGGAAGTGCCTTAGAATAACACCAAAAAATCATAAAAGAATGTCAACTGAAGTTTAGGAAGCAATGAAAGAAGTTATAGTCACAGAATGACTACCATTTTTTTTGCTGGGTGATTACGTGCGATCGTATTATGATAACTTTTTTTTAGGACCATATGGTAATTTTTGAATCTTAATATAACTGAAGGGACCTTATTATGGTAAAAATATGGTTATTTTATTATCATAATATGATAACCATATTATAGTACGACTATGGTTGGCACAACAATAAACCCAAAAATATATGATGCTCTTCGAATACGATTGCCAAACCATGTTTTTTCTTTGCGTGCAGCAATTAAAAAACAATATAGAAAAAGTTTATGGAAAATGTTTTGGAAAGAGCATGAATATGCAGAGCAGAAAATGACCACCACTTGCGAGATATAATTTTTCATAACTAAATTAAAAACATTGTCCATTAATATACTGTATTTAAAAAAATAATAATAATTTTGTCTTAAATAAATAGTTATAATGCTGGGCCACCCTGTACTTAGATTTGTATACTTATGCAGCGTTTAAACTAAAAAGTTAAATGTAATAAAAAGATTGCACCAAAATTAAGTAGTTAATACACTGGATAAACTTTTCAGTATAAACGCAAAATTACGTCCATGTTCTGGAGTTCCCAACTTTTTCAAAAGGAATAAAATTATAAAACATGTGAAACTTATATTTGATTTTTCTTAAGCCACATAATTTATTTCCAATGTTTTAGGCTAAACATTTTTTTATATTTTTTAATACAGATTTACTATTATTATCAATAATAATAGTTATTACGGAAAATTTTTATATTTATAATATTAATGAAATTTTTAATTTACCTAGCAAAACTTGCTATTACCAGGTAATGGGAAATCAAATAAAAAAAAAACAAAAAACATGAGTCAAAAAGTGAGCGCAGTATGACAGTTCGTTTGACAGTTAACCCTTTTATATGTTTTATCGGGCTTAAAACAACACTCGGTAAGTAATTATTTATTCACTTTCAAACTTTTAAGTGTTTAAGTGTTACTCAATATTCGGAACGTATCCTTTTAGGTTCCAAAGCAAAGCAAAGTTAATACCTGACCTAAGCCTTTTCCAAGATTTTGCTGGGTAATTTATATTTAATCGATATAAATCAATCAGAATCTGTTAAATCGTAAACCAAAAATTTGACGTTTTGTTTAAGCTGATTTTTTGTTACAAAAAAGTATATTAGTCTTACTTCCACCAAAGTAAAAGGAAAAAATTGGTCGTATCTCACTACCAGAGCACCAACAAATTCGTATTCAAATCACATCCATTGGAATGTAAAAGACGGGGCATACATGTCACAAGTGCAAATTATTCATTAAACTATTTACAATGTACATAACGTGTGTGTGTCACGTATTTAACATTCCCACATTCAGAATATTATGTAGTTGACAGCTTATAGTTAAGATAAATAAAAAAACGTTTCAGTTAAGTTAAAAATAAAGAAAAGTAATTTTATTTTTCAAAAAAGTATTTATTTCAACCTTATAGATTTTAAAATGATATTTTAGTTTCATGTATTTTTTTGCAGATTAAAAACCGAAAACAAAATACAAAAATCTGAAGCAATTTAAAATAAGAAATTATCATTTATTTTTACCGAATCAGTAAGTAAAATTCAAACATTTAATTTTAAATGAATAGTTATTTGTTTTTCTGATTTATCAGTTGTTTAAGCAACATTTTATTTAAATGAAAAGTAAGTAGACTGTTTTTTAAGTGAAATTGCATTTCTTTTAAATTTTATTTTTCGTTGTTTTAACTTAAAAACTATTTTAAATGCATAGATGTGATTTTAAACGAAATTTATAGTGATTTAATATTCACATACGAACAACTTTTCGTGTTACTTTCCTATGGTAAAACTTTGTAACAAAAATTCATTTAAAATAAAATATTTATTTACGAATTAAAAGATTATAATTGATTGTTTGTCTTCTAAATAAAACCTGCCTGGTTTGAGATTTGCTTGATACTGAAGTATGCTAAAGTTTTTTTTTAAGAAATCTTGTTTTGACTAAATCAGCCGGTCGCAAGTCCTACGAGATCTTAAGTGTATGTCCTATTTTTGGTCATGAGTCAGTGCCATCATTTCCGATTCCTCTTTTTCAGCCTAATCTAAATAAAAATAAAATCAACACATTCAATCAATTACCTTTTTTATTTAAAAAATTTTTCTTAAATTATCACTATTTATAATTTCTTGACTAAGGAGCTCATTTTTATTGGTTTACCAGTCCAGACTTAGGGAAAATATTTTATGGTTCAATATTTAGTAAGGGACTGATAAAATCTTAATTTTATGAATTTAAATTTTACATTAAATTCCCACTAATTAAAGTGTATTATTACACGACATATGTTTAGCTCAAGACAGACACATTCTGATTCAAAAATTATATTGACTACACTCTAAAAAATGTTTGTAAATGTACTACAATAGAATTGGTAAAGTTTTATGTAATATTACAAAAATTCGGTAAATATAAACAAAAAATGCCTTAAAATGTTTTGTACACAATTTCATATACAATAATACACACAAGAAGTATTTTTAGACATAATGTGCTTAAAAGTAAATACTTTGTGCCTAAAATTTGTATTCTTTTGTTAAATTAAAATTTTACGCACAAATTTTGTAAATATACTATCTTAGAATGGTAATAAATATTTTGACATTTGGAAATTAGAAAATATTAAAGAAATAAAAAAAGCTTAAAACGAAAATTAATTTTTGAAAAATTTATAAATATAACATTTGTGTGTTAGTTTAATATTGATACGATATAATTTTTTTGTCGCGGTACTGTTGGTATGAAAAACCTTATATACGCTGCATTTAAATAAGCTATATCGACATCAGAACTACTTATCTGTTTTTTATTATTATCTGTGTCAAATATGTAAAATGTAAATATCGTTATTCTTTTCATCATTTATGGACCATTCAGTAGACGGTATGGTATGGTGGTATTTTAGGCAAACAATTTTTTAACATCTTCTTCATAACAATTTATGAAAGGGAAAGTAAAAGTAAGAATTACAACAATACGATAAGAATAAATGCATGAATAAACTTTATATCCCTACTCACTTAAAAATGTTGCCAGAAAATAGTAAAAGTTTTAGTAAATATTATAAAAATTTAATATGTTACAAAAATATATAAATTTATGAAACTTTTGCCATATTATTGTACTCTTTATATTAATCAAGTTAAAAATTTACATACCAACATATTTTGAATAATATGGCAACATTGGCGCTAACTTATAAACATAACATTTCCTAAATGACCCATTATTCTACATCCTGTGTGATAAACATAGAATGGGGTTTATTTATATGTTTAATGAGTTTCTTTAGAAAAGTTTTAGTTTTATTTACGACTTGTTTGCCAAAACTGAAATACCAATAGTATATGAATCATTAGAAATGTTAATTTAAGAATTTGCTAAAAATGGAAACATTTACCTTATTTAAGTTTACAAAAAGTTTTTTTTTGTTAAATTTTTTAAAATGATTTTTTTACTATAACCCTCAAATCAAATGCATACACAGCCCAGCAAAAAAAATGGTAGTCATTCTGTGAATATAATTTCTTTCATTGCTTCCTAAACTTCTGTTGGCATTCTTTTATGATTTTTTTGGTGTTATTCTAAGGCACTTCCAAAAGAATTCATGTGTTCATATTTCAAAAGCAGTGATCTGGATATAAACCCGATGCATATCTTAAAATATCACTCTTCTTTACTTCTAAAGCATAAGTTATAGTATATCGCATATTTTTTTGAATCTTAAGCATTTATTCAAATTGAGAAAATAGTTTTGATGAACTTTTTTAATTTTTTTATTAAATCATTTTTTTATATTTTAGTTTAAAATTTCATGAGCGTTAGAATTTATGTAGTTTTGCAATTTTTATAAAAGTTTTGAAAAATAAAGAAAAACAGATTTTTTTGACCTTTTATTGAAACTAGCTGGCCTGTCATTTGCATTTTTTTCAGCCTTAAATATTTATGATGACGCAATCTGTGCATTTTTGCATTATGTTTATTATTTAACACTACACCATTTCCAGTTTTAATTCAGAACTTATCAAAATAATTTTAAAATTGTGTAAAAATTATTGCAAATTGCCCAAAAATGTTTTAAAATTGTGCAAAAATTATTTAAAATTGTTCAAGAATATTTTAAAATTGTCTAAAAATGTTTCAAAATTGTACAACCAGTTTTTAAATTATCCAAAAATATTTTAAAATTTGTCTCAAATTCATTAAAATATTTGAAAAATGTTTCAAAAATGCTTTTTCACTAATGCAGGATTATTTATTTGTTTTAATAAAGAGTATTTGTATATCAATGCATAAATTTCGCTTCTTTAAACTTATTTTTCTGCATTCTTATGAATTAAATTTTCATCAAAGCTTTTAAGCTACAAAGAATATGATCATTTTCCACTCATGCATCAGAATATCTAATCATTGTATTGCTTCCTTAGAGTAAAGTATGAGTAATGCTAGTAGCTACATTTGAATACTTCCATCCTATGACACGCCAATGTTAAATTCATCGATGAAACCATCAGAAAAGAAGTGATGCCTTTGCCATAGTAGTGATGCTTTTATTGCTTCTTTGGCAGCTTCATTTTTGCTGGGAGAGGAAATAAATTCATTGTGACAAACGAATTGCTTGCCAACCGAATGGTTTGGTTGCAGCAACCGAGTTATTTGGTTTTCGCAAACAAATGTATTCCTAGGTCAATTTAAAAATTATGTTCCAAACGAAAGTCTTATTGTATTAATCGAATTTCTAATGCCACAAAGATAAATATTGGTGGCCACAATCGAATCATGCGGTTGGCAAAAATTCGGTTATTACAATGAATATGTTTTCTCTGTGTATGTTTTTTTTAAATCAGAAGCAAAAACAAAATTATGAATTGCATATAAAGACGTCACCACTAACATATTACTGATTGTTATCGTCATATTAATTTTAAAACCATTGAATTATAATCAGTTGCAATGGTAGCAGTTCAATATATTAACAAGTAAAAAAAGGCTTTATGTGCCGAATCTTCGAATAGCCTCCACCAATATCCTAAAAAAATTTTCTCTACTGTTTTTGATACAAATAATGTGAAAAACTTTTTTGTGGTGAAAAAAATTTTAGTGGTGAAAAAATTTTTGGAGGTGAATACAAAATATTATTAATTTCTAAGCGGCTGGTGAAAATATATGAGAAAATATATTATGTACCAGTCGCTACTATGAAATTGTACTAAAATACAAGTTTGTATGGAAAATTTAGAGGTGCCTTCACATTTTCACTCATAAGTTTTTAACCCCTGGATCAATTTTGCTCATTTTCAATACCAAACTGCTCGGGGGGATGTCCAATAATTTGGATAAAAATAAGCACTACTGCTTGCGTCTTCGCGTCATGATCGCCATTTCAACAGACAGACAGACGGACGTCGCTAAATCGACTTAAAATTGCATAAGGTTCACGAATATATATACTTTATGGGGTCTTAGACCTATATTTCGACATGTTACAAACGGAATGACAAACTGATATATACCCTCACCATATATGGTAGAGGGTATTATGAGTAGTGGATCAATCATTTTACTGCTTTTAGTCGAGATAATTTTTAACCATTATATTAAAATCTATTCTCTATGCAATGATGAAAAATAAATTTGTAATCATTCCGCTTAATGGCTTCTATTTAATATTTTATACCAGGGGTGGTCACGTATTAAACACCAAGGGCCACATAAATCATAAAGGGCCGCATCGTACTTAGAAAAGTCAAAATATATATTGTCATCGAAGCTACATTCGGTTACTTCAACTGAATATTATTTTTCACAACAAAATTCGGTTAATACAACTCGAATTTAGTTACAACGCCAGAATTATAAGGAATCACATTTGAATATAGTTGAACTATTAGAATTTATTTGTTGCAGCATCCCCAAATATGCTTCACAATTCGGTTGGCACTAAATATTTTTGTGTCTAGGAGCAGAAAAAAAATTTTTTCCCTGTCATTAGATTTTTTTTTTAATTTTAATTAAACCTATTTTCTCACCAAATCCAGCGATTTTTAACATTGTAGTAAATGTTTTTCATAACATTTTACAGTTAAATTTAAATTGTATATGAGAAACAACAAATGTGTCAGTAAAAGTCACAATTAGTGGTTAATTGGTCATTGAGAAAATATGGCTTATTAATTCAGGAGCGTAAATTGTTCTTCCCGTGGTAAAGTTTCACTAGAACTTTAATGTCCTCAAATCGTAATTTAAATTTTGAAAATTAATAGCTCTTTTATTTTACTGGATTTTATAATTAACACAAAATGTCACTTTTTCACTAGAAATACATTATACTATATTAAATTTGCTATCGGAAAAAAACAATTTTTTATGGAGTACAACAGCTTTTCCACGTGAAACCCGAACAACATACTATGCTTAGAGAAAATGCAACTATATTTTGTAGAGCGGTGTACTTGTTTTTAAGCATTTTAAATACATTTATTTATTTTGCAATATTGTTAAATTATTATCGTAAAATTTACAAAATTTTTAGAAAATATTATGTAAAAACTTTTGTAATTTTTCAACAGAAACTTAAATATTTAGAAATTTATTGCAAAATTTTTAGTTTTTGAGAATTTAGCTATTTTCTAGCAATTTGAGATTTACCCACATTTTTGGGTAAGATTTGGCAATAGTGGAGCATCTCCAAACTAATTTTAAGCAGTCAAAAAAAAATAAATCAACTCATTTTAGTTCATGAGAAAATTTTTATTTTTTAAATTGTTGATTTATACAACGATTATGATGCGAACTTAGAGATTTTGGCGACAACGTCAACTTTTTCACATAATTCTAAATTAAAAAAAGGACTCAAGTGCTATTGTAGTATTCTGTGGATCTAATTGGTCTGATTGCAAAAAAAAAAATAAGCTTAGAAAGAATAGAAATATTGTCAAAAATTAAAAAAACTGAATTAAATAGTTTCAAATTTTACTAGTATAAATATTAAAAACTAATATGTAAACAAACAGACAGGAACAATATTGTGAAGAATATATTTTGAATCCAAAAATTTTATAAAAATATGTTTGGAAAAATTTTATGGAAAAAAATTATGAAAATCTAATAAAAAGATGAAATTAAAATTTGTTAAAGGACCGTACTAAAATCGACGAAGAGCCGCCCCTGTCCATCGTTGTGAATCTTAAATTTGAGGAACTGTATTTTATTGGTCAAAATTATACAATATCTATTATATTAGTTAATTGTTACTGACATTGACTGCAAATTTGAAATTGTAACTGAGATGCTATTTTTTTCCTAAAAATCAGTTGGGAAACCAATTTATTCCAAATTAAATTTGTTTTAAACAATTTCTCTCAAGAATTAACAATACTAATTACGAGAAAGTTGTTACAATCAAGTTTTAAGAATTATTTTATACTATGTCATACTAAATATTTCCTACCGAATTATTAAGTGGATATCAATTAAGTTGAAAAGCTGCAAGGAAAATAAATCATTCAGTTTCAATTGCTATGTCTTGCGTTTTATTAAAAAGCTTCATCAGAGCCTAACATTTTCTTTTGAATAATCACTTGGATCCAAATTTTTGTCTACAGCGAAAAATTTTCCAAACCTTCGGATAATTTCCTTGACTAAAATACAATAATTAAAATTTTCCACCATTTTGGTGAACCCACATGTTCTTAGGGATTTTTCCCATAGAAAACCTATAGTTGCCTATAAATTTTTCCTATAGAAAAGTCAGATCCTACTGGCTTTTTTCTATATTTAAACTCTTAGATTTTGTTGACTTTTTCCCGCAAAGTTCCTATAGGATTTCGTGGACTTTTTCCTCTATGAAAAACACTTAGATTTTGAGGTATTTTTCTTTGCAAAAACCCTCAGGTTCTGAATAAATTTGTCTAGAGAAAACCATCTGATTCCGAGTACATTTTTCTATAGAAAATCTCTCATATAGAAAAATTCTCAGTTTATTAGGTAATTTTTCTATGGAAAAACTGTGAGATAATATCCCTATAGAACAACTGTCAGACTCAATAGACTTTTTGTTATTGAAAACTCCTCCAACTGCAAGGATATTTTTTAATAGAAAAACCACCAGATTCTGAAAAACTTTTTCTATAGAAAAACTATCTACTATGATTCTAGAACTGAAAAACCACCAGAACCTGAGTACATTTTTCATAGAAAAAAACATCTGATTCTGAGTACATTTTTCATAGAAAACACCTCTGTTCTCAGGACATTTTCTAAAGAAAATTCCTCAGATTATGGAGGGCTTTCTACGGGAAAAAGTCCTCAGAATGTAGAAGTCCAAGGAAAAACCATTAGAATCTGAATTTCTTTTTCTAATAATAAAAAAACTTACATATTCCGAGGCCTTTTTTCAGATTCTGAGCACACTTTCCTAAAAAATATTTTGTCATTATTGTGTTTCCTTATTGTTACTTTAATATATTTGTTATATGTATTTATTTTTCATTTCTGCTAATTAGTAAAAAAAAATATAAAAAAACAATTGGAACATTTTTTTGTTTAATTTGGCAGGACTTTGTAAAAAAAAAATGCAGTCGGGATAACAAAATAAATTCGGTTGGAGTAACTTTCATATACAGATTGCTGCAACCGAACAGAAATAGTTCATATCTTTTCTAAATAATATTTTTTTGATTTTAGGAAAAAAAACAAGTATATGAAATTAAAGTTTATCAATTTAAAAAAAAAAACAAAACGTCTTAGTTTCTAAAAATTTGCATACTAAAATTATTAAAAACTACACTCAGAAAAAAAAGTTAGTAGAAAAATTTGTAAACGGTTTTCAATCCCACTTTAATATTTTTGTACTGATTTTTAGTAAAAAAATTATTATTTAGCAAATTTTTTTACTATTTACATTTTACAAATTACAGAATTTTTACAGAATATTTACAAATTTTTGTTGCTAACTTCAAAAATCATTTTACAAATTTTTGAAAACCGATTTGCTAAAATTTGCAAAGAAATTTATTAATTTTAAAAAGTGGATTAAAACTTACACCTACAAACTTAAATTGCCTTAAAATGTTTCAAAGATTACAAAAAGGGATCGGAAGTGAATATACCAACTCATGTTTACAAATAGGACATCTACTTAAAATAGCAATAAAAAGTTTTTTTTTTTTTGTTCTAAAATCAGCCCTAAAAACAATTAAAATTTAAAGTCATTAAAAGTAAAAAAAAAAAAACATTGACCAAATATTTTTCAAAAAGAAATTAAAACAAAATGATAAATTCGTTTATTTTTTACAATTTTGAAGTCGTTTTTTTTTAATATTGTCTAAAATATTTTTTGAAAAAAAAAAAATAAATAAAATAAAATAAAAAAAATTTTGATGTTCGATAAAAAAAAATAGATTTTGTACTAATATTAATAATATTTAATAAATTTTTTTGCTGATTTTAGCAAACAAATTTTAAATTACACTTTACAAAACGTTTACTAAAATTTAGTAGCGGCAGCTAATTTTTCTACAAATTTTATTGTACTACACGTCAGGAGACATGTGTTGCTAAGATTAGCAAAAATACCTCTGGGCTCAAATTAGCAAAATTTCCCGTAATAACAGCAAAATTTTCAGTTGCCATTACAGACATTTTTTGGTGAGTGTAATTTTAGTTTAAAAAAATATTTAGAACATAATTTACCCATTTAGTCCAAAAATGTGTCTAACTTAAAGTAAGAAAGTACTTTAACTTATTGTGTTCATACTTTAATTCAAGCCTTGAATTGTGAAATCATACTTTAATTCAAGCCTTGAATTACAGTTCAATTCAAGTTCAAACAACATAATAATTACACTTGCTTTCAAGCCCAAAATACATACATTTTTTATAATTTTAGTTTTGTATATCTAATATTGATTTTTCGACTTTTAATAGTTTTTTACTTATCCTTTCTTTATTTAGAAGCGTATAAAAAAGAAAAAAGATAATGTAAGGACATTTCTTAGCTCCAAATAAATGTGGCTTACCTTTTTGTTAAAATCCATGAAAGAAACTAAGATTTAATAAAAATCTTCACAGAAAAATTGTAAATTTGTGCAAATGTTTAAATTTTATTTTTATTGACAGTAAACGAAAGGCATAAAACAAATTATTTTTATTTGTATGAACTTGATTTTGACTGTAAAAATCACCTAAAATAAAGTACAATACAAGCAATATTTAAAGCACTTTAATTTTTAACTTTTCAATGTTTATTGGGCACTTTCTAATTTTAAAGATTTAAAAACAAAATGTAATAAGGTTTTTCTTATGTAATAATAATAAAAAATTATTTGGTTTAAGAAACTAATGAACTATTTCTAGGAAAAATTTTCATATTATTATATTATTATTTTTTTTCAAGTAAAAGTTTTTTACTTTTTGAGAAATAACAACCCTGGTATGTATATATATGATTTTTCTTTTTGTTGGTAAACGTTTAATTTATTTTCAATATTTTTTTTCCAAAAAAAAAAATTAGCTTTTCTAACTTTAAAGACAAAATATATTAAAGGAATCAAACTAAAGTAACCATTAAAAAAAATTATCATGCATGACTATAAAATTTGGTTAGTTATCGTATGTGAGCGTGAGTCATAAATCGCTCTCGTGCCCGTCTCTAATCTTAACAGTCTTAAATATTTATCTTAAAGTAACTTAAAATATATATTAAAATTTAATAGCAAAAGGTAAAAAATTTCGAATTTGCGCTTTTAATAATAATTTTGTTTGCTGACTACGATACAAAATATCGCAAGCACTTTTAAACATTATGGATTAATAGCTTTATGCTATCCCCACTTACCTGACTTTTCTTTATTTTTTGTAAACAAATAAAATTTGAAAATTTTTGGCTGCCTTTATACGAAAGCTGTTTTCGTATATGGACTGCGCGGGAACGTCAAATAAAGCAATTATATTATTTGACCTGCTCTACCTTAACTTACAAACACATAATTCATTTGTTAGCTTTTGTAGTTTTTAATATTTTATCAAATTAAAAACACAAAAATTTTAAATATTTTTATGACAAATATTTTTATTAAATTTAAAAGAGAAAAGCAAAAAAATTATCCAGAGACTGGGCAGCATTTTTTTATTTTATAAATTTTTAAGCAGGGATGGAAAATAAGTTTTCTGTTATTGTACCAACGAGACAAACAAATTGTACTTTTTCGATCCTCACGGTACAAAAATTTTTTCCGTTTTTTTTAACAATTTTATCGTATTGAGTCAGATTTGCTTAGACATTAAAAAGACTTAAAAAATTTAAATTGACCGGGTGAAAAAAATTTATCGTTAATTTTATGTAGTCGTATAATTCCCACAAAACTTTGTAAAATTTTACTCTAATTTTTATGTCACACCTTTTTTTATGGTTAACCTTTTCAGGATTTGCTATTAAAAAAAATTAAAGGCATTTAATAGCTTTTTAACAATAATACACTTTTTTCTTATTTTTTTTTTTTTTTTTGTTTTGAGAGGTAATTTAAAATCAGCTGTTCAATGTTGCCACTTCCGAATATTTTAGTACAATGTGTATGGAAACATTTGGTACATTTGATGTAACACCAATTTAGATCCGGTTCAACTTAAAACTGACTTTATTTTTTCTATAGAAGCTGAATAAATAAAAACTGGTTTTTAATTTAAAGTTGCTTTTAAAAAAAGTCGACTTTTTATTATGTGGTTTTATCAAGTAATAAATTGAAAATTTGAAAAAATTTCAAATTGTACTAAATGAGCCGCGGTTGTACCACGGTACCAACCAAGGTAAAAATGTACCAAAAAAAGTACAACTGTACCATGTTTTCCATCCCTGTTTTTAAGTGCTGACGTTTGCAAACAACAAAATTTTATATCAATCGCAGGTGTACCCACCAAGTTAGTAAGTCTATACCTACTTAAGTTTGTATTGAATATTTATATAAAATTCGAAAAAGCAAACCTAATGTTCCGAAAAAAAAAAATTATATCTTTGACATTGACAAAAAAAAGTTATAAAATGAAAAAAAGTTCACATCTCAACATTGGAAAAAAAAACCAAAACGGCAACGCTGATTCTCTTCTTCTTAAATTGCATGCACTTAGGAGTGCTAACCTTGTTAAAAACGACAGCTGCTATTAAATTGCATACAGTGTTGCCACCTAATTTTTCACGATCCAAGGATAACTCTGCTCTCTTGTAGTCTAGGCTGTAATAAATATGTTGACAAATTGCAGCAAATGTTAAAATTAAAAAACCTTTTCCTTATGAGGAAAAAAATATAACAATTTTTTCACTTTACAAGTGTATTTACAAGTAATCATAGAAGAAACTTCTTTGTTTAAATTTTTCAAAATATGAGAACATAAAAACGTGTTTTCCACCCTTAAAGGGCTAACTATATTATACTTTTGCTAACTTAAGCTACTGTCAAAAATCAACGAAAAGTCTGTCAAATGCTTAATCAACTTATTGAAGACTTTTTGGTGGCTACAATGTACTTTTTAAACTTAAATACTTACTACACTTAGTTGCAAATATTTGTACTTTTGCAAAAACTGTTTTCTTCTTATATACCCAAAATATATATGTCTTTTCGAAAAATATTATTTAATGTGTTCAATTTATAAATATTTTACAATTAACGAGTAAATCTATATTCATTTTAAATAATTTAAAGAAACAAATGAAAACATAAATAAAAAAGTACTAAGAAATGCAACAGTGCTTGCATCTTAATCGAAAAACAAATACAAAACCCACCCCTTTTGTTATACATGCACGTTTGTTTTTTAACATTTTCAATTAAATTTTCTATAAAAATATTTTCCGCGTACATTGAAGTTTGTTTTTTTTTTTCATAAACAGTTTTTTTAAAAACACATGATTCCTTAAGTAAAGTGCGGTCAGTTTCGCTGTTTGCTTAATCAAATGACACTTGACGAAACTTAACGAAAAGTTTGTTAAGTACAATATAGTCATACACATTTGATTACATGTATTCGCACATTTCCTTAAGCTAGCAAAAGTATAATATAGTTAGCTCTTAACACAGTGAAGACACAGTGATTAGAGCGCCTTTTTTTACGGTCTTTTAGAAAACTACGTGGAAACTACTATTTTAATACACTATAAAAGCAACTGCGCTATGACTAACTGTAGGTGCATCAACTGTATGACAAATTATTCTGTCTCTCTTTATTGCGTCTGATTCTCCACTTCGTCAGCTTATTATTGGTTTGGCCCACTCACCATTTTTGTAATAATAAAGGCTAATGGATTATATATAATATGAATATCCTCTTTCTATTTCTGAAACTCGTTTTTCGATATCTGGGATCATAACTGAGATAACTAATATCAACTTCGATTTAAAATTAAGAATGAAAACCATTTTCATTGTTTTTTTTTTAATCTTTGGGCAAACTAATAATAAGCTGACGATTAAAGAAATGTGTTTTGTGTGTTTATTTGCTCATACATATCACAGATCATATAAATTTGAAACTTTGTTGTATGTTTTGTTCTTTTGAATATGAGATAAAATTTAAAATATGAGATAAAATTAAAAAAATACATTAATTATGTGCAAAAATGTTATAAAAACATAAAACAGTTTTTGTTATTACAATATGTAACGCAAGTATAAAATTTGTTGTGAGTTTGTACTAAGTTTATGAAACAACAATTTTAGTAAATACAGTCATGTTGCACTTCTATGGTATCTCTTTGATACTTTTGGCGACCATATGTTTTACAACATGATGTGTAGTTGTTCACTTTTACACATTATTTTTTTTTTGTATACATTGTGTTTAAATCTCTTTCTCGCCTAGGACATGAATTACAACAACAACCCTCACCATACGGTTTTTGTTCACTCGTTTGACAGCTGTCATTTTTGACATCACTGTATACCCTGTGACCCTTAACATAGGCTCGGCAATTAGCAATTTTGTGCCGTTATTCTGCCGACGCATTTTACTTATTGCGTGAGCCATTTTACTTATTCGTGATCGTGGTAAAATAAATATTAGTGCGTGAGTGGATTTTTTGTCGTGATTATTTCTTTTATCCGTATATTTTCGATTTTGTTAAAAAAAAAAAAATTGAAGAGTATCTCGATAAGAAAAATTTAAATTACTCACATGATCGTTCGTAAGCGTGAGTAGAAAATAATCTTGAGTGTAATTTTTGGTTCGTGAGCGTGAGTCAAATAGCGCTCACGTATCCATCTCTAATTATAACTACCCGTTTATGGTGAATGTTCTTATTTACACCTTGCCACACAACTTACCCAAAAATCGCTATCTGCCAAAGCACACCAGCTAACAAGGCAAAAAACTTCTAGTTGGTAACACTGCAACTCCACTGCTAGAATCTTTACGAAACAAATGGCAAGAACAATTTTGTAAAAAAATATCATTTTGCAACAAGAAAAAAAGGAATTTAAAGTGAAAACAAATTTAATTGATAATCAAATGTATACTAAAAATAAAACATGGTGAATGTTATGAAAGGAGTCCTTGTTGAATGGTAAATACAAAATATTTTAAAATTTTTTACACTGGCATAATCAAACATCAACATAATCCAATTCAGACGGAATACCAAATGCTTTATTCAAGTCCTTCTCCTGTTTATCAAATTTACGTTTGCACCAAGTTTTTATCATAAAAATATTGTCAGTCCAACGATTAGCAGCGTCCAAGATTTGCTTTGCAAAAAAAAATGAAAATTTATTGAGTAATCAAGGATGGATACCGTAACCGATTTAAACATCGTAACCATTATCATCCAAAAACTGAAACGTTCTCATAACGGTTTAACCGATTGAAATAGTCTTTTGCGGTCAATTTCGGTATTTTTTAGGAAGCACATCGGATTGCGTTTACATTATACAGCGTTCACACCTTAATGCTAAACACGAGCTTAGTTAAAACGGCATAAAAGAATAAATATCATTTGTAATAAAATTTAAGGATTTAAAACCCCGTTTTCCCGAATTTAAGTTGAGAATAAATATGATATCTAAAGATTATTTTTCTACAATTTTCTTTGATTTTTGAATGTTTTTTTGTTTAATCTAAAGAGGTGGCAAGATACAAAAATAAGTTAGAAGAAGAAATGAAAGATATTCTTCTGTCGTGTGGAGTAATTTAGCATTGTGAGTCTCGCTTAACAATTTGATCAAAATTAGCATAATTTCGTTACGCTTTCTGAGCGCTCAGATGGTGTATGTTTAAAGAAATATGTGTTTTTTAAATCTTAAATATTTTAAGAGGGAAGTATTAATTACCGACTGTTCCATATTTAGAAGAAAAAATATGGTTCATAAACAACACACAATCTCGTATTTCTCCAAAAAAATTTAATTTTCTAAATTTAAGACATGCTCCCATACAAAAATATTAACCATTTTCAGCATTTTATTATTAGTTAAGTATCTACAATATATCAAAATCTTATTAGCCATGTAACCATTCCGAAGACCCTTGTGGAATAAAACTTAAAAAAATATATATATAATTAAAACAGAGAGATCGAATAATACATACAAAATTTACGTGCGAAAATATTTTAATTTGTTGTTAATATTGTTCGAATAAAAAGTCTATTTTACGTTCAAATAACTTTCTTTTTAAATTTTATCAATAAAGAGTTTTGATTGTTAAACAGAAAGAACATAAATTTTACTGGTATAAAACAGTAATCGATATTAGGTTTGGTTGCCATCCTTGAAAGAGATCGTATTGTTGAGGAATTAATTCTTACCTTTGTATCACCTTGTTTTCCTTTAACTTCTTCATAGTTTACTTCTTCTTGATATTTTGAAATTTGCTTTTCTAATGCCTGTTTTTCCTCTTGCAATACTTCAATTTCTCTTGTTATTGCTTCAATGGTGGGCAAATCTTCCAATGTTTCTTCAGCCTTATCAAGTTGAGATTGAGCCGAATCTATAAGTTGTTGAGTCTTGTTTGCTTTTTCCTCAACTTCATTTATTTGTTTTTGTAATTTTTGAAGATTTTCACTAAAAAAAAATAAAGCTAAAACATTTAAAAACAACACTGAAACGATTAAACAATTATTACCTAGGAAATGACCAATAATATAAACTGCCAGCTATCTTTTCACATTGAACTAAACCATTGTCTACTAATTCCTGTAGTACAGTCTTAACTGACTGCAGGACGATACCTTTTTCTTGAGGCGCCAAACGTTCCAAGTCTTTTAGCTGATAGACATCATTTGTTTCATGAAATAATTCCAATAGTTTAACTTGTTTCTCCTCGGTTGATAATTTCTTTTTAGACATTTTTCCAACTAAAATAATATTAATTTAATATTTTTGTTTTTCAGCGATCCTGCTATGAAACAATTTTTATTACATTTAGATGAAACTTTAGCCTTGGGACGTAAATTTATCATACAAGATTTGGATGAAAGTCACCTTTTTATATCTACAGAAATTGTCGAAACTCTACAAGCTCGTGTAGATGAATTAATGGATCGTATAAGCTTCCCCTTACATGAAAAAGAAGCTTAAGCAATTTACATTTAAACCATTTTAATTACAAAATTTAATAAAACTAAATTTACAACAATGGCTGGCCGTGAATCCCATCGTATTAAAGATGCCGAAAAGAAACGTGTACTAGATGAACATGCACGACAAAGGCGAGCACGTAAGGCCTTAGAAGCTTTAGAACAAGACAATTTTCATGATGACCCCCATGCCGATTTGGTGATGTCTAAAAAAGTTCCCAAGTTTCAAGATAATTTGAAAAATCCTAAGGAAAATCGTAAAGCAAAACGTAAAGGTCCAGAATATTATCGTGCTAAATATCGTAAGAACTTCGCTCAACTATTGGATGAAGAAAAACAACAACATCCCGAACCACCTAATTATACAAGTGCTTTAGCGCCACCTCCGTCAAAACCTTCGCGACATTTTTGTGCTGTGTGTGGTAATTTTTCCAAATATTCCTGTACCGCTTGTGGGACACGTTATTGTAGCATACGTTGCTTAAGTACTCATCAGGATACAAGATGTTTAAAATGGACGGCTTAAATTTATTTTATGTAGTTTTAAGGTTATTCTAAAATAAAATTATGATTTTATAACTTAACATTGTTATTTTGAAAAATTAAATCCAGTATAGAGGATTTTTTTGTTTTTCACGTTTAATCATTGAACTTTAAAAAGTATTTAGTATTATATACTAGAACGAGTTTAACGTAGTATATGAATAAAACGCGTGTTAACGCTATACTAAAATTTCAAAATTCTAAGAACTTTTGCTATGACAAAAATAATATATTTCTATATTCTAAGGCAGTTTTCGAACAAAATTGCATAGATTCAGGATCTTTTTAGATTTTTAGGACTTTTTCTTATCCTTTAAACTCTGTACTACCTCCTAAAGTATTGTGCCAAAGCTTTTCCGTTCGTGTTTGCTTACGCCCGCAAAAGTACAATATAGAATATTTTTAGAATACCTATGTGCAGTTTACGAGCACCGCACCGAAATACATAAAACTTGTACTATTGACTAAAGTAAATTTTGAATCAGTCCCGAAATACTTATCCCCTCATGACAAGTACACCATAGGAACTGTTTGAAATACCTTTTCAATATTGATAATTGATATGTCATTTTAAGCACCTCAAGCAAGTCCAAATTCGAACAAACATAACTTCTAGCATAGGTCTGACCGACAAAAAGGAAAAGCTATAAAATTATCCAACATATTCCACTCTCTACTACAACCATGGCGAAAAATCGGTGAGGTGCACCTACATTTTTTAATTCTAGAGGTGGTCAGTTTTTTAGCGTGCTCCATAGAGTTAAGTTCAGCCCAGTTCTGTTGTAACTTACATAAATGATATAAACAAAATAAATATAAATAATAAAGCAAATATACTTCACATTTAAATTTATACCAAAATACAACTATTATGTAAAGACAACCCTGTTTTAGTTATCGATAGCTTACATAAACAAAAATAAATTGTTTAAAAATCAATCAACACAACATCAGATTATTTTGGTTTCAAACATATATGGCAAAAAGTCGGTATCGAGCAAAACGGTATAAAAAGTAGGTTTACATAAATTTTTCTTAAAATCTACATGATAAATATTTTTTTATTATCACATATCGATGTGTTGTGAACAAAACTATAAATTTTCATTCATTTATATAGAATAAGTCATAATTTATTAAGCTTTTACACAAGGAAAAAAATTTTGTTTTGTACTGCATATCAACTTTATTTTTTTTATTAGCGCTTAAAAGTAAGTCTCTTTATGTTTCTACATTTGATTCTAAGGTAATGCAACACAACAATTATTAAATATATTTTAAAATTTTTGTATGCAAATTTAATGCATATACTACAAATGCATCAAAACGATAATCAAATATTTTTTACTTCTTTTTGTATGCAAAATTTGATGTTGGCAAGCAATTCCAGCATTAAGCTAAAGTGTTTTTACAGACATAGTGCGAAAAATAGTCATTTTACCAAGTTTTTAGTGGCAAGGATTTTTTATGTGTTGTGTCTTAAAATGCAATCAGATATGCCATGAAATTTAAAAATTACACACAAAACAATTTTCATTTCTTTTTTGCGTGTATTTTCCAAACATATATTTTAGTGCTTTTGAAGACATTAGTTAATTTAAAATATCGAAATGTCTTAAAATGGGTCTTGGCCAAAAACGGTTAAATGGAGCTAATATCTAAATTTACTTATCAAGAAATGTACAGGAAACTTATCTGTGTTTATGCGGCAAGCTATCAAAGTTGGCAAATTTGACATATAACGCTTAACCTTACTTATTTAAAATTTTATGGGACTGAAAGCAGGTAATGATGATAGCTTCCGGCATAAACACACCTATTAATGGGTTACCATACAATTAAAAATTTACAATAATATGTTTATACTTTTGTTCCAGTGTAGTTTATCGAATAACCAACTTTTATACTTGACAGCGAACATATGTTTGCATGACAATGTCAGAGACCTGCGCCGAGCAAATTAATATTCAGTGGCTGGAGGAAAAAATTCGGTCAGCTGAAAAATGTTCGGCTAGTAAACTAAATAAATACCTAAATAAATGAGAAACCAGCACCCCGTTTCACGGTCACCCTACTTTATACAGGGTGACTTAATATTTGATAAAGTTGTTTGCATTTTTACTGGAAATTTTTTTAAAGCTTTAACTTCAAAACCTGTGGACACGTTTATTTTTGTAAAATTTCTTATTAGATAGAGAAATAGCATGAATAAAGCGCATTATTAACCTCTTTAGATTGATGTATATTTAATTGCCTGTGACTCACCCTATAGAAAGTAAAACAAGGTTGCATTTCACAAGTATATTACAAAAACTTTATCGACGAGAGAAATACAGAAATAAGGCCCAGCACCCCGTTTCTGTATCTTATGCGAGAAATTTTCACAAGATGTTTTAATAGATAAAAAAGTTGATTGAACTAAATTTTAATTAAAGGGGAATTCATTCATTTAAGCGTGTTCAACTTAAATTAAGATTTTATTAAATCAAATGAATTTAATCTATTTGCTATGAACGCGTACAAATTTTATAAATAGATCTTAAAAAATAAATCGCTAAATTTCAAGAAATTAAGGCGCTGTCTGTATTCAAGTTATTGATTTGAAATCAATTTTTTACCATTAACTGATGTAAAATCGATTTTTACCTTTTTGTTTATTTTACTTGCGCATCATTTGTATACATATGTTGACTAGCTGATTTTTTGCTTGAGCCGAAAAAAAGTTTGCTAGCCGATCAGCAGTTATGTACGTAGCCGCCACAATTTAAATTGCTCGGCGCAGGTTTCTGCAGCGGAGTTTTCTTTACACGGTTGGAATTCTCGAACGTCTGTAGAAAATTTTCGTTATTTAAATAAAATATTTCTTTTTTAGAAAATCAAAAAAAGAAACGAAAATGATAAACGCCGCGTCGCGTGCTTATTTACGTGCCAGCACACAAGCTGTACCCAATAGCTTGAAACCTGCTGTCCTTGGTACGGTTCAGGGTGAGAGAGTTGTAGTGCCCACCAACACGGATAAAAAACCTCCTTGTGGCAGAACCAGGGCTGTTACAGGATTACAAAGTGATTATAAAAATAATTTTTAATAAGCTTAATCGTAAAAAGAAAAATTGCAAATGTAATTTTTAAGAAACCTTTAAGAAAAATTAATTTAAACTTAGCAGTTTTTTTGACGCAATTATGTAATGTTAAGGTTATGACAATATATTTGCCCACAAAAGAAAAACTGCAAAACATGGGGATGATAGTTAAAATTAAAAACAGCTGTTTTACTTTTGGTGTAATAATAAGATTATGTATTTTAATGGGTTATGGAAAATGTTTGATGATGTAAATTTTAGGATGAGTATTAATACTTTTTTGTTTTGCATTCTAGCCACCCAACAAGTTCGTTTGGCTCACACAGACTTGCAGGTTCCCGACTTTTCACCCTACCGTCGTGAATCCACTAAGGATGCTAATCGCAAAAACACAACTGCTGAGGAACGTAAAGCCTTCTCGTATATGTTGGCAGGTGCTGGTGCCGTTGGTGGTGCTTATGCTGCTAAAACTATAGTTACCGCTCTTGTTAGCTCCATGGCCGCTTCTGCTGATGTCTTGGCTATGGCTAAGATTGAAATCAAATTGGCTGATATACCCGAAGGCAAATCGGTCACCTTTAAATGGCGTGGTAAACCATTGTTCATCCGTCATCGTACCGCTGGTGAAATTAGCACTGAACGTAGTGTACCTACTGCCACATTACGTGATCCTGAAACCGATGATGTAAGTTAATAATTTGTTTTCTATTCATAACTTAATTTTCCAAACTTAATTAATATTGATGCACTATTTACCTTTTGGGCTGTAAATTTGTAGTTAACAAATTCATAAATAGAATTTTAAAGGCCTCTAAGAAATTATTGAAGATTTTTAAAATATTTTTTTTATAAAATATGTACCTTCTGAAAATAATCCAAAAAATTTTCAACAATCTAAAAAGCTTTTTCAAAGGTGTGATAATTTATTCGACTCATAAAAGAATCCAAAATTTTTTAAATTTCTAAGTACAATAAGGGCTCTAACAATTTTCATAGGGAAAAATTAAAAATTTCAGTTTTTGGAGCTTCTTTCTGATTCATATATCAAAATTTTTGTTTGCTGTGATAGTTAATCCATATTGTCAAACAAGATTTTTAAAAATTTTTATTAAGATTTTTATAAATTTTTTTCTGCTACGCCCTGACTGATTTTTTTTTTTTTTTTTTGCTTGATTTTTTATTTTAAAACTCAATTTTAAGAAAGTTTTTTTATGTTGTAACTTTTTTAAAGCTTTTTTAAAAATTACGACATTTTAAAAGTTTTAAATCAATTTGAAGCAACCCCTGAATGATAATTAAATTATGACGACTCAAGAATAACAATTGTTAAATTATTTCCATGAAAACATAGATTACTACATTTTTCATCACCAAATTTTTCTTGTCAATGCACTATGTCAAGGCAAATTGCACCATAAATACAATTTTTGTGAATATAAAGCTCCTAGCGCCACCTATTGGCTGCTAAAAAAGATTATGCAAATCGGAGGACCAATCGAGTATATGGATTAGTGCGAATATAAATCACCGTGAAATTGAATTTTATGGAACTATTACACAGTATAGTAGTCTTTTTTTTTTTTTCATTAAATGTTTAACGTACAATTATAATTTACTTTAATTTTGAGTGCAACTAAAATAAATTGAGAAAAAAAAATTATGGAATTGAATAGTATTAATAGAGTTTTAGATCATATAATCATAAATATATAAATTTTATTAGTAAATTATAGTGAATAAAAAAAACTATTTATTTACAAAAATAACAGATCAACGATTCATAACAGGATACAGTGCAAAACATAATTAAAAATATTGTCTAATCATTAACTATCAATATAGATTATGTTGTAGATTTAATATGGATTAGGACAAACATTTGAATCAAAGTTCATAACAAAAACTGTAAAAATAGAGGATAAATATATATTGATAAATTTCGTTGATATTGGTCTAATTAGGTCTGTACGAGGTAATTTTGGGTAAAGTCTGGTAAAATGAGAGTAAGCGAAAAATTCTCTCACAAAACTATAAAAATGCCCAAAATACTGCGTACGCACAAAACCACATTTTATACCCAAAAATAAACGTCAAATTTGTTCGTACTAAAAAACACATTAATTAATAAATATATTTGAAATGACAAATATCTATTCACATTTTCAAATGTATTTTTCGTTATTAAGAAGGAAAAGTTTTTTATAGTAAATTTTTATTAAATGTTAATTTTTTCAAAAATGCAAAACAGCTAATTTATTAGCAGCAGCTGATAATTTGACAATTTTACCTAAACAAAAAGTACAGGTAAGTTCTGGTAAAATGAGAAACACGATTGCTCTCTCATGAACGCTCTCATTTACCCAATTTTTGTTACAAGAAACTATTTCTGGTAAGATTGGGTACCCGCGGGCACCCGCGGTAACGCACGTCGAACACACCTTGTGTGTTGTTTTCGGTTTTGATAATTAGCAATAATAAGCAATGATCCAACAAGAGCTGGGATACTGAGGAGGGTTGTGTTACGGCAACCGAAAAAACTTAGTATTCTATCCTGCTGGTTCTGTGAAATTTTTTCAATTTTTATTCCCTATAATTTACTAATAAAATTTGCATGTTTCTTTGCAATAAAACTATTTATAAAAAAGAATATGATTATATGAACCAAAAAGTCTATTAATACTATTCATTTACAAAAATAACAGATCAACGATACATAAAAACTTCATTAATTTATTAAATTCTCACTTTTACCTAAAAGTAAACATGCCCGATGGTGTGAATATAAGGTGGATAGTTTTAATGGTTCAAGATTTATAAGAGCAGCAACATAAGCATCAACGATTTATATATATATATAATGATACTAACGAATAGTTAACACTAATTTTTTTTATTAAATAGAAAAAATTGTAAGGATCAGCGCTAGAGGGAGTGCACACTTTCGACCCGAGCGACCAGGTCATCTTCAGCCTCCTTCTGAACCACCCAACACAAATAACTCATGGTTATGAACAGGCATTTATATCACACACTCTAAGGAAAATTACTATGTGAAATTACATTTTTCAGTTAGTGAATGATTACCCGTACAAATGAGATTTTTTCCATCTATTTATAGAATTACCCTTTGGCAACCATCTTCGATTTTCGAAGCACAAATTGACAGGGCTGCCATTCCAAATGTAATGTTTCCATTTCTGGGAACTAATTGGGAATTTGGCATACTAATATTTTTTTTTTCTTTCACAACATATTTGAGTGTTGTTTATTATATTAGTTTATAAATTACATCGTGCCCTATGTTTTTGTATGTAAATTTTGAATATTATTTGATCTATATGTTTTAATTATATATTATTTATTATATATAATTAAAATACATGTTTTAATCAAATAATATTCAAAATTTACATACAAAAAAAATATATAGAAGATATATTATTTTTAAATTTATTAAAAGAAATCATAATCATGACCGTTCATGCCAATGTTTTATACAGAGCCTAAAAACTTCACGCTTCTCGCATTTTAGGATTTTAGCCAGAAAATCCTGAAAAATTCCACACAGTGCAACGGTAAGGGTCAAAGACGAAATTTAAAAAAAAATTAAAAAGTTTAATGCTTGATGGAAGACATTGATAATTAAACACGAAATAACGTTAAAAACTATTTTTTCAAAATATATAATGGGTCATGTTGTGCATTTTACTTTCAGGTAAAAGTAAAAGCTTTATATTTTTTGTTTCTCAATTTTAGTTTCGTTAAAAATTTAGGTGAATTGTGATTGTACAGTGGTCATTTAATGCAAAAAAGCTAAAATCGAATCAAATAAATCTTAAGAATATAAAAAGAAATTTCTCAAACAGGAATTTCTTTAAAATATTCAATTTCCGAATTATTCATTTGCTGTATAGTGGCAATAAGCATACAATTCATAAAGAAGGACCCAGTGTGACAACTGTAAGAAATATCGAAAAATATGTCAAATCAACACATGCTGCTAATAAATCAGCTGTTTTGTATTTGTGAAAAAAAAAAATTAAAGTTATATAAAAAATTTACAATAAAGAACTTTTTCTTCTTAATAATGGAAAATACATTTGAAAAAGCAAGTATTTATTTGCTATTTCAAATATATTTATTTAATAAGATGTTTTTTAATATGAATAAATTTGACGTTTAATTTTGGATTTTGGATATTTTGGGAGAATTTTTGCTTATTCTCATTTTACCAGACTTTACCAAAATTACCTCGTACAGACCTATAAATTCCTATTACTTTTCTACCGCATTTTTAATTGTTTATAGTACTGGCTATATACTGAAATACTAAAATCCAACGCTGTACCAACGTGATCAAATACATACGGCCAAGCGTATATTGGTGTTATCATTTCGACACTGTGTCGGTACTGTAAAGGTTAAAAATCCCACACATTACCAGTACATGCATTTCGAACACCATGCCAGTACTGTGCTCTTCATATTTTTCTAGGTAGGAAGCTATCAAAGTTGTATGCTAATCCCATATAAATTTTATATAAGCCAACTTTTTGTGTTATCGCTTAACGTTACTTATGCCAAATTTGTATGGAAATGATAGCTGATAATGTTGGAAAAAACATTGTGATTATGTCGAAATTTCTTCTAAGGAAGTTGGAACAATTAACTTCTGAAACGCTCATATGTTTGAAAATTTGTTTTGTTTTCATTAAAGATTATTTAGTTCTTATAAAGATTAATGCTGCGTTTAGACTGGAAAGTTAATTTAGTAAAAAGTAGATAAAGTGCTTAATTTCAGTGCAACTAAAAGGAGTTAATCCATTAAATAATTATTTATGTTTTTTTAATATGTCCATAACTCTTCTACATCTTCTATATTTAAGTTCATTGGGAATATAATACAGAATTTGGTTTAGTTTTATGATCCTTAGTACCCAAAATCCATATGGGTCGCAGTGCCGGCCGTGGGGCCAGATCTTGACTTAATAATAATAATATGATGTTTTAAATCTATTTTTTAAACATTTTTATATTTTTTATCAACTTTGATTAATCGATTATTCGTTATTAAACATACATACAATTGTTGCATTTTTATTAAACATTTTTTATTTTTTTTATTCTCCTTTCAGCAACGTGTCCAAAAACCCGAATGGTTAGTTGTCATTGGTGTTTGCACACATTTGGGTTGTGTGCCAATTGCTAATGCTGGTGATTTTGGTGGCTACTATTGCCCTTGTCACGGTTCCCATTATGATGCTTCTGGTCGTATTCGTAAAGGTCCTGCTCCTTTGAATTTGGAAGTACCTGCCCATATTTTCGCTGATGAGGGTACTTTGGTTGTTGGTTAAACAATACAAAACTGATCTGTAGTCCAAGGATAACACTTTTTCCAACTAAGTAAACGTATTGTCATTTTCAGCTTAAAAACTATAGAAAAATATTAATTGGTTGAAAAAACAAACTACTCTATAAATATTATAGTTACAGTAAAATTATAAAAACCAAATAAAAAAAAGAAAAAAAAATACAAAAAATGTGATCGAAATATAAAACCGAACTAATCTGATTCATAAATATTGTACACCTACTTGGTGTATTTTTCTAAGGGATTTAAGGTCAAAGCCGTAGTCCATTTATAAAATCCAAGTCTTTATCATAATGATTTTTTCCAATTTTAGCAAAAAAAAAAGTTAAAATTAAACCGGCCCTTCCACGAAGGCATATTTTACTTTGGGTCTTGAATTATGTTTTGTTCGCAGAAGCCCTATGGGCTTCTGCTTCTTAATTTTCTCGAAATTAAAAACACTGATTTATTTGCGATTTTCTTTTTCAAAAAAAAGTATTGAAAACGGTATTGTATTCTGTGTAGGAGATTTTAAAAATTAACAGAAACTGTCAAAAGGTATAACAAACATATAACCCTTAACGCTGTGTTTTAAACTCAAAAATTTGTTGTTGTTTTGTATGTACACAGAACTAAATTACAAAACTCTGTTTTTAATATTGACCATCTTTCATAGAATATTTTTGTAAATAAAAAAAAATATATTTTTTGGAAAGGCACCAACAATGGAATTTGTAAATGCAGAAACTTTTTGTTATTTTTTTTTATAACTTCAATTTTTATTTTCAAAGAATTTTTATATGAAAAATAACAATTTACAAACAATTCAAACAAAAAATTGTTGGAAATCGAATTTGAATTTTAACAAATATTTTTAATTGTTAAAATTGTATGATACTTTTTTCTTGGGTAAATCCGTAGAGGATTTACAGAATTTAATTTCGGAAATTTCCATTTAAAATTTCAGTAAAATAAAGAATAAGGAAAAATTCTAAATTTTTCGTCGGACGACGCTGTTTTTTTTCTATTGTTAGCAAACGCTGCACCCATCTTGCACACAGCTAGCTCACGCAGCTTTAGCCGACGGTCACCCAATATCATTTTGATGACGTTGGTCGACCACCACGGTGTTTGTTTTGGCAGCTCGTACGTCCTTGTTTAAACTATGCCACCCAATATTTTATAGTAAACGAAGGAGCAGGCCTCCTAGAGTAAAATCTAGCTCGGCTTTATTATTCGTTCGACTGAGACCTTTCAAAGGAAAGTATTGAGTGACATAACGGTGACCAATGGCCTAGTTACTTTGACACACTTAAAAGGCAGGAAAGGTAAAATTGTACCTTCATACATTTTGTATGAAATGCAAACAAACATAAAATCAATTTTATTATATTTATTTTGTTAAACATACATACATTACTTGGGGATTTTTTATTACCATTAGTTGAGAATAATGAAAAAAAAATTGATTACAATTTAATGGTAATAAAATAGCATAAATGCGTAAAAAAATTATTATAATTGATGAAGAAATCATTAGTTTACATAAAAATTAACAAAATATCTTTATACAGAAAATAATAAAACAAAATATAACATACGTATACAAATGTTTACCCGCTTTTGGCTACAGATACATTTTATGTTTTTAAATAAAGTGAAATTTATTAATAACACATAAAATGTGGTTTAATAATGCTAATGTTTTCTTAATTGTAGCATTAATAATTGTAATGAAATTCAAAAACATCATCAATAATCAATGAAATAAGATCCTTTAATTACACTATAAAACATTTTTGGGATTATTATCTGGGGGGTGAGAAATTCCAAGTCAGGGTGATGGTACTAGGTCAGTATAGTAAAACCCTCAAAGGGTTTGGCGTTCGTATGTGTCAGTTTTTTTTTATGACCTTTTAAATTTTTTCCTTATCTTGATGTTTTTTCGCTTAGTTGTAACATTTTGGCAAAAACGTAGTTTAACATAACTCGAGAACCACTTGTCCGATTTTGCTAAAATAAAATTTAGAATTACAATTTCTTTAATCCGTTCATATAACGTTTTTTTTTTATAATCAACAGTTTTGCCAGTAAAAATAAATTTGTGGAGAAAAAAAAATATTTTTTTGCCTAAAAATTAATTTTTTTTTTTAAATTCATAAAAAATCCAAAACGGAAAAAAGGATCAAGTGTTATTAATTTCATGTTAAGTCACATAACCTATAAACAAAATGCGACATAGATCATAGAAATCGATTAACGCGTTCTGCTTTTATTTACAATTAAGTGAAGGTATCCCATTTTGACAAGAATATTGATATTTGTTTTTGATTGTTTTATTCAAAAAAGTGTGATTTATCGCCTTTTTTATAAATTTTCCCCAATAACTCCAGACTTCTGGCCATAAACTACTAAAAAAAATAAGTAAACATTTTTATAATTTTTTATTTTTATTTATTTATTTTAATAAATATTGCCTAGACTTTTTCGATGACTTGTTCGGGACTAGTGGCTTTCACACCGGGTGCCAACAAATTGTTTGATTTCAAAATGGAAGCCAGCTCTTCCGATTTATGCTGTGTTAATTCCAACTTGGCAACAATTGAATCAAGCTTATTTTGATTTATTAAAATTGGCTCATTGAATACTGATGGCTCATATGGGGGATCATCACGTGCATGATATGTCGAAGCAGTCGTAGAAGAGAAAATATCTGGGCTAGAAGCTTTTGGCACAGGAATGTGGTCCGAATGAGGCAATGGTGTTGCGGCACTTGCAACACCAACGAAATTATACGATTTTCTTATCCTTTTTGCGGCTCCTTTATTCGCACATGCATAGCAATTCATTGGATTCTGACCTTCGCCAGGATTAGTCCAAGTCATTGGGATACCGAATGGCATACTTTCACGTCTTCTATTTTTCCAATCCATTAGACGGTTGTAGCAGCTTTTACACACTATATTTGGTACCCAATTTTCGTTCACTATAACATTTTGGTTGAAGTACATCTCGTATGTTTGAACAAAATCAGTACTGAAATTTCCCCTTTTTTTATGTGTTGAGACATATTGACCACAGCAGTAGCAAAAGCTATTTATATCTGGCTTGCACAGTTCCATATTCTGTTCAGTTTTGTTCACTTTTTAAAACTTGTTGAATGACAAAAATCACAGAACCAGTGTGAGAAAGAAAAGAAGTATAATAACAATGCATGTTTTATGTGAACATTACAGAACCAGTGTTGCCACATCAATATTTCTCTTTTAGTACAGTAGAAAAATATGAGAGAGTTCGGCTTGTGAGTGTCAATGTTTTCTCCAAATAATGTTGTGCATATCTGGAGCAAATTTTTGAAATTCATACATTTACCAAATTGTGAATAAATGAGAAACGCGTGCATCGATTTTCATGATCTATGCCTTTTTTTGCTCATGAGTTATGTGACTACGCGAAAGTAATTAGTTTTGGCACTTTTTTCCATTTTGGATTTTTTATGAATTTAAAAAAAAAAATATTTAAATTTTTAGGCAAAAATACTTCTTTCCCTTCATACATTCATTTTTAACTTCGAAAGTGTTGCACATATAGGAAAACGGTATAGAAACAGATTAGAGAAATTGTAATTCTTAATTTTTCTAAATTTGTTTCATCAAAATCGGACAAGTGGTTCTCGAGTTATGTTAAACTACGTTTTTGCCAAAATGTTACAACTAAGCGAAAAAACATCAAGATAAGGAAAAAACTGACACATACGAACGCCAAACCCTTTAAGGGTTTTACTATACTGACCTAGTACCATCACCCTGACTTGGAATTTCTCACCCCCCAGATTGGCTGTTGTACTGTGTTATTAATTAAAACAATGGCAATGAAAATTATTTCATTACAATTGTTATCAATGCAATGGTAATAAAATCATTAATTAGTTAACTCAATACGTTAGTCCCATCTATTATTCATACATATGAATTTACATGGGAAATTACATATTTATATTTGCATGAAATGCTTCTTGTACTCTGAATTGACTGTTATCGCTAACAGGTTTCACTCAGACCACACATGTCTTACTTTGTTTACGCTTCTCACATTGGCAAACATAACAGATTTAGATGACAGGAACCAGCTTCCAGACTTGGCGTTGCAGCAATATGTCGTCCCAATACCATTTATATAGCACCATAAAGAATATTTGTTTGTGGCTGGCATGCATAGCTGCTTCAAAAGATCTTTCAAAAATGTTCTTGGATGCTGGTTCCTATTTATTACAGAATATTGCAAGGGGCCTGCGCTTCACAGTTTACTCTCCCAACAGTTTGTCCTTCACATGAACTCCACCTTTAGTTTTATAATAGTATTTAGCAATGGACATAAGATGAAAAAATATTTTTTAAAACAGGTTTGCAGCGGTTCGAAAAACGTTCAGTAGGCCGCACATGGGGTCCAAAGAGGTTAAGGCGGCCATACCCAACAAACAATACGTTCCGTTTACGTACCGTTTTCGGTCCGTCATAAACGGAATCCAACGTATCGGATAAAAACGGAGATGTCCGTTTAAAGTCCGCCAATGGCGGACCGTTTACGGATCCGTATTCCTACCGTTTTTTCAACAAAAACGGTTTTATGTTAATGACTAAATTTTTTTATGTGGAGTATCAAATTACAGTTTGTTTTCTTTAGATCTATTCATATAGATATGTTATAAAATAACAAATTAAAAGTTTTACAAATTTAATTAAATGAAGTATTCATCTCCAGCGTAACTAGCATTGAATATCATGAAAAAATAAAACAAAATTTAAATTTTGGTTAAATTAGTGGCGTTTATGAAATGATGTAGCATACAACGCAAATTTGCACACTTTTGAACAAAATCTATTATGAATTGGCAGACAATATTTTTATTTGCAAAATTGCATAAATTTACGCACGTCACCGTAAAACTTGTTTCAAATTCCATATATATTTACCTCAAATTACATTTATTTTCCGTGTATCTGTTTTTCTAAGCTTTAGCGCGCGACCCGTGTAATGATCACAGACATGTTTCAATTATTCGTTGTTGACACTAAAACGAATTCAAAAGCAACGAAAGAAAAACTAATGAAATTCGAGTAAGTCCGTATTTGACGATACAGAAACGGATGCACCAAAACGGTGTCGAAACGTACTGTTTTCGAAAATTCAATTATACGGACCGTTAATGTTCCGTTTACGTACATGCTTTGACGGATACGTATTTGCGTTCCGTAGACGTGCAGTAGAACCGGATTCATGAATCCGTACGTGTCTCAGAGTCCGTAGAAATGTTTCTTGGGTATATTCCTTGTCTTTTTAGCAGTTTTTTTTTTTCTTTATTCAACATTTTGTAATTTCAAAGCCCAGAGGCCAATTAATAAATTACAATATTCCACTCACTTAAGGTTACCTTAAAATTAACCTTTAAATTAAGTTTTAACCTACTGGAACGTGTTAAAAAATATCTGTCAAAACTGCTCTTGTGTGATTATGCAGTTGGAAAGGACGGTTTTTGTCCAAGTCGGGTACAAGGATATATTAGAACGCCAGCTGACTATTTTTTCCTATAATTATTTTTTGTCTTGTCTTGTTTTTTTTTTTTTTGACATGAGCTAAAGTAGTCAATGACTAGTGTGTGGATATGCTCATGCTCGTATTTAACCGTATAGTTTTACCCGTGCAGTTAAAACTGAAAAAAAAAACGCAGTGTGTGGCTGCTTTACAAAAGTTGTGTTTATGCGGTAAGCTATCAAAGTTAGCGTATGTCCTTTCCATATATATTCAACATATGCCACATTTAACGTTAACGCTAAATGTTACTTTTATCGGATTTGTATGGAAATGACAGAAGTCAACGTTGATCACTTTCTGCATAAACACAGCGAAAGAAAATTGTCAAAGATGCATATGTATACGTTGGAGATTAACAAATTGAGCTTAACCATCCTCTTTTATATGATTTTACCTTATTTTTTACTTGTAAAAAAATTACTCAAAAACTAAATTCAGCATTATTTTTTTCCATGTATGTATATTTTTGACGTTAATAAGACTGAGTTGGCAACAGTGACCACGAACAAAACTACAAAAAGAACGAATATAAAAACAAACCAAAAGCTGCAAAAACATTTTCATTTTGAATTCATTTTAATAAAAAATTAGACACCATATAAAACTAAAGGAATAAAGACGTGCTTTTCTATAACTCGTTGATTATTTTAATATATGCAATAAGGCAACGATTTGTGGGTGAAATTGTATTTTAGAAAATAAATTTAAAGTAGTCCTAAAAAATAGAAAAGGATTTTTTGCAAATAGAGTAAATTAAAAAATCGAAAAGCTTACAGCGAATGTCAAGAAGTTTCTATTGAAAAACGCCTTTTTCTCATAATTCATAAATTTTTTTTTTGGATACATACAAAATCATAAGAGTGAAAAATTAAACAAAAGTAAGTGAAAAACAGCCGGAAAAGTTTATAATTGAAAAAATAAAATATATAAAAAGTGTTAACAAAGCAACAAATGTAAAGATAAAAACAAAACATAAAATATCTGTAATTTCAATAAAATTCGCAAATTGATGTGACTCATAATAATTTAAACAAACAAAAAGCGCTCAAGCATATGTGTTAACCCCGCTGTCGTAACTTTGCAAAAACAACCGGTGTTTCACAAAGTCTTTTTATATTACGTTATTATTTTAATTTCTCCAATAATATTCTATATACTTATTTGATTGTTACTTTGAATTAAACTCCTTTTGCCGTTCATTTTAATCCTTCCCTAACACCTGCATGTTGTTCCTCTATTATCCTGTATTACAGTGTTCTTATCTTTATGATCAATTATTACAATCACCACAGAATTTCGTGCAACTTTTCGCTGCTGAATTCCCTTTCATCTCATTCGAACGCCAACATTTGTTACAAACTATAACTGCCATGTCTACGGCATTCCTAACCGCTATTGCGGTCATACTATGCATTCTTTTTCGCATTTTAAATGTTAACAGTCAGCCATTGAAACCGAGCGTTTGGTGTCTGGATCAACAATTTTTAGATTGTTTGTATAAAATTGCTCCAGTTTTAAAAGAACCGTAAGTATTGAAAAAAAAAATATTATGAAATACATTTTTATCTATATGTAAGTAATGCGAAATCTAGTTTAAATCGGTAACCACACAGGCAGAAAAAAACTGATTGAATCAGTTTGGAGACTAGAAAATAGAAAAGGATATTTATTTAATTGTAGGGTTACCCATACTTTTAACGCTTGTAAATTAAGCGAAGGAAGAGCACTTAAAACGATGAGTAACAAAATAGCGCATCCTTTTCCTAAACTATATAACTTGATACTATTTTCAATCTCCTTACTTTAAAATTATTATTCGAATTTTATTCAGGTGTAAGAATAACTAGGAAATTTTCAAGCAAAAACTTGTTTTTTTAATAAAATTTAAATTTGTCTGTATTTAACGCTTTTTAAGACCGTCTACAGAAGGTCATCCAAAGCAATAATTTTGGAACAATAATCGCCAACGACATTTTTGTCTATTTGAATTTACCTTTCGAACAGTGCCGGTTTGAACACGCTCAGTTTAATAGTTTGATAGATACAATCATTTCTGTCAAGATTTTTGTCAAAACAGGCACGAAAATTATTTATGATTTTGGTGCAAAATTAAAACTAAAAAAAAACATACTTTCCAACAGCTCAATCGACTCGAAATTTTTTTGGAAAGTAGCTTCAATCTGTATTTTGATAATTTGTTGCGTGTTTGATTTGTGAAACAAATATTTTTGCTTGAGTCGAGCTTTTTGTCTTCTGGTTGTCTTTCACTTTTTTCACCTGGCGCTTTCAGGTTAATTTTTTTTGACAAATGGACTTCACATTCGTGCTTTTTAGTCCAAAATGATACTAGAACCAAAATTTCATAACAAAATACCTCGTATTTCGACTCCAGTGGTTAAAGGGTTAAGAGTGTAGCTAATATGAAAAATTTTGCGTTCACTTTAAAATCTATTTTAAAATTCATTAGCTCGAATTCATTAATTTCGAACTCATTCAGTTTCTTATACATACATTCGATTAACATTTTTAAGGATTCACTCGATAATTTGATTTTGTATCTTCGAAATTAAATTTGATTCAACTATGATTTTTTTCTTTGTGTAGTAATCCTTAATGTAATATTAAACGTATACTCTAATATTAACGGATATATTTAAATAAAATACACAAAATTACTGACTCTGTATTAGTACAAATATTTAGTTAACATTTTCTTTTAAACGAAAAGTCTTCCTTTTTTACCGATTTAGTCCGTTAATTTATTAACAATTAAAAACAAACGACAAATTAGGCATATCACAGGTTTTTTTGGAATTGAAAACGTAAGAAAGTATCGTTTTCATTCCACTTTCAAAAATCAAATTCGAATTGAAATTTCAAGGAACTTAAACTTAAAAAAACTTTTTATTAGTCTTCAGCTATTTCACGATAAAAAATGCAATAAAAATGCTTTTTGTTGGTAAATTCAATATCTTTTCCGACTTATTAGCAGTCATAAAAAATTCATGCAAAATGTGAGCTCACTGATAAATTTTTTTCAAAATGAAATTACTAAAATAAACATTCTTTTCTTATACATAAGTTGGGTATCTACTTGATAATGATACAAAAAACTAAATACTATCCAAGCATACAATATACCAAAAACAAAACGTTATGAGAATGCTTGTAAAATACCATCTTTAAATTGCTTTGATAGCACTTTTTTAATAAACTTAACTGCTGTTAAAAAAAAAAAAAATTGTATCTGTGGACCTTTGACAAAATCGCGTAGTCAATAAAACTTTTAACTATAACGCGTGATCCATTTCGAGGTTCCCTACTTTTTTAGAGAAAAAAACACAGAAAATTCAAATTTAATGGGAAATGTTTATTATCATTTGAAAGAACATTCTTTGGCATTTATTTTTTGAAGATTATGTCTATCAAATGTTGGCCGTTGCTACGTCGCAGATGGTCCATCCGTTGAGTCCAATTTTCGATGACTCGTTCGAGCATTTCGACTGGTAACTGGCTTTCCTCCAAGGCCTGAATCGAAGCGGGTTTGTCCGCATAAATTTAAGACTTTACATATCCCCACAGGAAAAAGTCTAACGGTGTGATATCACACGATCTTGGTGGCCAATCGACCGACCCAAAACGTGAAATTATGTGCTCACCGAAGTGTTCTCTCAATAAATCCATTGATTGATGCGATTGACGTCGCAGAGATCACGCACGATAACGGTCGCCATTGACGGTTACGTTCGCACCGTCAGCATATTTAAAGAAATATGGACCGATGATTCCACCGGCCCACAAAACACACCAAACCGTTGTTTTTTCTGGATGAAGTGGCGGTTCTTGAATCTCTTTAGGTTGTGTTGTAAATAGTACGCTCAGTAGGCCGATTATGTTGACCATAAGTTGAGCGAAGTGCACGAAACACATTCCTCACAGAACGTGAATTTTCGTAATAAAGTTGAACGATATGTAAACGTTGTTCAGGCGTAAGTCTTTCCATTATGATATGCCAAACAATACTAAACAAAAAAAAAAATAACATAACAGCTTGACACGACTCACACGTGATCTGTCAAAAAAGGCTATTGAAAAAAGTATCTCTACTTGAATCGCCCTTATATATTTCTGTCTAGCCTGCACATTTCCACAACTTTTATACTAAAAGATGCCAGACGTTCTTCAAATCAACTTATTTTAAAATTTGCTAAGCACTTATTATTTCCTTTATTTATTTTACTGCAGTAATTTAAAAAAAAAAATTGAAAGTTTTTATAGAAACATTTTAAAACGTATGTTTTTAAAATATATGCTTTTGTCCAAAAGTAACTGATATGTTTATATATTTAAATAATAATCATCATTTTTACTAATTTTTAAATGTTGTATTATAGTTATTTCTGTAAAAGAGAGCAATTGATTCATTATAAAATTTTGTAAGAATGCATTTAACTTTTACCATAACCTATTTCAGTGCTATTTTTATTTAAACTTTGTATATTATTTACCCCAATTTTCCTTGATAAGATTAGATAGTCACAAAAAATTGTTAGGTTTCGTGAAAATGTTGCCTTTCAAATATATATCTTCTCATTTATATTTCGTATATTTTGTACTAAATATTTCTTTCACGACTAAAATTTCTATTGTGTAGTAAAGGTACATTAAATGTGTTTGTGAACCCAATTGTACAAATTCGTTCAAATTGGTAAAAGTTTTTACTGGAAGTTCCGTTTCACACAAAGCAACATTTGTCGCGCAACTCTTGAGTTTGTGCGAGAGAGGGGAAAGAAGAGGGGGGGGGGGGGTTTGGTACGGAGTTGCTTGTTCTCCGCAATACGTTTTGTTTTTTCTTTCTTCGTGTTTTTTCATTCATTTTTATCCAAATGTAGGCGAAAGTTGCTGAAAAAAGTTTTTCTGTGTGAAATTAAACGCAACTTTAAAAGAGAATTGACAAGAATGGCCGCGACAGAAGTTGCTCTGTGTGAAACGGGACGAAGTTTTTACACTAATAATCAGTAAGGAGAGAGCAAAAATAGAGGATAAAGTGACAGTTCGATGGAAGACAACTTACTGGTTTTTACTGGATATATTTTTGCCAATAAGAATTTGTAAGAAACCAAAACAGCTGATTGCAAAAAAAAATTTGTCCACACGTTAAATATTTCTTTAAAGAAGCAAAAATATATTTAAATATCAGATTGTCTATGATGGAAGAAGTAAGATTGAAATCCGTTATGTTCCTGGAGAATACTTCACCGCTTTTTGGTTTTTGTTTGTTTAAAATTTAAAATCAGCTGTTTTATTTTTATTTTGTTACTGAGTAATTTTAAAACTTTACAGAAAAAGTAGTAAGTTAGTATGAACAGGTGTAAATCGAAATACATAAATATTTACAAAAGAAGTTTCAGAAGTGTGTAAAGGTTTCCTAAGAGAAAACTTTCTGCTCTATTTTGATGGCCTCTACATTTTTTTTGATAGGGATAATAAAATAAAATTGGAGAAACGTTGTACATAAGGTATAGAGCTATGTTGAAAAATTTAATGATCCTATATTAATATATCAATATTGAATATTGCATCTGAAATATTTTCGTTTTAATAAAATTATAAAAAAACACCAATCATAAAAGGGATATCTGGAAATTTGTTTTAAAAGATAAAAAATATTTGAAAGAAAGTAAGGGCTATCTAATTTAAAAATGCGAAAAGTATTTTTTATAATGTTTTATATAATTTAATTTAATAATAATTCTCATTGAAGGGTTTATTTACATTATTCAACAATTGTGTGAACGTATTTTGCAACAACAATATAAAAGACAAGTAATTAATTACTTGTGTTGTACGAAAACTAGAACGATTTTGTTCTGTCTATATATAATACTAATTTTAATATTGATTTAATTTAATAAAAACAAACTAATCAAACAATTAAATTGTTTAATAATAATTATTTGCATATTTGACTTGGTAAAATAAAACAATGAATTTAATCTTGTCAAATGCTTTATTGATATTAAGCTGATAATATTTAATTTAATGAAATATTGCGCTCTGATGTGAAAAAAATATTTAAAACTGGACCATCTTTAAGTATGACAAATAGACATTTTGTTTTAATACAAACAATTAATTAAGTTAACTTGATATTTAATTATTTTCACCTATTTTGCTCGTTTATTTAATCTACAATAAAAATCAATGTCAGTTCAAATATCACACTATATTCTCTTATAGCCTGTCAGTATAAGTATGATGATTAATATTTAAATTAACATTTTATTTTGCTATCAGTGAATAAGTTATGTTCTTGATTTAATAAGGTTTCGGTTATTGATTCTAAATAAAAAAATCGTCCACAAATTTAAAAGTATATTCTGAAAGGATTTTTGATAAGTTTCAGCAATTTTTTTTACTTCACACTTGAATTTGTTTAATAACTAATTTTGACGTAATTTTTATTTATTCATACTATTCTTTTTGTGGATTTGTTTTAATATTTTTTGTTTGCAAATCACTTAAATCTAATGTAATATGGAAAAGCCCTAATTCGATTTATATATTTCTTTAGAGTCTAAGGAATAAACTTAAAATGGTCTGAAAAACTTTACAAAATTTTCTTGAATTAATTTTTTATTTTATTGTTCTAAGTTTTATTTAAAAATTTGAATAAAAATCAATTTTATAGCCAATTTTTTTTTTGATTTTATAAAGATTATTTTTTAAATTATAAAGGAATAAAAGAAATTGAGTTTGGGCCTTTCAACATTTAGCCGTTGATATCCAAGTATGAAGTAGTTTTTATTGCTCGTATATTATACAAATACAAATTATAATTTAAACCTCCAATGATTTAACAATTAATGTGTTTCATATTAGTGTTTACACTTAAAAGCTTGCAAAATAGCATACCCGAGTAAAAAAAATAATCTGGCCCAATATTTAATCACATCCAATTTTATATTCATTAATATCTTATTTGATTCGAAAAATGGCAGATTAAATTAGATCCAGCAATATATTTGGGGATTTATAAGGATCTAAATTGAACCAAATTTATTTATAAAATGTCAGATCGAATTGTTTCAGCTTAGATACAACACAGAAACTAGTTTATTAAAAAATGTATAAAAAATAAAAATTAAAAAAAAAAAATTAAAAAAAATTAAATTACAAAAAAATATTAAAATTCTAAAAAATTAATGACATTATTATAATTACAATAAATTGGTCTTGATTTAATATATGTAATTATATAACTATATATCCTATCACTTATATCCTATCAAAAATTTCTAGTTCTTGTCCCGAAATGGCTTAAAATTTGAAAGTTTTGTAAAAAAATATTAATAAGGAAATAAAAAAAAATTTAAAACACAAAAAATATGTCTCCCCGGCTGGGACTCGAAACCATTGACATTGCACATGTTGTATTATATATCAAAAAATATTTCTTGTATTGGAACATATATTAAATCCTATATAATTATATCTTATACCATATTAAAAAATATTTTTGATAATGGCCCATATATTATTATATTTCAAATATTAGATGGCATATATAATTATAAATGGTTTTGTATAAGCCATATATAAATATATATGGTTCTGTATGTCATATATAAACATATACCGTCCCGTGTAACCCATATATTATTATATATAGTGTTATATACAATTTCATATAATATAATATATAGCATATCTTATTACATAAAATATACATAATATTATAAAGATCAATATATAACCAGATATGGTTATATATGACAAAATATTAGGTAATTTTAAAAAAATAATGTAATGCATGCTAATACATACTGACATATGTACGAGTATTTATAAGTGATAATATATTATTAAATAATGCAACATATGATTATATCTAAACTTTTTTACTCGGGTAGTTAAAAAGAATATTTCTATGGGGTACCTTTTAAAACATAGGGTTTAAAGCATTTATCTCGTTTTTTTTTTCTACGAATCCCAGCAAAAATATTTGAAGTAATGCTTCTTTCATAGCTTCCAATACTTCTTTCATAGCTTCCAAATTATTAATTATTATAATTAACAGATTTTAAGAAGTAATTTTAAACCGATTTTTTGGAAGTAATTTTAAGCACTTTCAAAGTATGTATCCGTTGTTATATTTTTACAGGTTATTAATTAATATATTTATCTTTAAAATAATTCACAATTAAGTCTGGTCTTTTTTAAAAATTTTAAACAACAAAAAATTAAGCTGGAGATATTTTTTGTGCCGGAAAATTGTACCAAAAAATGAAATTAAAGTTTATTTATTAAATAATTTCAAATGATTAATTTATTTATTGATTTACTCCATTGGATTTGTATAAAATATATATGGAAAAATTTTCCTTAAAATAGTCCAACTTCAAAAGGCTATAAATAAACAATACGAACTTTTTAAAACCCGTTGGGGTTTTGTTCTGCTGATAGTCTACATTCCCGTTGGTCTCGGAAAAGATTCCATGACCAAAAATATGCTGCACAGTGTTGTTGCTTTAAAAAATTTTTTTTAAATATCTGTTAATTTTCAATTTTTGAAAATAAACAAAATTATGAAAAGTAACTTTTAACGAACTTGTAAAAATTCTATCGAAAATAATTTTAAATTGGAGTGCACTAGAGTGTAACTAGATGAAAAAATCATTTGAGTTTCTGTTAAAAAATCACGTCTAGATCTCTTTTTTTGTGGTCTACATTCCCGTTGATCTGATTCGGGAAAGATTCGATGACCAAAAATATGCAGTGTTATTGCTTCTAAAGAATTTTTTTAAATATCTGTTAAGTTGAAATTTTTAAAAATAAACAAAATTATGAAAAGTAATTTTCAACGAACTTGTGAAAATTCTATTGAAAATAATATTAAATTTGAGTGCATAATATCTCAAAATATCTCACTTGTTAAAAAATGTACTGAAAAAATGTTAAAGTGGGAGTACTCCTTACCTATGGCAACTAGATTATAAAATCATTAGAGTTTCGGTTAAAAAATCACTTCTAAATCTCATTTTTTGCTGGGTTGATAAAAAAAGTTAGTGAAGAGTAACACGAGTTAAATGCGTGTTTAATATTTTATAGTTTGCAAACAATTGTTGAGTCATTTATACTTTAGTCCAAAAACTTTTAGATATTAATACGTAAATACGTATTTGTTTTTACTTTCAAATATATATTTTATCTTTTTTTTTTTTTAATTAATATTTTGGTAAAAACAATAAACTTCGAGATCTTAATTAAGGAGAATTGTGGAATAACAATATTTTTGAAATAAGGCATTTCAGTACTGGTATCGGTAATGAATTTTAAAGGGATTTGAATCGATTGCCAAACTTGATTTAAGCCCTTAATGTTTTACATCCAATATTTTTCAGTGCATTGTTCCTGAAAATTTTCGGTTTATTTTAAAGAACTGAAAAAAATGATCTACTGGGCGTTTTTTATAAAGTTGATTTTTTTATTATTATAAAAAATATAAATATTTTAGTTATGTCTTGTGGCACATATTTTCTACTAAAAATTGGTATATTTGGATTCGCTTAAAGGATTTTAGAGATATGGTGATGTTTTGTTAAATTTTGGTGATTTTAGAAAAATCTCGAGCGGTTTAAAAAAATGTTCAACATACTAATCGTATATAGTTAGAAAGGATAGGTTGGATAACAATTAAAATTTGTACAATTTTTTCTAAATTGTTCCAGCACCGATGTTCTCGCATCGGTAAAGTTTTCGAAAAAACATGAAAAACGCAACCCTGTTCTGCTTTCTATATTGTGAGTCACAGGCAATAAAAATATATTAAAGAACATAATAAGGCACTGTATTCTTGTTATTTCTCTGTCTAATAGAAAATTTGACAAAATGAAATGTGCCACAGCTTTAAAAGTTAAAAGCTCGAAAAAATTTCCAGTAAAAAGAAAATAAACTTTATTATTTAGTAAGTCACCTTGTATAAAATAGGGTGACTATAAATTTCTCGATGCGAAATCTTCTCGCATTAGATACAGAAACAGGTGCAGTATTCCAAAACTTTGACCTCAAAAGTTTGCGGCTTAGAGTAATCCGATTTGGTCTAAATTTTCACCATATGAGTCTTAAACTAAATACACAATAATCCTCTCAGGTTTCGTTAAATGCAGAAAACAATGTTTCTTTATATATTTCATATGCAGAAATTTATTACAATTTAATATAGTTTTTGTTATTATGCCAACGGTCCCTGGAGTAGTTCTATAAACTACAGGTTGATTGAAAAGTTCCTGCGCTCACCAAGAGATGGCACTGCTAGCTCCAAACTTTTTTTTCTCAAGTTGGTATAACTGTCCTGAGAACACATGCAAAGTTGCAAGTCATTCTGTCAATTCTTTCTTTGTTTACAAGCCATTTGAAGTTGACGTGTCATTGATTTTTATTAATATGGAAAAAATTGAATATCGTGCAGTCATTAGATTCTTTGTTTTGAAGGGTTTAAAAGCAAAGGAAATTTATGAACATTTGTTAGAAGTGCATAAGGAGTCCTCACCTTCAAAACGCACCGTTGGGCTAGTGAATTTAAACGTGGTCGTACCAGCCTTGAAGACGATCCACGCGAAGGACGACCAAAAACTGCAACCACAGCAGAAATCATTGAGTAGGTAAATAATATGGTTATTGAAGATCCAATTTTGACTAAGCGTGAAATTGCTAATGCCATAGGCATCTCAGACGAACGAGTACTCCATATTTTACATGAAGAATTACGTATGAAAAAACTGTTTGGAAAGTTAGTGCCGCACACATTAACAACTCAACAAAAACTGGATCGAAAACAAATTTCTTAGCGTAATTTGGAGCGTTTTAAGCCGAATAAAACCGACTTCTTGCGTCGTTTTATGACTATGGATGAGACTTGGATCTACCACCATGATCCTAAATTGAAATAAGAACGTTTACAGTGGACTGAAGCTGGTTGTTCAGCTCCAAAGCAGGTGAAGTCACAACGATCAGCAAAGAAGGTTATGGCATCAGTTTTTTGGGATGCAAGAGGAATTTTGTTGATTGATTATCTTCAGAAAGGTAAAACAATCAACTCTGAATATTATTGCAGCCTTTTGAATCAGCTGGTTTAAAGAAGAAAAAAATAATTTTTCATCAAGACAATGCACCTGCTCACAAAAGTGTTTTGACGATGGCCAAATTCAAAGAATTAAAGTACGAATTGCTTGAACATCCACCGTATTCATTAGATTTGGCTCCCAATGACTACTATCTCTTCAGAAATCTCAAACAATTCCTTCGTGGAAAGCATTTTCGTCGAATGAAGAGGACATAGCAACCGTAGACGGTTATTTTGCAGAGCTTCCGGAAAACCATTATAAGGATGGGATAAAATTATTGGAAGATCATTGGAACAAGTGTATTGAGCTTCTAGGAGATTATATTGAATAAAAAAAATATATTTCGTAACAAAAACAGTATTCTTTCATTTCGAGCGCAGGAACTTTTCAACCAACCTGTAATTCCCACGATAAAAAACAAAAAGAGTACCCTACAACTATTAAAATAATATTTTGAGTAGTGAAATATTCAGTTATCTTATTTAATATTATATTCCACACATATATTAAGTTTCAAAAAAATTTCATTCAATTTTTTCTGGTATCAAAGGAGGGCATAAGATGCATAGTTTTATTTTAAAAATAAAAGATTTTATCATTTTTTGTTATGCTGAGTTTAGATGAGATCTTTACCATGCTTTGGGTATTAGATTTGTTTATACTTGGTTTTAACAACATACGTATTACTATTTTTGAACAATTTTTCATTTCATTTTTAAAAATTTTCTTAAAAATCGATATAAGTAATTTAAGCTCTCTGTGCAATGATGCAATGAGCCGTCATTGAAAGAGAAACCCCTCATTCCGGTCCCTAAGAAGACCGGCCACCCACAAAACCTTTGTTAGGAAAGTAGTCGGTGAACATAATAGATAATTCAAAAATGTTGTGGAGACTTTTATTTTATTTCTGGGTTTTATGCCTATTTTATTTCGAGCAAAAATACTTTGGTCATATCAACAAATTCCAGGTTATTTTCAAAACATTTTTAGACATAATCCCAAAACTATAAATTGGGATAATGTCCATTGAGGTTATGCCATGCCACCAAAGTTAACAAGTTACCGCTAAAAATATTTTTTACTGGTCTAAGATATTTCAGTGATTGAAAACCACAAGACAATCTAACAATACAATCTAACATCATAATTAAAAATTAAATATTAAAAATCTCCATAATCCCAGGGAGAATATATAAATCATTAGCTTATTATTGGTTTGACCCCTACGTTATCGAAAAAAAAAATTAAAGAAGGTTTACTTATTCCAAATTCTTTTCTTCAACATTTTTCAGGTATATCAAATTCACTAATGGATATCTCAAATATCGAACGAGATATCGATAAATAGTTTTCAGTCAGAAAAAGGTTATTTATATTATTATATATAATCTATTCCTAAATCATTTTTTTCGAAAATGGTCAATGAGTCACATTGATAAGATGATGAACCACATTTCGAAATAGAGTAGTATCATATTTGTGTTTAGCAAAACAGATTTCATTAGAAAAGATGTATCATACGATACAATATAAGTAAACTATATATTTATATGCAGATAAGACTAAAAATAAATTTTTTAACGATTTGCCTTGCCAATGCAAATACAACTTTTAAGATTTGGCATTTTTTTTTTAATTCTGGTCCCCTCTATTATAAATAAACACACTCCTTTTTGCTTTACAATCTTTATTAACTTTAACTTTTCTTTTTATTAGTTTTCAATTTTTAAATTAGATTTTTAACATGCATACAAAATTTTGTTTAAAGTTTTTTTTTTTATAATTTGTTATTCATGATGACATAATACTAAAAGTATTTCCTTTTAAAATGTCAAAAATGTTGTGGAGACTTTTATTTTATTTCTGGGTTTTATGCCTATTTTATTTCGAGCAAAAATACTTTGGTCATATCAACAAATTCCAGGTTATTTTCAAAACATTTTTAGACATAATCCCAAAACTATAAATTGGGATAATGTCCATTGAGGTTATGCCATGCCACCAAAGTTAACAAGTTACCGCTAAAAATATTTTTTACTGGTCTAAGATATTTCAGTGATTGAAAACCACAAGACAATCTAACAATACAATCTAACATCATAATTAAAAATTAAATATTAAAAATCTCCATAATCCCAGGGAGAATATATAAATCATTAGCTTATTATTGGTTTGACCCCTACGTTATCGAAAAAAAAAATTAAAGAAGGTTTACTTATTCCAAATTCTTTTCTTCAACATTTTTCAGGTATATCAAATTCACTAATGGATATCTCAAATATCGAACGAGATATCGATAAATAGTTTTCAGTCAGAAAAAGGTTATTTATATTATTATATATAATCTATTCCTAAATCATTTTTTTCGAAAATGGTCAATGAGTCACATTGATAAGATGATGAACCACATTTCGAAATAGAGTAGTATCATATTTGTGTTTAGCAAAACAGATTTCATTAGAAAAGATGTATCATACGATACAATATAAGTAAACTATATATTTATATGCAGATAAGACTAAAAATAAATTTTTTAACGATTTGCCTTGCCAATGCAAATACAACTTTTAAGATTTGGCATTTTTTTTTTTAATTCTGGTCCCCTCTATTATAAATAAACACACTCCTTTTTGCTTTACAATCTTTATTAACTTTAACTTTTCTTTTTATTAGTTTTCAATTTTTAAATTAGATTTTTAACATGCATACAAAATTTTGTTTAAAGTTTTTTTTTTATAATTTGTTATTCATGATGACATAATACTAAAAGTATTTCCTTTTAAAATGTCATACAATTGGTATTAAAACCTGTTATATAAAAATTTAATAAATATGAAGTTAAAAATATAAATGATATATTTCCTTTTTAATAGAACAAATGCTTCTCTACACAGAAAAAAATTACAAAATTAAACACCTTTCATAGAATATTTTTGTAATGGAATTTGTAACTTAAATATTTATTTTTAAAGAATTTTTAATGAAAAATAACAATTTACAAACATTTTGAAAAAAAAAGTTTGAAATTGAGTTTGAATTTTAACAAATATTTTTAATTACTTAAAATTTTGTGATTTTTTTTTCTGTGCATAGAAAAGGCTTAATATTAAAAATAGAATTTTGTAATTTTTTTCTATGTATGATTTGTTTATTGTGGTTAATGCAATTTATTTTAGAAGATAACTAAAGTGCTATTTTTTGCAGATAACGATGTGTAATTATTTTATTAGTGTTGGAATACTGTTTTTTTTATATATAATTTCTTATCATTAAATTCTATTGATGAATCCTAAGTGGTATTGAAGTGGTCTAAAATATGAATATAAATAATAATATTTAAATGTTGCAAAATGCATATCTATTTTCCGGGGGAAAAATCCAAAGTAAGTGAACTTTATTGTTGATCTGTATAAATTTTATATGAGGTGTTCTTCGGTTTCAAATTAGGAAAAATTTTCTTAATAAATAGAAAAATTAAAATTTTTGTAATCATGGAGGGTACACAGAAAAAGTATTACACAATTTCAAGTAATTAAAAATATATGTTAAAATTCAAATTCGATTTCTAACAATTTTCTGTTTGAAATGTTTGAAAATTGTTATTTTTCATATACAAATTTTTTGAAAATAAAAATTGAAGTTACAAAAAAAAAAAAAATAATAAAAAGTTTTTTGTATTTACAAATTCCATTGTTGGTGCCTTTTAAAAAAAATTATTTGTATTTACAAATATATTCTATTAGAGTTGTTTAATATTACAAACAGAATTTTGTAATTTTTTTGTGTGTTACCAGAAAATGCTACTAGCAGGACAGTGACTTTTATGCAAATGCATATTTTTAGTCAATAGCCCAAAAATGATATTGACCAAATACTTTTCCGAATAGAAGAATTTGCAACAAAATGGCATCGATTTGTTGCTTGTTTTTTTTTTGCATATTTTATTATAATTACATATTTGGCTTTTTAGTGCTTATATTTTCATATCTAACGATTTTTAATGAATGGTTTGGCATATTTTGCATTTAATTGCATAAACAAAATGAAGAATTTGAAAACCTTGATATAGCACATGTTTGTCGTTTCGACAAAGAAATACTATAAGGTTAATGCCGTTTTTGTTGTTACTTGTTTCAAATTTAACAGCATTACAACAATAAAATGTTTAAATAGTAAGTTTTCAAATTTACTATTTAAACATTTTATTGTTGTAATGCTGATAAATTTGAAAACAAGTAACAACAAAAACGGCATTAACCTATATAGTCTTTCTTTGTCGAAACGACAAACATTGGCTATGCAAAATAAGTATGAGCAAAAAGATGTGCTTTATAGGGTTAAGGAATGTTCGTATTAAGATGGCATGTACTAGAGAGTTGTTTATATTGTTGTTAGATATAATTTAGCTGAAGAAAGATTTCTTAAATTCCCAGTATTTAAGCCATTTCAGGACAAAATCATGAAAAAATCATAAAAAAATAGCATTTTTTCCCAATTTTTTGCAATTTTGATGCAGTGGATGCAATTTTTTTGGGTCGGTCCATGTGAGAATTTTTTTGCTTTGGTTTGGATCTACAACTTTGCCAAAGACATAAATCAAAATTCCGAACGGTTTATGATATATGGATTCCATAAAAATTTTCCTTTTTTAAAAAAATCATGTTTGGGTGCAAAAACTTAGGGTGTCCATAAAAAAAAATTTCGATGTAATCTGGCCAAGTCCGTTGCTGATTTTTTTTAGTTTCGATATACACTTCAAAAAAAAACGGGTACGAAAGAGGAACCAATTTATGTGTTGCCATTTCAGGACAAAATCATGAAAAAATCATAAAAAAATAGCATTTTTTCCCAATTTTTTGCAATTTTGATGCAGTGGATGCAATTTTTTTGGGTCGGTCCATATGAGAATTTTTTTGCTTTGGTTTGGATCTACAACTTTGCCAAAGACATAAAAACAAAATTCCGAACGGTTTATGATATATGGATTCCATAAAAATTTTCCTTTTTTAAAAAAATCATGTTTGGGTGCAAAAACTTAGGGTGTCCATAAAAAAAAATTTCGATGTAATCTGGCCAAGTCCGTTGCGGATTTTTTTTAGTTTCGATATACACTTCAAAAAAAACCGGGTACGAAAGAGGAACCAATTTATGTGTTGCCATTTCAGGACAAAATCATGAAAAAATCATAAAAAAATAGCATTTTTTCCCAATTTTTTACAATTTTGATGCAGTGGATGCAATTTTTTTGGGTCGGTCCATGTGAGAATTTTTTTGCTTTGGTTGGGATCTACAACTTTGCCAAAGACTTAAAAACAAAATTTCGAACGGTTTATGATATATGGATTCCATAAAAATTTTCCTTTTTTTAAAAAATCATGTTTGGGTGCAAAAACTTAGGGTGTCCATAAAAAAAAAAATTTCGATGTAATCTGGCCAAGTCCGTTGCGGATTTTTTTAGTTTCGATATACACTTCAAAAAAAACCAGGTACGAAAGAGGAACCAATTTATGTGTTGCCATTTCAGGACAAAATCATGAAAAATCATAAAAAAATAGCATTTTTTCCCAATTTTTTGCAATTTTGATGCAGTGGATGCAATTTTTTTTGGGTCGGTCCATATGAGAATTTTTTTGCTTTGGTTTGGATCTACAACTTTGCCAAAGACATAAAAACAAAATTCCGAACGGTTTATGATATATGGATTCCATAAAAATTTTCCTTTTTTAAAAAAATCGTGTTTGGGTACAAAAACTTAGGGTGTCCATAAAAAAAAAATTCGATGTAATCTGGCCAAGTCCTTTGCAGGTTTTTTTTTTAATTTCGATATATACTTCAAAAAAAAAAACGGGTATGAAGGAGGAACCACACGATGACCTTAAAAATGCTGCACTGTGTTATTTATAAAGTAAGCATTATAATCTGATGCTTAAAAACGTTATCCAAGGAATTATACACCTAAATAATATTGTTTAGGAAGAACAACATCCAAATATCAAAGAATGCTTACTCTTTATGACAAGCCCAATTTTTTTACTCCTATTTTTATATTTTCCATAAAAAAAAAAACATTTTGCGATTATTTCTTTGTATTCTTGCAAACCTTTTTGTATTAGATTTTTCAAAATGTTTCTGCTTTTTCATATTCTATCTTAATGTCATTTTAATATTTTTTAGTAAATACTAAGTAAATACTTATACTAATAATAAGTATAGATTTTTTTTACTTCTTTTTATCAATAATTAATATTATTTTTCTTCTGTTGTTACTATTCATTCAGCAAATAAATAATAATTTCTGTTTATAGATTTCGATGAATTTCAAAATTTACCATTTGTTATGGTATTATAAAGTGTTTTTTAATAATAAAATACCTCAGTATTATCATTTAAAAAGTGACATCCATAAACAAATTAAGTATATTTATAATAAATACACGAAAAGAGCTTTCTAAATTCTTTTACAATTTTTGTTATCTAAAAACCACAAAGAAAAGTTGGCCTTTGATTTCAGACAATTATTGAGAAATATATACAATTATTGAGAAATATATTAAATACAGATGAGTAATATAATATAAAATAAATATAAAAATTAAATCATATTCTATAGAGTTATGTTATCTAATCAAGTGATCTTCAATAATTATTATATTATAATCATAAGAAATTTTATTTTTTCCTATTTAAATAATCCATTTATTAGAAATATAATTTCTATACCCTACACCACTCTGTGGTAGTGGGGGTATAATGCTGATGTTAAATTAACATTTAAATTTCATTTAAATTTTTCACTATAATGAGATTTAGATTTTTTACTATAATGAGGATCAGGTCCCTTTCCGGAATATGATCCGCTTTCCGAAATATGACAAAAATCGTACTGTGTGTAGGGTATCTAATGGTAGGGCTTGACCAACTATATTATTTTTCAAAATAATAATATTTTGCAATAAACAAGTTTATGTCTATTACCTATAACAATGAAAAGTAATTTTATACTTATAAAGCAATTTCACTTAATAAAATTGGTTGTAATTACATAATATTGTTTTACAAAAAGATTTGAAATTACAAGAACTAATTTTTTGATTAAATGTCATTACAAAATCTACTACAATATTATTGTTTATAGAATATATCTGAGTCGTTTTCACATAATCGCTTAAGCTCAGATCAAGTTTATTATTTATACTTGATGTTCTCATAAAGACGCATTTACGCGTTTAACCCTTATTTCAAAATTCCGTTTAGTTCAAAAATTATTGGGTGTATAACTTAAATATGTGGATTTTTTTTTTCAAATATTGGGCGTTTATTGTGAAACATTGGAACAATATAAATATATTCCAAGTATTGGCCATCGCTAGCTATGACCTTTTTCCATCTTTCTGGCAACATATGGATTCCGCGCCAAAAGAACTGCTCAAGCCATTTTTGTATATCCTGTTATAAAGATCGAAACAAATGGTAGTCGGACCGGACAAGGTCTGAACTATATGCCGGGTGGGGCAAAACTTCCTAATAACTTGGTGCCGATGGAATATTATTATGATGGAATATTATGTCTCGTCACATATCCCGGACGTTTTTCGGCCAAGGTTCACTTCAAATGAATCAGTTGTGTTCGAAACAGGTCCCCTGTGCCGATTTTAACAGCTCATAATAGATGGGACCATTTTGGTCCCACCTATCATCGCCAGCATTTCGGATATGCAAAATAGGCTTTCAACGTCTCTGACATCGATTCATGTGGTACCCATTTTCCTTGTTTTTGGATGAATCCTGCTGCTTCCAATGATTTAAGTTTGAAAACAATCTTCATCGAGTAATGCCTCGAATTCATCATCTTCGAACTTGTTTGGCTGACCTGGGCGGTATTAGTCTTCCATGTCAAAATCACCACTTATGAACAACGCAAACTATCTCTCGCAAATCGATCCACTTTTTTAACATTGAAGAAGTAAAGCAAAACTTCCCGCAAATGAAGCTTTGTACGCACAAAATTCGACAATTTCGAAAAATTTTTTTTATTGTTTACACTATTTCGTTTAATGACTAAGTGAGAATAACTGACAAGATACCCTCCAAAAGATATCTGTGGGGAATCAATATAAGAAATTTTTAAAAGGCCGCCACAGGACGAGTCACGTGTGGTCCATTTTGAAAGGGACCAGTCTTCTGACAGGTTTTTTTATTTGAAAAAGACTGTCCACTTAACATGGGCTTGTCAAATGAGGGGGAGAATTTCGCTTTATGACATGTGAGAGGACTGACGCAGAAGAGCAGACTAACACAAAAGAACCTGTAGCAAAACTAAAAATAGAGTATTACACAATCAATTAAAAAAACTTACTGGGCGTCAGTGATCGAGCACAATGTTATGCTAACAAGACAAACGCTCTACTTACACAGTATAACACGAAAAAAATTTCAGGATTTTTACAATGGATTGTGGTAGAGTAGACAAAAGAAATATACGTGTGTCGGAGTTTTGGAAGATCACATCGGAATTTCGTTTTAGGGGGGTTAAAGTTTGCCCCCCGGTATATGAAACTTTGTGTTCCTTACATCTGAGGTGTAGGGTATGTTTAGCAACTTTGTAGAAAATATTAACGCAAATATTTTTGTGGATCATATTAAACCTCTAACTCCCCCACATAACTGTACCTTTTGGCTTAATTCTAACAAATAGTAAATGGTTCAAGGGGGGGGATGAAATGTTCTACAAAAGTGCTGGCCAAAAAATTTTACTACATACAGGTTGGTTGAAAATTTTCCTGCACTTGAAAGAATACTGTTTTTGTTCATTCGACGAAAAATGCTTTCCACGAAGGAATTGTTTGAGATTTCTGAAGAGATAGTAGTCATTGGGAGCCAAATCTAATGAATACGGTGGATTTTCAAGCAATTCGTACTTTAATTCTTTGAATTTAGCCATCGTCAAAACACTTTTGTGAGCAGGTGCATTGTCTTGATGAAAAATGATTTTTTTCTTCTTTAAACCAGGTATTTTCTCACGAATTTTTTCATCCAGCAAATCCAAAAGGCTGCAATAATATTCAGAGTTGATTGTTTTACCTTTCTGAAGATAATCAATCACCAAAATTCCTTTTGCATCCCAAAAAACTGATGCCATAACCTTCTTTGCTGATCGTTGTGACTTCACCTGCTTTGGAGCTAAACAACCAGCTTCAGTCCACTGTTAACTTTTTTGTTAAATTTAGGATCATGGTGGTAGATCCAAGTCTCATCCATAGTTATAAAACGACGCAAGAAGTCGGTTTTATTCGGCTTAAAACGCCCCAAATTACGCTTGGAAAGTTGTTTTCGATCCAGTTTTTGTTGAACTGTTAATGTGTGCGGCACTAACTTTCCAAACAGTTTTTTCATACGTAATTCTTCATGTAAAATATGGAGTACTTGTTCGTCTGAGATGCCTATGGCATTAGCAATTTCACGCTTAGTCAAACTTGGATCTTCACTAACCATATTATGTACCTGCTCAATGATTTCTGCTGTGGTTGCAATTTTTGGTTGTCCTTCGCGTGGATCGTCTTCAAGGCTGGTACGTTTTGAAGGTGAGGACTCCTTATACACTTCTAACAATTGTTCATAAATTTCCTTTGCTTTTAAACCCTTCAAAACAAAGAATCTAATGACTGCACGATATTAAATTTTTTCCATATTAAAAAAAATCAATGACACGTCAACTTCAAATGGCTTGTAAACAAAGAAAGAATTGACAGAATGACTTGCAACTTTGCATGTGTTCTCAGGACAGTTATACCAACTTAAGAAAATAAAATTTTGGAGCTAGCAGTGCCATCTCTTGGTGAGCGCAGGAACTTTTCAGCCCAAAACTTAACACAAACACCAAAAACCAGTCAAAATTCAAGATTGGTGATTAGATTTCTAGTCAGATTTTGGAATGACCTACATGGTATGTAAAGTATTTGTAGCTAAATTCACAGACAAAAGCAAAAATATTTTGCTAAAATCTCAATACTAACTAAAATTCTTTTTCTTAAACTTGTACTAATAGTTTTACACATGTTTCTATTAACCTTTTTCTTTGAGTTAGCTACAACTTGTAATTGCGAAAAAGAGGTTAAGTAACTTTATTGATTTTCCTATTTGTTAACCACAAACACTTCTCTATCTAGTAAGAAGTATTTAACTTATTGATTTTTTCAACAGTGGATTTTTATACAATGCAAATTGTTTTTATACCCTTCACCACAGGTGGAAGGGTATATATAAGTTTGTCATTCCGTTTGTAATTTCTACAATATTGATCTTAGACCCTATAAAGTATATATATTCTGGGTCCTTATGAAGAGCGAAGTTGATGTAACGATGTCCGTCTGTCCGTCTGTCCGTCTGTCCGTCTGTCCGTCTGTGTGTTGAAATGGGTTTTCCGAAGAACCCAGACGTGATGAGGACTTGATTCTTTTTTATTTCTGTTACATGTGATCCATTTCTGTTTGCTATTAAAAATCAGACAGATCGGTTAATAAATGGCTGAGATATTAGCAAAAAACCAGGACTACCTCTAATTTTTCCAGTAAAATCCCTTTGTTTAATATGTATGTAGAATTTTACGCATAACAACATGTGTTAAAATTATTTTCTTTCATCTCCACCTTTTATACACAAACAACACACATACAAAGATTTGTCATTTAAATAAAAACTAAACAAATCCCTAATGAACGAAGACTTTTATATATGTACATCTATTGACGATGATTTTGTGTGAGCTTCAATAGCTCAGTTGTCTAGACGCCATGTCACAACTACTTTTTTTCTCTAAGCCCGTGGAGTTCGAGGTTCAAATCTCGCTCAGGTCAATTCACTTTTTTTTTTTGTAAATTTTTTTTGTACATTTTTTTTTATTATTTTCTTAATATTTTTTTTTTGCTTATTTTTGGTTTTTTTTTTAACATTTAATAACTAATTTATATAAAATTTTATTATACCCTTCACCACAGGTGGAAGGGTATATATAAGTTTGTCATTCCGTTTGTAATTTCTACAATATTGATCTTAGACCCTATAAAGTATATATATTCTGGGTCCTTATGAAGAGCGAAGTTGATTTAACGATGTCCGTCTGTCCGTCTGTGTGTTGAAATGGGTTTTCCGAAGAACCCAGACGTGATGAGGACTTGATTCTTTTTTATTTCTGTTACATGTGATCCATTTCTGTTTGCTATTAAAAATCAGACAGATCGGTTAATAAATGGCTGAGATATTAGCAAAAAACCAGGACTACCTCTAATTTTTCCAGTAAAATCCCTTTGTTTAATATGTATGTAGAATTTTACGCATAACAACATGTGTTAAAATTCTTTTCTTTTATCTCCACCTTTTATACACAAACAACACACATACAAAGATTTGTCATTTAAATAAAAACCAAACAAATCTCTAATTAACGAAGACTTTTATATATGTACATCTATTGACGATGATTTTGTGTGAGCTTCAATAGCTCAGTTGTCTAGACGCCATGTCACAAATACTTTTTTTCTCTAACCGTGGAGTTCGAGGTTCAAATCTCGCTCAGGTCAATTCACTTTTTTTTTGTACATTTTTTTTATTATTTTTATTTTCTTAATATTTTTTTTTTTGCTTATTTTTGGTTTTTTTTTTAACATTTAATAACTAATTTATATAAAATTTTATATTAATAATTAAAATTCTTTTCTTTTATCTCCACCTTTTATACACAAACAACACACATACAAAGATTTGTCATTTAAATAAAAACTAAACAAATCCCTAATGAACGAAGACTTTTATATATGTACATCTATTGACGATGATTTTGTGTGAGCTTCAATAGCTCAGTTGTCTAGACGCCATGTCACAAATACTTTTTTTCTCTAAGGCCGCGGGTTCGAATCTCGGTCAGGTCAATTCACTTTTTTTTTGTACATTTTTTTTTTATTTTCTTAAGATTTTTTTTTGTTTTTTTTTTACATTTAATAATTAATTTAAATAAAATTTTATATTAATAATTAAATAATCCATAAATAGGCTAAAAACATCAAAATTTTTATAAAAACCCTCTGATACAAACAAAATACAAACGGTTTTATTTCTATTTTTTGCTCCGATTTAAAAGAATTTATAAAAAGATTTTTAAACCATTTTATTTCTCACATATTAAGAACATTTTATACATAATTTACCTTTGAGTGCAACTATTTTAGGTCATAACTTATAATAATTTATAAAAAAAATTATAAACTATTTTCCTTCAAATTTTTAAAATTAAGCTAAAGAAATTACAAATATTTCTAATAAAAAAGCGAAATAAAATCCCAAATGTAAATTTGCCAGCTAAATCAAACTATTTTGTAGAAATAAAACACATGCAGTTGTAGTGATTTCTTTTAACGATTTGTTGAAATTCTTTTCTTTCACCTCTTCACCTTTTATACACAAACAACAAACACTATTCTAGAGCTGTATTATGACCTATGGATACGTCTTATATAGCAAAAGATCAAAAATCTTTAGTATAACATATTTGCTGAAAAACTCGGAAATATCGGTTCAGATACAAAAAAGTTATGCCCAAAACATACATTTTTTTAAAGTACCTATATTCCCGAGTCCAAGTTTTATCTCCAAACTAAATGGTTAATTTCCTCTTAAAGGCGTCCGTATATAAATCTGTCCATTTCATATATGTCCATATATAAACTTCAGTTTTTTCCCAACCATGGTGAAGGGTATATAAGATTCGGCATAGCCGAATTTAGCCGCTCTTACTTGTTTATTTTAAAAATTTATATTATTTGTATATATGTATTGACCGAAATATGTTTGAAGGTATTTAAGATTTTACCTTTACGATTTAGACAGTTTGCGTGACTTCTTGATATAATAATTAAGGTTTGTTTATTTTTTAAAATTTTTTACATTAAAAAATTAAATGGGAGTAGATTATTGCTTAGAAAAGTTTTTATAAATTCTAAATGACTACAAAATGTTAAACTTGTTGATTTATTTAATGCAAAACAATTTTCTTAACTTTTTGTTTCATTAACTATGTTATTTTTTAACACTTTACTGCTTGATGATCCAAATCTTAATAAAAGTTATACAAATATATATTTTGATAGTATTTCGCCTATTTTAGCGCTTTTTCAAATTTTTACTCTTAACGAGTTTATTTATTAGCGAAAAACCAATAACCGAAAATATAGCGAATCGCTAAAACTCTAAAATAAGTGCGTTGGAAAAATTTGAAATTTTCATTCAATATTTTTTCCCTTTATTTATTTAAAAATTATCCTCCCCTATTCTTATTGACTAGGGCTCGGAAGTTCATGTAAATACAAAATCTCTTAGAACAACGTTAAATAAATATCTGTGCGGAGGTGGTATCGAATTGTTAATGCATATATTTTTTTTTACTGAAAATATATAAAAATATTTTGCTATTAATGCATATTTTGCTCAAAACAATCATGTTTGGAAGCTTATTTCTTGATATTGCATAAAAAAATTGTAAATTTTATTTTTCATAATTTATTTACATTCTAGGTTTATAAATTCTTTTTTATTTTGTTTTAGCACAAAGGCAAAAATAACAGAAAAATACAATTACTAACTTTCTGCCGATCATTAACGATGACTATCAATTTTTGAACCACTTCAAAAAAAAAAAAAATTAGCTGATAATATTGAATTGAACTTTTAAAATTCTTTTCAAAATTGTTTAAATTTTTAATACATATTTTATGTATTCTAAATACATGAACTTCCTTGCCCTAAGGTGTATGCTAACCATACATGGGACCAATTGATTGCGTCTACTAATAAATTGATAATTTCATTAGCATTGCATTGATATCAATTGTAATGACTTCATTAATAATGCAATTATTAAAAAAAATTACCATTGGCAAATAAGCTTTGTCTATATGTATATGGCATTTTGAAGGGAAACATCTGTCATTTATTCTCACTTTTAGTCATTGAACGAAATAATTTAAGTTTTCTTTTGTTTCGAAAATGTCAAATTTTGTGCCAACAAAGCATCATTTGCGGGAAGTTTACTTTACTTCTTTAATTTAAAAAAAGTGCAGCTGAAGTACATCGATTGCTCACCGTAGTTATCCAGAGTATGTTCCATCGATTTTAACGTCAAGGGATGGTTTGTGCCGTTTAGAAGTGGCAGTTTTCACTTCACAATTGCAGGCATTACTAAAAAAACAAGGTGCAAAATCATTTGGAGTCACTTGATTATTAATTTCAAAACGTTTGCAAGCAGCAGGATTTATCCAAAGGCAAGGAAATTAGGTACCACAGGAGTTGAAGCTGAGAGACGTTGAAACCCGATTTGCATGTCCGAAATCTGTTTGAACGCCATAGAAAAAAAGTAATTTTTGTATCGAATCAGTGAACTCCGTCTTAGATACTGCTCTATATTTGGTGGGACCAGAATGGTCCCATCTATTATGAGCTGCTGAAATCAGCGACCCGTTCGGAACAAAATTGATTCGTTTGAAGCGAGAATGTTCGAAATATTCCATCATGACAATGCTTGGCACCATGTTGCAAAACTGGTTTAAAACTATTTACAAAATAGTGGTTGGGGAGTTTTGCCTCACCCGCCTCACAGTTTAGAACTTGCCCAGAATGACTACCATTCGTTTCGATCGATGCAGTACGCTGTCACTGGAATAAGCTTCACTTCATAAAAGGGTATACGAAATTGGCTTGTACCGTTCTTTTCCTCAAAAAAATGAGCAGTTATTTTGATGCGGAATGCACACATATGTTGCCAGAAAAATGGGAAAAGTTTATAGTTAAGAATGGTCAATATTTTGAATAAATTTACATTGTACAAATGTTTTCCAATAAACGCTTAGAAATCCCGCATTTTTAGGTTATACACCTAATATGAACCAACTTGTATGTTTGTTTCTAAATATTTATTAAAATAATTATTTTTTTTTATTGTTTTTATAAAATTAAAATGTAATATCCAAAAAAAAAATTATGTGGTTCGTACCCTTATACAGGTTGGTTGAAAAGTTCCTGCGCTCACCAAGAGATGTCACTGCTAGCTCCAATTTTTTTTTTCTCAAGTTGGTATAACTGTCCTGAGAACACATGCAAAGTTGCAAGTTATTCTGTCAATTCTTTCTTTGTTTACAAGCCATTTGAAGTTGACGTGTCATTGATTTTTTTTAATATGAAAAAAATTGAATATCGTGCAGTCATTAGATTCTTTGTTTTGAAGGGTTTAAAAGCAAAGAAAATTTATGAACAATTGTTAGAAGTGTATAAGTAGTCCTCACCTTCAAAACGCACCGTTGAATCTTGGGCTGGTAAATTAATACGTGGTCGTACCAGCCTTAAAGACGATCCACGCGAAGGACGACCAAAAACTGCAACCACAGCAGAAATCATTGAGCAGTTACATAATATGGTTAGTGAAGTTTAACTAAGCGTGAAATTGCTAATGCCATAGGCATCTCAGACGAACGAGTACTCCATATTTTACATGAAAAATTACATATGAAAGTTAGTGCCGCACACATAAACAATTCAACAAGAACTGTATCGAAAACAAATTTCTGGAGCGTTTTAAGCCGAATAAAACCGACTTCTTGCGTCGTTTTATAACTATGGATGAGACTTGGATCTACCACCATGATCCTAAATTGAAACAAGAACGTTTACAGTGGACTGAAGCTGGTTGTTCAGCTCCAAAGCAGGTGAAGTCACAACGATCAGCAAAGAAGGTTATGGCATCAGTTTTTTGGGATGCAAAAGGAATTTTGTTGATTGATTATCTCCAGAAAGATAAAACAATCAACTCTGAATATTACTGCAGCCTTTTGGATCAGCTGGATGAAAAAATTCGTGAGAAAAGACCTGGTTTAAAGAAGAAAAAATAATTTTTCATCAAGACAATGCACCTGCTCACAAAAGTGTTTTGACGATGGCTAAATTCAAAGAATTAAAGTACGAATTGCTTGAACATCCACCGTATTCACCAGATTTGGCTCCCAGTTACTACTATCTCTTCAGAAATCTCAAACAATTCCTTCGTCGAAAGCATTTTTCGTCGAATGAAGATGCCATAGCAGCCGTAGACGGTTATTTTGCAGAGCTTCCGGAAAACCATTATAAGGATGGGATGGGATAAAATTACAAAAACAGTATTCTTTCATATCGAGCGCAGGAACGTTTCAACCAACCTGTAAATATGTTAGTTTTTGTAGTCACTGCGTTTTCTCTTACAGCAACAATTGTTGTATGTCGTTTTCTTATTCTGGACCGATACTAATGGTAATAAAAAATGCCTAATACTGCATTTCCATATGCATGTTTTGAGCAAAATTACATGTTTTGCTAACAATCTGTTAGATTTTCCTTATTTGTTAGCATACACTTTGTCATTATGAAAACTCGGCTATATTTTAAGTTTTTTCTTGGGATTTTCCCCGCTACAAGAAATTCTATATTTCTGAATTTAAAATTATTTTATTAATACAAACTATTGGATATTATAATACAAATGTGGCTTAATTGTGTTTAATAAAACATTTTATATTCAATAACTTTATTATTATATTAAAAATTTATAATTCAAGTGTTTTGAAGTTTTAACATTCTCACAATTTGTTATTTTGTATTTTATTTAATTTCAGTTATGTACCAACACGTTTATGGGGTTTTAGCGGTCATGTACAAACTGTCTTACACAGCATTGTGGGACGTGTTAAATGTCCTTGGCCATTGGGTGAACGTGTTTATTTATCCCTGGAAGATGGTTCAACGTTAACTTATGACTTATATCAACCCCTTAAAGAATTTGAAGGTAAATTTAATCAAACGAATTATAAATGATAAGCCAAGGATACAATTATCGGATACCCTTTTAACGTGAATAGTTTGGTATTATTATAACAAGTTGATTTAAGAAAAAAAAAAACAATTCACAATAAAAAGGAATTTTCTAAGATTAGAAAACAGCGATGTTAAGTCAGCTTTTTTCGGACTATATTTAGCCCTTTTTGATTGCTTTCAACGCGTATTTTTTCCACTTAGCCCTTTTATTTTTTTAGGGCTAACATAGCTGTTTTTGTTATCTTTTTTTTAGCACTTTTAGCTCTTTTTGAGTCATTTGCTAGTTTTGTTCATAATCTGGCAACCTCCTTTTATTTTGCCAATCGTTTGAATTTTTTTTCATAAATTTCTAGTGTAACTAATACATTGTTTTTACAGCAACTTGTAAAAAACTATTTTTACAGAAATCCCCTTTAAATTTATGGTTTATTAAAAATGGATCGTTACAATCAATTATATAGAAAAGCTTGGGGAACTATCCGACGAGGCATTGAGGTTGTGTAAAATTTAAATCGTTTATGTGCAAAACGCCCAACTCGATTACCAAGCGAGTTGTACCAACAGTTGTAACGTGTATGGCTTGCATTAAATACATCAAATTGTTTAATCCATATAAAATAGGCTTAAAAACAAGCAATAGACGTTGCTCAAATTACAAAATACAGTTAAGTATTTTTGCAAAAATAAATATAAAGACAATTTAGTGGCCCGAAGATGACGAAGAAAATTCGATTTTGTTGGAAAACGAACATTTTAGCGATTTCTTTTAAATTCTACATTTTTAATTTAAAAATTTCAATAATATTTTTTTTAAATATGTATTTTATATATTAAAACGTAAGATCGATCTCTTAAAAGTGCAAATAAAAAAAAAAAATAAACTGAAAAACACAAAAACTGGTAAGTTTTTGAATTTAGCCCTTTTTAACTGCTCAGCCGACGCTTTTTGCTTTTAAAAAGTTTGCATCGCTGACTTAAAGAGCAAATAATACATATTTCAGAGAGAGAGAGATCATGCATGGCTCTCTCCATATTTTAGCGATCCATAAGCAAACCTATAAAAAACACGATCAAAAATAAAGAGTATGGATTGAGTACCTAAGAAAATCATAAATAAATTTAAATTTATTTTTCGTTTGACGGGAGAACTTATATTCAATTCACACTGCAGAGTTTATCTGCTAAAGGTGGCACTGAAGTTTAGCTGCTAATCTACTTTTTACTAAGATTAACTTTCCAGTCTAAACGCAGCATTATTGCATTTGTAACATAAAACATTTTTAAGTAAGCCGGTTTTTTCAAGACAAAACTAAATTTAAAAAGAAAATACAACTTTCTGCCTTAAAAATATGTCTATTGGCTCTGTTGGACTCATTGAAGCATCGTCGGAGTGTATATCACTCATAGCTTCGAAAGAATTCAATTTCTTCTTAATTCGCCCAAAATCAAATTCAGCTTAAAAAAATGTGCATACCCCATACCATTAAACCATTTCCTTAGAATTAATTCATTTCCAAAGCTTAATATTTATTGTAATATAATTCATCATTTTTATATTGAATTGATTTCTAATTGAATTACAATCCTTGACTCCTTAACTTTTACATTAATTCGAATCATTTACAAAATGGCTAATCAAAGTTGTCCTTTCATTCAATTTGTAAAAGATCAACATTCTAGTTGATAAACCCAATTAAATAAAAATACGGTATGAAACGAAAATTAAAATGTTTAATTTTAAAAATTTGTATTTCTAAAATTTAGTTTTATACCAAAACAAATTTAAATCACTTAAGCCAATTGTAGTTGCGCCTTTAATGAAAAGTAATTAATATAGATGAAAATTATAATTTAAAATTCCAAACATTACCTTTAATCTTTTACAAAATGATTGAAAAAAAATCTTTCAGCATTTTTGTATTGAACGTGAATTTATAAATTATTTAATGATTCCAAGTGCATAATTAATGAGAGATTTTATTTACTATCTATGAAACACAAAAGAATTAAGGCTGTGAATGAATTCATAAGGTATGTTATAAACGAATAACATATTATTCAATTTTAATTCAATTCAAAAGTGAATTAGAGATATATTCATTCGAATCTTTGCTACTGCGCTGTTCTATTGACATTACCATGGGAATTGTACTGCCGAGATGAGTGAACTAATTATCAGTGCCCGGGTTTAGTAGCACATCCGTTTGTAGTTGACTGTCGACAGTAAACCGCATAACGCATTACAAGGAAAATTCTTTCATTAGTCGTATTTGGAATAAACTCCCCGCAGAAGTCTTCCCCCTGCTACTTACAATATAGAGGAATTTAAGTCTTATGTCACATTACTTTCTCTTTCCTCCTTCCCAAAACCTATTTTCCTAATTTCAACAAAATGCACTGCTTTATTTGGTGGTCTATCGGTGCTTTTCTGTAAAATGTGTATTTTTGAAATAAATGCTTTTGTCAAAAGTCCACAGTTATGTGTAATATATTGCATTGTATGCGTTTGAAAAAATAAAATAAACATGACCTCAAAATGTGTATCCTTTTACATTTCAATTAAAAAAAAATTCTACAATAATTGCCTTAATAGTATGTTAATATTTATATAACACATACATAATTCTATTTTTGTATTATTATATTTTAGATGACATCACTGTTGCCATTTGTCCTGGCATTGGCAATTCTTCAGAAAGTGTGTACATACGCACATTTGTTCATTATGCACAATGTCATGGCTATCGTTGTGCAGTTCTAAATCATATTGGTGCCTTAGGTAGTGTACAAGTCACCTCCTCAAGAATTTTTACATATGGTAAGTGGAGTTCTTAGAACTTTGTTTTTTTTTACAATTTAACTCTCTGAATTTCTTAATTAATTTCATTCAAGGACATACGGATGACTTTTCTGTGATGGTTAATAATTTAATAGAAAAATATGAAAATACACATGTAGTAGCTGTGGGCTTTAGCCTTGGTGGTAATTTGATTACAAAATATATGGGCGAGGGTGATAAGAGAAAACCACATAATATTATTGGGGGTATTTCAATATGCCAGGGTTATAATGCCGAAGAGTATGCATTTTTTATAATAAATTATTTTAATATCAATTAAAACCTTTTGTTTTTATTTTTCCAGAGGTACAAAATGGCTTTTAAATTGGCAAAATTTCCGTCGTTTCTATTTGTATATTATGACTGAAAATATGAAAAATATTATTTTAAAACATCGCCATGTTTTGTTATCGGAAGATACACGTAAACGTCACAATTTAATTGAACGCGAAATTATTGCTGCTGCCACTTTGCCAGAATTGGATGAGGCTTATACAAGACGTCTTTATAATTTTTCAACAACTGCTGATTTATATAGATGGAGCTCCTCTTTACACTATTTTGATAATATTGAAAAACCTATGATTTTTATTAATGCCAAAGATGATCCCATAGTACCAGAAGATTTATTGCCACCCATTAAGAATTTTGCAGGTATGAAAATATTATAAATTTTTTAATTTGTTCTTAAAATTTTTTTAATGCAAACAAATCTTTTAAAGCGTGACTGAGCCCAAATTAGTTTGAATGTCAATAAATAATGCATAAAATTTATATTTTTAGTATGGGTGTGAGATGGATAAATAGAATCTAAATTTAATTCAGGTTTCCAAATTTCTATGAAATTTGAAAAAATTTTCAAATATTTTTCAAAGAAATTTTATTTTTAGAATTTATTTAGCGACCTCACACAGGTCATTTATATAAGATATTTCGATTGAATTTGTTACAATGACTCATATCGGCGTAAGGACGAAGACTACTGACTAAAATCTGTCCTTGTTAGGACCTAGTGTCCATCAGAAATTCAGTGCACTGACTTACATCGGCTCTAGGAGTCCGCCTATTATTTTTGATTCGCATCGGTTCATGTTTTGACCTAATGCCCATATTAATGCTCGCACACAACATGTCGCAAATATATAGATATTTAATTAAGATTTGATAAAGAAATTTATATGAGCCCATGGTAGGTCAATTGATTTTAGTAAGAATTAAATCTAGTGCCCATATAAAAATCTCACAAAAATTGGCTCTTATATTTGCTCGCACACTACATGTCGCAAATATAAAGATATTTCGGTGATATTTCATGTTTAGACCTAAATTCAAGATCATACAAATTTTTCCCTTCCAAATGAATAAAAAAAATTAAAAATTTTGTAATAAAGGGGAATACACAGAAAAAGTTTTTAGACACTAGGCGAATGGAATGTATTTTCTGGTCAGCTACGATCATCATCAACATTCTTTGCGTCTTGTGGTGTTAATTGTAAAAACCTTTTATTTAACTTACAACTTTAAACGAAAAAGCTGGTGAAAGCTAGCCCCACGTTAATTTATTGAGTAAAGATAAAATTTACCCACGAACTGTTTGTGTTTCATAATCCCTACAGGTTTAAGATAATGGAAAATTTTCTATGTATTCACCGATTAATTGACATTTTATCGGAGGGAATAATACCAAGCTTAATAGTTGAGTATAATTTCCCTTTTATTCTAAATGTTTGATCAACACCAGACGAATGAGGGCATTGATCCAACAATATTTTAAATCTCTTTCTCACTCTAAAGACTAAGAACAGTATTAATAAAATTTTAATAGCCCTTGATGGTCTAAATTAGAGATGGGCACAAGAGCGATTTTTGACACGCCCACCCATGATCATGAAACAAAAATTACATTCATATATATTTTTCTCTACTCACGTTCACGAACGATCAAGTAAGTAATTTAAATTTTTGCTCACGCCCACGAAATACGATTAAAAAATATTTCGAAAAATTTAACAAAAAAATTTATTTTATCATTAAGAACGGAGTCTGGCTATATTACGATCACATGTAGCCATACCGACAGCGCGTAATTATATGAGAAACAGGAGGCATAATTTATGGTCCTAAAAATTCACAACCCAAATTTCCACCAGATATCTACAGTTTTGTGTGCCTAAATACCATTTCAGCCAATTCAGAAAGAACCTTTCTATAGGTTTGTCCCTGAACCAATACAATTTTTGCCAAATATCTATAAGGCCTGTAATTTGATTACAAGGTTAATATTGACACACGGACGGAAATCGTTATATGCCATATTATAAACGGACAAAATTTTTGCGCTAGTAGAGTACAAAAATACTTCGATAATAAAAATGGGCCAGGTCCGAAAGATATCCCGAGGAGGTTGTTTCATACAAATTCCATGAAACCCTTCGTAGTTTAAAATAAAATTAATCGTGATTTGAAAAAATAAACAAATATTTAAATTTGCGAATTAAATCATATTAGAGAATCAAAATAATTATTTTTTTTTTATAAGTGTATCAAATAAAAATTGATTTAATTCTTTGATTTAAAATTGAATTACTCAAATTGTTTTATTTCTTTTTATTTACAAAAAGAATTATTTTAGAACAATTAATTCGCGAATAAATTCGTCAAGCTTTAAATCAGATTTCAAAATTTATTTAAGGAATTGTGTTTTTAAAGATCTGCAGTAGGGTATAAAAACACAAATATAATAAAATGAATTATTTGAAGGTACCACTGTTAACACATTTTTGACATCCAAATCCCAATTCTGCTTTTTGAAAAATATAGTCAGGCAAATCGATAGATGCAAATCGAAAATGACTGCATTTTCAGTGCGAAGAATTATCAAGAACTATTTTTTATTGCCTAAATTAAAAGTTCTGATACAAATAAATATATTATAATTTTAAACCAATTTTATTTTCACGAAACCAAATATTCTAGATTGAAAAGTTGTTCGTTTTCAATTTTCATTACATACCCCAGTCATTGAATTATGTATATAAATTCCTGTTTCGTATTAATGGAATCCTAATTTTTAAATCGTCAACATGACGATAAATCGACAAACCTGGCAACACTGCTCTAGCCATCATACACATTTTATAAATAAAACTAAAATATACACAAATGCAAAGAGAATAATGCTAATGATACAGATAACAACTTTGACATGAGTTACCAACAAGCAGTCGTGGCCGAGCGGTTAAGGCGTCTGACTAGAAATCAGATTCCCTCTGGGAGCGTAGGTTCGAATCCTACCGACTGCGAATATTTTTTTATTTATTAATGTTTATTTTAAAAAATTTATTAACACATATTATTAATCAATTAAAAAAATTATTAAATATATTTTTTTTATTTGTTTTTCAATTACAGCTTCTCGCCAAAAAGTCTGTTATGTCGAATTGGCACATGGCGGTCATTTGGGTTTTTATGAAGGTGGTCTTATATATCCAAATCCTGTTACCTGGTTGGATCGTACATTAATATCAATGATTGGAGCATTATTTATGATTCATATTAATCCCTCAAAACATCAGATCTCAACAACACATTAAATGAGCTTACACCATGAATATAGCTTTATTTGTGAAAATTTATAAGGAAAAAAATTTAAGATAGTTTTTTTTATTACATTTAATTTTTAATTGATAACTGATATTAATATAATAAACATTCACAAAATGCACACTTACATATAAATTATAATTTTAACAGATTGATAAAATCAACAAACTGTTCAAAATTTTATATATCGGAAGGCTATGAAATTTTTGAAATAGATATATTTATGAAATATTGATTGTTTCTTAAAAATTGTATGTTCTTTATACAAATTTTGTTAAAAAAAAATAATTTTTTATTGCTCTTAAAGGCAGAAGCAGAATTTGAATTTAATAATATTTAAAAATAATATTGTGCTTTAAATAAAAATTGTATTAAGTTTTTTTTGAAATTTTTTTACAAAAATTTTTTTTAAAGTTATTTTGACAAAATATAATTAATTATTAATATATAATTTACAAAAATAAAACAGTCTGCATTTTATGCTAAAGGTCTTATAATATAATATTTCAAAAACCAAAAAAAAAAAATAAAAAAAATTAAAAATATTTTAACATAAATTCGACAAAAACTGGAAACTAAAGTGCCGAATACACCTTCAATATCGTTAACAATATTTTTGAAAATCAATGATTTATAATAAAATATTTTGACATGTTTTAATTGTTGGCTTTAGATAAATAAATATTGTCAATTGTTGTGTTTGTGCAACAGTGCGTTAACGGGAACATTCACTATAAACTGATAGAACCCATGTAAAATAGATTGACATTAACGTTAATAATACTACAAGTTAACTATAAATGTGAACAAATGTCAAATTTATATGGAATTTTAGAACATAATGTATCACACAAACACAGCTAATAATGGGCTTGATTGTGGTTGACAATATTTTTTATTTTGAAAATTACAATTACAAGGTAAATTTGAAAAATATTTTGCAAACACTGTCGATATCGACAGGGCCGTCTGTCTGCAATAATCCCAAATATTGAAAGTGTATGGGCCTCTTTAAATTTAATAAGTATGTTGTAACTTTAAGGCCTTAAATTAAACTTTTTTGAAAAATTTACATTTATAACAACAAATTTTTATCGTTAATTTTTTTACATCAATATTTTATATGCATAAATTTAGTATACAAATTAATAACTATTTTTAAAGATTATTTCTTGTTTTCAAATGTTTTTTTATAAATAATTTTTTTGTATTTTTTACTTATAAAAAAAACAAACCAAAACTAACAATTGCTTTCATGTAAGTGTTAAATGTTGTTACGTTATTTTTTATATCTAAATTAATAACTACAAATATATATATATAAATTTTTTGTTTAAATGTTTTTTCGGAAACAATATTTGTGAGTTATAATAAATGTATTATAAATTAAAACATAAATTAAATAAACAAAATAAAATCAAATCCATGAAAATTTAAATTCTATACTCTAGAATTATCACTAAATGTTGTATGTGACGAACATGTAATTAAAAAAACCAAACAATATTGAAAATAAAATTATTTGTAAAACACATAAACAAGTTTTTGAAATTTTATTCCCATTTTACTGAATAAAACAATCCCGATTATTTTTTTTTATTTTAAGGATTAGCCTAGACTGGCGCCCTTTCACCATTTTTCTTGTTTAAGATGCTATCATTACTAAACCAATACATTTTTAGCAGAAGTATTTTTTCATACACAGTCGTAAATTTTGTGAAACATGTTCTGGAAAGGTAGCTTTTATACGCTGGCAAAGGTCATTAAGCCAATGTTTCGCCAAAAATATTTATTTATACGGTAAACCTCATTTAAAATAAACTCGGATAATACGAATCTCGCTTATAGCTAATTAATTGTACCGGTCACTTGGGTATTACTGTATACGCTGGTAAAATTTGGGCTGATTTTTAAAGAGCTGTAAATTTTTTCAAAACAAGTTTTGGTAAAGTACTTTTACAAATGTTGGAGAAGCGATCAAAAAAATTGCTTTTCCATTGCTTTCACTGGTTACCATTGTCAACGAATGTTTTGTCAATGCTTTGAGTTTTTGTGCCATCGTGAATTTCTATCTAGACCTGGGCGATCTCAATTACATTTTGCAATTATTAACTTGTGAAATTTATTCGTATTAATAATCCTAACAGACCTACGCTTACTTTTTTACAATCAAACGTTTTCTTGGAAAATTAGCAAATTTGTTAATACCAGACGTGGGAAATAATGAAAATATTTTTGTGTTCTTCAAAAGTTGGTAAAAATCCGTGAAATATTTTTTTGCAAAAAAATTAGTAAATTCAGCAAAAGTTGTGCGAACATTTAGTAAATAAAAATCTTTTAAACCAATAAAATTTGTTTGCTGAATATTAGTAGAATGGAAAAAACACTTGAAAAATTTCTAAAAAAATTATTTTTTAGTTAATTAATTTACTGAAAGATAGGCTAGGACATCTACTTCTTGTCAACCTGATTGTTTTTCTCACTAAAAATGCGTTGATCAGCAGTTTTATAAAAAAAAAAAAATTGTTCAGTGTATTGCTAAAAAAATATAACTAAAGTTTTAGCGACAACACATTTTCAGAAAAAAAAAATTATGAAAACTAGTGATGTACAGCTCCTTTTACTAATTTTTCTACTAACTTATTTTTTTATTCAATTTTTTTTATTTAACATTTTGTAATTTGAAAGCCTGGAGGCCAATTAATAAATTGCAATATTCCACTCACTTAAGTTGAGTATAACTTAAGTTACTTTAGCTAATTCTATAGTGAGATTCCGTTACTTTTTAACGACAAAATTCTGTAGTTACATTCTAAAAATTCAATAATTAACATCAAAATTCGGTAAAAGTTGTTCTCTAACTTCTTTCTACTCTAACTTCCTTCTACAACAGGAATTTTTTTGAAGTTTTAAGATTAGGATATTTATCGTTACATTATAAAATTTTAAATTAACCACTGTTATCAGTATCTAGTTATCAGGGTTTTAATTTCTAAATGTTTAGGTAACCTTAAGTGAGTGGAATATTGTAATTTATTAATTGGCCTCTAGGCTTTGAAATTTCAAAATGTTGAATAAAAAAAAAAAAAAAGTTAGAGAATTGCACTACGGTTGTCGGTATCTCTTGTCAATAATTTCAAAAAATACGGAATAGCTTTTTCGTTAACTTAAACGACAATTATCGTTAGTTAACGAAATCGGTAAAATCGTTAAAAAAGTTAGAGAATAAAAAGAACTTTTATTAAATAAATATATGAGCATATTTCTATATATGAATAAAATCTATTTTGAATGAACTCAAAATGTTGTTAATTAATTAAGCAATTTGTTCTCGTGTATTTAGCCAAATGATTTACGAAATTGTTCATCAATTGACGCAAATCTTGATGAAAGTAACTTCTCGATTATTGCGAATCGTAAATTGTTTGCATTGTTGACTCAGTTAACGCAACTTTTCATAAAAAAACCTCAGTTATCAACTTTCTTCGTGAAATTACAGTGCAGAAAAATATTTCATGCAATAAAACACAGTCAAAAATTTCTGACTTTTTAAATTGATACTTTTACCATTAAGTTTACAAATTCTAATTGTACATCCGTTGTACATTAGAACGTGTATTTTTCACTTATTATTTGTGTTTTTATGTTATTTTTAATAAAATTAATAAATTTATTTTAAAAATGGTTTAAATGTATGATAACATTTTTTTTTAAATTTAAGCCGTAAAAATTAGAGATTCGGTTATCGCAACAACAACCTCAATTTTCGCAACTGCCAAAATTTCTATTAGTTGCGTTAAGCGAGGTTGCACTGTATTAACATAATACAAAAATAAGTATTAATAATTAAAAAAAAAATAAAACCAAAAAGAAGACATTTTCGCAGTCGGTAGGATTCGAACCTACGCTCCCAGAGGGAATCTGATTTCTAGTCAGACGCCTTAACCGCTCGGCCACGACTGCTTGTTGTATTGACATGTCCTAATAGTTTGTTCATTTTAAGTATTACTAACAAAAATAACCTCGTTACTGATTTGGTAACGCAGATATTAGAGACCAGGGATGGAAAATATAGTTTCTGTTATTGTACCAACCAGGCAAACAAATTGTACTTTTTCGTTCCTCACGGTACCAAAATTTTTTTCGTTTTTTTTTTAACAATCTTATCGTATTGAGTCAGATTTGCTTGACACTAAAAAGACTTAAAAAAATTTAAATTCACCGGGTGAAAGAAAATGTATCGTTAATTTTATGTAGTCGTATAATTCTCACAAAACTTTGTAAAATTTTTCTCTAATTTTTATGTCACACCTTTTTTTCTGGTTGTCCACTTCCCTTAGAGGGCAATTTAACCTTTTCAGAATTTGCTATTAAAAAATTTAAAGGAATTTATTAGCTTTTTAACAATAATACACTTTTTTCTAATTTTTTTTTGTTTTGAGAGGTAATTTAAAATCAGCTGTTCAATGTTGCCACTTCCAAATATTTTAGTACAATGTGTATGGAAACATTTGGTACATTTGATGTGACACCAATTTAGAGCCGGTTCAACTTAAAACTGACTATTTTTTAGTATAGTAGCTGAATAAATTTAAACAGGTTTTTAATTTAAAGTTGCTTTTAAAAAAGTCGACTTTATGTTATGTTGTTTTATCAAGTTATAAATTGAAAATTTGAAAAAATTTCAAATTGTACTAAATGAGCCGCGGTAGTACCGCGGTACTAACCAAGGTAAAAATGTACCAAAAAAAGTACAATTGTACCATGTTTTCCATCTCTAATAGAGACCTACGGCGAACAGCTAAATGCCGGCTGAGCCTTGCCACAGTCTATTTTTAGTGTCAATCTTACATACCATTGCAATTTTATTATCATCTGTTTACTTTTTTCGACTTTTTAATTTTACAACGCTGCCAACTTAGATCTTTCTAGCTAATTCAGCCTGAAATTACGAATTGATACGCCAAACTTTATTTATTGATTATTTTTACTTTATTTAAAATAAATAAATTTGCTTGGCAGAAATCTCTGATGATTTTTTTCAGAGTTGTTAATAAGAGTTATCAAGGAAATTTCCTCAAAAAATCCAGGCAATACTCGGGGAACAATCCTCGAGGAAAATTCCTACGAAAAGTTACTCGAATACAACACTGTAACACACGGTAGACACTTAAGTAATTTGACAATTCAACAGAGACCTGTGTCGAACATATTATTAAGAAGCGGCGGCAGTTTGAAATTGCGGAGACGGCTATCATACTTTTTATTGGCTTATACAAAAACTCCGCTTAGCTAGCTTTTAAATATTATTGTTTTTTGTAGGAGCCGATGGATAGTTGGCTATTAACCGCCGCCGCAGGTTTTTCCTTCAACAACCGCCGCCAATAAATTTGCTAGATTCAGGTCTCTGAAAGTTACTCAGCAAAAATTAAAACCTATTTAAAAGGACAATGCCATGAGTCATGTCTATACATAGCATTGCCACGTATATCTTTTAATGTTGCCAGCTTGCAAAGACATACCATTTGGCAATCAGTGCTGCCAGAAAAGATTTTGCTCCTGTCCCCATTGAGAAAGTTTTTAACAGATATTTAAAATAACTGTTTTAATACAAAATTAAAAAGTCAGAAATTGAAATTCATTATATTTAGTAATTAATTAATCTACTTTTACTTTCAATACAATTACACACAAAAACGAGACAATATCGCAAATATTTTTATTTTTCCAATTTTTATAAAGGCCACAAAAATTTTTAGCTCCATCTGTACCAATTGCAGTCATATTGCTCAGACAAATAATACTTCTGCAGTAGCTTCTTTTAAGACCAGAATACATAAAATCTCCATCATGGAAAAAATATTTTAAATTCAGCTAAAAACAAAATATACAATAAATGGAAACAAAAATAAAATCCTCAAAAATACGAAAAATAGGCGAAAATTTCCCAAACTTTTGTGAAATTCCCAAGTCCCTCCTTACTAATTTTACGTAATTTTTACGTAATTTTAGACAATTTCTTTGTTTAATAGTTAAATTAAAGTTAAGGCCGTTGACATTAGCTTATTTCTAGAATTTTTGCTAGATTTTTTTGTAGTAGGAAAAAGCAAATGTAAGACAAAATGGAAATATAATTTGACATGATAATTAATCAATGATAACAACTTTGAGAGGGTAAAAAGGTGAAATGACTAATTTTGATTTTAAATAGTAGCAAAAGCACCAAGTTTTTGCATTTAAAATTACATTTTCCCTTTTTTTTGCTTTTGCTCTTTACACTCATTAAAATTTGTCATTAGCGTTTTCCCGCGCTCTTCTCCAGAAATAAAATATGCCATAAAAAGCTAGTGTCATACTGCCTTTTAACCCGTTTTACGAGACCAGCAATTTAGAAATAAATACAAAATCTTTTATTTAACAAACTTTTATGTGAAGATCAGGAATTTGCCAGCTCTGAAAAAAATAAATGGAATTGGTTTTAATTGGCAACATATTTGGTTATCTGTCGGTTAAATTTTAACTAGATATTTAGTAATCCGGTCTTTACAATTTTATTTTTGCTTTTCTCATCTTAATAATAATTTTGATCTCATATTCCTTTTAAGCATATTAATTAAGATTATAGTGTAAAATTGTGTTAAATTCCAGCTCATATTTGAAAAATAATTTAATTTAAAGTCAACCATACTTTTTGAATGAATTACTTACTCTAACCACAAGTTACAAATTCTTAGGTGTTAAGTTTTTGTGATATTTCTAAATATTTTTTTTAAATACAAGCAACACTTAGAAAATTCTTCCCACTAACATGCACTCAGAAAAAAAGTTAGTAGACAAATTTGTAACGGTTTCAATCCCACTTTACTCTTTTTGTACTGATTTTTAGTAAAAAAAATATTATTTAGTAAATTACAGAATTTTCACAGACTCTTTACAATTTTTAAAAACCATTTCGCTAAAATTAGGATATTAAATGAAATTTTATTTCTAATAATTTAAACTTATACTTACAAACTTAAATTGCCTTAAAATGTTACATAGGATAAAAAAGCGATCGGAAGTGAAGATACTTTTCACAACAGACGCATGTCCAAAAATAGGACTAAAAAGTTTTCTTAGTTCTAAAAATATACCTTAAAACAATCACAATTTGACTTTTAAATCCAAAAAAATTTACTAAAAATATTTTTCAAAACAAAAATTAGCAAATTAAAACCAAATGATAAATTCGTTTATGTTTTTACTATTTTTAAAGCCTTTGATTTTTTTTAATTTTGTCTAAAATATTTTTTGAAAAATTTGAAAAAATAAAAAAAATGTTGCTTGATAAAAATATTTATTTATTAATATTTTTATTTATTTATTTATTTATTTATTTATTTATTTATTTATTTATTTATTTATTTATTTATTTATTTATTTATTTATTTATATTTTATTTATTTATTTATTTATTTATTTATTTATTTTTTTATTTATTTATTTATATTTTATTTATTTATTTATTTATTAATTTATTTATTTATTTATTTATTTATTTATTTATTTATTTATTTATTTATTTATATTTTATTTATTTATTTATTTATATATTTATTAATTTATTTATTTATTTATTTATTTATTTATTTATTTATTTATTTATTTATATTTTATTTATTTATTTATATTTTATTTATTTATTATTTATTAATTTATTTATTTATTTATTTATATTTTATTTATTTATTTATTAATTTATTTATTTATTTATTTATTTATTTATTTATTTATTTATTTATTTTTTTATTTATTTATTTATATTTTATTTATTTATTTATTAATTTATTTATTTATTTATTTATTTATTTATTTATTAATTTATTTATATTTTATTTATTTATTTATTTATTTATTTATTTATTTATTTATTTATTTATTTATTTATTTATTTATTTATTTATATTTTATTTATTTATTTATATTTTATTTATTTATTATTTATTAATTTATTTATTTATTTATTTATATTTTATTTATTTATTTATTAATTAATTTATTTATTTATTTATTTATTTATTTATTTATTAATGTCATATCCTGCACAACAAGGTTTTAATTTTATAATTACAGTACAGGAATTACCAAGCAAAAATAATAAAAATGACAACTGTTAAAACATATTTAGAAATAATTTACAATTAGGTATAATATTTTAAAAGCTAAAATTGAGATTACACAAAATTAAAAAGAAATAAAAACAATACAAAAAAAAATTTAAAATAAAAATAGGAGAGTAAGAAAATATGAGGAATAATTTTGAAACACAAATTTTTTAAAATGAGAAACTTTGCTGTTAAATTGTTGGTTTTGTGGAAGCATATTCCAGCAATTATGTATGGAATACAATATCAGATAAATATCCACCTCTATTAGCCTCACAAATGCGAGTCCTTTTGAGCACATTTTTCATTACATTCTCACACATTTCACGCGGTATTTCATTAATTTCATCACGAATATTTTGTTTGAGTTGCTCAAGCGTTTCTGGTTTATTCTTTATTCATAAATTTGGTTATTAGCGATGAATCCCATTTCCTATTTAATGGGTATGTCAACAAGCAAAATTGCAGGATTTGGGCTACGGAGAATTCAGGAGCAGTTCATCAGCGACAATTACACCCACTTAAGTGTACTGTTTGTTGCGGTGTATCGTCCGAAAGGATAATTAGCCCATATTTTTTGAAAATGAAAGTGGTGTCTGTGGAAAACCATCCAAACTTGTAGTTTCAACAAGATTGAGCCACAGCACATACTGCAGGTGTCTCAATGGCTTTGTTAAGGGACATATTCGGCGAACGCATTATTTAGCGTTCCCAGATTTAACAGCTCCTGACAGCTTTCTTTGGGGATATTTGAAAGAAAGAGTGTACGTTAACAAACCAAGAACCATACTCCAACTAAAAACCAACATTCGAAATGAAATCATGGCCATTACACTCGAAATTTTGCGAAAAGTTATGGAAAATATGCTAAAAGAAGCACGTATGTGCGAAGCAGAAATGGAAATCACTTACAGGATATAATTTTTCAGAGCTAATTGCAAAAAATTCCACAATAAAATACTGTATTTTTTTAAAAAAAAGTTATAATAATCGCATAAATAAAAAAGTTATAAACCATTTAAACTATATAGCTCATTCTGCGCCACCCTGTATCTTTTGGAAAAGGTTATTTTGAAACCCTTAACATTCGAAGTTTTAAAAAGTAAAACAAATAAATTTACACATAATTTGTTTAAAAAATTGTACTTAGACACAAATAATATTTATTAACTTTTCAAGACTTGACATGACCGTTTCGGAAGCCAATTCAGGTAACTCTCCTAGAAAAAATTTCAACAAAATTAATTACAAAGTTTTTTAAAATACCCTGCAAAATATTTACTAAAATCAAATATAGGGACGGAGGGGCGTAAACATAGAGGTAATATTGATCCTCAACAGAATTTAATTGAGGTCCCATCTTAAATTATCTGAATGTATTATAAACGTAAACGTACGTCTGACTTATTTAGGCTTAACTTTGTAAAATGTAAAACATACACTCACCAAAAAAAGTCTGTAATGGCAACTGAAAATTTTGCTATTATTACGGGAAATTTTGCTAATTTGAGTGGTATTTTTTGCTAACCTTAACAGCACATGTCTGCTGAAGTGTAGTACAATGAAATTTGTAGAAAATATTAGCTGCCGCCAGTGGAATTTAAGATCCGTTTGCTAAAGCCAGCAAAAAAATTTACTAAATATTATTAATATTACTAAAAAATTTAAAATAAATTTTTTTATCGAGCATAAAAAATTTATTTATTTTATTTATTTTCTTCAAAAAATATTATACACAAAATTAAAAAAGCCTTTGATTAAAAATTGTTAAAACATAAACGAATTTATCATTTTGTTTTAATTTGCTATTTTTAGTCAATTTTTTTACTTTTAAGGTCAAATGTTAATTGTTTTTAGGGTTGATTTTTAAAATTAAAAAGTGTTTTTAGTGTTATTTTAAGTGAATGTCCTATTTTTAGACATGAGTCGGATCGCTTTTTTTTAATATATGTAACATTTTAAGGCAATTTAAGTTTAATTAATATAAATAACATTTCCTTCAATATCCACTTTTTAAAAATTAGTATTTTTTTGCTAGTTTTAGCAAATTGGTTTTCGAAAATTTGTAAATTGATTTCTAAAATTAGCAACAAAAATTTGTAAATATTCTGTAAAAATTCTGTTCTTTGTAAAATGTAAATAGCAAAATATTTGCTAAATAATAATTTTATTTTACTAAAAATCAGTACAAAAGTAGTAAAGTGGAATTGAAAACCGTTTACAAATTTTTCTAGTAACTTTTTTCTGAGTATAGAGGAAGGGCCTGCGGGGAATTTTATTCCAATTTGAATAAAATTTAAATATGTGATAAAGAGGGCAGAAAAACTAAGAATACTTACAAATCACGATCTCAATAAATACATTTTTTATGCATATTTTTAACGTGTTATTGTTTGTTTTCTTTTTTAAATGAAATTATTAAATTTATTAATTGATTAATTTTTATCTTTTATTTAACATTTCTATTTTATTGCTAACTAATTTATTTTTTTTTTGTCATATTTATTATTTCCTGAAGATGCTACACAATGGAGTAGCGAAATATTGGAAAATAAATAATATATTTTTGTAAAAAACGAATCTTTAGCTAAAAAAATATGTAAGTTAACAATTAATCGATTAATTTTAAAATTTTATTCAATTAAAAAACCCGAATAATTATTTGATACCAATTAAAATGGTTGTAGTTTAAATTGGATTTTAAGCCCAAAATTATTAAATTATTTGCGTGGTCTTCCCCGTCAATTTATCAATGCAATCTGCTTTAGATAAAAAAATGTATTGACAGGAAAACTTGAAAATGTAAACAAGGTCAATATCAAGAAGTACAAAATTTAAACTACATACACTGTTCACAAAAAGTGCAAGCAAAATAAACGATTATTGACTTAATATTGACTTATCACTTGTGATTTCAGGTATTTTTTTTTTCAATATATAAATGCATTCATTTTTTTAGGACAGACAACTGTCTGTGAATATATGTAGAGAATTAAACAAGTACGAAAAGAAAAGAAAAGGAGATGGCTGTAATAAATTTATGGTTACTATTAAATGTAATAGCACTAACTCTGGCCGGATCATTAAATAAGAGTTTAGAGGAATCTAAGGAATCAAAGGGGATTTTATATCAAGATGTATCAGTGGATTCTACGAAATTCTTAGAGTATCAGGAATCATTGCAATCATCATCTAACTGTGTAAATGGTTGCCCTCGTATATTAGATCCCATTTGTGCCGTGGATGATACAAATCCCAATACTTTTAAATATTTCCATAATCAATGTATAATGGACTATCATAATTGCCGCCAAAGGAAAGGTATAATATCTTATTATAGTTTAAAGAAAAATCTAAACCTTAATAGTGAAGTTTATTGTTGATCTGTCTAAATTTTATGTAAGATGTTTTTTTCGTTCGTTTCAAGATTGTGAATATTTTTCCAATGAAAAATTATTATAAATACATAGAAAAAGTTTTTCAAAATTTTCAGATCAGCTACACTCAGAAAAAAAAGTTAGTAGAAAAATTTGTAAACGGTTTTCAATCTCACTTTACTATTTTTGTACTGATTTTTAGTGAAAAAATTATTATTTAGCAAATCTTTTTGCTATTTACATTTTACAAATCACAGAGTTTTTACAGAATATTTGCAAATTTTTATTGCTAATTTTAGAAATCATTTTACAATTTTTTGAAAACCGATTTGTTAAAATTAGCAAAAAAAATTACTAATTTTAAAAAAGTGGATATTGAAAAAATTTGTTATTTCTAATTAAAACAAACTTAAATTGCCATAAAACGTTACATAAATTAAAAGGGTTCGGAAGTGAATATACCAACTAATGTCTGAAAATAGGACATCCACTTAAAAAAGCACTAAAAAGTTTTTTAAGTTCTAAAAATCAGCCCTAAACACAATTAAAATTTGACCTTAAAAGTAAAAAAAAATTTTACTAAAATGTTTTTCAAAACAGAAATTACCAAATTAAAACAAAATGATAAATTCGTTAACGTTTTAGCCTTTGATTTTGCTTTTAATTTTGTATAAAATATTTCTTGAAAAAAAAAATTTGATGCTCAATAAAAAAAGCAATTTAAAATTTTGTACTAATACACTCACCAAAAAAAGTCTGTAATGGCAACTGAAAATTTTGCTTTTATTCTGCTAATTTGAGCCCAGCGGTATTTTTTGCTAATCTTAGCAACACATGTCTGCTGACGTGTAGTACAATGAAATTAGTAGAAAAATTAGTGGCCGCTACTAAATTTTAGTAGACTTTTTGTAAAGTGGAATTTAAAATCCGTTTGCTAAAATCAGCAAAAAAAATTGCTAAATACTATTAATATTAGTACAAAGTTTTAGATTTATTTTTTTTATCGAGCATCAAAAATTTTAATTATATTTTTTAAAAGATGTTTTATACAAAATGAAAAAAAAAAAATCAAAGGCTTTAAAATCTTAAAAATTCTTAAAACACAAACGAATTTATCATTTTGTTTTAATTTGGTAATTTCTGTTTTGAAAAATATTTTAGTCAATTTTTTTTTACTTTTAAAGTGAAATTTAAATTGTTATTAGGGCTGATTTTTAGAAATAAAAAAACATTTTAGTGCTTTTTAAGTGGATGTCCTATTTTAAGACATGAGTCGGTATCTTCACTTCCGATCCATTTTTTTAATCCTATGTAACATTTTAGGGCAATTTAAGTTTGTATGTATAAGTTTAAATTAATAAAAATAACATTTCCATCAATATCGACTTTTTTAAAATTAGTATTTTTTTTTTGCTAATTTTAGCAAATCGGTTTTTAAAAATTTGTAAAATGATTTCTGAAATTAGCAACGAAAATTTGTAGATATTCTGTAAATACTCTGTAATTTGTAAAATGTAAATAGCAAAAAGATTTGCTAAATAATAATTTTTTTTACTAAAAATCAGTACAAAAATAGTAAATTGGGATTGAAAACCGTTTACAAATTTTTCTACTAACTTTTTTTTCTGAGTGTACTCACAATATTTATCTTCCTTTATTCGATCTTCAATATTATATTATATTATTCCTTCAAATCGAGTTCAAGATCTTTTAATAAAAAATAATAATGATTATTTATTATTTCCTTCCAATATTTCGTCTCCACATTGGGTGACTTCTTCAGGGAAATTATATACTTTTTTTTTTTTTTTTTATAAAAAAAAAAACAAAAAAGGCGGGAAATCATAAGAATACTTTTTGACAATTATGATTTTTTATGATTTCCCGCTTTTTTTTTTAATTTTATATATATAAGTTTTAATTGTTGAAAAAATTATATAATTTCCCTGAAGTAGTCACCCAATGTGGAGAGGAAATATTGGAAGGAAATAATAATAATAATCATTATTATTTTTTATAAAAAGATCTTGAACTCGATTTCAAGAAATAATATAATACTCATAATATTTAGTAAATTTTTTTGCTGATTTCGGCAAACCGGTTTTCAATAACGCTTTACAAAAAGTTTACTAGTAGCGGCTACTAATTTTTCTACTAATTTCATTGTACTACACGTCAGCAGACATGTGTTGCTAAAAATACCACTGGGCTCAAATTAGCAAAATTTCCCGTAATAACAGCAAAATTTTCAGTTGCTATTACATAATTTTTTTTTGGTGAGTGTATGAAATTCATCAACATTTTTGTGCCTTATAATGTTAATTGGAAATATTTCTTATTCAAATCACAACTTAAATGAAAAAAGCTATATGAGAAATCATACACTTTGATTTATTGTTGAGCAAGAAGAAATGTTGAATAAAATTGTTTACATATGATTTATGGCTGGTGTCTAATAACTTTTTCTGTTTATTCTCTAAGATTCATATGGAAAATTTTCATGATTTTTGTTTAAAGTTTTGGTCAAAATAGGGCTCACGAGTGTGATAATGCTGAGCACATTATGGGAAAAATATTTATAGAAATCCCACAGAGTTATTTTGATCCACCACAGAATCATTTTGCTTGAAACAAGTCAGTTTTTCTTTCGGTTTGTTTAAGAGATGTAATGAAAACTTATTACAAGCTATGTTAATAATGCTGTGGTAGACCAAAATTACACTGTTGAATAACTTCCTCTGCATTAATAAACTTTTGAACTCTATTTGGTCCAAAAAATTCGAGAAAATATTTAAAAAAAAAAAAAAAATTCCACTACTACTCTTGGGTAGCGAACTATAAGAATCGTTGAAAATTTTTCTTATTTTTCCGGTAATTACCCAGCAAAACCACACATTACCAAATAATGTGTAAGGTAATATGTAGCCATAGGGGCTCATGGATTACTTTACACTTTACTTCCCTGATGAATTTTACAGGCGATGAGCCTCAAAGTAATGTATATACCCATTACTTTAGAGGTGCTAATGTAAGGGGTTACTTGTAAGGGGTTACGAGAATGAAAAAAGTAATGTGTCTAAAAATAGATTTTTAAAAAAGAAGAATTTTTTTTAAAAAATATTATTACAAATATTTTATTTAAAATACACAAAGTAATGTATCTAAAAATAGATTTTCAAAAATATTTCAATAATTATTTTATATTTATAAATCATATATTACGTAATCAATAATCAGTAACTTATTACTTTATGCTTGCAAATAATGAAAAAAGTAACGAGCTATCATTACAAGGTAACGCATGAGAATATCGCACCCATTACCAAAGTTTTGCTGGGTAGCTCGATAATACACATAGTTTAAGTGCTATAATGTTTATTTTGTATACGGATCAATTATAAAATTCACTATGAAACTAAACATGACAGTGCGAAATCGTTTTATATGTTCTAATCAAAACTATCAATATTACCAACAACATTTATTGAAGTTAAAAGTTAAACATATGTAAACAATTCAATTTGACATTTCTACTATGTTTCTATGAAATCCAATGGCAAAAAGGAAAACCGAAATATAAATACATGTCTTTCGAAATAGCTTAACTTTTGAATTTCTGTAAAACCAATACATTATATTATTTTTTATCTTATTTTTTCCAGCTTGGAGGCCCACCCAAATGCTGTTATGCATTGAGGATGTTGACCCTTTACTACGTGCTGATTGTATGCGTGCCTGTCCTATGATTTATAATCCAGTTTGTGCTAGCGATGGCAAAAATTATGAAATTTTTGGCAACCAATGTATTTTTGCCATAGAAAAGTGTTTAACCAGCGGTAGTAAGTTTTTTTTGTTTGTTTTTAGTTTTTCTGTTTTTTTTTTTGAATGCCCACTAGCTAAAAAATTCTAGTAAAAAAGCAGTTATGTAGTTGTTTAATTGAACTGTTCTATTGTCTTTCCATACAAACTTATGTTGAGTTTAACATGGAGATTCAATAGGGATGAGACAAATTATCCCCATACTCAGACTTTGGTACCAGTAGCAGAACTAACTTAAAAAATTTAATTTAAAATAAGGGGCAAAACTGGTTCTAGTGAGATACGAAACAAGGTCTGAAGTAGAGATGGGCACGTGAGCTATTTTTGACTCATGCTCACGCATTATCACGAACCAAAAATTACAATTACGCTCGAAGATTTTTTTCTACTCACGCTCACGTACGGTCACGTAAGTAATTTAAATTTTTGCTCACACTCACAAAATACATACTCACGCTCACGAAATAAACACGTTCAAAAACTCAAAATATTTCCAAAAATTAAACATAAATCAGTTGAATGAAGTGTTACCATACTTAGTACTACACAGAGAAAATAGATTCATTCGAATTCCTTGCCAACTGAATATTTTGGTTGCAGCAACTGAATTATTTGGTTGTGATAATCAAATATATCCTGACACAATTGAAATATTTTGCTTTAACCGAAATTCTGTTGTATTAACCGAATTTTTGTTGCCACAAACAAATATATCGATGGCCCCAACCGAACCATTCGGCTGGCAAAAACAAAGAAAAAAAAAACAACTCGTCACAATGAATCTGTTTTCTCTGTGAAGAGTTTGCATTTAACGAAATTTTTCTTAACCACGGTTAGGGTTAAAATGGATGCGGTTAATCGCGGTTAACGGTTAATCACACCCACTATAAACTATTTTTTAACCTAATTGTTTTTCAAAATTAATAAAAAATTTTAAATTTTAAAATACCGGAAAATTTTTGGATACCGTTCTAAAATTATAAGCTCTAGAACTAATTCTCAGGGAATAACATATTCTTTAAAAGCATCCCTCGAACTACTGGTGGTGTAACTACACTCACCAAAAAAAGTCTGTAATGGCAACTGAAAATTTTGCTATTATTACGAGAATTTTTGCTAATTTGAGCCCAGCGGTATTTTTTGCTAATCTTAGCAACACATTTCTGCTGACGTGTAGTACAATTAAATTAGTAGAAAAATTAGTAGCCGCTACTAAATTTAAGTATACTTTTAGTAAAGTGGAATTCAAAACCGGTTTGCTAAAATCAGCAAAAAAATTACTAAATATTATTAATATTAGTACAAAATGTTAAATTTATTTTTTTTATCGAGCATCAAATTTTTTTTTACTTTGCTATTTTTTTTTATAATATTTCATACAAAATTAAAAAAAAAATCAAAGGCTTAAAAATCTTAAAAATTGGTAAAACATAAACGAATTAATCATTTTGTTTTAATTTGGAAACTTCTGTTTTAAAAAATATTTTAATCATTTGTTTTTTACTTTTAAGGTCACAAATTTTAATTGTTTTTAGGGCTGATTTTTAGAACTAAAAAAACTTTTTAGTGCTATTTTAAGTGGATGTCCTATTTTCAGACATGAGTAGTCGGTATCTTCACTTTCGGTCCATTTTTTTTAAACTATGTAACATTTTAAGGCAAGTTTGTATGTGTAAGTTTTATTTAGAAATAACATTTCCTTCAATATTCACTTTTTTAAAATTAGTAATTTTTTTTTGTATATTTGTAAAATGATTTCTGAAATTAGCAACAAAAATTTGTAAATATTCTGTAAAAACTCTGTAATGTGTAAAATGTAAATAGCAAAAAGATTTGCTAAATAATATTTTTTTACTAAAAATCAGTACAAGAATAGTAAAGTGGGACTGAAAGCCGTTTACAAATTTTTCTACAAACTTTTTTTTCTGAGTGTAGTTCTAAAACCCATGCAAAGGAATAATGTTTGCATTATAACTACATTTTTGGTGTGTTTTATTAACAAGAGATTTATAACAAGTTGTACATGACTTTCGTATCGATTGCCTAAACCTTGTACTAAGTATCAAAACAGCTAAATAGAGCTATTAAAAAATTTTAAATATTTCTTTCACCTTTAATTAACAATAACAAAAAAAAAATGTTATAACAATTTCTCCTATAAAAATAGAAAATAGCATTTATGAAAAGAAACGTTAACGAAAGGTAGGAAGAAAGGACAACTTAATATAAATTAAATAACCAACTCCTCAAAATTTGTTTCGTTCCTATTTTTGTAATGAAGATAACTTCGTTCAGGGTTACCGCTTCGACTTTTTTGGAATATTTTTTCTCAAAATACTATTAACTAACAAATCAATGCATATATTTTTTTTTTAAAAATTTATTTAAAAAAAAATTTTAGATAAATCTTTTTTAGTATAAAATATATTTTGCAAAAAAATTTAACCAATAGTTCTTGAAACTGAGTCACGATAACTAAAAAAATTAGTTTTTAATTCGATCTACCCCAGGAATAAATGCTCCTTAAAGGCTTCTTGAAACTAATTCTGAGCGTGAGAATTTCATACAAAAATCACGGAAGCAAGAATAGGTTCTAGAATCGTTCCATTGCCTAGTACTTGTTCCTCAAAATATTTCATAGAACTAGTGCCAACGGTGACAATATCAAATAAAAAATATGGGTGATAACGCCAAATTAGAACTAGTGATGGTTCAAAAGAACTAGTTGTGGAACTAATTCAAGTTTTCCTGGGTACTTATATGACATAAATATGAGTAATAAGTGCTTAAATTTAAGATCAAATTAGAAAGTTTTAGCTTATTAGTGCACAGTGTCCGTTTAAACGGACGGTAGTTTGTTTGCCTCTAATATCTCAAATTTAAATTACTTAATTTTCAACTAAACCTGTGGAAACATTACGATTTCAAATTTATAAAAATTTCAGAATTTATAACTCAATATTGCTTAATTCATACTGAAAAGTTCAAACTTGAGTTAGCTATTGTTGATCAACACAAAATTCCATAAAGTTGCTTACAAACCGACAGCTATATTTCGACATGTTACAAACGGAATGACAAACTGTAATATACCATCATCATATATGGTGGAGGGTATAAAAATGAATAAAAGGAATAATCACGAAAAATCACTACAAAATCACTACAAAAAATCGAGTCACGTACGAAATTATTTTTACCGCTCACGCACGATTACGTGAGTAGTTTAAATTTTTGCTCACGGGTGAATCACGAAATTTCGTGTCACGTGCCCACCTCTAGTCTGAAGTAACTCTTTGGCATCAGTACTTTATACTCAGAGAAAAAGTTTCATCATCATTTTGATGAATCTGTTTCATTAATTGGTTGTCATCAATTCTTCATCATATTTATGAAACTTCCGTAATTGATAGTATTCCGATTGGGAGTGCATTTTTTTTTTAAAACCATAGAAAATTTTGCAAAGCAAATACTGGGAAAGCATCTATTTCAAACGTTGGCAAAGCTTCAAAATTTAGTGCTTAGTCAGTGCTTATTTTACAAAACCTGCAGAAAATTTATTAAAAAAATGTACAGTAAACGTTGGTGAAGCATTATTATTTAGTACTTTTTTTTTTTGCAAGACCATGGTATACTTATGCTTTGCCAGTGCTACTTTCTATTACCTCCCGTAATTTCTACTTCGGTAGTTCTTTCCATTTTCTAGTGGGTGATAATTTTTTTGGAATTTCCATCATTTGTATTTTTGTCAAATCTTGTTTTTTTTTATTTTTTTTTATTTTTAGAATGGTTTGCAGTACGCGCTGAGCAATGTGGTCTATGAATATAAATACTGGTGACTCTTTTTGTAAAACAAATATATTAAAATTAAATTTTATTTAGATTTTACCTTTTCTATTCGTGTTCATTGAAAATTCATGTATTGTTTGTTTTTATTAAATTATATCAAAATTGTGTTAATTTATTTACTATAATTTTTATTCTTTGGTTTTAAATTTTTCACATTCATTAAAATTTTCTTAAACGAGAAAAAATTCTATATTTCTACTTAATTCATATTTTATTATTTAATACTTATTACAATAGTAGTACATTTAATGATATTTTTACATAACCACAAATATTTACATTAAATTAAAATTAAAATTTAAAAAAAATATATATATATAAAGTTTTATTGTTAATATTCGAATTTAAAAACCATAATCAAAAGAATTGATGAAGGGGAACTATTTTGGAATCATGAAAGCCAAAATTAAGATTCTGATTTTGAAAAATTAACTGAGTTTTCTTAAAATATAAGAACTCTAAATGATTGACAAAGTTTAAAAAATTTTATGACTTCGATTTTAACAAAATTTTGTGATAAATTTATCAAATCTAAATTAAAAAAACAAAATTGTAAAACTTTAGTTTTATTTGTAAATTTACAAATTTATTATGTTTGTTCAAATTATTTAAAATAAAGAGTGTCCACGTATAATTAGAACGATATATGCCCAACAATTTTGTCATTTACGCTTGCACAGAGAAACAAGTAATAATAAGAATGATGTTTCTACTTGGATAAGAGTTTTTAATAAAGACCCAAATTACACGTTTTTCGCTCTATACGGTCTTACGGTCTACCCGGTCTTTCGGTCTAACCGGGTTGACAGTAAAAACTCTTTTCTTTTTTAAAAATACAAGATTTTTTTTTTTAAAAAGTACTTTTTGTAAAAAAGTATAATCTTTTAGAGCGCTTTTTGTTAAAAAAAAATAACTATTTCTAAAAACACGTAATTTTTTTTATAAAAGTTTTTTTAAAAAAAAAAAATACTCTTAATAAAAAGTACTTTTTTCAGATCAAAGTATTTTTTGAAAAAAAATTACTTTTTTTAAAGTACCTTTTTGAAAAGTAAATTTTTTTTAAAAAGGTACCATAAAAATCCTAAAAAACAATTGCTTTAATACGGTGTGTTTTTTCTAAAAAAACAACAACAAGTTGAATTTTTGTTTGAAAATGTTACGGTCTTTTTCGGGTAGTAGTACGCCGTTTCTACTTTGCAGAAAAAGTCTTGACATAAATTCGCCCAAGAACAATAGAAATTTTTGCAGGTCGTGTAAAAAATGTTCCGAAAAACACATTAGAATTCAGAAACTTATGCGCTATTTTTAAAAAAGTGCTTTAATTAAAAAAAAAAGCAAATTAAAAAGTATTTTTTTTAAATCTATTTCTACAAAAGTACGCACTGACTAGTTTTTACGGATAAACCGAAAGACTGTAAGCCGTAGTTTCTTATAATAAAACAGCAAAAAGAAACTGATAACAAACTTAATATGGCTTTAATATCAGCTGATAGGGGCATATGCATGTATTAATGGAGATCACTAAACTGTACGAGATTGTATAATACTTCATGATAACAAAAATTATAATTTCTCTATTAACTTAGCATGTGCGGTATGTATACTTTATGCTGACTTCATACACACGGTAAATACACGTTGTAGCGCACACAAGGTTCTTTTTCATCGAATTTGAGGATCGAGATTTGATTCAATGTTAATATTCATGCGTAGCGAAGCAAGCCGGGTTCCGCTAGTTTTTAATAAGAAAAAGTCTGTAGAATACAATATACTATATTTTTAGAAATTATTCTGATAGAAACATCTTTAAATTCTATGGACTTTTCCTTAAAGTAAAATTCTCAGATTTTGCAAACTCTTTGTTAGATTCTAAGACCTTTCTTAGATTCTCATCATGAAAAATACTTAGATTCTAAGGAATTTTTTGATTAAAAATATTAAAAAGTCCTTAGAATTTAAAAATGATTTTGAAGTTTTTTTCTTTAAAAAAGTCCATAGGATCAAAAAAGTTTTCCTGAAAAAGTCCTTAATATCAAATTTTTTATTTAAGAAAAACATTTCTTACAGAAATATTCTTAAATTTAAGGATCTTTTTCATAGTTTCGAATCACAATATAACTGTAGGGACCATATTATGGTAAAATTATGGTTATTTTATAAATATAATATGATAACTTATTATAGTACGACTATGGTTGGAACAATCATAATCCCAAAAACATATGATGCTTTTCGAATATGATTGCTACAACCATGTTTTTTCTCTGCGTGTGTATATTTTGTCCACCGTTAATCCAATTTTTTTATCTCTTTCAAAAAAAAAAGATTTGTCGAGGTCATCAAAATAGGTTTGTTTGTGAGATGATTTCATCATTGGAGTCAAATCTCTTTCCGCCGAGCCATTTCTTTAGATTTGGAAACAAGAAGTAGTCACTCGAAACAAAGTGCGCTGAATAGGGCGAATGAGTGAGCAACTCGTGGATTTTTGCAATGGAAACTGCCATTTTCTCCTTAATCCTCAAATAAAATCACGCGGTGGCCTGCTATCAATGACACAAACTTAATGAGGTAGCTTGTTGACAGGAGTCAACTGACAGAAGCCTCTTGACAGGAGCAGTGTTGACCTTTCTCTTAAAAGACGGGATATTCAAAAAGTCACGGACTTATTGAACCGCCTTCGTAAAATCTCAACCTGTTAAGGGCTTGCGAAGCATCAAAATTTGAACTTTAATTATGCATACCAGCACTAGAGGGCGCGATAAAAGTACAAATGCTTATTGAAAAACCAATACATCTTTCTACCAAATTTCGTCAAAAAATTCTCACGGGATGAGTGGTATAAAGTGGGTTAAAGATACTAAAAATATTCTGGAAATTTGGATGACTTAAATATGTTAAACTTGTGTTTTGTTATTTAATAAAATTTTGAATTGTGCTAACAAAAATTGTTTTTTTTTTTTATTATTACTGCACATATCAAAAAGTATACAAATGTTTTTTCATATTCAATTTTGAAAATAGTGGACCTAAAGCAACATTTTTAAAATCGGCACACTGTGAAGCTTTAAATTTATACCGAAGTATGTGAGATTCAATATAGAGCTGTTTTCCACCAAATCTTACGTAGTTCCCTACACTCAGATTATTATGTAGTTTACTGCTCGTTTATAAAAAATTTTTTCAGTTAAAATAAAAATAAAGGAACATACATATATTTTTCAAGTTTTTTTTACATTTATTCAATATAATTTACCATCATTTGCCAATTATTTTAGTTTCTTTTATTTTTTTTATTTATTTATTCAAAATTTAATAAATTTTTACTCACAAAAAGAATATTTGTGGTTTATTTGTTTTTTTTTGCAGTTATTTTAAATTTTTGTTTCAAAAAATATATTCGAAAAGTTCTTTTACTATTTTTTTATTTAAATCGCTTGTTAATATATTATACAAAATTATTTTAATTCAAATTACAAGAAAAAAATTCAAATTATTAGAAAAAAATTTATAATAAGCTTGCGAGCATAAGTCTTAAGTTTTAAAAAGACTTGAGAAAGTATTGAAAAACGCTTTAAAATTATTGTAGAAAAATCAAAAAGGAACTCTCGTAAAAATATTACTGAAATAATAGTTTAATAAGCTTATACCTACAATTGTAGAATTAGCATATGCTTGCAATTGTAGAATAAGGTTATGCCTACAATTGTATAATTAACTTATGAGAAATTCACATTTAATTGCATTTTTTTAATTCACTTTTATTAAAATTAAAAAATACTAAAACAAAACACAAAATGGAAAAAAATCAGAAATTAAACATTAAATTAAAAATATATACAAAAATTAAAAAATAAAAAACTAAAAAAAACATCAAAAACATATGAGGGGTATAGATTCAAAGACTGCAAAGTCCACTTTTTTCACAAACGTAACTAATAATACCTCTTAGTTGTATTTATTGAATGCTTCCAATTAGTGAATATTACATTACCAGAAACACTTTTATCCCATAAAAAAGTATGTTCAAAAATTAAGAATTGATGCAAAAACGACAATGTCCAATGGACACAGTTGTTAAGCTCTTTTTCTCTAAACTATTTGCGAAAATGCACGATATTTTTTTTATTCTGTTTCTTTTCTGCAAAACAAAATGAAAAAAATAAATTTTTTTTTTATATGAAACAGTTACTTTTATTATTAATTGTATAACTTTGTCATTAGTCGTAATTATGGAGCTGAGTTGTTATGAAGTTCCTCCAAATCAATCAAGAAAAAAGGCAAGAGACACCAACAAATGGAAAAGGAATTTGGAAAAAATAAAAAGGTATGTATCAAGGCTAATTGATAACCAGACGGTGGTTAGATACAAAGTTATGTAAAATAAATGCAAACAACACTATGCTAAAAATGTTTGAAATATGAGAAAAGTTGTTTTTGTCTTTAATTTGCAATGTTGCTGTAGCTGCCGTAGTAACACCAAGTGGTTGTCAATTGACCTTGTATATAAAATTTTACATAACCTCAAAAGCGTTTGAATTTGCTTGCAGATATTCATCAAAGCAATCGGCAAAAATAGTTTGTACCCACAATAGTAAAGCTTACGAATGCAATTCACTAAATGAACAGGACATTCAGAAATTTCATAACACATTTCATGCGCAAAAAACTAAGTCTTATCAAGACGCATTTATTCTCAAATACTGTTGTACTTCACCAATCCAAAGAAGAAGACCTAGAAAAGATGAGAGAGCTCCAAAGACCTTCCAAACAAAATGTTTTGTTCGTAAAATAAGTAGTAAACGTTTGGTACCTGTTTGTCAAAAGAGTTTCTTATCAATACTTGGCATTAGAAGATGTAGATTAAGGTACGTTATGAAGATATTTCATAGAGACGGAAAGCCACCTACTGAAAGACGTGGTGGAGATCACAAGAGTTATAAATATAAGGCGAAGAAATCAGCTGTAGTAAGTTTTTTGAAATCTTTAAAATGTGTTGAGTCCCACTATTGTAGAGCACAGACTAAAAGACTATACATATCGAGTGATTTAAGTATAAGCAAACTATTTAAATATATAATGAAAAAACATCAGATGAATTAAAAGTGAAAAAAAGCTATTTTCGTTCAATATTTAATTCAAACTTCAATCTGGGTTTCAAAGTTCCAAGAGTAGATGTCTGTTCAACTTGCACGGAGTTGTGTGAAAAAATAAAAAGATGTGAAAATGAAAATTTAAAACAAACTTATATAACTGAAAAACGAATACATACATTAAAATACAAGGAGTTTTACAAATTTTTAAAAGACGAAAGTCCTGAAGTTTTAATTCTGAGTTTCGACTGTCAGAAAAATCAAGTTCTTCCTAAAGTTTTCGATCAGGCAGCGTATTACAGTAGACAACTTTACTTTCAAAATTTCACTATTGTTCAAGGACCATCTACTGTAAAACTCAACCGCAATAATGTTTTCATTTATACATGGACTGAAAATCAATTTTCAAAAAATTCAAATTTAATTGCATCGGCTGTTCATCATCGCTTAAAAAATATGCAATTTAATGACAAGATTGCAACATTACGCCTTATAGCAGACGGATGTGGTGGGCAAAATAAAAATTCTATTATGATTGGAATGTTATTAAAATGGTTTTCGCAAGGTCCTTCTTCATTGAAAAAAATTGAACTGATTTTTCCTGTTGTCGGTCACTCGTATTTACCGGCTGATAGAGTGTTTGGCAATGCTGAGAAACGAATAAAGAAAATGGAAAACATCCTATTACCTGAAGAATATGAAACAATTTTATCAGAATTTGGTACCGTCCAAAAAATTATAGATGTTTGTCCTGTAAATGACTGGAAAGAATCAAGCAAAGAGTATCTACTCCCACCTGGAAAATGGCATTTTAAATTCTCCACAGCAAAAACATTTTTTCTCAAAAAAACAAAACAGGGACAGGTTATTATTGCAGGTGAAGAAAATTACAGGAACTATTGCAATCAAAACAATTTTCGAGGTATCTGTAAAAAAAAATTTAAAATGGGAAATATGCAACCAGAACAGATACAACCATACTCTGTAAAAATTAATTCATTGAAGATTAAGGACGTTAATAATTTATTGAAAAAACACTTTGGCGAGCACTGGCAGAATGATGAAAGCCTTAAATTTTATGCAGACATTGTTAACAACTCACAAGATCAAATCGTTGCGGAAGATGACACCATTAATAAAAATTTGATTTTTTAATAATTTAAGTTATTTGCTGAAAAGTCTAAAGAGGTTGAATTAATCCTTTGTTAAGTTTTATTTAAGATTTGTATAACCTTTGATTTTTTTAAGTACATGGGCTATAATAAAAAATATTAGATTTAAAACAAAACTGTGTTATTTACAAAATCCATATTCGATTAATTCAAAAGCAGCAATGTCCATTTGATTAGAGCAAACACAGCAATGTCCAATTTTATTATTATAATTGCCAGCAAACCGCTTTATCGATTTGGTTGAAACTTGCGTCATATCTTCATCATATTCTTATTTACTGAATAGCAGATATACAATACATAAATATGTATATACATTGAGCTAGAGGTTTTTACTATTTATTACGAAAACTATAAATGTGGACTTTGAATCTATACCCCTCATATATGCACTCTCTTGAAACAAAGTTAAGAATGCCAATGAGATGACAATGCACGCGTAAAAATTACGCGTAACGGCACTTTACTGGAGCAATACTTCAAAGAGTTTAGAAATTGTTGTTTGAAATAAGTCTTTTATAATCATACTTACAATGCTGTTGAGAAAATGCAAAATATGATAAGCATGTATAATATATATTTATAGTGAATAATAGTTTTATAAAAATAAATAAAAGCAAAATGGAGGTGCTGAAGAAATATCAACGAACATGAGACTTGAAACAAAATTATAATATAAAGTTTAAAAAAATATTGTGAAAGAGAATAGCTTATCAAACATACTTGAGAAACTGTTATGATTTTTGCTAATAATAATCTTTTTACAAGTATGTTAAAAAAAATATTAAGAAGGAGTATAGTTTCCCAAACAAGATTGAGAAATTCTTAAAATTTTTACAATAATTAAGCTTTTTTTGTACTATATTTAAAAACATATTGCGAAAGATAATAGTTTTTTAAACATGATAAAAAAATACTTTAGTAATTTAAAAAAAAAAGCTTCTTCTAAAGAACTATTATACTTCTTCTAAAGAACTATTATTTTTTTTGGTCTATTGGGGAAAACTTGACACACACACACACACATAAAGCCATTCGAAAAAGCTGTGTTTATAGTGTGTGTGCACATTGCAGATTAAAAAACAATAAAAAAAAAACATAAAATCTGCAACAAATTCAAATAAATGACAAGACTACATGTCTTGTCGAATCTTTATGTGTAATTCGAACATTTATTTTTAACTAAATATTCATTTGTTTCTACTAACTCTTCATTTGTTTAAACTGAATTTTTAAATCAACTTTTTTGTTATTTTACAATATTTATATGAAAAGTTATTAGACTGAGTTTTAAATAAAGTTTATTTTTTTTTAATGGTATTTTCTGTTGTTTTAATTTACAAACTATTCTAAGTGTAGGAAGTACTGACACATTCAAGCCTCTTCAAGTTTACAACTTTGAAAACATTTGTATGAAAAAATACTGCTTACTGTATAATTCACAATTCAGTAGACAAAAAAAAAAAATATACCAAAAACAAGTATTTTCTTCAGTTGTTTACATTGGTTTACATTGGTGTAACCCCTTAAGATAAAATTACAAATTTAATTGCAAATAATATGATTTTATTCTTAAGATTTTAAAAATCTAATAATCAAACATTTACACCAATATTTTATAAATAAATAATTTTAATTTCTATAGGTATTATTTTTAATTGCATATGTTTTTATTACACTAAATTATTTTAGGCTTAAACTATATTAAATACACCTTATAAAATCGTTTACAATTAATAAATTTTAATATTGTATTATATAAATTTATATAGTCTTTAATATAAACACTTAATTAATAATTGCAAATAAATGTTATTAATTTAATTAAATAAAATAAAATGTAATATATATCCCAGTAAACTATTTATTATACCTACTGTTAAATATTAACAAAGGTTAATACATTTTAGGACACATCACAACGTAACATAAAAATTTTATATTTTGATAAAAATAGTATTTTTTAAAATTGTTTTACACATATAATTTTTAAATCTATTGATTATTTTTATTAAATTTGTTTGCCAAAAAATCTTTTTTATTAAATTATTCAATTCAATCTTTGTACAGTGTTTTTTTTTATAATTGGGATTTCGAAAATAAACAATTCATTAAGTGTAGTGGTTTTAATAGAATTGTTATTAAAAAATTTATAACAAAAATTAATCTATAAATTCATAATTCTCTTTTTTTTGTCTGTTAACAATTATATTATTTATATATATGTATTGTATTTAATTTTTATTAGTAGTATTCACGATCTTCTTAGCAATAATGAAGTCGGCCTGGTATTGTAATACAAGAGAACATGCACACAGAAAATAAATTGTTATTTATTTTTTTTATTAATTTAATATTAATTTGGTATAAATATATATTTATTTACTATATTTCTAAAGTCCTTGGTCTTTCTAGTACTTGTTGTCTTTTAAAAAGATATAATTTAGTTGTGGTCTTTGTTGAAGTTAGTTGTGGTGGCTAGCAATTTACTTGTCGTGGCTACACTAAAAAAAAATTAACTAGAATTTAGAAAAATTAACTTATTTAGAATAAAAATTTAAGTGAAAACGGCGTTAAAGACACTTTTTACCAATATTTAATAAAATTTTTCTTGAAATTAAGAAACAAATTTTACTTAAAATTTGGTCAAAAATTCTAAATTATAGAAAAATTTTACTAGTGAGAAGTAAATTTTTATTAGAAAACAGTAAAATTTCCTCCTAATTAGTTCATAAATCATCTAAAATTGTACTGTTAGTTAGGACATGTTTCCTTGATTTTAAGAAAAGTTTTATTTTATTTAAGTTCGTTAGAAATTTTTTTTACTAAAAACTAGGACTTAACTCCCTAAAAATAAGAAAATATTTTCTAACAACAAGTTAAATAGCACTTCTTTTAAGTGAAAGTTATCCTTATTCTGCTTCTATGCTAAAGGTACTTTACACTAATTGTGTAAGTATTTTCCCACTTTCAGAGGACTTCCGCTTTGTGAGGACACTGCTCTTAACAAGCTCTTTGCTATACAATTTTTCTTAAAACTAAATGGAATTATACTTATTTCATGTATTTTAAATATAAATTAAATTTCATTAGCAAATTAAAAAAATGTACTGTAAGATATCCTGAAACGTAATAAATTGTGACAAAGCCAGATCCTTTGCGGAGTAATTTAACGGTTCTGCTTGAGAGAACTACAAAAAGGGACATCCTACGTGACACACGGCATCTATGGCTAAGGAACACTGGGGGTCCTTTGTCTTCTTAAATTAAATAATTTATGGAAATTGTTGCAAAAATACAAAATATCACAGTTATATTGTTATTATTGGAAAATGGACAAGTCATAAGTTTATTTAATGGGATTTTAAGCTTAAACTTTATTTGACATATACAAATTTAAACTTTTTTATTATTAAGTGAAAAAATAGTTGGATAAATATAAAGTTTAATAAGCGCTACGTCAATTATAGGAAAGCCATGATGCCGTAATGTATAAAATGTGCTTGCGATATTTTGTATGTATTGTAGTCAATAAACAAATTTATTACATAAAAGAGCAAATTCGAAATTTTTTACCCTTTGCTAACAGAATTTTGAAATGTATTTTAAGCTACTTTAAGTTCAATAATTAAGACTGTTAAGATTAGAGATCGGCACGTGAGAGATTTTTGACTCACGCTCACGCACGATCACGAACCAAAAATTACAATCATGCACGATAGGTTTTTTAAATGGTTACTTTTATTTCTTTTATTTAATAATATTTTTTCTTGAAAATTAGAAAAACTAACTGATTGTTTTTTTGGAATAGAATATTAAAACAATTTAAACGTTTTCCAACAAAAAGAAAATCCTATACCAATTTTTATTATTTTATTAAAAATTAGAAAACTTTTACTTGGAAAAAAGAATATTTTATTAAAATTTTTGAAATTTGTCTCAACTAAGCTGCATGACAATTTTCCTTAGAAATAGTTCATCAGTTTCTAAAATCAAGTAAATTTTTATTATTACATAGGAAAAAAATTATTACTTTTTGTTTTTAATTGTATGAACTAATTTTTAGAAAACAATTCTTCAAAATTAGAAAGTGGTATACTTAAAAGCTGAATTTGGAAATGGCTTTCTAAAATTTAGTTAATTTTACTACTCGCGAACAAAAAATGAACACACATTATGTTTAAGTACTTTCTCGATTTAAGTTAGACACATTTTTTGAACTAAATGGGAGTAAATTATGTCCTAAATTTTTTTTTTGAACTAAACTTAATTTTATTACATTTGAGTATGCAAATTTCTAAAAACTAAAACGTTTTTTCTTAAAATTATTTTTTTTAATTGACTTGTTTTTTTCCTAAAATCAAGAATTATTACTGTTGGTGAACAAATATATTTTTTATACTTATTTGCCTTTTAAAGGTTAAATTTTTTTTAATTAGTTATTATATTTTATGCTATGTTCGTTAGGTTACTAATATAAAGCCGTTTCACCGTTAGTCCTAGTAAGTACATGCATTGATAAGTATGTACTTATTTTGTTTTGTTTCTATCCTGCAGTAAAACCTATTTTTTTTACTTCTAATCACTTGGCTTAAGAACAGCAGTCAAACAACATCCCAAAACTAGCCATGCTGCATAAGTTAATCTTTTTCCCTTAGTTGTAATAAAAAAAAAAACACAATAAAGGCAGCTAGCTATATGTTAACATTAAAAAATTTAAATTGGTGCCTGTTATTTGCATTTCTCAAACGAAACAATTACTTAGGAAAAATATGAAATATTTCTGAGTATATAAACTATTTCGTTTTTCCTCAAACTTAGGAATTTTTATTCTTTTTAAGAAAATTTTTCTAAGTTTTAATAAAATTTTACTAATTGAGGACAATTTATAAACTATTTTGAAGGAAATTTTTAATTACATTTTAGTTCATGTCTTTTTTTTGAGTGTAGGAAGCTAGCAGGCTAATATGCTAGCCATATGGCTAGGGCAACATCATTTTGTTCATCCTGATCTTTGTACCGGTCTTGGTTCATGTTTTGGATTTGTGATTCCAACAGTACGGAGCCAATTGCCATACTACACGCGACACAATGCGTATTTTGAAGGATGCCTTCCCAGCGAGTGTAATCTCGTGTCTCGGTGATTTGGGCTGGCCACAGAGATCCCCTAATTTGACTGTCTCAGACTTTTTCTTCTGGGGTATTTGAAGCTATTCACGCAGAGAAAAACATGGTTGGGGCAATCATATTCGAAGTGCATCATATATATTTGGCATTATGATTGTGCCGTACTATAATGTAGTTATCATATAATTATAATAAAATTACAATAATTTTACCCTAATATGGTCCCTACAATTATATTATGATTCGAAACTAAGAATATTTGTTTAAGAAATGTTTTTCCTAAAGAAAAAAATTTGTTATTAAGGACTTTTTCAAAAAAACTTCATTGATTATATAGACTTTTTTGAAGAAAAATATTTAAAAAAAATTAAATTCTAAGGACATTTTAATAAAAAAAACATAGATTCAGGCAATATTAAGTTTGTTGTAGATAGGCCTTGGAGTCTCAGAATTTTTTTTTTACAAAAAGTCATTAGATATTTACAATATTTCTACTAGAAAACAGTCCTTAGAATCTAAGTATTTTTCATGATAAAAACTCCTTAGAATTTAAGTATTTCTAATATAAAGAAAGTTTCTTTTAAGAATATATATATTTTTATCTAAGAAACAGCTTGCAGAATCAGAAAATTTTACTTTAAGGAAAAGTCCATAGAATCTAAAAATGTTTCTATCAGAAAAATTTCTAAAAAAATTCTTGATTTGTGTATTATCTTAAATTGAACTTATAAAAAATATTTTCCCAATGTGGTAACGAAATATTGGGATAAATAAATATTATTAAGTTTTATAAATAAAAAGATCTAAAGCTCAATTTAAAATTATACAGAAAAATTTCTAAAAACCTAGAATTTTGTATAAGAAAAAATGGGTCGTACAAAACAACTCTTTGGTTCTACAGACTTTTACTTATAAAAAATTATTTAATTAATATTCTGAGTACTTTTCCCCATGAAAGTCTTTATTTTACAAGAAATGAATTATTTTTTATTGAAAAGAATTAAAACTTATAAAATCTTATTAAAGAATCTATTTGACAATTAATTTTTTCGACAATGAATTAATTTGTGTTAATTATAATGTTATATGTATAAGTCACTTTCGAAGCTTAAACCACCCTGGTGAAAATGATCATGTTTTATAATTTTTACATGACTTATGAAATCAAGACAATTTTGTGACTGTTAACGTTAAAGTAATATTTTATATGTTTTATAATAATTTTTATTCATTGTTGTCAGTATTTTATAGTTCCATAATTATCATATTTTTTTCATAGTCAGAACTTTTGTTACCACTGTATGTATGGTTACAGCCAAACATGTTATGAAATAGAAAGTGGCAATCATGATATAATAAAATATTTACAATTATAGTACGATAGCGACCATATTGATTGTGACAACCATACCCGAATGCAGCAAGCATAATATTGTTGCAGTGATCATTTTGCAACAATATTTCTTCTCTACGTGTTGGTATACGCGAACAAGTTTCGCACTTTGAAAGAGTTCTGATAAATTAAGAATAATGCTATGATCAAAAAATTGTATGATTGTCACAACTATTTAATAATATAATTGGCGCTATCATAAACCTAAAAATATAAGATGCTCTTTGAATATGGTCATTAAAACCATAATTTTTATTTTGATATAGAAAGATTTTCCAACAAGTATTTTATGTAGCTTTTATATATTGACTGTAACCTCTAGTGGTGGTATACATGACTAAAGTTAAAATTTTAACGCTTTGTGTGCACTTCATATTTTCAAACTAACGTACAAAATTCTATATGTCTGTTTTTCGCAATTTTTGGGAATTTTGTAAAAATTCTGTTATTTTTAGATAATTTTTCAAAATATTAATATAACAAGACTGGCTGCTAAATTTTTGAAACCTTTTTACTTGTTGAATTAAAAAGGAAAAATATTTTTTTAGCATATTTAAGTTTCTATAAATTTGGAATTTCCATGATTTCTTAATTTAGTACAAAATGTTGAAATTGCACAATAAATTTTCACACCCAAAAAATAATTAATATTTCAAAAAATTATAAAAATTTTTAAACCCTGTAACAATAGCTTTTATAATTTTTTCTTTATTTGTTCAGCCCAGACTTTAAATTTTAATTGCATAACTATATCGATCTTCAATCTAAAATCATCGGGTATTGAAAATAGGTATTGCTGTAGTTTAAGAGCACAATGCCAACGAAAAAAGCAAGTCATAAATCGATGTATACAGTAGTGGTCAAAACATTTGAAACTGAACCCACATTTTGCCTAATTCTTTTTTTTAACAAATAATTTCGGTATACGTTTTTTTATTAAATTCAGTTATTGCATATTATTTCATAAAAACAAAAAAATATTCATAAATTTACAACAATAAAAAATTAAGTTTATCAAAATTAGTCTAAATACAAGTGTTCAAAACATTTGCAACTCTTAAAGAAATTATTATACAAATCCAAAAATTGATTTTAATATTCAGAATTTTGTAGCATAGGCATTGAGGCTATGAGCTTTTTAATATAATCTTCGGGAAGTTTATAACCATTTCGGAATACTTTATTAGCAATATTCCGTTTTGCAATCATCCACATGTACTAAATCGGGTTGAGATCGGAAGATTGTGGCGGCAACGACATGACTCAAATACTATTTTCTTCCAACTATACTTTTACAAATACTGCCGTTTGTTTACTGTCGTTATCGTGCTGGAATGTCCATGAAAGTGGCATTTGCCATTCAGTATATGGAAGCATATACTCACAATATTATTTCGCCAAAAACAACTTAAAATACATATTAAATTAATCGAAAATACAATCAAAAAGAGGACTACTGATTTTCCATTATATTTGACCCATTTTGTTGTTTATTTTTAATCATTGTTTAATAAACGACAAAAGTAAAAACAATAGAAAGTCGTTTAAAATAACCATCAAATTTTTACCGACAAACAGTTAGAAAAAAACTACTTTTGTAGTTTGTTTTTCAAATCGAAAGTTTTTTTTTTATTTGCATGTCATTACAAAACAGAACACAACACATGCAGATGTATATATTTTTATTGGCTTTGAATAATTTCTTGTAATTTTTGTTGAAATAATTTTGTATATAAACAAACTATCTTGGTAAAAAAACAATAAGGAATTATATGAATTTATATTTTAAAAACAGAAAGCATGAAATTTTACATTTAACAGAAAGTATCAACTCCTACTGAATGTTTGTAAATTTTTATAGTTTGTTTTTTGAATGACTGATTCAAATAGTTAAAAAATATATTTCTATGAATTTCAATTGATCCTTCATTTAAAAACAAAATTTACGTATTACTTTTTAAATAAACTACAGTCGGTAACTGAAAATATATTGTATATATATTGTATATATACAAAATTATTTCAATAAAAATTACAAGAAATTATTCAAATTTAGATACACACAAGAAAATAAAAAAATATATACATCTATGTGTGTTGTGTTTTGTAAAATTACATACAAATAAAAAAAATTTTCATTTGAAAAACAAACTACAAAAATCGTTTTTTTCTACTTTTTGTCAGTTAAAAACTGATGGTTATTTTAAACTACTTTCGATTGCTTTTACTACTTATGTCGATTATTAAACAATGATTGAAAATAAACAACAAAATGGGTTGAATATAATGAAAAATCAGTAGTCCTCTTTTTGATTGTATTTTCGATTAACTTAATATGTATTTTAGATTATTTTTAACGAAATAATATTGTGAGTGTAGGATTAAACTTTTCGCCTCGTGTTCGTCGTACTCTTCCATCAGAACCCCGGAGGTTGAGTCCAATTTAAATGGGTGTGGGCAAAGTTAAGCCGAGCTTTTCTATTTTTTCCGACACAAAGGGATTTTTGTGCATCTAAAACTTCTAAGACCATGTTCTCGGGCTCTTCTTTTAATGGTGTAAATACTGGCATCTATGGAAAGTTCAGTTTTAACTTCTTTAGGAACTGTTTAAGTTTATTTCCTAGAAAAATTTTTAATTTTTCTGTCTTCTCTTACAGTAGTAGTACGGGGTCTTGCTCCTTTGTGAGTTGTATGGAACGGAATATTTTTGAGAAAGTCCATTTCTAGTCATTTAAAAATTTGACCTTGAAATCAGAATTGTATTTGTTTCCTGTCATTTTTCACAAGAGTAATTCTTACGATGTTATAAATTCATATCCTATTAAAACTCTTTTAGCAAAACAATTATCATGAGTATTTTTATTAATAAAATACAAATTTCTAAATTACGAATGAATAAAAGGAATGCGATTACCGCTATTTCTTAGCATTTGTTAGTGTTAATAGTATAGTTAAGAGTAAAAGTAATAAAAATTGCAAATATTTTAAACAGATGTATTTTGAATACATCTCTTAAAATTAATTTTTTGTTGTTTTGATGACATGAAAAAAATAATTAATTTTAGTAACGAAATGTGATTTGGAGAAAACTAGTCAGTGGAAAATTAAAATGCGATCTCAGTTCCAAATGCTTTGACCACTACTGTATGTACTATATTGAAAATATATGGATAAATTCCAAGGTTGTGGCCAATTGTATTGAATAAAATATTGAAATTTCTCATTTTCGTATATATTTATTATAAAAAATACGATATTTTGTAGGATGATTCTATTTATAGAAATCATACTAGCTTAAAAGCCTAATTTTTCGTTACCGGAATATTTTCAAAAGAAAATTTTTATTATTTTTTTCGAAATATTCTGCTAAAGGCAGTAAGCTACATGCCAAATTTTAAGTTCATAACTCTATCGTTTTGAAAACAAAAAAAAAGATAATAAAAAGTGACGAGACTTCAGGGAACACAAATTTAAAATGTTAGATTTCTAGAAGAAAGTGTTTGATCAGGACGTACAAGGAAAAACTTTCCCAATTTTTGCTTCTCCTCATACTAATTTTTAAAAATCCTGTGTTGGTGGATGTCTACGTCAGATGACAAGATCCTAACTCCAACGGTTTGCACTGAGTAGTTAAGGGGTATATTGTTTATTATTTCCCATGTCTGGTATTAAAAATATTACAAATTTTTAGACAAAATGTGAGCTTTGGCATGATTGCAAAATGGTTACTAGATCGAATTTGTTTTGCTGCAAAGATCATGAATACCCTGTTTGTTATTATTTTGTAAATAAAAAATAAAATAAAAAAAATGTAATAATAATCATAATTGTCTGCTATGCAATTATATTATCAACCATATATGGAAAAAATTGTTAAGGCATTTTTTTTATATAAATGTCAATGCTATTATGACATTACCATTTATATAAAAAAATTTAAGCCTGAATGATTTTTCTCTAATACATTTTCAAATACATATAAACTTAATACAAACAAGTACAAAAAATAAATACATACTAATTTAAATCATACATTAATTTTTCAGCATTATTTGGTTCCTCGCAATCAAATGAAGCCATCATTAAATCTGAAAATAGAACAAAAAAATAAATAAATAAATGGATTAAATTTATTAGATATAAAATATTGGCAATTACATATATTTCTCTAATTAATGATAATTAAAATGGATTTTTATTTTTAAAGTACGTACTTATAATTTAGATTACACAATAAAACACAATAATGCATCGGACATGCGAACCATTTATTTTGATAGATTTTAGAATGTAGACTATACTCTAATAAATTTCTGTTGAAATTTACCCAACTTATAGTAGGAAACGGTACTCCTACCAAAAATGGGGTAAATATACTCTGTGTGTGTAAACGAAAAAATTACACACATTATTGGTAAGTTGGTTTACACATAATGGGTAATTTGACATTGAAAGTGCGTAAAAACTAAATGAAATTTTAAAAGTTATTTGAAAATTTTCAAAAATCGTGCGTAAAAAACGTATTTGAAGATGCCTAAAAATACATTTCTATATGCATGATTATATAAAGCGCATCGTTGAAATTAAACTGCAGAAAAATATTTTTTTTTAAAAAATAAATTTATTTTATGTATGTATATTTTAATATAATGATGGTTATCTTGAATTTTAATTTACAATATTCACAAATATTATATTTATAAACTTTTTAAAAATTGATTTTCGTTTTTAGCTTTTTATCCCCTCCACCATATATGGTAAGGGTATATATCCGTTTTGTCATTCCGTTTGTAACATCTCGAAATATAGGTTTAAGACCCCATAAAGTATATATATTCGTGATCCTTGTGCAATTTTAAGTCGATTTAGCGATGTCCGTCTGTCTGTCCGTCTGTCTGTTGAAATGGCGATCACGACGCGAAGACCTAAGCGGCGGTGCCTATTTTTACCTGTATTATTGGACATCCTCCCGAGCAGTTTGGTATTGAAAATGAGCACAATCGGTCCAGCGGTTAAAAAGTTATGAGTGAAAATGTGAAGATACCTCTAAATTTTCCATACAAATTGGTGTATTTTAGTACAATTTTATAGAAGCGACAGGTACAAAATATATTTTCTGATATTTTTTCATCAGTCGCTTAGAAATTAATAATATTTTGTATTCACCTCAAATATTTTTCACCTCGAAAAATTTTTATCTAAAATTTTTTTTCACCAAAAAAAAATTATTTTTTTCACCTCCAAATTTTACTTCAAAAGTTTTTTACATTATTTGTATCAAAAACAGTAGAGAATTTTTTTAGGATATTGGTTGAGGGTATTCCGAAATTTGGCACAGCCGAATTTAAGCCTTTTTTTACTTGTTTTTATTGTTTTAATATTTTCCAATTTCCAAATGTCAAAATATTGTTACAGAAATTCCATTTACTCGTAGATATGCAAATCCCCATATGTTAGCCTTGAAATGTAAAACAATTAAATGGCAACCCTTCACCATAACTAATGTTTCTTATGTCAAACTGTAAAAGAACATTCTAAAAGTTGCCAGTATACAGCTTCTAGACGATGCTGCCATACTCTAGTTATTTTAACCCGCATATATAAAAACGCCAGCAAGGTGGCAAAGTAGTTCAGTTGATAAGTAAAACGCCAAGTGTGAAGAACTAAAGTGTGGCTAACGTTTAGTCTATCTTTTATTTAAAAGGTAAATAAATCAACGATATTATAAAGGGTAAAATCGTAACAATATTTATTACCACTCTAAGTTAGTATATTTACAAAATATGTGCGTAATATTTTATTTTAACAAATGAATACTAATTTTAGGCACAAAGTGTTTAATTTTCAACACATTATGTCTAAAAATACTTTTTGTGTGTATTATTGTAAATGAAAGTGTGTACAAAACATTTTTAGGCATTTCTTGTTTATATTTACCGAATTTTTGTAATATTAGATAAAACTTTACCCATTTTATTGTAGTACATTTACAAACGTTTTACGAATGTACGAATGTGGCACCAACTCGTAAATTTAAAATATTTGCAAATTTAAATTTAACCGAAAAACAAGTTTTTTCTTTAAATTTAAATAAAAACTTCAGTTATTTTTCTAATTTACAAATCTTTTAAAATTCCTTAATCGGATGTGTAAAGTTTTAACACATGATGTTCACATTCCACTTAGTTAATTTCATCAAATGCTTCACAGCCTTAACATCAGAATTTTTAAAAAATTCAATCTGAAACATAAATTTAATAAAATTTTTCTTTTAAATTAGCCAGCTAAACTACCTAGCAAAAAAATCGTAATGACAGGTCGTTACTGCGTAGATTACCATGTAATGATAGGTCGTTACTTTTTTCAATACTTTAGAAAACAAAATAATGACCTACTGATAATAGGTGAAAGAAATACTTACACACATAATAATGATTTACTGTTGGGTATTTTTTTACTATTAAATTTATTAATTTGTTTTTAAAACAAAAATAAGCCTGACAGTTCGGTTGATACTAAATATTTATGTGTGTTGTTATTTCCCTGTCATAACTGGAAAATATTAATAGAGCTATAAGCGATACATGAACACTTTACTTGGTATTTTGAAGTATTATGGGCAAATTTTGCTAACAAAAATGTTTGTTGTGCCGATTTGAGTGTAAAATTTAAGAAAAAGTCCGAGGTAAGGCAAAGAATTTGTCTACAACTTCTCCAAGAAGAAAAAATCGACCAAATATCGTTTTTTGGATGAACTGTTTTGGTGGATACATTCATGATTACTGAATGTGCTGTTTAAATTTAACCTCCAGTCAAAACTGTTCTTTTTGAAAATTTAAAATAAAGATTTTAAGAATCGTCATAGAAACAGCTACCATTGAGCATATGACGATTTTTAGTCCTACACTAACAATATATTTTCCATAACCGACTGTAGTTTATTTAAAAAGTAATACGAGAAGTTTGTTTTTAAATGAAGAATCAATTGAAATTCATTGAAATATATATTTTAACTATTTGAATCAGTCATTTAAAAAACAAACTATAAAAATTTACAGACATTCAGGAGTTGATATTTTCAGTTAAAGGTAAAATTTTATGTTTTCTGCTTCAAAAAATAGAAATTCATTTAATTCCTTTTTGTTTTTTTACTAAAATAGTTTGTATATATATTTCAATAAAAATTACAAGAAATTATTCAAATATAGGTACACACATAAAAAATAAAAATTTATACATCTGTGTGTGTTTTGTTCTGTTTTGTAATTACATACAAGTTAAAAAACTTTCAATTTGAAAAACAAACCACAAAAGTAGTTTTTTCTAACTTTTTGTCAGTAAAAATTTGATGGTTATTTTAAACGACTTTCTATTGTTTTTACTTTTGTCGATTATTAAACAATGATTGAAAATATAATGGAAAATCAGTAGTCCTCTTTTTGATTGTATTTTCGATTAATTTAATATGTATTTTAAGTTGTTTTTAACGAAATAAAATTGTGAGTGTAGTTATTGCAAAATCTTCTCCAGAGTACTCCTGGTACCCAGGCGCGGATTCAGCTCAAGCTTTTTTTTCGGGGGAGGGGGTAGGGGGGGAACTTTTTTGATTTCTTTTTATATCCTCCACTATATATGGTGAGGGTATATATCAGTTTGTCATTACCTTTGTAACATGTTGAAATATAGGTCTACACTGACCAAAAAAAGTCTGTAATGGCAACTGAAAATTTTGCTCTTATTACGAAAAATTTTGCTAATTTGAGCCCAGCAGTATTTTTTGCTAATCTTAGCAACACATGTCTGAAATTTGTAGAAAAAATTAGCTGCCGCTACTAAAATTTAGTAAACTTTTTGTAAAGTCAAATTCAAAACTTGTTTGCTAAAATTAGCAAAAAAAAAAAATACTAAATATTATTAATATTAGTACGAAAATTTTAAAATTTATTTTTTTATCGAGAAACAAAACTTTTTATTTTATTTATTTTTTTAAAAAAATATTTTAGACAAATTAAAAAAAAAGGCTTAAAAAGTGTAAAAAGAAACGAATTTATCATTTTGTTTTAATTTGGTAAATTCTGTTTTGAAAAATATTTTAGTAATTTTTTTTTACTTTTAAAGTCAAATTATAATTGTTTTTAAGGCTGATTTTTAAAACTAAAAATACTTTTTAGTGCTATTTTAAGCACATGTCCTATTTTTAGACACTTCCGATCCTTTCTTTAATCTATTTAACATTTCAAGGCAATTTAATTTTGTAGGTGTAAGTTTCAATTAGAAATAACATTTCCTTCAATACCCACTTTTTTAAAATTAATAACTTTTCTTTTGCTAATTTAAGCAAATCGGTTTTCAAAAATTTGAAAAATGATTTCTGAAATTAGCAACAAAAATTTGTAAATATTCTGTAAAACTTCTGTAATCGGTCTCTAAGTATGTAAGGTAAATGTGTGTGGAGTTAAAACAAACATGTTCAACACCATTTATTGTAAAACATTTTGTCTGAAAATGCTCCCAGAATTAAAAAAAGGTCAAAAAACATATATGTTACAATAACATATACGACTTACCGAATATATCGATTAAATTTTGAAATATTTTGTTGTCATGTGTAATGTATTACCTGTGATTAGGTAAATGATTGTGTTCTTGGGACATGGGTGGAGAGTATTCAAATAATATTCGACACAGCCGAATTTAGTATTCTTTTTCATGTATAATTTTTAAAAATCATATTTATTGTTTAGATGTTTTATAAAGGTTAATTATATTTTCATGAGAATCCATGTTATGCTTTATGGACAACATTTTAAATGAAACGAAAAGTTTTTAAAATTTCCTTTAACAATTTATTTATAAAAAAAAAAAAATAAGTAAAAAAGGCTTAAATCCGGCTGTGCCGAATCTTTGAATACCCTCCCCCATTATCCTAAAAAAATGTTCTCCGGTGTTTTTTATACAAATAATGTAAAATTGTGGACGTGGAAAAAATGTTTGAGCTGAAAAACTTTTAGATGTGGAAACAAATTTTGCAATGCGATATTGCGGAAAAAATTCAAAACAAAATTTCATATTAAATAAATAATTTAAATTCATTTGTTTATATATAATCAACAAAAATTAAGTTAGCTCATCTTTAAATAAAAATTAAAAATACATATGTCTTTTAGTAAAAAAACTAAAAATACATATCGATGGCTTGATATAGAGAAGGCGTATCTCGATTTTTCGATTTTTACCAGGACAAGGAAAAAACTAAATAAAATTAAAAAACATGATATAAAAACCGTTTTAATTCAATTTTTATTCAAAACCAAGAACAAATTTATCATTTCTACTTCCAAAATTTGTTGAGGCAGATGTGTTTGAGTGGTCTACAAGAAAAATTTAAAAACACGATATTTGCAGTCAAATATTTGGATAGGCAACACTACAGGTTGGTTGAAAAGTTCCTGCGCTCGAAATGAAAGAATACTGTTTTTGTTACGAAATATATTTTTTTATTCAATATAATCTCCTAGAAGCTCAATACACTTGTTCCAATGATCTTCCAATAATTGTTTCCCATCCCTATAATAGTTTTCCGGAAGCTCTGCAAAATAACCGTCTACGGCTGCTATGGCCTCTTCATTCGACGAAAAATGCTTTCCACGAAGGAATTGTTTGAGATTTCTGAAGAGATAGTAGTCACTGGGAGCCAAATTTGGTGAATACGGTGGATGTTCAAGCAATTCGTACTTTAATTCTTTGAATTTACCATCGTCAAAACACTTTTGTGAGCAGGTGCGTTGTCTTGATGAAAAATGTTTTTTTCTTCTTTAAACCAGGTCTTTTCTCACGAATTTTTTCATCCAGCTGATCCATTAATATTCAAAGTTGATTGTTTTACCTTTCTGAAGATAATCAATCAACAAAATTCCTTTTGCATCCCAAAAAACTGATGCCATAACCTTCTTTGCTGGTCGTTGTGACTTCACCTGCTTTGGAGCTGAACAATCAGCTTCAGTTCACTGTAAACGTTCTTATTTCAATTTAGGATCATGGTGGTAGATCCACGTCTCATCCATAGTTATAAAACGACGCAAGAAGTCGGTTTTATTCGGCTTAAAACGCTCGAAATTACGCTGAGTAATTTGTTTTCGATCCAGTTTTTGTTGAATTGTTAATGTGTGCGGCACTAACATTCCAAACAGTTTTTTCATGCGTAATTCTTCATGTAAAATATGGAGTACTCGTTCATCTGAGATGCCTATGGCATTAGCAATTTCACGCTTAGTCAAACTTGGATCTTCACTAACCATATTATGTACCTGCTCAATGATTTCTGCTGTGGTTGTAGTTTTTGGTCGTCCTTCGCGTGGATCGTCTTTAAGACTGCTACGACCACGTTTAAATTCACCAGCCCAAAATTCAACGGTGCGTTTAGAAGGTGAGGACTCCTTATACACTTCCAACAATTGTTCATAAATTTCCTTTGCTTTTAAACCCTTCAAAACAAAGAATCTAGTGACTGCACGATATTAAATTTTTTCCATATTAAAAAAAATCAATGACACGTCAACTTCAAATGGCTTGTAAACAAAGAAAGAATTGACAGAATGACTTGTAATTTTGCATGTGTTCTCAGGACAGTTATACCAACTTGAGAAAAAAAAGTTTGGAGCTAGCAGTGCCATCTCTTGGTGAACGCAGGAACTTTTCAACCAACCTGTATATTACGTATTTATGGAAATGTTAAGGAATTGTTTTAGTAGTTACAAAACGTAAATCACTTAGTTTTTTTTGGGATTTGTAACCGAATTCGGGGGGATGTATACCGTTATAACCCTCCCTGAATCTGCGCCTGCTATTTTTCTCAAAAATTGTTCTTGTTGAAAATTTGCAATAAAGATTTTAAGAATCCTCATGTCTTCAACTTGCATTTTGCATACCCTGATTTTTAGGACAACTTCTATTTGTTGCTCAATATTTTCCAGAAAATTTGATGTGTCTACACTCAGAATATTATGTAGTTAACTGTTTGTAGTTTAATAAAAAAAGTTTTCCGTTCCATTTAAAAATAAAGGAAGATACATTTATTTTTCAAAGAAACATCTATATTAACTTTTTTATACATTTATTCGAAACAATTTACTTTCATTTACCGATTTTTTTCAGTTTAATTTATTTTTTTCATTTGTTTGAAATTTAATAAAAATTTACCCACAAAACGGAAACTTGTGATTTATTTGTGTCCGTAACAGTTATTACAAATTTAAATTTTGTTTGCTGTGTTTCAAAAAAAAAAATATTCAAAAAATTTCAATTTGTTTTTTGATTTAAATTGGTTGTATATATACAAAATTTTTCAATACAATTTACAAGAACTTCATAAACACACATACATATACAAATACATTAACACAAAAAGTGTTTATAGCTTCATATGCATACATACATTTTGTATTGTACGAGTATATTAAAAAAAAATACAAAAACGGAAATAATTTCAAATAAATGAAAAAAAAAAATTTATTTTTTAAGGATTGGTGGGTAAAATTTTGACATTTATTTTAACTGATTATATCAGTTGTTTCTTACGGATGTGTCAGTTGATTAATTAACATTTAAAAATAAATAACAAATGGCATTTAATTTAAATGAAAATTAAGTAGACCGGTTTTTAAATGAAATATCATTTCTTTTAAATGATATTTTCATTTATTTTAACTTACAAACTTAGAAATATTTCGCTGTTTATACACTTTTCATAATTTCCATGCACTTAGGAGTGATAACCGTGTTAAAAACGACAGCTGTCATTAATATTGCACATACAGTGTTACCAACTGATTTTTCATAATCCAAGGATAACTCTGCCAGGCTAATGGCACGAACGAAAAAAAAACAACATACATTTTAGTAAATAAACTTTAGTATTGTTAGGAAAAATAAAACTATGCTATTTTTTGCCATGAAATGGGCAATGAAACATGAAAAACACTGGTTTTATGAGTGCGGCATCTGTTGAAATTTAAGATAAGTATTTCATATAAAACTTTTTTCAAAATTTGATTCTAAAATTTTTAGATTAAAAATAAAACTGACATTTTAATTTTTTTACAGTCACGGAACAGGTTACAAGACAGGTCCTTTCAGATCGGTCCTGTTTGCACCGGTCACAGGACAGGTACTTGGTCTTCAAGTTAACCCCTTTTTCCCACAGGGAAGCTACATATTTTGAGTTTTCAGTAAAATTTAATTTTTTTTTGTATATAAACTATGTAAATTCATAAATTTTCAATAAAATCACACTCAACAAGTTTTATTTGTTAAAAAATTAATAACAATAAAACTAGGATTATATTTAGAAAAGTACAAAACAAAACCGATTCCTCTCGTTATTTTACAAAATACTTAACTTTAAATTTTTATAAATTTAAAGCAACAAAATAAATAAATGCTAAAAGTTTACCATAAATTTCAAATAAAAAATAGTGATTAAATTTAATTTTTTTTTATTTATCGTTAACATTTTTTTTTGCCACTTAGCGCTTTTGGCAATTAAGATATCAATTGTGTATATGAGTTTAAGTGTTTTTGTATAAACAATTAATGGTATTTTTTTTTGGTAACCAGCATTTAACACAAAAACAAGACCACTAAAAACAAACTTAAAAGTTCAATAAATTTTAATTGTAAAACAAACAAAAATATGAATGTTCAATAGACATTATATTCAATTAGAGCTATTTAAAAATTTTAAGAAAATTATGTTTTGCTGATAAAATATGGAAAATTGATCCGCTTTTATTAGTTTTTAAATTATATTTAAAACAAGTTAAAAATAGTTGTAGTCCGCCAAGCCCGACCATAGAATGATTTAGCTCATACTTGAGGAAAGGGAAAAAAATGGTTGAAGCTTAAATGTACCTGAATAATATTAATTTTAAATACAATTAGTGAGATAAATATCTACTGAAACACCATAGAATTTATGAATTATTTAAAAAAATGCTTGAAGTATTTAGTAGTAATTTTTGACTATTGTGGAGTGCTACATTTTGAATCCTGGTGGTAAAAGATACATGTTCTAGAATAGATTAAGTGGTAACCGGTTCTAAAAAACATTTATAAGAGGTTTAAAATATGAAAAATAAATGTTTTTTTTCTGTCCTAAAAATTTTTGTTGTAGAAGATAGCACAAATTGAATACAACTCAGCGATACATTTTTTTGTGTTTAAAATATCTAGGATAAATATTGTAGTTTAAATCTGTATTTGGCATTTTAAATGAAAAGCAAACTAGATTTTAATATAAAAATAAATAAATATATATATATATATATATATATATATATATATATATATATAATATTTTAAAATATGGATTAAATTGTGCAATACTTATTTATAGAAACTACAGAAACAATTATTTCTTACAAAAGTTTTTTAAAAATCCTTTGATTTATTATTAAAAAATAAATATTAATCGTTTAGATAACTGTTTCTTTTATAGTAGTATTTCAGAAAGTATGATTAATTTTATTTAATAATTGCATTTTACTCATACGTATTCAAATGCAAAATTTATATAATTTTTAAAATAATTTAAAGGCATCATTAATAAATCATAAGTTATGTATATTATTGTATCATATTTATGCTAAAATCTAGAATAAATTAGTTTTAAATTTTCCATGTATTTTATTGTGTTTAGGATAAACAAATACACTCAACGAAATAAATACAAATACTGTTAGTATTAAATTGTTATTTAAATTGAGGTTTAGAGAAATACTTTATTAAATTTTTACATTTATGCTATTACCCAGCAAAATAAAATGGATGTTATTCTTTACGAATCTCTTTTTCAGAACATCCAAAGAAGTTAATAGTGCAAATTTTTCGATTTGTAAGAAGTCATTTTAAACAACTTCCAAAATGTTGATATTAACCCCTATTAGCACTTTGTCCTGGTCGGAATAATAATTCTTGGCGTGTTTAAAATCGTATTTTTAACTTAAAAAAAAGCCACTCCCTATATTTATTTTGTAGTCCCTATATTTAACAACTTCCGTAAACTAATGAAAAAGTTCATCTGATCATTGATTTTTCATAGCACCGAAACAAACTACTTCCTCCCAATGACACGCCAATGTTAAAATCATTAATGATTCACCGAAATTTTCACAACTTCGTGTACAGTAAATGTAGTGTTAAACTACTTCTTCCTCAGCTCTTATTTTGCTGGGTAGTGATATCCTATGCTCCCTCGAGCAGTGAAAGGAACATATATATTTATATATATTAGTGATATCTTAGATAAAATAACCACCCCGAGTTAAAAAAATTATATATAATTACATATTGCATTCTTCTTTTTAAATTATCTTGTCCACATTATATGATAACATAGTATATATTATTTCATATAAAATTGTATATAACACTATATAATTATATATGGAAAACATATATACCAGAGTAAAAAAGTTTAGATATAATCATATGTGGCCTCATCTAATAATATCCCAGCAAAAATGAAGCTGCCAAAGAAGCAATAAAAGCATCACTACTATGGCAAGGGCATCACTTCTTTTCTGATGGTTTTATCGATGAATTTAACATTAGCGTGTCATATGACGAAATTATTCAAATGTAGCTACTAGCATTACTCATACTTTACTCTAGGGAAGCAATGATAAAACAATGATTAGATATTCTGATGCATGAGTGGAAAATGTTCATATACTTTGTGGTATTTAAGCATTGATGAAAATTTCATTTATATGAATGCAGAAAAAAAAAGTGTAAAGAAGCGAAATTTATGCATTGATATACAAATACTCTTTATCAAAACAAATAAATAATTCTGCATTAGTGAAAAAGCATTTTTGAAACATTTTTCAAAAATTTTAATGAATGTTGAGACAAATTTTAAAATATTTTTGGATAATTTAAAAACTGTTTGTAAAATTTTAAAACATTTTTAGACAATTTTAAAATATTTTTGAACAATTTTAAATAATTTTTGCACAATTTTAAAACATTTTTAAGCAATTTGAATTAATTTTTTCACAATCTTAAAATTATTTTGGTAAATTTTGAATTATAACTGGAAATGGTGTAGTGTTAAATAATATACATAATGCTAAAATGCAGAGATTGCGTCGTCATAAATATTTAAGGCTGAAAAAATGCAAATGACAGGCCAGCTAGTTTCAATTAAAGGTCAAAAAAATCTGTTTTTCTTGATTTTTCAAAACTTTTATAAAAATTACAAAACTGCATAAATTCTAACCTTCATAAAATTTTATTTTATTTATTATTATACAAAAACTAAAATATAAAAAATGATTTAGTAAAAAAATTAAAAAAGTTCATCAAAACTATTTTCTCAATTTGAATAAATGCTTAAGATTCAAAAAAAAAATATACGATATACTATAACTTATGCTTTAGAAGTAATGAAGAGTAATTCTTTAAGATATGCATTGGGTTTGTATCCAGATCACTGCATTTGAAATATGAACACATGAATTCTTTTGGAAGTGCCTTAGAATAATACCAAAAAATCATAAAATAATGTCAACTGAAGTTTAGGAAGCAATGAAAGAAGTTATAGTCACAGAATGACTACCATTTTTTTTTTGCTGGGATATTATTATATATTACATAGTGAAGTTTTTATTTTATAGTTGATCTTTTTGTATGAAAATATATTTATAGTCTGGTTCGAGATCATAGAAAATTTTTTGAAATGAAAAAAATTTTCTTATTTTTATTTAGTAATCATGGAGAATACACATACGTTAAAAAAAATTGTAGAACATATGTAAAAAAAATTTAAACAAATGTCTTTAATATTAGCTAATTGATTATTTAGACATACAGTAATAAAAGGAGAATATAAAAAACACAAAAATAGTAAGAAATTTAATTTTAACTCAATAATAAAAAATATCAACTTTATGTTAGCATATAGTTTTTTCCTTTGATTTGTGAGTTAAATAGAGATATTTACGATTAGAACTTTTAAGGGCACGAAGAATATTGATGAAGGTCGTAGCGGACAAGAAAGTGCATTCCATTCAGCTTGTGTCTAACAACTTTTTCTGTGTATTCTCACTAAATAAAAATAAGAAAATTTTTTCATTTGAAAAAAAATTTTTTTTCAATGATCTCAAACCAGATTATGTATGCTATCTAATATTTGAGATAAAATAATATATGGTCCATTATCAAAAATATTTTTCAATAATATATATATATAATTTTATATGATTCAATATATGGTCCAATATAAGAAATATTTTTTGATAGGGTATAAGATATAATTATATATGATACAATATTTGCAAACATATTTGAGATATTGTAATATATAGTTGCTATATAGGGTATTTTTGATATGATATAAGATATTGACATGGAACTACATATATTCCATGTCAAAGGTTTCCCAGCCAGGGAGATAAATTTTTTTCACTGTAGTAGTAGTCATTTTTTTATTTTCAATAAATTAAATTTTTACAATTATAAAATAAATGTTCTATTAAGAAAAAGAGAATATCGACACTATTTAACAAAAAATGTCTGCCGATTATATCAAAATATTTAACAATGTTTCAGCAAAGGATTTAATTAAATTCTTGTAATAAAAAGTTCCTATACTGTATATATAGTTGTTTTCAGATATTGGATCAATCTTTCCCACTCTGTTTTTTCAGTGTTTTTTTAATTTTTTATATTAATTTTTTTTTTTACAAAACTTTCAAAGCTTTAACTCATTTCGGTCCACCCCTAGCAATTATTGATATAAGATATAATGATATTTGTTTCCAAAACTCCTATAAGTGGTGAAAATTTAGAACCACTTTGTTCCTCGGGTTGTTCTAATTTTTGAAAAGTTCTAACTTCTGGACATTTTTTTACAGAAAATGTGGAAACAAATACAAGCAAGCTTAATTTTAACACAAAATAATTTGTATTTATTTACATTTAGTCAACCTTAGCATCCAAAGATAAGGTGTTTTTACGTTTATTTGTATATTTTTTTCTTTCACCCCAATGAACAACATTTACTTTCACCTTCAGTTCTCAATCCAAATTTGTACAAATTTATCAAATATCACATGCATATGACCGAATTATACACACCGATTCACCGTTTTATTTTTACTTCAATTAGCATAAACCGAAAAGGCAAAGCTTTTTGGTTAATAAGCCACAAGTTCTTATTAAAGATCGTTTAATATATATAATTCGGGTTTACCCAATAAAGTTTAAAAACATAAAAAAAATCTTAGTTTGTAGTAAAAATAAAACAAAAATAAAACTTCAAGAAAAAAGAACCACAACTTCTAATTTTAGAGCGTCCAATACATTAAAATGTCCGGTTCTAGTTTCTGGACGGTTCAAATTTTAGAGGTTTCTAATTTGTGAGATTCTACTGTATTTATTTTTGTTTTAAATATAATTATTTATCTACATTTTTTCTCAGTCCATAAGATGTTACTATATATAATTATAAAAAATCAGATACGTACAGAACCAATTTAGTCATGATATGTAAAAATTTGTAAACGGTTTTCAATCCCACTTTACTATTTTTGTACTGACTTTTAGTAAAAAAATTATTATTTAGTAAATTTTTTTGCACTTTTGGTCGATTATTCTGACCAAAAAATCACGAAGTCCACGAAATGCATTTTTATTTGAACGCCCATTTTCGTAAAAGACTTCAACAATCTTAACACGCTGTTCAATTGTGTACCTCTTCATGATGGAATTTGTCAAACACTGAAACAAAGAAATGCTAAATTAAGTTGGGCAAAGAACTTGACGTTAAGGTGTGACTCACAACTAACAATGTAGTCTTATCAAGCCAGCTATTATGTACTGCCCTCCTGCCGAGGACATTATTTTTTTTAAGACTCAATTTTTTTATTTTTGATTAAAAAATTTTTTCTACAACATTTTTTTTTTTATATAATTTTTTGAAATCTGATATTTGCTGGATTAATTAAGATTCAAATCGAATATAATTAAATATTGCGGCAGAATTTTTTTTACTCTGGCCATTAAATTGTTTTGTGTAACCCTTCATGATATAAATTAAATTTAAGAACTAGCCGAACATTTATTTCCTGGAGTGTAGTTTAAAAACTTTTTAACTTTATTTTCCATAAAATATTCTACGACAACTTTTATATTCTCTATTTGACAATTTATTTGTTTAGCCTCTTAAAAATTTCTCTGGGCTTTGGTCAAACACAAAAATGTATATATTTTTTGATAAAAACACAAAGTTTTAAATACTTTATGATAACCTTCAGAGTTCACGTTTTATTTTTTGTAGACCATCCAAAAAATACATATTGTACATTTATAAATTCATACATACAAAAATGTTAAATAAAGTTTTCTTTTTTTTTTTCTGCTTTTGGCCAAAGTTTTTAAGAGTGTTTGTTTATACGAATATGATTTTTTCTTGCTCTTATTTTTTTTTTGCATTTCTGAGGGCATTTACTAGCGTTTCTGAGAGGGTGTACTTTATGCTTGGTTAATGTGGGTCAAGTATTTGGAAAACAAAAATGTTAACATTGCTGTTGGTCCAAGGATAAATTAATGTTTAAATAAAAATAAATATTTATGTTTATAGAAAGTAGTATATAAGTTTGTATATTTATATTTATACGCTTATATGGATATATTTATACACTTATATGGGTTAAATATTGTGTGTTTTTTTCATTAGTAATCAATGACCGTTATTAAAGAATGAATGAATAAGAAATTGAGGGTGAAATATGTATTAACAAAGAAGTCTTGTGTATGAGTTTTTGTAACAAGTTTATTAAGTATTGTTTAAAGTTGGAAAACTTTTTTGACTTATAGTAGAAAAACGCATAGATTACTGGAAGGATTGTTATATTTTGTATTGAGTGATTGTGCAAAAAGAGTTCATCGTTTAAAATATCATTTTTAGGGGCACCCGTTTTTAGCAGGGTCTGTCAAAGGGTACCCAGTACCTACTTGTGTATCTAAGGGGAGAAGTTTTTACATATGTGACCTTCTCCGAGAAAAGGGACCTAGTGTGTCAAAAAACGGGTTTGGACTTAAGAGTGGATTCTGGTACCTAAAAGGGTGTAGAATAAGATGAAATGAGTTAGATTTCTGATAAAAATTTATTTACCCCATAAAATCGTACAAAACACATCAACCCTTTGCTGAGAGCGAACAGATAGCTGAGAACGAACAGAGCAGCAACAATAGCAAAGGTATTGTCACCACATAGGCATGACGTCACCAAAGTCGGCACCCAATCATAACTAACCATACCAAATCGCATCTCCCAACTGAAGGTGTGTTCACAGTGATAATGCGTTATGAAACTTTAAATGCGTTTTTCTCAAAACTTCATTTTCATACACTAGGTCCCTTTTCTCGGAGAAGGTCACATATGCAAATACAACGCTTTTGCACTTAGAATATGTCAAATGTTATAATGTAAAATTTTTTTTCATATTAGATTTATTTGTTTTATAAGGCTTAAATTCAGCTGTGCCGAATCTTTGAATACTCCCCACCAATAAAAAATATGTTCTTTATTGTTTCTATACAAATAATGTAAAAAACTTTAAGAGTAAAATTATTCGAAAAAACTTTTTGATGTTAAAACAATTTTTTTGGATGTTGGTAAAGGGACTGGCTACCAGTTGCTGTTTTAAGAATTCTGAAAAAAGTTGTTGGTGTTCGATAAGACTAGTTTTTATTTACTAACCACCAGTTGTGAGTCATATTTTCTTGGAGTCATATTTTTTTGTGGTGAAAAAAAATTTTAGTGGTGAAAAAAATTTTTGAGGTGAAAAATATTTAAGGTGAATATAAAATATTAATTAATTCTAAGCGACTGGTGAAAAACCAAGTGAAAATATTTTACTTGCTACATACAACAATTTGTACCCTGCGGGAAACGGACCTATCCCAGGACACGTCAAGTGACCGGTTCATTTTGATAGGGATTGGTAACGGGACCGGATTTTTTATATGAAAAGAACGGGTCACTTTAACATGGGCTTGTCCTAGGAGGGAGTCAATTACCCTCTGTGACATGACACAGGACTGGTCTAAAACAACATGTCACACAGCTAACCCCAATGAAGACATAACACAGCCAACGCCAAAGCACATGTCATGACTTTTAAACCGGGCACGTGGTAGGTACTTTAGGAACCAAATTCACCTATTGTGAGAACCGAATTTCTTGCCAATTGGAATTCGGGTAGCACAATTGAATTTCGATTGAAACAAAAAATTTCAATTGGATTAGGAATACATTTGGTTGCGGCAACCAAATAATTCGGTTGCTGGAACCAAAATATTCAGTTGGCAATAAATTCGGTTGTCATGATAAATCTGTTTTCTCTATAGAATATAAAAACACACAAATTAGGATTTGTGAAATAATAATAGATATACAATTAGCACTTTTTAAGACACGGAGAATGTTAATGAAGGTCGTAGCTGACCATTCGGCTAGTGTCTAAATAACTTTTTCTGCATATTCTCCATGTTTACAAGTAAAAATAAATTTTTCCATTTGGAAAAAAATTTTCCATGATACGACCGGGTAGACCGGTCGACCGATTCTGACCGTAGCCTCTATCTTTAACCCTCCCTTCTAGTCTCTAAGCATACAAATGGACCGCTAAAAAGTTTATTGATATCAGTAGGTGATCAAATAAAAAATATGATCGGCGCAGTACTGGCAAAACATGATAATGCGTTGGTATAACTTCAAGTTAACAATCATGACAGTATTACCTTGCAAAGCGATTTATAACAGCGTCTAACTGTTGGTTACCGTGAATTTATAAATGTTTTTAGAACATCGGTAAGACAAAAAAAATTGTGGCTTTTTTAAATACCTTAAAATCAAAAAAAATCAAAAAATTCTGTATTTTTTTTTTTAAAAACAGACATTTAAAAATCAGCAATCCAGTTCAGTGGTGAAAACAGTACTGGTAAAGAACTTTGTTTAGTTTTACAAACAAAGCAACAGGCAGAAATTGGAAATAGTACAACAAAATGGCAATGGCAATCCACTGTTTTTCTTGTAAAATTCACTCTGTAACAAATGACGAAAGGTACAACTACATAATATTGTAGTAGCTTAATAGTTATAAAATAATTTTGGCAATTTCTGACCTACACTCACCAAAAAAAAGTCTGTAATGACAACTAAAAATTTTGCTGTTATAACGGGAAATTTTGCTAATTTGAGCCCAGCGGTATTTTTTGCTGACGTGTAGTACAATGAAATTTGTAGAAAAAATTAGCTGCCCTTACTAAATTTTAGTAAACTTTTTGTAAAGTGAAATTTGAAATCTGGTTGCTAAAATTAGCAAAAGAATTGAATAAATATTATTAATATTAGTACAAAATTTAATATTTATTTTTTTATCGAGCATCACAATTTTCTTATTTTATTTTTTTTCAAAAAATATTTTAGACAAAATTAAAAAATTCAAGAGTTCAAAAATTGTTAAAACATAAACGAATTAATCATTTTGTTTAATTTTGGTAATTTCTGTTTTGAAAAATATTTTAGTCAATTTCTTTTTACTTTTAAGGTAAAATTTTAATTGTCTTTAAGTCTGATTTTTACAACTAAAAACACTTTTTAGTGCTATTTTAAGTTGATGTCCTATTTTTAGACATGAGTCGGTATATTCACTTGCGATCCATGCTTTTTAATCTACTCGCATGTATTATTTTAAGGCAATTTAAGTTTGTAGGTGTAAGTCTTAATTAGATATAACATTTCCTCCAATATCCACTTTTTTAAAATTAGTATTTTTTTTTTGCTAATTTTAGCAAATCGGTTTACAAAAATTTGTAAAATGATTTCTAAAATAAGCAAAAAAAATTTTAAATATTCTGTATAATTTCTGTTATTTGTTAAATCTAAACAGCAAAAACATTTGCTAAATAATAATTTTTTTACTAAAAATCAGTACAAAAATAGTAAAGTGAGATTAAAAGCGGTTAAAAATTTGTATACTAACTTTTTTTTCTGAGTCTGCTGGAAGTAATATAAAAACTTCATTTTATGCAAAAAAAAATAAATATTGATTTGATTTGACTTTTAAAGTTTACTATGTGTTCCTTAGGGCTCTCTAATCTTGTAGGCGTTAATAACCTGAGAGTAATAACTAAATTGTTTTTAACCAGCTTAAGTTTTAATTGCTTTTGTACATAGAAAGATAATTTACTGCTAATCAAGATTTTTTATTTAAATTCGATTTAAAATATCAAATTTAAAAAAAAAAATAACAATAACTGATATTTTTCACCTGTAATCCGTTTATCAAATATCAGGGCCGATAAGCCACTTCCCTCTGATATCAAATTAACCTAATTTTTTAGGAGACATATTTTTACTTCCAAATATTTCTAATGGTCCAGTTCAAGTGTGCTTAACATATATATATTGCATTATATTTTTTGCTATATTTTTTTTTTAGAAATTTCATTAAGAAATCTTCAGTACAACTTTACATAATTTTAACAAAATTTACATAACTTTATTTTAGGTATTCCATGTGCCAACAGAAAATTTACAAATTGGGTGCAAATGTTGTGTAAAAAACGTGTCTATGACCAAACGAATAGAGAAGAGTATATTAGAAATGCAAAAAGAAAAGAAAACCTAAGGCTAGTCATCATCATCATCATACTATCAACAATAATAGCAACAACGACAGGACCCTAAAGCTTTATAAAGCGAAACATGCACATAGGCAAAGAAGACTACATGTTGATAAACAAATGTACAGGATGTTTTTGTTTGTTAAGTCATAAAATGTTAGCAAGTGTACAGATGTCTAAAGGTATTCATTCAATAACAATGAGCTAAGAAAGTCATATTTTAAAATTTTAAAGTTTCTTTTTCTTATTAATATCCTTTATTGCAAATGGAATTAGATAAATTAAAAAAAAAAAAACAAAAAAAAGTTTTAATTCTTTTTAGTGTTTTTTTTTTTTTTTTGTATACCAGACATGCAAACAGATGTGTATGAATAAATCTACTGCATAAAAAATAAACAGCAAAGGAACAACAAGTTAAAACTGTAAACTATGTAAAATATGACTGTAGAAAAATGATTCAATAAGTAAAAAATATTGTAAGTGTGTGTAAAAAACATAGTTACTACTAACATTAGTGTGTAAATTAGAGTGGCAACAGTTTGTATAGAGAGTTATTGCACTTGCAACTATTACGATTATAACGGCACCAGATTAAAAAATAAAATCACAATTTTGGCCAGATGAATGCACGATTTGTCTCCAAGAATGATAATTTTACATAAATTTCCTTTGAATATTTACGAACTCTCATAAAAACCACATTCGCTTCCATTATAAGCTTTAATGCTTAATGAGAAACATTGAATTTTTAATATTACGTATGCGTTGTGGTGAACTTATTAATTCTCAAATAACTATAATGCATTTAATTGCCAAAATTTGTCTTTCAAATTACCTTATACCCTCTACAATGACGTTAGCATGGAAAATTCTTTAGTCCAAACTCTTAGATATTCAGATAAACTCAAATAATGAAGAAATTTTATTATGTCACAGTATGGGTAATCTATGAAGTATAAAAGGGAGCTTAAATATATTATCATTTTTTTGTTCAAAAACTTTTGTATGTTTTTTGTATGACTTTAATTTGATACATATTTTCGTATAGTTTTTATTTTTTTTGGAAATAGCAATAATAAACAATGACCCCACTCAAATTTTTATTGCTTACATTCTCTATTACATATGCATATTTCATTAACTGCGAGTTCGCATTAAAGAAGTTTTCTTGCAAGTGCGATTAATTAAATAAATAGTTTTTTAATATCTTATAAAATCAGCACCAATATTAACTCCTTAATATCCAAGTTTAAAAAATAACTGTATCCCTAATATTAACAACAAAAACAATAAAAAACCAGCCAAAAAAACTTACTTTGTCATACAAGATTTGTTACAAAAAAATTATGTTTTTAATGGAGTCATGTGTTGCATTTGCACACTCAAAATTAAACGTCAACTGAAAAATAAAATAAAAACTAAAAAGATGTGTTAATTTAAGAGAAAATTCTTCTGCAATTGACGAATCCACTGAGGTGAAAATGTGCCTCATCACTGAAGATGATTTTCTTCGAAAATTGATCATCCACTGTTGCCATTTCTTGCCACCATTCTGACCATTAACTACGTTTGGAATGGTCAAGAGGCTTTAGTACTTGAGCCAGTTGCACCTTGTAAGCGTTTAAATGCAATTCTTTATGCATAATGTTTATCAACGACGAGCGTGAGAGGCGCAATTGTTGGACACGACGACGAGTTGAGGTGGACGGCTCTTCAGCCACACTATCGCGAACAGCAGCAATATTTTCTGCAGCTCGAGCTGTACGAGTATGCACTGGTGTTTACACATCTCCTACAGACCCGGTTTGCTCGAATTTTTGAACGATTTTCCGATTGTACGCACATTTAGTCGATTAAATTGACCGAAAGAATCACGAAGTGCATGATATGCATTTTGATTTTAACGCCCCTTTCATAATAAGCCTTAATAATTTTAACGCGTTGCTCGATTGTGTATCTTTCTATGATTCAAATTGAGTTAGTCTGAAATTGAGAAATGTCATATTAAATGCAGAAAAAACTTGACATTCTACATCGGCCCTTAAAATTTAACCACCCTTTATGCATAAATATCAATCTATTTACTAGAAGCTTCCAATGAAAAATTAACTCTTATAATGCCTGTAAATTTTATTTAAAGCCCTTTAAATTAAAAAAAAAAAAATAAAAAAAAAACCATTTGACGCGAACTGGCATAAACAGGCATCCAGTCCGAAATTAGCAGCAGTACAATAAATGCACTGACAGAGCATTGCATTTATAAAAATTATGACGATTTTTTTCAAAAGGGTTTTGCAGTTATAAGGTTTCGAATTCGAGCACTGTTATAGATATTTTTTTTTTCTTTTTTTATTAAATTGATTTTTTTGCGGATCTCCCAATGTTTGCAAATTATTTCCAACAAGTTTTATGCCAGTGCCGTTATATAAACGCAACTAGAGTTGTCAAAACCAGTTCCAGAAGTATTCGAGAAACCGGTTTATTTTAATTTTTCCGTTTTTTTTTTCATAGCGACGGTTTTTGAATTTTTCGACAAACCGTTTTTTGTCCCGAACTATTCGATAATTTCGAATATTTTCATTTTTGGTTTTCTTATATATTTTTTATTTTTTTTAAACCATATCACATTAACAAAAAAAAAGTTAAAGCAAAATATATATTTTAGTTTGTTCTTTTTATAAAAAACTATAAAATAAAAATGAATTGTAGAACATTTTGTCTGTGTTGTTTTTTTAGCAATGAGTTTTGTCGTTTGGCAATATTTCCAAAAACCAAAATTAAAGGTTAAAGCAGAGATATTGTCATGTAAGTGATCCTCAACATCGTTGCTTTTAAATCACTTAAAAATATTCATAAAATCATTCAAGTAACAGAACGATATGCAAATCAATATACGAGTTTTATGAACAAAAGAAAGGTGGAATTTATTGAACTGTTTACAAAGAAAAAAGCAATCAGCGAAAAATTGTCGATAGCAGTTGAAGAGTAGACTGACTACTGAAAAATCTAATTCATTCAGAATATTGAATCAACCATTCAAAGATGTTCTAAAAAATCACAACAAAAACAAAGGAAGTTGGAAAGAGAAGTTGGTCACCTAGGTAAGCATCGCTGGAATTCACTATCTATGATAATTTAAACATTTTTAAAATTAAATAATAGCATACACCATGCATTATTATATTTACTCGAAGAACTTTTTTCGAAACTGATATGAAATTGCTAGAAAATCTTACACAAACGTTGAAACCATTCACTCACAATATTATTTCGTTAAAAATAATTTAAAATATATATTAAATTTATCGAAAATGCAATCATAAAGAGGACTACTAATTTTTCATTACATTCAGTCAGTCGACAAATCACATTACATTCAATCGACAAAAGTAGTAAAAACAATCGAAAGTAGTTTAAAATAACCATCAACTTTTAACTGAGAAAACGTAAAAAACACGATTTTTGTAATTTGTTTTTCAAATTGATTTTTTTTAATTGTATGTAATTTTACAAAACACAACACACACAGATATATATTTTTTATTTTCTATGTTTGTATATATATTTGAATAATTTGTTTTAATTTTTATTGAAATAATTTTGTTTATAAACAAACTATTTTGGTAAAAAAACCAAAAAGGAGTTATATGAAATTATATTTTTAGAAACAGAAAACATAAAATTTTACATTTAACTCAAAATATTAACACCTACTGAATGCCTGTAAATTGTTATAGTTTGTTTTTTGAATGACTGATTTAAATAGCTAAAAAATATATTTCTATGAATTTCAATTGATTCTTCATTTAAAAACAAACTCTACGTATTACTTTTTAATTAGTCTACAGTCGGTAATGGAAAATATATTGTGAGTGTTAGAAATTGCAAAAAAAAATACTTTCCAGCGGTACGGTTACATTATTAGACGGAATTGTCATGTTTTTACTGAAGACTATAAAAAACCAAAATAATACCATGATTTTTAAAAAGAGATGGCTTTTTAAAGTATTCACAAACCGGTTTTTCAATAGGTCAAATAATTGTCAATTTTAAGCGCAACATATGATTAGCAGTTAAACTTCATTTAAGTTTTTATCTGTAAGTATTGTAAGTCTGTTTAGCTTAGTGGAAAAAGCTTTCATGACAGAACAAATTCAAATTAACTTTTTTTAATTTTATTTTGCAAAATCTATTTTTAGACCACCTAATTTTTAATTTTACTATCTTTTTTGACAACACTGGAATTTATGTTTCCCCAGTGCTTCTTCGACTGTTTTTGAACAGACAGCTTTTTTGCCTTACGTTGTTATCATTTCGAAATTGTGAAAGGACATTTTGTCAGCACTTGTACCACCTGATTAAGTGCCTTGCAAGAGCTTTTCCGCACCCAGGGAAAATATTGGGTAAATTTTGATAAAAACCATTAATATTTATTTGAAAGGATTTTATTTTATTCATAATTCATTTTTATACCAAAAATATGGCATTGGAAATTAAAAAGAGGAAAAAGAAACTAAAAAGGATACTATTGTCCAATTATTGATATTTCCAATCGACTTTACAAATACAATTCGTTTAGAAATTTCGTACAGTAGAATGTAGTAAAATCTACGATATCAAATTTATTAAAAAATTGTCAATATTCGAAAGTGGTAACTAAAAATACGGTTATCCTGATTAAATATATCAAAAAATTTCATTTAAACCAACCGACTTGTGGATTGTATTAATTATAGAAGCGACTAATAGGCTTTTTACACTGAACAACATCTTTGTGAAACGCATGGAAGATGTTGAAAACGTGAAACATGAGTTTACATTGGCAACATCTTTCATCTATTATTTATTCAGCTGTCAAAAAAAAGACGCATAATTTTTGTTAAAAATAAAAAGTGGATTTAGAGAAAGCATTAATCATTGGAGTAGTTGTTGCTTTGCAAGAACAAAACCGAATTTTAATGCAGTACATTGAAATATTAAAAGCTATTCTGGAAGATAATGATGAAGAAGAATTTTTGGTAGACATAAGTATGAAATTCTTACATGTGCCGCTCATTTGCCTTTGTTGAATACATTTTTTTTATTTATTCTCTGCAATGTCAGTTTGCTAGTGATGGCACAAAGAAAATTCATTTTTTTGTAATTTTTTTTTAGTGATGACACTTAAAATAACGAAAGATGTAAGATGGAACTAAATTAGAAAGGATCATCTTTTGCAGATGTAGAAAGATGTAGAATTTTTGGCCTAGGAAGATGTTAGCATCTTTGCATATTGATGAAAGATATAAGATGTAGGTCAGTGAAATAAGCATATAACGATTGGTAATTGTCAACGAATTTTCTGCTATATTTATTTTCCTAAAAAAATTATTTCTATTCAAAATTAGTCATTAAAGTTTATAAGTGTTTGTGGGCTAGTGGGTAGAAGCTAGACTAGTACTCCTAATTTCCGAGTTCAAATTCCGGTAAAGGCAAACATTTAAAATAATATATATTTTTTTAAATTAAAATAAAATATTCAAATGTTAAAATAACAAATATATCAAAGAAAATTAAATTGTGGTGCAGTAAGTAAGAGTGTGAATTATGAATCTGGATGCCTAGGTTTGATACCGGAAAAATCTAAAAATTAAATTTTTCTTAAAATAAAATTTTGTGGAACGTAATAATATTTATGTGAAATATAAATATTAAATGAATATTGGCTTTCACAACTCGGTGGCCACAATTATAATTATACAGAAATATAAAATGAATTAAAATCATATTCTGGTTGCGAAAACTAATAAATTCGGTTAGAATAAACAATTTCATATTCAGTTGTATCAGCCGAATTTCATTGTGGAAACCAATATTCAGTTGCACCAACCGATTTTAATTATAGAAACCAAATTTCAGTTACACTCAGAATATTATGTAGTTAACTGTTTGTATTTTAATAAAAAGTTTTCTGTTCCATTTAAAAATAAAGGAACATACATGTATTTTTCAAAGAAATATCAATATTAACTTTTTTATACATTTATTCGAAATAATTTACTATCACTTATCATTTTTTCAGTTTCATTTATTTTTTTCATTTGCTTGAAATTCAATAAAAATTCACCCACAAAACGGAAACTTGTGGTTTATTTGTGATCGTAACAGATATTACAAATTTAAATTTAGTTTGCTGTGTTTTTCAAAAAAAAATATTAAAAAAATATATTCAAAAAATTTCAATTTGTTTTTTCTTTTATTTAAATTGGTTGTATATATACAAAATTTTTCAATACAAATTACAAGAACTTCATAAATACACATGCATACACAAACCCATTCACACAAAAAGTGCCCAATATACCATATAGCAATCAAACTGCAATACAACTTGAGAATAAGCTTGTATTTATAGTGTGTTTTAAGCTTTTCTTAATTTCGCTTATTATAATGTTTTTAAAATGTGAATTCACAAGTAGTATTTAACAATGCTTGAGAAAAGATTATTATGCATAACTTTTTCTAAATAATGCACATATTGAACAACGCAATATGACGATTGATATAGAAATATTTTTCAATACATTCTAGTCTTGTTGTCTTTGTTCTATTATAAGCGTATAATGCATACAACAAGTGCCATTACTTTTTCTTTAAATTTGTCAAACGTGTTTTGCGTGTACATTTAGTTGTAAATTTTATATAGTGAACGTGCAATTGCATATTAAATTTAATTATTTTTATTTATGGTTAAAATGAATTATTATTATTTATATTTAAAATTAATTATTATTTTTTATATTTAAAATAAGTTATTATTATTTATTTTTAAAATTAAAATAAAAAATAAATTAAATTCAAGAAAATAATTATGATTTCTTTTTTTCAACTATTAATAATATATTATTTTTGTAAGCTTATTCTACAATTGCAAGAATAAGCTTATAGTAATCATACACACATAATATTTTCACGAGGGTTCCGTTTTGATTTTTCTACAATTGTTACGATAGCCTTTTTCAATATATTCTCAAGTCTTTTTCAAGCTTAAGGCTTGTGCTTGTAAGCTTATAATAATATTTTTCTCAAGTCATTTAGTATGTTGGGTGTTTATAGCTTCATATGCATACATACATTTTGTATTGTACGAGTATATTAAAAAAAAACAACAAAAAATATAAAAACAGAAACAATTTCAAATAAATAACAAAAGACATTTAATTTAAATGAAAATTAAGTAGACCAGTTTTTAAATGAAATATAATTTCCTTTAAATGATATTTTCAAATATTTTAACTTACCAACTTTTTTAAGTGTAGAAATTGACCAAATTTCCCGTTGTGTGTATAAGCGCTGACAATCGATTTCATAGCCAACCGAATGATTCGGTTGTGGTAACCGAATTTTTTGGATTTGGTAAAAGAAAACTATTTAAGGCAGAAGAAGTTTGACTGTCATAACAGAATTTCGGTTGCCTCAATAACAATTCGCTAGTCACAACTAAAAAAACAAATAACAATAAGGAAGGCACAACCTTAACCCTAATTTGCTGCAATCGTTACACTTGATTGGTAAGCTTCGTGCTGGCAATTGAATTTCAGAAGCTGTTTACTTGGTGTATGTTTAGTCTAATGATTTTAAAAGTTTTAAATTTCCAAAAAATGTCGCAATAAATCTGTTTTCCGTGTGCTACACGCACACATATTTCTCATTTAGTAAAAATGTGAAGGTAAATTTTATTTATTGTCCACCTACTAAAAACTCCTTACTTGTTTTTCTTGCTTTGTCTACACAAAACATACTTATAATTTATTATATTTTTGAGACAAAACCTCCAAGTTATAGTAATGCCTTTTTAAAAAACTATAAAATAAAGTAGAAAAACAAAAAAAAAGTACCTACCAGGTGACTTACAACTTCACATAAAGTTCAATTTATGTGGGAGCATACATAAGTGCATTTCTGCTTGTATGAGTTGTGGTATTTGTGGTTTATATATACAAAAATTATGGTTAAAGTTGGGAATTGTTATTAAAAGAATAGCAAAAGGCGATACATAGTCTTAAACTAAAAAAACATGTTGTGGCGACTAAAAAAAAAATAGTGTAAAAATTTACAGATACAAGAATTTAAAGTAAATTGAAAGAGAGTTTTGAACATAGAAATTTATTTTCATTTTTCATTTTTTTGTATATAAAAAAATATTTAAATGGTAATTTAATCAAAACTAATGTCGATTTATATTGGTTATGAATTAAAACAATATCCTTTTTATAAAATTTTATGTAGATATTTATCAATTAAACACCCCAACAGAAATGCTATATTTCATTAAATTTATTAATAAATAAAATCAAAAAAAACACCGTAATACGCAATCTATTATTTAAATAAACTATTATTGTAATATATATTTTTTTAAAACCATATACAGTAATTCATTTTGATTACAGACAGCAATTGTTAAGGAATCTTGGTGGCCTTATTTTAGTAATATTTGTTATGTTTAATACCATAAAACCTATTAAAAATCAGCTGTAAATTATTGTCCATTACTTCAAGGTTTTACTGCATATTAATGCATTGACAGTTTATATAAAAATCATAGAAATTTATGCAAAATGCTTTAAACTGTATATATTCTATAAAATGTCATGACGTATGACTAATATTTATCAAGGAAAATACAATAAAGTTAACCGAACTTCGACTTTCACTGCTAAAACCGTTTGAATAAAATTTTGTAACCCAAAACCACATAACAATTTACAAAAGAGAAAATAAAAAAACAGTGTAGTTAGGAACAAAAATATCTACAATAAACTTTTTAGTCATTAGACCATGCCATACAATACAGTTATCATCAATAAAGTCAACCAACCAACGAAATCAGTGATGCAAACATTTGCATGCATTTATTAAGTGACAGAGACGTGATACAGAATTTTGAAACGTTTTGAAAAAAATCTTAAATTTTATAAAATTGCTATCAATTTAATTTAGTGTGTACGTTTTTTTTTGTTGAAAGTATGGACACGTTAAAATTTTTACATTTTCATTTTATTACAACTTCTTGGTCAGATTGGTACCATTAATTAAGCATAATTGTAATTTGGCGCAATCAGTTTTCTCGTGGAAAATAAATTTATTTGATTTTGGACACTTATATATGAAAAGTTTTAGTAATCTTTTGGCAAAATATTATAATCGTTTTGCCATTCATTTAGATAATTTAAAATATTTTTCGAGAAATTCCAAATCCCTTTCCATAGATTTTTCATTTTTAGTTTAACTCCCTTATAACCTTCTAACCGGCAAGACGGCCATATGAAGTTAACCTAAATGTGTCAAATAAATATTTTATAATTATAAATTAAGACACAAGTATTCCGATAGAAATAAAATTTATAACATTTTCTGTGAAGAGAACCGTTGTTTTACTACATTTATATTTATTTATAACGATTTGTCAAACTCCGTGTATTGACAAAATTAAAGCAAACCTAGAAATATAAAGTGCCAACCGAATTAAAAAGTGTATTTTGGTTACGACAACCAATAATTGATTGCTTAATATTTTTGTTTTTGCAACAAAATTTAGTTTCCCAGCGCATATAAATACGACCGCGATGTATCATGTCAGTTAGTTGCTAATAAAACGCTAAATAATAAGCATTGGCGTATAACTGAATTGTGTATTATGTGGAAGTGTAAATAGAGTTTCAATAAAGTTTCTTGTGTAATGGTTTATAATTTCAATTTCAACGGTGTTTATTATTTGCAATATAAAAGAACTAGATTTATTAAAAGGAAATAAATCAACGATTTTAAAAGGTAAAGTCGTAAGAATATGTTAAAATTTATTTCGTTTACACTTAAAATTTGAATAACTAGGGGGCAAAGCCCGCTACGTTGTTAGCGTAGAAAATAGTTGCCTGGGCTAACGGCCAGGAATATTCGGAGTTCCCATATAATTACCCGGAGTCCCCATTTTTCAGCATGTCCCAGATCAAAATTCTAAAGTATACCACAATTGAAGCACCCAATGCAACAACCGTATAACTCCACTTTTTTGCGAAATAGCTTTTTTAATGCAGAAAAAACCAAAAAAAAAATCTGCGTCGTTCGGTGCACAAAAAAAAAAAAAAAAAAAGTGGAGTTATCTTGTTGTTGCACTGGGTGCTTCAATTATGAGTTAGCCCATACTCCAAGTAACACATATTTCAAATTTCAGATTTTTTCTTATTGAACCTAAGTGTAGCTGATCAATGAGTTAGCACATACTCTAGTTTCTAGCTAAATCGGTGTGGATAGACCTTTAAGGGTGGAGACTGTCCACCTTTTTCTCCACCACGTAACATCCGACCTAGGTGAATGTCTACACAAGAGGAGGAACCTATGCACCAAATTTCAACTTCCCAGCTCCAGCAGTTTTAGCAGGATGTCAAGGGTAAGAATGTTTCCCTTTTCTGCCCCTCCCTGTTGAATTTCCTAAAATTACATCTTCACTGTTATCTACATACATGTTTCAAATTTCAAGTTTCTAGCTATAGGGGTTGGGCAGACCGCGAAAGGGGATTTTTGTTTCAGTTTTGCTCTTCCCCGAAGGAATTTCCAAGAACCTCGTATAAGCGAATGTTTACGCCGCAGGGGGAACCTACATACCAAATTTTAGCGTCCTACCTCCTGAGGTTTGGGCTGGACGATGGTGAATGAAATAAAAAATATTTACATATTTACACATTTTAACATTTACAAATTTGCATATTTGCCCATTTGCACATTTACCCATTTGCACATTAGCACATGTGCATATTTGCACATTTGCATATTTGCACATTTGCATTACCATCAAACCATCGATCCATCAAACCATTAATCTATCAAACTATTAATCCATCAAACAATCAAATTTTCACTTTTGAACATTTGCACTTTTGCAAATTTGCACATTTGAACTCTGGCAAATTTGCACATTTCCACTTTATCATTTTTTACATTGGAGGAGGAATATATATACCAAATTTAAACTTCCCAGCTCAAGCGGTTTTGGCAGGCGGTCAAGGGAGAGAAGTTTTGCTTTTTTGCCTCTCCGCGTTAGATTCTCCAAAAGTCACGTGTTATATGTTTACAAAAATCCTACCTGGGTGGATGTCTACACTTCAGGTGGAACCAACATACACAATTTCGACCTTCCATCTCTAAGGGAGAAATTTCACCTTTTTTTGCGTCTTCTCGTTTGATTTTTTAAAAATCACGTCTTCTCTGTTATTTTAACTGGAGAAGGAGCCTGCAATTTCACCCTTTTCTGTCCCTCCCCGTTGGATTTTTCAAAACTCACATCTTAGCTGGTATCTACACTGAAGAAAGAGTCTGCATACAAAATTAAAACTTCCTAGGTCCAATGGTTTGGGCAGGCCGTAAATGGGTAGACTTATCGCTTTAAACCCCCATTTTTACAACGTCACTGGCCAAAATTGTAAAATGTACCTTTTCGAGGAGTTAGCACATACTCGCAGGAAGGCATATTTCAAGTTTCTAGCTGAAGGGGTTTGGGCAGGCCGTGAAAGGGGAGTTTTATCCCCTTTTTGCCCCTCTCCGAAGGAGTTTCTAAAAACCCCGTCTTAGCGGACGTCTACGCCGGAGAGGGAATCTGCATATCAACTTTCCAAGCTCTTGCGGTTTGGGCTAGGCGATGTTGAATAAGTGAGTCAGTCAGTAACGTTATTCCTTTATATATAGAGATAGTTGGTTTAACCGATAAAGTTACAACGCACTTTTTTTTAAAAAGAAAGTGATAGAGTAGAGATGAAAGGTGCAGGGCCTTAAATATGTGAACACTGTAATTAAGCGTAATTATGAATCATGGAAAAGTTTTTTGGCGTCATCAAATGAAACTTCTTGAAGCTTTTTTCCAACTTTTCGAAGATTTAACATTCATTTAAAGAATTTTCATCATATTGATGACACAGTTTCATAAATCGTTTGTAATCTATTCTTTTTCATATTTATGAAAAATTTATATTTATAAATCTACATTTTCACTGTTACTTGTAATTCTCATTGTGTATATATTTATTTACTTAAAAAAAAAATAAATAAAAATTTTAAAAAACTTCATCATACGAAACTTCTTTACAAATATTACTTAATACTTTTAACCAAGTATTTGATAATATTTAAAGGTTTAAAAGGTTTCATAAATAAAAAGAACATGTCATCAATTTGTATTTTTCAAGGGTACTTCTACTAGCATACGCCTTAAGACAAATAAATTATTACAGTGTGCTCGAATTTGACACTTTTTTTAAACAAGCTGGGCTCCCTACTAGTAAAGCTAATTTGAGAACGTTGATAATTTTCGAATTTAAATAAATCCAACTCTGTTAAATAGAATTTTTGGCTACTTTTTTCGCCGATTCATTTGTAGAAAAAAAATGTTTTTGTGAAATTTTTTTTATTGAAATTTTTTTATTAAGGAAGGTTTTATCCAAATTTTTGGGAAACTATAGAAAAGAGATGATTTATGTTTGAGTATCACATTTTAAATAATTTCTATATTTATTCATGTTTTTTAACATTTATTCCTGTAAGTTTCTGCAAATGTCAACTAACAGGGAATCAAAGTTTTTACCACTATACCATTGTCCAAGTTTAGCCGTAACTTGATGGGATCTCTCTCCATGCTCGTCAGAGAAATATTTGATAAAGTTAAGAAAATAAATTTCTTTCGAAAAAAAAATATCGCGAAAAAAAAAATTCCGCGAATAATTGTTTTTAACAGAGTTGGATTGATTTAAATTAAAAAATGATCCCAAAAGTATAAAAATATCGTTTTATGGTTCCTTAGTATTGAAATTTTAAATTGCGAATATCGCGAATACGAGCGCTAACTATGACAAAACGACTGGCACCATTACAGCATATTCGAATAAACTTTACCAATAGGGTGACCAGCTTGTAATGTTTGGATCATTCAGTGGATCTATTCAGTGTCAAATTGATATTCCAATCTGCAGAGTTTTCCATATCTGTGTGAGTTAAATTTATATTTCGTTGCTTTTTAGTAAGGTTTAATTTAAATTGTTATTTCCCCATTTTCCTACGTGTCTGACTATTCGAAGTTACCTTGCTTTGTTCTAATTTATACCCTACAATTTTATGTAGATAGTATTATTTTTCCAGTCAATGTCGAGAAATTTCTAGTAATAAGTAGCATATATTTTAAACATTTTGTTCAATCTTCTTTTGTTTTTGAGATTTTTACCTTTTTAGAAAGTTTAATTTTTTAAGTATATTTTTTTAAGGGACCTTTTCTACAAAAATATAAATTTTTGGAAAATGTTAACACTCTCATATTAATTTAACTCTATCCCTATTATTCTTCAATATATGGACAATCTTTTAGAAAAGAAAAATACTCCAATTTTGATGAAGTGCATTGAAATGTATTAAGTTACATTAGGGTTTTTGAAATGTAAATGTGTTTTTGGTAATACAAATATATTTTGGATAAAATTTTGGCATTTTTACTAACAAAATAAACTTTTCAACAAACTCGGAGCCAAGTCAAATTTGAACTCATGCGGATCTGCAACTGAACTGCTAGTGTCAAGAATCGCATGCTCGGCGAGTATAATTCCATTATTTGTTTATTTTTGTACGTTTTGTATATATTTAAGTGCATCAAATACATAATTGTGTTGTGTATTGGAAGTTAACAAACAAAAACACATACATATTTATAATCATTTTACAAAACATTTTTATGTTTTTTTTTAACAATATACATGTTTGCGCCACTAGACTTCAATATAAAAACAAAATAAATACATGGTACACTTAAGCATACTAAAGTACTACAGAGAGCCGGATAATGATTTGAAAATTCTAAAATAGGAAAAAAGCTTTTTATTGCAATTATTACTAAAATTGTAAAATTGTTGTAGCTATTAAAATAACAGAAAACTACAATTATAATGAAGTTCTTTATAATGGTTCAGTTACACCCTAAGGATAGCAACAGTACGAATGATTATTATGAAAAAAACATACATGACTACAAAGTAAATACGTGTATGTGTATAAGTGTGTGTAAAACACACTTATCCAATGTTTATGTTTAGCACAATAGTTTTGTGTGCGTGAATTTTTATAAAATGTTTGTCTTGTTTAATATTATGGTCGTCTGGTTGGTTGGTTAGTTCTTTGGCTCTTATGGCAAATGATCCTAACAAAGTATTTTTGGTTGCAATTACACCAAAGTGTACTTTATATGTAAGCGTATACATTTATGTTAGGTGAGTATGTATATTATATGTTAAGTGATACGAAATATGTTACATTTGTTTTTGATGTCCAACAAAAGAACTAAAAAAATATATAATATCTAGTGTGCCTAGGTTTATGTTATTGACATAACAACTCTTCATGTAGTTGGCATTTGTTAACCAAAGTACATTTAATGAAGTTTGTGTTATTTGAAATAAAATCCTTTTGCATGTTGTCAATTTGATAATTTGATAATTTGATTATATTTCCAGAATAATTATTTTATAAAATAGATTAAAGTTTAAAATTGCTAGATTAAAGTGCATTGTATTTTAAATTAAATTCTAGGTGAACAAAATAAGCGGGTTTAAAAACGATGTTAATCCAATTAAGAAACGAAAGTTACAAGTTATAGTTACAAAATATACAAACGGGTTAAAAAAAAATTCAAAAACAATTTGTTCTTATTGGTTGATGTTCTAAACTCTACTTAATATTTATTGTTTTTATGAAACATACAAGTTAAAAGTAAAAATCCAAAAAACAGGTTGTAGAACACCTAATGTCGCATTACCATAGGTTCTAATTATACCCTTCACCACAGGTGGAAGGGTATATATAAGTTTGTCTTTCCGTTTGTAATTTCTACAATATTGATCTGGGTCCTTATGAAGAGCGAAGTTGATTTAACGAAGTCCGTCTGTGTGTTGAAATGGGTTTTCCGAAGAACCCAGACATGATGAGGACTTGATTGTTATTTATTTCTGTTATATGTGATCCATTTCTGTTTGCTATTGAAAATCAGACAGATCGGTTAATAAATGGCTGAGATATTAGCAAAAAACCAGGACTACCTCTAATTTTTTCCGTAAAATCCCTTTGTTTAATATGTAAGTAGAATTTTACGCATAACAAACACATCCATTTGTTGAAATTCTATTCCTTTATCTCCACCTACAACAAACACATACAAAGATTTGTCATTTATATAAAAACCAAACAAATCTCTAATGAACGAAGACTTTTTATATATGTACCTCTATTAACGATGATTTTGTGTGAGCTTCAAATACTTTTTTTTTCTAAGGCCGCGGGTTCGAATCCCAGTCAATTCACTTTTTTTTTGTACATTTTTTTTTATTTTCTTAAGACTTTTTTTCTTGTTTATTTTTTGTTTTTTTTTAACATTTAATAATTAATTTATATAAAATGTTATATTAATAATTAAATAATCCATAAATAGGCTAAAAACATCAAAATATTTATAAAAACCCTCTGATACAAACAAAATACAAACGTTTTTATTTCTATTTTTTGCTCCGATTTAAAAGAATTAAAAAAAAGATTTTTTAACCATTTTATTTCTCATATATTTAGAAAATTTTATACATAATTTTCCTTTGAGTGCAACTATTTTAGGTCATAACTTTTAATAATTTATAAAAAAAAAATTATAAACTATTTTCCTTCAAATTTTTTAAATTAAGCTAAAGAAATTAAAAATATTTTTTAATAAAAAAGCGAAATAAAATCTCAAATGCAAATTTGCCAGCTAAATCAAACGTTTTTGTAGAAATAAAACACATGCAGTTCTAGTGATTTCTTTTAACGATTTGTTGAAATTCTTTTCTTTAACCTCTTCACCTTTTATACACAAACAACAAACACTATTCTAGAGCTGTAATTTGACCTATGGATACGTCTTATATAACAAAAGATCGAAAATCTTTAGTATAACATATTTGCTGAAAAAACTCGGAAATATTGGTTCAGATACAAAAAAGTTATGCCCAAAACATAAATTTTTTTTAAATACCTATTTTCTGGAACCATAAATCTTCCCGAGTGCAAGTTTTATCACCAAATGGCTAATTTCCTCTTAAAGGCGTCCGTATATAAATCTGTCCATTCCATATATGTCCATATATAAACTTCAGTTTTTTCCCAACCATCGTGAAGGGTATATAATATTCGGCATAGCCGAATTTAGCCGCTCTTACTTGTTTAAATTATATAACTGTTTTTTTTTTTGCATGGAGTTTGACCTAAAAGGTTCTAGTTATAGAGCTAGTTATTAAACAGTGAAACCCTACAATTCAATTAGTTCTGGAACCAAGGACGCTATTAAACCCAGGATGTACAAAATCCCAATTTTTTAACCATGCTGCCCTGATGCCCTGCACTATACCATGACCCTTATATTGTTGCACAGTGCATTTTACTAATATTATTTATATAGTGTGGATAAAAAAATTTTTGTTATGCATTAATGATTCTTTTGACTTTTTGCTTTATCCGTATTAAATGAAGGCGTATTAGTGATATCAATTCAAATATTGAAAAAATAACACTCATACGCTACAGGGATACTTTATAATTCCGTTAAGTGGTTTATGAAATTTAACATTCGTTTAGAAAATACGATTTTAATTCATATTTATATAAAAAGAGATTTATATATAAAGTAATTGTATTTTAATGCTACATTATTACATAATAAAAATAAATAGTAAAAATTTATGCTGGTGAATTTAAACAAGAGCTACACTCAAAAAAAAAAAAAAAAAAGACATGAACTTAAATGTAATCAAAAATTTCCTTCAAAATAGTTTATAAATTGTCCTCAATTTAAGTTAAATTTTATTAAAACTTAAAAAAATTTTCTTAAAAAGAATTAAAATTCCAAAGTTTGAGGAAAAACGAAATAGTTTATAAATATACTCAGAAATAGTTCATATTTTTCCTAAGTAATATTTCTTGATTTTAGGAAAAAAATAAGTCAATTAAATAAAAATTTATTAATTTTAAGGAAAAACATTTTAGTTTTAAGAAAATTGGATACTCAAATTTGATAAATTTAAGTTTATTTCACAAAAAAAAAAAAAAAATGTAGGACATAATTTACTACCATTTAGTTCAAAAATGTGTCTAACTTAAATCGAGAAAGTACTTGAACTTAATGTGTGTTCATTTTTTTCCTATATAATAATCAAAATTTACTTGATTTTAGAAACTGACGAACTATTTCTAAGGAAAATTTTCATGTAACTTAGTTCAGATAAATTTTAAAAATTTTAATAAAATTTTCTTTTTTTTAAGTAAAAGTTTTCTAATTTTAAAAAAATAATAAAACTTGGTATAGGATTTTTGTTGTTGGAAAACGTTTAAATTATTTTTAATATTATATTTAAAAAAAAACAAGCAATTAATAACAAACCAGTTAGTTTTCCTAATTTTTTAAGAAAAAAAAAAAATATTAAATAAAAGAAATTCAAATAACCATTTAAAAAAACTATCGTGCATGATTGTAATTTTTAGTTTGTGATTGTGCGTGAGCGTGTGTCAAAAATCTCTTACATGTCCATTTCTAATCTTAACAGTCTTAAATATTGAACTTAAAGTAGCTTAAAATATATTTTAAAATTTTATTAGCAAAGAGTAAAAAATTTTGAATTTGCGCTTTTGGGCCATTCCATGTCAACCGCACAGCATTCGGATTTGTCATATCCGATTTTAATGAAATTCGCCATAAATATTGTAAATGGGTAGTGTTTATCAAATCATTAACCTTTCGATTCGGTTATCAAAATATAACGTCATGAAAATTGGCAGAAACATCAAAATATCGAAAAAGTGTCCACACAAAAAATAGTAAATATTACCACAAAGTCGCCCATAACTTCTTACTATACAACCCAACAAATTGGTACGACTTTAAAGGAGAAAACATTACTTTCAAAGTGGCGTCTCAAAAGTTTTTTGTATAAAAAGGTTAAAGGTAATTTTTTTTAAATTCAATTTTTAAAGACCCATATCTCAAAAAACTTATGACATTTTTCCATTTTCCAATAATAACAAGGAATGTAACTTTGATATTTTGTGTTTTTGCAAACAATTTCCCTTAATTAGTTAATTTAAGAAGACAAAGGACCCCCAGTGTTCCTTAGCCATAGATGCCGTATGTCACTTAGGGCGTCCCTTTTTGTAGTTCTCTCAAGCAGAACCGTTAATTAACTACGAAAAGGATCTGACTGTCACAATTTATTACGTTTCAGGATATCCTGCAGTACATTTTTTTAATTTGTTTACCTTTTTGCTAATGAAATTTTATTCATATTTTAAATACATGAAAGTAGTATAATTCAATTTAATTTTAAGACAAAAATGTTAAGCAAAAAGCTTGTTTAGAGCAGTGTCCTCACAAAGCGGAAGTCCTCCGAAAGTGGGAAAATAATTACTCAATGAGTGTAAAGTATTTTACCATAGAAGCAGAATAAGGATCATTTTCACTTAAAAGAAGTGCTATTTAACTTTTTTTTTTTTTAGAAAATTAACTTGTTGTTAGAAAATATGTTCTTATTATTAGGGAGTTAAGTCCTAGTTTTTAGTAAAAAAATTATCTAATGAACTAAAATAAATTAAAATTTTTCTTAAAACCAAGAAAACATTGCCTAACTAATAGTACAATTTTAGATGATGTATGAACTAATTAGGAGGAATTTTTACTGTTTTATAATAAAAATTTACATCTCAGTAGTAAAATTTTTCTATAATTTAGAAATTTTTAACAAATTTTAAGTAAAATTTGTTTCTTAATTGCAGGGAAAATTTTATTAAATATTAGTTAAAAGTATCTTTGGCGCCATTTTCATTTCAATTTTTCCTCTAAATAAGTTAATTTTTCTAAATTACAGTTAAATTTTACTGTGTACGCTCAAACACAGTAAAAATCTTCACAAAATTTTGAGTATTTAAAAATATTTGCTTAAATTTAAATTATTTTTCTTACAATTTTGTAAATTGTTCACGTTCATATAAAAATTATTTAAAAATAATAATAATAATTAAAAAATAACAGAAATTTGTTTGTGTTAATAAATTTCAATGTTGGTGCCTTTTTATAAAAAAATTTTGTTTGCATTTATAAAAATGGTCTGTGAAAGATGTTTAATGAGACAAACAGAATTTTGTTATTATTGTTTGGTGTGTCTATCAGTGATTACATAATTTATGTCAAATGTAAAATAATTTCGTGTATATTTATAAATGTAGACGAACAATAACCAGTAGGTATCTAAGCACTGATAGGTATCTTTCGGTTGAAATTGCGGGCATTAAAAATTGATTCAATGATTTAAATCTCGAACTAAGGCGTTATGTGTGGTGGGTAAATAAATTATAAACTAAACTCAATTTGACAAAAGGTTTTCGAATTTCTTTGAAAAAATATTTGGAAAAATTTTCAAATTTCATAAAAATATGGAAACCAGAATTTAGTGTAGATATTATTTAGCCAGTTCGCACCCACTCTAAATGACTTTAATCTGGAACAAATATTATTTTTTGGTAAAATCCAGGAAAGTGGGTTGATTTAGGAAATCATACAATTTTGGTTATATTTTGAATATTTTAATTAGGTTTTCAGATGAATTTAATACATATAAATATTTAACTTCCTTGATATATTTTCTTTTTTATTTTTCTCTTAACTTAATACTATTAGCTTTGCAATTTTTGCTAAATTTGTTTGGCTTTTATTATTAAATATTAAATTTAAATGATTTACGAAATTACCCAAAAATTTCCACAAACCAGGAAAAAATCCTATAATAGTGGAAACGAATTTTGTGCTAATAAGGTAGAAAGTTAGACCACAAACGATTTTATGGAATATATTCTCTAGAATAATTTAATTTTAAAAAATATAGTACGTGTAGATAATATTAATTACCACAACTTTGTAAGGACCATTTTCACAAATAATTTTTTTGAGCGTAGTCACTAAGTTGTTTAAATTTTACTACTAATATTTTTCTTCTAGTATATATTTGGAAAACGGGTGCTTATATTAGTTGTTGGGAAGTAAATTTGGTTTGTTTCTTGTAAATTTTTTTTTCCGTATTTTTTATTGTATTCAAGTTGATAATTTAAAAATATTTTATGATTAGAAATTTTTAAGAGTCATTGTGAAAATTTTATTTAATTATGAAACTCTGTCAAATTTATTTTATAAACTTTTTTTGAAAGCATATTCAAAAGGAACAAATTTTTTTGCTACATTCTTGGATTTCCTTTTTTTTTGACTTGAATTAGTGGAATTCCTATTTAACTTATGTGGGTTAGCCTTTTCCATTGGAAAAAGCACAATTATGTACGTTTATGGGTCAATTTGAAGTTTAAGTAATTTGTTTTGTTTATGATAAAATCGCAGGCTTATTTATAATAGGTGCAATAGAGAAAGCTGCACAATTTTGATAGTTTGCTTCATTGGTCTCATTTTTACCATCTTCATAAAGTTTGTTATTTTGGGACACAAAATAAACAACAAGAACAAAAAAATTGAGATAATTTCAAATTAAATTGAGATTTTTTAAATGAAATTGAGAAAATTTTAAGTTTAATTGAGATTTTTAAATGAAATTGAGAAAATTCCAAATGAAATTGAAATTAACTATTTCAAATTGAGAAAATTCTAAATTAAATTGAGATTTTTTAAATGAAATTGAGAAAATTCCAAATGAAATTAAGATTTTCCATTTTAAATTAAGAAAATTCCAAATAAAATTATGATTTTCCATTTAAAATGGTGAAAATTCTACATGTAATTGACATTTTCTATTTCAAATTGAGAAAATTCAAAATTATTTTGAGAAATTTCCATAAGATATTAGGATTTTTCATTTTAAATTGGGAAAATTCCAATTTAAATTAAGACTTCATTTGAAATCAGGAAAATTCCAAATTGATTTACGTAAAATGCTCCTTTTGCTTTATTATCTTGGCTGTTCGTTGAAACCGGCTGAGTGTGAACTGCTTTAATTAAATACATGCGTCCGTGAAGTGTATTTGATATTGTTGATATGCACACCCACTTTTCAAACTCTACAAATATTTTAAAAGAAATTTCCTGAAGTGTTATTTCCGGCTTTTCCTCAATCCACATTTAAATTGTTTTGAGCGAGCTTTTGAGAGGCATTTCTGTGGCATCGGTAATCCAATGATAAGCTGTTTTATAAGCAACATTTAATGAAGCAGCAAGCTCTGTCCAGCATCAATAATCCGATTACGATCCTGATCTGAATATTTTTCATACTTTTAACGTTCAACTCTGTATAACTTTGAAGAAAATTTACTTACTATCAATTTTAGTTCTGCATACTGGGCACCACGTGTTTAATTCCGCAAAGACTTTAGAATGGTATGAATGGCCAAATGGAACCAACCGACTAGCTTCTCCACGAGTCATATTGACCAAAAAAAATTGCGCAATTATCTTTTAACTCTTTTAATCACCATTTCATTTGGAATTTTCTCAATTTCATTTGAAAATTTCTCAATTTCAAATGAAAAATCTCAATTTCATTTTGAATTTTCTTAATTTTAAATAGAAAATCTCAATTTTAATTAGAATTTTCCCAATTTTATATAGAAAAACTCTATTTCATTTAGAATTTTTCCAATTTTAAATGGAAAATCCCAATTTCTTTTGGAAATTTCTTAATTTAAAGTAAAAATTTAAATTTATTTTGAAATTTTCTCAATTTCATTTAAAAAGTCTTAATTTCATTTAGAATTTTCCCAATTTCATTCGGAAAGCTCTTAATTTTAGTTGAAAATAGTGTAGTTGTGGAATCCCAGTATTCCAAATATTCTCAAATTTTGCACATTAAATTTTCCAAATTACTCCATATTATAATTTCTAAATTTAGCAGTTTCAATATTTTAGTCATCCTTTTATTAATGTTAATCTTATTTATTTTTAAATTAACATGGTCACCTTTAAATTATTTAAAATTTGTCTTAAAACATACTTACATTAACATAAAATAATCCATAACTTTAATTTAGTAAAATTAAAGCAATTGCACCCTTACATCTCATAATTCACCATAATTATTAATTAAAAAAAGCTTTTAATTTTAATGCACTTAAAATAAAGGGTGGTTAAATTTTAAAGGCCGATGTTGATTTTTAATAAAACACAAATTATTTAGGAAATTATTGTCATTTATTTTTATTATGATAATATGGTACGGTTCAATTATGTATGGATCAAAATATCGGCCAAATGGCGTATACCTTTTCTTTCAAATAACCCTAAAGAAAGAGGTCCAACGGTGTCAAATCACATGATCTTGGCGGCCAATTGACATCGCCACCACGTGAGATAACACGGCCAATGAATTTGTCGCGGAAAAGAGCCATTCTTTCGTTAGCTGTGTGGCAAGTGACACCGTCCTGTTAAAACTACATATCGCCCAGGGTCATATCCTCAATTCCTGGCCACAATAAGTTCGGTATCATCTCGCGTTAGCGAAAATCATTTAGAATGAACTGGGCTAGCATGCACAGGTGTTTTCACAGGCCCGGTTTGCTGAAATTTGGCTGCAGTTCTCCCGATTGTGGATAGATTTGGTCGATTATACTGACCAAAAAAAATCACGAAGTGCACGAAATGCATTTTGATTTGAACGCCCATTTTCATAATAAGCCTGAATAACTTTAACGCGTTGCTCGATTTTGTATCTTTCCAAGATTAAAATTGAGGTATTCTGAAATTGAGAAATGTTAAACGAAATGCAGAAAAAAACTTGATGTTTAGGTGTGGTTCACACTCAACATCGGCCCTTAAAATTTTACCACCCTTTAGCTTGTAAGTTAAATTAATATTTAATTTAAAGCCCGGTCTAGTTACTTTCCTTTTCTTACTTTTATTTTATTTACTTTTAGGTTGTTTTTAAATAACTGACACATAAGTAAAAACAAATGATTAATGAGTTAAAAATATATTTTAAAATTTTTCCTAACAAATTATTTGCTTTTTTTGTATTTTTGTTTGTTTTTTAATTTGCAAAATGTACACTCAGACACTCTAGAAATACATGTTGTGTGAATGGCCTTATGTATGTGTGTATATTAAGTTCTTGTAATTTGAATTGAAATAATCTTGTGTATTAACAAACAATTTAAATAAAAAACAAATTGGAAATTTTTTTGACTATTTTTTTTTTGAAACGGACAGCAAACAAAATTTAAATTTGTAACTACTGTAACGAAAACAAATAAAGCACAAATTTAATTTTTGAAGGTAAATTTTTATTAAATTTCAAACAAATGAAAAAACAAATGAAATTGAAAAAAATTTGTAAATGACAGTAAATCATTTTAAACAAATGTATAAAATAGTTAAAATAAATATTTCTTTGAAAAACTAAATGTATGTTCCTTTATATTTAAATGGAATGTAAAACTTTTTTATAAAAATAAAAACAGTAAACTACATAGTAATCTGAGTGCACTTATATTTGTGAGTTTATGGACAAATTTACAAACGTATCCATTACACTCCGTACATATGCACTTTGATATAATAGCGATTTAGTAAGTATACATAATAATGCACTTTTGCATTATTTGTTTAACCCATTTTAAGATTTTAATTTTTCACTAAAAAGATTTCACAAAATCAGGTTTTGAATTGACCTGAATGTTTATTAACACTGACATTTATTTTCAAACGTTTTAGTAAATCTTAATTAAAGTTGAAGTTTTTTCTCATCCAGTCAAGTGCAAATTTAAAAGTTTCTTTTAGAAGTCATTTAAATATTGAATGTTTTTCTTTTTGTTTAATTTCTTGAGTGAAACTTTTTTCATAGTACTGCATTAATTTACACCCGAGAAACGAAAGCATTATGTATATAGTATATTGTTACTCCCCTAGAGATGTTACGTTTTGTTCATTGCTTTGCCTTTTAATGTGGAAAGTCGGTAATTTTTCTACTACGACGGCAGCTATAATAATGGCAGTACAAGTAGAAAATGTTTGTATAAATATATAAAGTCAAGTGGATACAGTTTACTATTTAAATTGTTGACAACAACACTCAAAACGATGAATACTTTACTCCTTCGCTAATACATTTGGAAGTAGACTAGGACGGTTGTTGTTTAATGCCTCTAACTGCAATGCGAAATGAAGTCTGTTGGTATAAATGTATAGTTTTCCTTATATTTTTGTTATACTTTTGCTTAAATACAAAGTTTAGTTTCAAAGTGTAGTTGTGTGTATGTGTGTGTGTTTGTAAGAGTTTTTATGTGTAAGTGCTTATAGAGAACAAATATAAAAGAACATCATCACAATCGTTTGCAATTCAGTAAAGTAAAATACCATTTGGGGAAATGAGTGCAAATTGCAGCAGTTTAAACAAAAGAAACACTGTAGTGCTAGTATATAAGTTGTGTCAGAGATGATGTGTTTTAAGCAAAAGTAGTAGTTTAATAAAAATGTTTTCACTTCCGTTAAAAATAAAGGAAGATATATTTATTTTTTTAAAAATATTTATTTTAACTTTTTATACATTTGTTCAAAATGATTTACTGTCATTTAGCAATTTTTTTCAGTTTCATTTATTTTTTTGATTTCTTTGAAATTAAATAAAAATTTATTTATGGAACTGAAATTTTTGTTTTACTAGTTTCCATTACAATTATTACAAAGTCAAACTTTGTTTGCTGTCTGTTTACAAAAAAAAATGTTTTTTCTATAAGTTGTTTGTTTATATGCAAAATTATTTCAATTACAAACAAATATACCAAAAACGGAAACAAAATCAAATAACTGATTAATCATTTGTTTTTTAGTGATGTGCTAGTTGTTTAAACAACATTTAAAATTAAATAACAAAAACCATAAAAAGTAAGTAGACCAGTTTTAAAATGAAATATAATTTTTTTAATAGTAGTTTTTGTTATTTTAACTCACAAACTATTTTAAGTGTACTTTTTATGATTCCAGTGAAAACATTTTATTTGTAAATTTTTATTTTATTTCTACAAATAAAGCATTTTGACAAAGATTTGGATATGTGAGAGAGCAAATTCAATTTTGTGTGTTCCAACTCTGATGTTAACATCCAAAAACATATAGAAAAAGGACCTGTCACACGACACGTTCTGAAAGGAATGGGCCACTTTCACAAAAAAGTTAACAAAAAAGTTAGAGATGTATATAAAAACAGATTTTCACTCAATTAATTAAAAAGAAAGAAATTGAAAAATCAATTACTCACCGTTCAGTTGATAAGGCAAACATTGTCCATCCATATTGTGTTGATTTTCTATTCAAATAAATACAAAAGAATGTAAAACCAAAACGAAGATTACAAAACAATAAAAGAACAACAGAAAAAGGAAATGAAAGAAACACACTAACACTTAAAAAAACCTGTGTACCAATTTGGTAATATGCCCTCCGGTGACCGATCCCGGGATAGGTCCTTAAAGGTCATTTGACTCATAAGTCCCCGTAGTAATATTAGTGACATACTCCCGGGTGAACGGTCAAGAAATATGTCCTCGTAGTTAATTTATTCTGCAATTGATTCAACTAAAATTATAATCAGTATTACAAATAGCTATTTCTTGTGAAAGTTTCCATATTGACAATTTTTATAATAAATTATATTACAGAATTAATTGACCATGACTTTAAACAATTTAATAACTGTATCGAGTCCTTATATTCAGTACCCCCTGGGTATCAATTTCTTGGGAATCAGTTTTAAGGGGAAAAATCAATTTTGTACATTTTTTGATTAATATTTGTTAATTCTCTATTAACCATAAGATTTATTTTTGAATGCAATACCCTCTATGAAGCCTATTAATAAAGCTAGCTATTATGGATAGCAGTATGCGACTGTGTATTAAGCAGTCGACTACAACTCTGGCGGACCGGGTTTAATGCCGAGGGCATAGCTTTAAAGACTGTTGCCACCACTTTCAATTCTGCATAGATTTGTTTATGTTTCACAAATTAAGGTTGGCAAATCTACTTAGATTTAGATGTGTTTATTATTTTTTAACGATTTGTAAATGTCAAAATATTTCAGTGTTTTGCTCTTCACGCGTCGATTTCATACCGCCATTTTTTAATATTATTATACTGGTACTTGGCTTGACGTGGTGACTGTCACTAACCTTAAAGACTTTTAATTTATTTTTGTAAATTAAAATTTTTTATATAAAATAATTTTCTGATCGTTTCCATAACACACAGTAAGTTTTTATTTTAAAAATTAAAATTAAATTTGTTGTATTATAGGAATTTTTATATAAGAATCGTTGATGGAAATAAATTGAATTTTGAATTGAAATCATTTATTTTCTATATTCAAGGTCCCGTAGAAATCATTAGCGAGGCGGATTCCTCTTTCAACAGACTCAATATTTTATTTTTTATTTAAATTTTTCTTTTACAAAAATTTTGTTTTTTATTTTAAGCCAAGACACTTACATACTTCCAATTCAGCCTATTAAATGAAAACATCAACAATGTCCAATTCAAATTAACTGTTACTTTTTAATTGTTTTGTTATGTGATGAAAAAAAAAACGTTAAAGAAAACGATGAAATTGCAATAGAATTGCAATTTATATAATTTAATTACATTATTTTTAAACGTAGGATTCAGTGATCATTTTAACGCAGAAGATGAATTGATTTAGTTCAACACAAATCAGTTATTTCGCTGATTTTTAAAAAAATGTTATAGAGAGCACCCTCAGTAAGTTTTGTGTGTAGAGAAATAAAAAAGGACCAATTTTAAAATTTAATTTTACCAATCCTGACATTTAGAGGAACTACTTTTTACACACTTGCTATGCTTTTTTTATATAAAAAAATTTTTTGAGGGAAAGTGTATGACTTTTACTTTATTTTAGTTAACGGAAATAAAAAACTTTAATATTTGTATTTGTGTTGAATGAAATAAAACATATGAAGAATAAATGAAAAAAAACTAACGTTATTTTTTAAATGGGCCACAATGTGCACAAATGTGTGTATATGCATAAAAGCATTTGTTGGCGTAATTTTTCCCATGTATGCATGTGTTTAAATATAATATTACTACAAACAATTTTCTTATTGTTTGTTTTAATAATTGTTTTTTCAACAAAAATTCCATTCAATTGTTTAACTTGTTCTTTTTATTTGTCTTTTTATTTCATAGTGTGGCAGACATCGCTATTTGTTTTTTAATATGCCCCATAGGCATTCCGCAAAAGATTTTATTTATTTTTCTTTGTGTTCTGAACGGGTTTATAAAATAATCATATTTTCTGTAATACATTGTTGGTGAACATTGTTAACACCAACATTGTTATGTCAGTGACCTATAATCCCCATGAAAGTGTATGGATTTGTCATAACTATGGAATACTTTTATAAGAAGTATTTTATTTATTTTTTTTTTTAATAATAATTATATATTCATCTATGAACACATACACACATACATACATACATACCTACAATCACAATTGAATCCCATCGGTTGTTAAATGTCAGAAAAATAAAGTAGTTAATTGTGTTTTGTTAAAATCAGTCTTAATAAAAGAAAGATTTTTATATTAATAAAATGTCACGCCTTATTTGTATTTATAACAAAAGAAAAACTATATAAGCATACATATGTATTTACTCCAACGAACCATTTGATTTTATGAAACAAAGGATATAATTATTGTGGGGATATTCGCCAGGGTGGTTTACGAAATCCAAGGAGCGCGCAATAGTAGGTAGAATTTATATACATACAAGTGCGGATCAATAAGTCCGTGACTTATCGAACTTCCCTCGTAGTTATATGAAATGCAACACTGTTACCATCAAGTACCACCTGTTAATATAGTACTGTCAAATTTTGAGCAAGTTGCCTCATTTACTTTGCGTTTAACAGCTATTAAAAACATACAACCTCGTGGATTTTTTTAAAAATGGAAAAAAGTGAATTTCGAGTGCCCATTAAACATTATTTTTTGCGAAAAAACCGTCAATCAAACCTAGGAAAAGCTTGATAAATACTATGGGGACTCTGTACCATCGATTTCAATGGTAAACAAGTGGTTTACTGACTCTCGTTGTGGTCGAACAAGTACAAATGACGCTAAACGTTCTGGACGTTCAATCTGGAGGTCAGTATACCCGAAAATGTCAAAAAAATCCACGATATGGTGTTGGCCGATCGAATAGTAAAAGTGCGTGAGATTGTTGATGCCATAGGCATTTTATATGGCAGTGTGGTTTCGATTTTAAATGGATTTAAGACGTGTGACGTGTGTAGTCTTAATGGAAAAATTCCATGAATTGGGCTACGAATTGGTACCTCATCCGCCATATTCTTCGGATTAAGCCCCCAGTGACTGTTTTCTATTTCAAAACCTAAAGAAATGGCTCGGTGAAAAGATATTTAGCTCCAACGATGAAAATATTGATCAAACAAATGCCTATTTTATGGACCTCGAAAAATCCTATTTTTTGGAAGGGATAAAAAAATTGTATTGAGCTAAAAGGAGATTATGTCGAAAATTAAATTTGTTTTTGCAAAAAAGTCACGGGCTTATTGATCCGCTCTCGTAATAATACATTTCGGGTAATTTGATATAAAGGGTGATCCAACCACAACGCACGAAGTTAATTGTAAATAAAACAAAAAGTTTACAGAGCATTATTTTAATATTTTTAATTATGGTAGAACGACCTATGACAATTATTTTTAAAACAAAATATCGGCCAAATGCTCGCCACGGCTTCGGTGGCATATCTCTATCCGATGGTTCATATTTTCAATGACTCTGAGAAATAATTGAGGTTCAATGTCGTTAATGTGACGAATTATTCCATCCTTTAGCTCTTGAATTGTTCTTCGCTTAGTGTGTACACTTTTGCTTTTAAATATCCCTAAAGAAGTCCAAAAGTGTCAAATCACATGATCGTGGAGACCAATTAACATCGCCACGGCGTGAGATAACACGGCCGTTGAGTTTCTCGCGCAGAAGAGCCATTCTTTCGTTGGCTGTGTGGCAAGTGGCACCATCCTGTGGGAATCACATATCGTCCAGGTCCATATCCTCAGTTTCTGGCCACAAGAATTCCGTTATCATCTCGCGATAGCGAACATCGAGGTTGACGGCTATTCTGCCACACTTTTGCAAACAACGGAAATGTTTTCCGCACAACGAACTGGGCGAGCATGCACAGGTGTTTTCACATTTCCTACAGACCCGGTTTGTTGATAAAAAAATCACGAAGTGCACGAAATGCATTTTGATTTGAACGCCCATTTTCGTAAAAAGCTTCAACAATCTTAACGCGCTGTTTAATTGTGTACCTCACCATGGTTGAATTTGTTAAACACTAAAACAAAGAAATGTCAAATTAAGTTGAGCAAAAAACTTGAAGTTAATGTGTGGCTCACAATTAACATCTTGCATTATAGTTGGACTTTATTTTCTGTTTATAATTAAATTTAACTACTCTGGTGAAAAACTGTGAAGGAGTTTCGAAAAGTCACCTGGAATTCTATTTTTAAAGCGGTATAAGCATAAGTTTAGTGAGTAAAGTAGGGTAAAAATTTAGATTTTTTAAAATTATTTTTAATAAATTTAAAATTTTTTTAAAGAAATTAAGACAGATTTGGTATAAAATTAAATAGCTCTCAAATGCTTTTCTAGTGGCATACACGAGGACAATAACATTTATGAGGACAATAACATTGTTCACCACTAATTTATAATACAATGAATTTTATAAATTCTTTTAAATTTCTGCTTTGGTTTATTATTACAGCGAATACAAAAAATGTCTGTATGTACTTACAAAGAATTTAATCATTGTTTTACTTTTGTCATTTTATCTGACTATATGTACTACTTAGTTATTCCAAGTATGGCCGTCATTATTTCATGATCTCTACCATGAAATTTTCAGGTTTATCTTTAACAAACTCTTACGCCACTACTTACTACTTGTGGAATTTCTTTTCACTATGTATACTTCTACAGTATGAACACAGCGCATTATTGCATTGTTTGTTTTTTCTTTTTATCATTTTGCAGACATCAGTTTGTTGTGAAAATATTTTAGTACATTAAATGAAGGTATCCCTGAGGTCACCCATAGATTTGGCTTAAATTTTGATATGTGTTATTTTAACGAACAAATCTCATGTTACTTGGGTAATAGTGTGAGGTAAAACTTGTTTTTTTTTTCGTTTTTTGAGGAAATTTTCAGTTTTGTTTAAATGCACTATATATTAGATATTAAATGAAATGTATTTAATTGACTTTTTTATAGGTGTACAATACATGCACTCGCACAATAATGGTACATTTTTATTGTTATTTGGAAGAATACCAAAATGTTAGGGGATTTTGTATGGTTGTGGTAGGAAAAAGTTAAGAGTCTCTTAGGAACAAAATCGTAACCTCGTTACGATTCGTATGAACGGATACGTTCCCATCGATTGGGCACGTTGAAGGTGGAATTCAAAGACGTCCGCACCCGAAGCCTCGTTGAACAGCTTCTAGCAATCAGTGAACCACATCTGGGACCCCAGTTCGGGTTCCCAAGATTTACTAGTCCATATGTTGCTCCCGAAAATTATCAACTCGTAATCTGCGTTGTTAACATTTTGCCTTTGACTCTGATCAGTAGATCACTAACCTCATGTGACACCAAAGGTATATTGGCATGCTATCAGTTGCGCTTGTCAAACACGTCTTGTCCGCACCAGTTACGCCCACACAGACTTAGCGAAACACCCTGTTAAGTGCTCCTTTAGCCTAGGCTTGCTCCAGCTTGGGCCACTATGCCAGAGTAGCTTGGTTTCACAACAGTATTAAGAGACCAGTATACGATTTGAGGCCTTAAACCCCAATTCCTACCAACAAGCCTCCGGTGGGCGTGTAATGTCCTGGTAGCCTTCCCGGTTACGGAAATTATGTAAGGTTTATATCCAGAGTAGCCCAAAGAAGGTTTTGGTCTTTTTCCGTTTAGTCAAAAGTGCCAGGATCGTCACTGATGGGTTCATGGGTAACCCGTTTTCCTCGCAGCATTTGATGGTTCATAACCTTTTGTATGCGGTCCAAGTTGTTCCTTCATTCCAAGCAATAATAAAGAGCATAAGATCATCGGCGTAGCCATAGGTCTTGAGCCCTATAAGTTTTGGGCAACTGTTCAGATTTCCTGTCCGACTTTACTTCTCTCCAGGTCATCGGAATAAACCCGAACTAGAGACTAGGCTGAAGTTGTACGATAGGATGTGGGACGATAATATGCAACCTCTGCTAAAGCATGCAGGGACCAACCTTTCGCCCATTTAATCCGAACCTTCTGAAATATGCCATTAGCAAGATGAGTGCCCCTCCTTAGCAGGGACCTGCCAATATGCTGACATTCCGGGAGGTGGGTCTCCAATTGAAGCTCACGGATCTTTTTGGGTGCTTCGGGGTAGGAATCATCTAGTTTCTTGAGAGCAGACAGACCATTCGTGTGATCCTGAGAATGAGGTATATGAACGCGAACTGCCTACAATAAGATCATCAATCTAATTACTCTAAATGGTCTTTTTGGTTTTAGTAACTCCTGGTTCTTAGCGGACGCCTCACCCCGTGAGTTGAAATTAAATTAAAATTTACAGTTGCTTAATTTCTTTATATAGGGAAAAATAAGGACTGTTAGATTTGAATTTTCTTATTTTGTTCCTATTCCTCCTCAGAGTTTAAATAATGTTTTCCTTTTCCTTTATCTTGCCAGTCCCGGAAATATAAGAACTGATTGAGTTGACTTTCCTTATTTATGCCCCTTTTTACTTTCCTTAGTTTTGTCTGCCCAAAATCTATTAAAACTCTTAGAGTTGGCCTTCCTTAAATTCTTCTTTGAGGTCTGTCCCGAAATTATAAGGGCCATTTGGGTGTACTTTCCTGATTCTGTATTTGCTTGAAGTCAGCGAGCGTGTAATATTACTGTGGTAGTCGTAGACGTGTTTCGTGAAAATAATTGAAAACTTTAAAAATTTAAAGAAAATGAACAAATCATTCATTAGTAGTGAAAGTGTATGGGTTACTAATAATGGACAATATTTATAAGTATTTTCGGATCACAAAAATAAAAGCATTTTCTAATAATAAAAGTTGTCTGCGCTATACTGGTCATGTCCTGGCAATCAGTGAACACACATCGTTATAAATTTATCCATCAAATGCTTACATGCATACATATCATAACTTTATATATTACTTTGTAATGAGTATTCCTTACATTCAGCATTATTTTCAAAATAAAGATAATGTATTTCCTATAACATGTTACTTATTTTATTATTTAGAATTAAATAATAATAAGTTACCTGTAATAGCATCCCTTTCCTATTATTTTATTATAAATAATAATGAGTCATTGTTAATAATTTAAATAACTTTATTTATTATTGTGTATTCTATTAATTTATGAATTAAATGAGTTTAATAAAACAAATTAACATTTAAGTGAACAGAAAAAATTATACAAATTAGCTTAGTGTAGTGTCGAATTAATTTATTTTAATTTGTTGGTGTTATTACAGATATCGTATAGTTAATATTGATACTAAGATCACGAATATGACAAAGATTTTAAAATAACTTGATGAAAAAATCGAGTTTTAACTTTAGTTCCAAAATATCATTTATTACAATTTTTCAAAATTGTGAAGAGATAGAAAGTATTGAAGACCAAATTTGGAATCAGGGGAAAAATCTATAAAAATCAAATCAAATAAATATAACTTGAATTTCGATGCGCCAAAAATATGTTTAAAACTGAGCAAAAACTTTCTCTTTGTGCCCCATGGGATACATATGTGTCCAAACTTGTGTCAACATCCTGTATAAAATGGAATAAACGAATTCCAAATATCTCGATGTTTTTAAATATTAAAATTTTGATCCTCTGTGTTGTCCAATAGGACGAAATAGGACAAAATATTTAAAAATATATATTTATTTATGAATTTGTGGTGATCCTATTGTCTCTGAGACCATATTGATACAAATGGTTAGTATTGTGTGAAAGCAACAACTATCCTCTGTCGAAACAAGTCACAGTCAAACGGTTAATTTATATATTTCCTTTTTGTAGAAGCTTATTCAAAGTGAAATTATAACTGGTTATCAAAAGTTAAAAAATAATGTGTGACTCAATTTCTTACGGAAAATTATATAATAACTGATTATTAGTAACCAATTATTAATATGCAATCGCGTAAGCCATTATTCTTTATTTTTTTCGTAAGCTTGCACGTAACACTTTACCTTTTGGGACATCTGATATAAAAAAAGTTGGAACTATCTAATTTAAGCTAGGCCGAAGCATCTGGATTTTGCAAAATATTTATTTTCGGGAGTACTTTAACTATATGTTCTCATTGTTTAAATTTTGCTTCCGTACAAATAATTCTACGTTTTTCCCCTTCTTTTACCCACGAAAAAATACGTGTTCATTAACTTTCTCTCTTCTATCAAGGATACCTTCCCTGGAAGTGGGATTTTACGAATTTTTCTTTACAAAAATAAGTTAAATTCAAAAGTATTTTTATTTGTATAAATATGATAAAAAAAATATAATCATAGCATCCCAGTATAAAAATCCATTAAATAGCTATATAACAACAAAGGTAACTAGTTATTTTTCCTATTACATTTATTAATATATTTATATGAAGATGTCGTGCAAAATAATGACATATGCATTCACACTAGCGTATGGAAAATATAAAAATATGTGGTAACCTATATTCCTACCAGTATTGACAGAAACAATGAGTCTAAAAATAGATTAAAAAAAAAAAAACAATATTTTGAAACCACGTGACCTCGATATGTTATATTTGATAGATAAAAGTATGTGGTTGTATATTTATATCCTTACTAGAGTTGAAAAAATATTGATTCTAAGAATAGATTTCTAAATGAATTTACAAAGTCCGTAAGTCGCTTTTGGTAACAAATTATATTCTTGTTTGCTTAGACATAATAGAAAAAGTAAATGTTATATGGTTTAAAGTAATGCCAAAAGTAAGTTGGTATCATTGTTGGTAGTTTAAAAATAAATGAAACGTCATAACCGTTTCTGTACTGGGAATATATGTAATTTCTTTTTCTTTTCCATCTTGTTGCAATTTTTGTTAATCATTACAATAATTACAGCAATCGTAATCATCTTTATTATGGCGTTTTTTTTTATTATCGCTACTTTTCGGTGGTATTTAAAAATATCATTATTTATTTTCGTAAAAACATACAAAGAAAGCGCAAAAACATTATTCAAAAAAGCTTTAAATTTTAATTAAAACTCATGGTTATTAAGAGGGCGAAACGATAAAAATTGTGGGCATAAATCTAAATGAAACAAGTGTTGTAATTTTATTGCATTTTTAAGTGTCAAATAAATATTAATCATAAAAGGCAAACAATTGGAATAATGATAACGGTTTACATACCCGTATAATTTTGTTCTGTATATCGGTTAAGGTTTTAAAATATTAGTATTACGGTACTTCAATGGGTTACCGCTGTATTAAAGTATGTCAACCGTATCGAATGTTGGTTCTGGTCTTCGTAATGATCTTTATTTTGGTTTTAGAAAAATAACGGTTACGTTACGGTTACGGTTTTTAGTTTTAATCAATATTTTAGCAGTTATATATATAAATGAAATAATTTAGCTTAAGTACGTAGAAAAAAATTTATATCATGTTTTAATTAAAGTACTTTTTTATTCAATTTAATATTTTACTGAACTAAGACCTGCTTAGAAATTTGATTATCAATTATATATTTTAAATTTTAAAATGAACAAAAAATATGTCATAAATAGTTTGTAAGTTAAAATAACAGAAAATATCATTTACAAGATATGATATTTCATTTATAAACCGGTCTACTTAATTTTCATTTAAATTAAATGCCTTTTGTTATTTATTTTTAAATGTTGATAAAAAAAAACTGACACATCCGTAAGAAACAAAGGATATAATCATAATTGTTTCCCATTTTTTATTTTTTGTTTTTTTTTTTGTACAATACGAAATATATGTATGCATAGCTATAGACACTTTTTGTGTGAATGTGTTTGTGTATGTATGTGTGTTTATAATGTTCTTGTAATTTGAATTGAAATAATTATGTATATATACAACCAAAAAAATTAAAAAACAATTTGAAATTTTTTGAAACAGACAGCAAACAAAATTTAACTTTGTAATAACTGACACAAATCATTCACAAATTTCCGTTTTGTGGGTAAATTTTTATTAAATTCCAAACGAAGGAAAAAAATAAATGAAACTGAAAAAAATCGGTAAGTGATAGTAAATTATTTTGAACAAATGTATAAGCAAGTTAAAATAGATATTTCTTTGATAAATAAATGTATGTTCCTTTATTTTTAAATGGAACGGAAAACTTTTTTATTAAACTGCAAACAGTAAACTATATAATATTGTGAGTGTATATTTTTTTAATATAAAAATGAAAAAAATATTCTAAATAACTATAAAAAATTTACTAAAAAAATTCACCAAAAAAATTCGCTACTGTTGAATTTAATTTAAACTTTTTCCAAACTCGGATTCAACATAACAATGATATTCATCCATTCGATCCCACTATACTCGCTTGAGTACAAAAAGACGGCCATCTTTGTGATGCTATATCTCAGATGTTACTATTTTTTAAAAAATATTCTATTTTATATAAAACTTAAGAGTGTAAATCATTTATATACTCGTATTGAAATGCTAAACAGAAATAAAAAATTAACGCTAAATTACCAAATTCTTTTTTGTCCACAGTGTTTTTCATTATACCCTCTACCATATATAGTGAGGGTATATATAAGTTTGTCATTCCGTTTGTAACATGTCCAAATATAGGTCTAAGACCCCAAAAAGTATACATATTCGTGATCCTTATGCAATTTTAAGTCGATTTAGCGATGCCCGTCTGTCTGTTGAAATGGCAATCACCACGCGGAGACGCCAGTGGGTGTGCCTATTTTTACCCAGATTATTGGATATCCTCCCGAGCAGTTTGGTATTGAAAATGAGAAAAACCGGTCCAGCTGTTAAAAAGTTATGAGTGAAAATGTGAAGATACCTTTTAATTTTTCATACAAATTGGTGTATTTTAGTACAATTTCATAGCAGCGACTGGTACAAAATATATTTTCTCATATTTTTTTACCAGTCGTTTAGAAATTAATAATATTTTGACACCTCAAATATTTTTCACCTCAAATTTTTTTTTCATTAAAAATTCAAAAAATTTATTTTACCTCAAAAAATTAGTGTTCACCTCCATAATTTTACTTCAAAAGTTGTTTACTTTATTTGTATCATAAAAAACTCTCAAATGCAGCATTTGCCTCCTGTACTTGTATGAAACTGTTCTACATTGCATTTTAAAACGCGATTTTTTAGTCTGTTTTTTTTTTTTATTTTAAGCTATTCTTTGAAATCAATTGCTGGCCAGTATTTCTTCGTTTTGTTTCTAAAGCTACGACATACGACAAACAACGATGTTATTGCTAGCGAGTCTTTCTTCAGTTTGTTTTTTAATCTATCAGTTATACGACAAAAACGATGATATTGCTGGCGATCAGCTACTTGTGTAATATGAATAAATGAATATGCGCTTGACTTTTATTTTTATCTCTTTATTCTTTATTGCTGTGTGTTTAAACTAAAAGTTTTTCCAATGACTTTTTCAGTGCAGTTTTTCGTTTTCAAAAAATATAATTTTAATATGCTACTGCCTAAAACCTTGAATGGTAATTTAATAATCCTCAAAGAGGTAATTCTTGAATTTCTTTAATAAAAAAATCAATATTTGGAAAAAGGATATATATTTATAATAAAAAAATATGACTTGCGAAATATCACAGATCTTGAAAAAATTTTAAACAATAAGATTAAAAATATGGACATATGGAGTGTGCATAAATATGTATTTATAATTTAGTGTCCATTAAAGCAACGCATTAACAAATTGGTGCCATTTTTTAAATATTATTCTTCATCTAAAGACAACAGAAATATATTTAGATAAACTTCATGGCCCTAGGTTTAACTCTTAACACTTTATTTGGTTTACGCACGCAGAAAAAAAACATGATTAATGAATAATCACTACGACCATATTTATTCATATTAGCCTAATATGTTTACCATAATAAATTTATTATAACCCTAGAATAAATTGAATAAAAATTTTTGGTCTTAAGCATTTTTAAATTCACCATAATAATATTTTATGGTGTAAAACAACTATAAATATTAATTTATGTGAAATGTTTGCTACTATAATATATATGTTTTCAACTATACAAATAAAATCATAATATTAGTTGTACACAAAAGTGTATGTTTATTACAAAAATTTATGTTTGCCTTTAAACACATTCTCTTAATGAGCAAACATTTATTGTCAAAATAAACAGTGTGTGTTTATAAAAAAAAAGGTTTCTGCCGCGTCATTTTCCATTCGCCAGCGATAGTTAATAACATGTGTGAATATAAAATAACAAAAACACTTTTCGGGGAGCAAAAGGCCATGCTGCCTTGCAAATTTAATTATAAAAATTATTATACGTTTATTGAAACAGGTAAGTAATTTATATACATATAATTAGAAAAATACATACCTTAATTCATACATGTATAAATACGTATAAATTACATTGTCTTTCTTAGCTACTAATATTATATCTGAACATATATTTTTACTTAAAACATGTTTGACACAATCATAACCACAAACATTAATGATAGTTTGCGATTGTGTTTTTTCTTTGCGTGCGGGAAATTTATTTTTATTCTTTTGTTTTAAAAAATTTCTTTTCATATTTAATTTTACTTCCCATGTTGACTGTTTTATAACTTGATAAATGTTTATTATTATAAAAAACTGTTCAAAGCATGGAAAGTTCTTCACCACTTTTGGGAAATGACTTTTTTAATTTCCTGTTAACTAAAAAGGAAAAGAAGAATTACTAAAATGCAAAATATATATAAAAAAAAAAATCAAGTCGTTTCAAAACGTTAATAAGGTATATAGCAATTCAGTTATTCGCATATATATTCAAATACATAAATGTGTCAGTATATTGTATTATAAAAACTGCAATGCATAATTTTTTCTTTTATATATTTTTGCAGAAACGTATATGAATACACTTAACCCTGGATTAACATGATTAAAAATCGAAAATATGCAGTAAAAATGCAAAAGATGCACTGAAATATGCATTTATTTGAAACATGTACTAAAAACAAGGTTTAAAAATTCTTTCATTGGTTTATTTTTAAACAAAACATAACTTTAATATTAAGAAAGTATGCAAAAATATGCAAAAAAATGCAAAAGATGCAAAAATATGCAATCAAAATAATTAAAAATGCAAAAAATATGCACTTAAAGGCCAAATATGCATTTATTACAAAGTATATTGTACAAAAATATGCAACAACAAATCGATGCATTATTGTTGCAAATTCTTTGATTCGGAAAAGTAGTTGGTCAAAATGTTTTTTGGGATTTTGACTAAAAACATGTGGTTGCATGCGTCGCAGCCCTGGTAAATACATAAATTTCGTGTAATTTTGGCTTGCTTGTGTAGTCCATGTGTAGTCCCAAAAAATATTACGTTCCTTTTATGTCCGTAATATATCGATTCGTAACCGGTACCTAAACGGTCCGTATTGTTACCGTTTTTTTTTCAACAAAAATTTTGAATTTTTGAAGCGTGAGTATTTCCAGAGCGTGAGCAAAATTTAAAATTGTATGTAAGAGAGGTTACTCAAAATAGTAATTTTTTTCCTTTCGGTTTTGACAACAAAACAAACTCAACAACAATAGAAGAAAAATAGATGAAAATTGGTGAAGTCTGTATTTGACGGTACAGAAACGAATACACCAAAATGATGTTAATGCTGCATTTACGTACAAACGTTGACGAATCGTAAACGTACCGTAGAAGCCGGAGTCATGAATCCATACGTGTCGGACAGTACGTGAAAATGTTTCTTGGTATATAATCAATGTGAAATTTCAAATTTATATACAAGGCATGTATTCACCAAGTATTTTCTTTTGATGAATTCCGCATTCCGTTGAATTTTTTCTCTATAGAAAATTTAAACCTACTGAGCACTGTTTCATATAAGAATCTTTAAAAATCTATTAGATTTTAAAAATAGTAAAGATTTATTCTGTATGAAGAACCGTCAACTTCTGAAAACATTTTTTTGTCACAAAAAACAAGTTATTTCTAAGACAATTTTAAAATTGAAGCGCTCACAATCTGGGAAGTTTTTCAATTGGAAAAGTTTCGAGATTTAAAAAACTTTCAATTACTTTTAATATCCAGATTATGAATTGCAAAACATAAGATATATGGTATCAAAGCACTTATTTTTACTTATAAATAAAACTATTTAAAATGTTCTTTTAAGAAATGATACGGTTTACGTCAAAAAAGAAAGTGAATAAAAAAAAACAAAAAACTTTATTCTCATTTTTAAATAATTTTTTTAACAAAATCGGGGTAAGAATTAAGGAAATACAATAGAAGAAGTTTTTGAAATCCAATCTCTTTAGACCAGCGGTTCCCACTAACTTTTCCTTAACGGCCGCTTTGAGAAATTTCTACTGGCTCACGTACCCCCAACTCTTTATTTTTTTTTATATTAAAATAAAAGCATTTTCATCCAAAGATTAAAAAAATAAAAATAATACAGAATTTAAGATATTTGCCATCAAAATTTTAGTAGAATCTTTTAATTAAGTTCGAAGCTTCTCTATGAACAATTTTTAAGAATATAATAGGAATTCTAATTGATTCTTAAACCTACTGATACTCTGCTGATCTTAAGAAAAAACAATTCAATTAAACAAATAATTATCGGAGTCAAAAAATTCCTGAAAATTGGAATACCCCATATACATTTACCTGACCCCATATACATTTACCGAGACCCCAGGGGGTCTTGATCGTCGATTTGGGAACCGTTTCTTTAGACCCTTCAGGACCAAGCTTTACATTTTAGCAATGAAACTTCAGGATAGAGGTTTTGAGTATATTTTAATATAGATATATAATGTTAAATAAATCGAATTTAAAACAAAACTACGAAATTTGTGCGTGATCCAAAAATATAGATAAATAAACCATTTCGTATCTCTTAAATTAGTCAAATCATTGTGTTAAAAATATTATAATTTTACAGACCAAATAAAGTGAATCAAAACTTGCTTTTTTTTGAAATTTTTAATATCATACCATGTTTGCATTATAATCTTTTGACTAAATCATTTTTATGATATTTTGTAAATTATTACAAATAAATGCCACCCTTTCATTTTAATATGTATTAGCTTAAATTAAATTAATTTCATATAAAATTTTATTTAATACTCTTATGAATTAAATCTCTTATAGGTAATTATTTTTATTTCTAATTAGTATTTTGTATCCTACATACAACAATCATAATTAAATATTAAAACAATTCCTAATAAATCTTTAATGTAAATATATTTCAAATTTAAAACCATAATTACATTGAATAAATTAAAGTTCTCTCGTATCATTTAACACGAAATGGATAATGCAGTAATATTATTGTAAATCTGCCCAGTGTCATAAAAAATGTAGTACTAACAAACCGCTGGATTCTCGTGGAATTAATATGTAATACTCGTAGAACACTATTTACCAGCGTTTGTAAAAAAAGTTTTGAGAATACTTGTTTTACAAAAATTATAGTGGCTTATAAAAAAAAAAACTGGCAAAGCCAGCAATTGCAAAAATCGTTTTCCAATCAGAAATTGCAAACGGTGCAAGAATTTGATAGACCATTGATTTTAAAAAACTTTGATGCTTTGTTAAAAAAAGATTTGCAGAAGCAAGATTTCGATTTTTCTGACTGGGCACAAGCAGTGTTGGACAAAATAATAAGAACGATAGCATGTCTTTGAGCAATTTGATAAAATGTTTGTTTTAAAATCCATTTTTTGTTTCCAAACCCGTTAGGTTTAAGCTCATACCCAAGAAACAAATTTAGTTTCCACTACCCTTTCTGAGCTTGTCCTTAAAGGTCAGTGAAATATAGCGTTTTAAGTTGGAAGAAATCATTAAAATAAAATAAAAATATTTTGCATAGTTACTTTATTCTTTTAAACTACAAACGCCAAAAGAAAACTTTTTTTTAAATTTTTTTAAAAAAATATAATAAGTTATTTCTTTAAAATTAAATCTCAACATAATACTCTTATGGATATCTCAAAAACTAAGCAATATGTTAAAATTTATTTTCAAACTCTAATAGAACAGATTAGATAAGTCCGGGAGGGATCCAGAGGAAATATTTTTTATAAAATAGCCATTAGTGACAAATAATTTCATAGATTAAATGTGGAAAAAATTAAAAATTTATTAAATAATAATGATTTTCCGACGAATTTTATTTATAAAAAGGGAAATAATACAGGAACTTAACTGACCAGACAATGTACTGGGAATATCATGACATTTTAAAGGATCAAAGGACTATCGATACCAATAGATATAAAATGCCTTTTAATCATACAATCTGATAAATAAATTATATAGTAAAACAAACAAAAATTAGACAAATATGATATATTTTATTTTATTTTATTTTATTTTATTAGGATCATATAATACAATAAATGATATTATATAAAAAGTGGGGAAGAGTACTAGCAGCTATGGCCTTCGACTCTATTTATAAATCGATTTTTATACAAAATTATAATAACTTATAATATGGTATATAAATACCAAGTAGTGACAGAGAGAAGAATAAATTAAGAGGAATAGCTAGACATAAATTAGATCTTAAATATGGAAATATTAATTCTCAGAAGACAGGATTATCCTCTCAATGTTTAATATTTCATCAGTAGCCAGACTTTGAAAATGTATCGGTTTTAAATACAGAATATAATTAAAAACGTCGTTATATATGCTTAGCCAAAATGAAGCTGCCAAATAAGCAATAAAAGCTTTAATGCCATGGCAAAGGCATCACTTCATTTCTGATGGTTTCATCGATAAATTTAACATTGGCGTGTCATAGGATGGAAGTATTTAAATATAGCTACTACCATTATTTATAACTTTACAATAATATTACAATTATAAAATATTCTGATGCATGAGTGGAAAATGTTCGTATATTTTGTAGAATTTAAGCTGTGATGAAGTTTTAATTCATAAGAATGCAGAAAAAAAGTTTAAAGAAGCGAACTTTATGCATTGATATATAAATACTCTTTATTAGAGCATGCATATATTCAAAAAAAAAGGATGATAATGACAATGAAATTGAAGCGGATGAATCTCAAGGATATAAAACATCTGATTCAGATACTGATAACAGTACTGATGGGGACGATTAAGTTATTTGAAAATAAATGAATTTAAATAACTATAATTAAACATATGAAAATATAAATTTCAATAAGCCCTGAATTTGTACAATACAATAACATTATTTAAAATTTAAATATAATGTACATTTTTTTTTATAAATTAACAACCCTTTTTAAACATGTAATGTTATTTTGGCTTATTTTTGGTCTTCACTGACCCCTATTGAAATTTTGTTCTAAATATTTCTGCCGAAGATTTTAACCCTCAAAAGACTCGTTTTTGAGGACTTTTTTGACCCTTATCAAAAAAGGTCTAAAATGACCCACTTGTGTGGGTGATAGACGGTTAAAATGTTCTACAAAAAAAAAAAATCCTTGAAAAATTTTATTATAGGTTGCCAAACACGAGTTTTTGCTCAGATATGTCCTTGTTAACATTTTTTTTTGTGTGGCCGCAGAAATGAAAAATTAAAAAGGCCATAAAATCGGACTGTAGCTATACAGCGACAAACGGTTTGCTGAGTTTTACTTTATGGACCATATGTAATCGTGTGACACTAGAATCATCCACCCCAAACCACGACCCCGAATTTGTGTCATTCTGTATAAGTGAAAAAGTATTTTTTGAGCAACTTTGAAATATTTTTCAAATATTCTAATGAATTTTTGGTCAAATTTAAAATATTTTTGAATAATTTTAAAACTGAAAGGACAATTTTTAAACATTTTAAGACAATTTTAAAATATTTTTGAACAATTTTAAATAATTTTTGAACAATCTTAAAACCTTTTTGGCAAATTCGAAATGATTTTTACACAATATTAAAATTATTTTGGATAATTATATATTTTATAGATTATCAGGGTTGAGATCATAATTAAATGTTTAATAAATAGTAAACAATAATTTTTTTAAATGGAAAAACTTGTGAGGATCATCGCTAGAGGAAGTACAGACTTTCGACCTGAACGACCAGGTCATCGTCAGCCTTCTTATGAACCATCCAACCCACAAACAAAACATGGTTTTGAACAGGCTTATATATCACACCGTCTAAGGAAAATTACTATGCGAAATTCCTTTTTTTCACAGTTAGTGAATGATTACCCGTAAAAATAAACCTTTTCCTTCTATTTATAGAATTATCCTTGGCAATAAGCTTCGATACTCGAAGCACAAATTAACAGGGTTGCCATTCCAACTGGAAATTGTGAAAATGCAAAGAAACATGAAATCATTTATTTTCAAAACTTTTAAATTCTTTACAAATTATAATTGGTATTTCTTCAAGATGCTACACAATGGAGTAACAAAATATTGAAAAATAAATAATATTTTTATATCAAAAAAACCAACCTTAAGCTCAAAAAAATTAAGACGTTAAATATGTAATATAAATTAACACACTTCAATAACATAAATTTCATTCCCCGTTCCTTTCCACTTCGATCCCAGTTTTTAATGAAATTTTTCAGTAAACCAATCAAGTTTTTGGTCATAGTGGATTAAAAATTTCTTAAGCTCCATAACTTTTAAAAAGTTGATTGTAATGAAACATTTTTATTGAGTGTACAAAATTTTTAATAAATAACGTTTATAAAGTTTTATGAAAAAACTGCATTAAAATAATAACAAATTTTAATTAACCAGTTCTAGCAAAACTACATTGGCTGAAAGCAAAACTTCGTTAATATCATAATTCTGTTTGTGCAGGGAATATCTACACTTAAAAAAGTTTGTAAGTTAAAATAACTGAAAATATGAATTAAAAGAAATGATATTTCATTTAAAAACCGGTCTACTTATTTTTCATTTAAATTAAATGCCATTTGCTGATTAATCAACTGACACATCCGTAAGAAACAAATGATATAATACGTTGCATTAAATGTCAAAATTTTACCTACCAATCCTTAAAAAATAAATGTTTTTTTTTTCATTTATTTGAAATTGTTTCCGTTTTTGTATTTTTTTTTTAATATACTCGTACAATACAAAATGTATGTATGCATTTGAAGCTATAGAGACTTTTTGTGTGAATGTGTTTGTGTATGTATGTGTATTTTTGAAGTTCTTGTAATATGTATTGAAAAATTTTGTATATATACATCCAATTTAAATAAAAAAACAAATTGAAATTTTTTGAATATTTTTTTTGAAACAGACAGCAAACAAAATTTAAATTTGTAATAACTGTTACGGACACAAATAAACCACAAGTTTCCGTTTTGTGGGTAAATTTTTATTAAATTTCAAACAAATGAAAAAATAAATGAAACTGAAAAAAATGGTAAATGATAGTAAATTATTTCGATTAAATGTATAAAAAAGTTAATACAGATATTTCTTTGAAAAATAAATGTATGTTCCTTTATTTTTAAATGGAACGGAAAACTTTTTTATTAAACTACAAACAGTTAGTTACATAATATTCTGAGTGTATCTTAAATTTGAGTTAAAACAAGGGTTTTAAAAGGACATTTTGGGTTGGAGCCTTTTCACCCTTTGAACTACTATTTTATAAAGTTTCTGAGGGAAATAAAGTTTCTGAATAACTCATACCACAGGAAGCACAAATGTTATATATGAAGTTTTCATTTCATTGAGCCCAAATCGGTGCACCAATATAATAAAATTCAATCAGATGCATTCAAACAAATTATGTCCTTTATATTGGGTCGGCCATTGACAAATGTTCAATTATGATTTGAGAATCCTATATTTGATATTATGTTGTAGCATATTCAACTCTTTTAAAAATAAGAGCTTAAATGACTCAAAATGTTATATTAAGGTTTTAATAACTATGAAAAAATATACTAGATTGAAAAATTATATTGTAGGCGCAACGAAAAAATACCCAATAAAACAATGATTCAGCAAAGAAACCAAATTTACCTTCATAAAGTAAAGCCCAAAAACAGGATATAAACCCAAAGAGAAAAAAATTTAATAAAACCCAAAAAGTAGTGAAATTGCACCCAAAATAGCAAATGAAATAATCCCCGAAATTTGGGGATTGTTTCAAGTTGAAATAGTTCCCAAAGAAGAAAAGAAATAACGTCCAAAGAAATAATCTCCAAAGATATTGGATTAAGTACCATAAAGTTATTTATTTTATTTTAATTAATTTAATTAATTTATAATTTGTTGATGTTTTGCATCGCAAAAAATTAAAACAACATATGAAAACTTTCGACATCGAAAATATTATTCTTAATTGCCTTTCGCGATTAACAGCTAAAAAAGTGTCTCTGCTGTAATTTTTATTCATTTTTATGAACATAAAAGAGAAATTAAGAAATAAAATTTAACTTCTTTTAGGATACTCCGTAGCGTCTATATTGTAGATGCGCAACACAAAATCTATCTGTTTTATTTGCTGGGCTCCTTTTTAGTACAAATAATCTTCTATAACAAAAAATCTGGATAATTAAATATTTTTTTTTATTGTTTTCATTATTTTGATCAACACTGTAAATACGTAAGAGTAACATTATTTTGTAAAACATTATTTTGTATATTATTAATATGTTTTTAGTTAAAACCAAAAGCCCCACAATTATTTATAATATGTAATATAATTGAAAGACCCTGGAGCGTATGAGTAATATTTAATAAATTGGTGTTGATCTTCTAATGCATGTATGTTTTAAAAACAATTCAACTTGGACATGTAATTTTGTTGTCATATTTATTTGTTAGAAAATAACAGTTGTTGTTTTGAAATACAATACATACTTATTTTGTTGAAAAATCCCCATAACAACTATGGTAATACTTGTGCTACATATATCTCTGTACAAGTATTATTAAGATATTGCACATTATATGTGCACTTTATATTTGGACACACTTGAGCATGTAGACATGCTTGCCAATTAGGATTGTACAAACTTTGGCCATTTCCAGGGCAAATAATATAGTTTGTGGGAGTTAATTATGAATTTAAATTATTTGTTTAAGAAGGGATGCGAAGTTTCAATTGGCCATATATGATTGGATATTTCGAAGGATTACATAAATATAATTAACTTAAAACAATTATGATTGACACTGCAGTTCTATTAACAGTTATGTGAAAATTAAAAAGAAGGATAACTTTAAAGAAGATTAAATAAACTACACTCATAATATTATGTAGTGTAAAAATAAAAGAACATACATTTATATTTCAAAGAAATATATTTTTTAACTTTTTTATACATTTGTTCAAAATAATTTACTGTCACTTACCAATTTTTTTCAGTTTAATTTCTTGTTTTTATTTGAAATTTAATAAAAATTTACCCACAAATTATTTGTTTCCGTTAAAGTTATAACAAACTTAAATTTTGTTTGCTGTATGTTTCGAAAGAAAAAAATTATACAAAAATTCTAAATTTGTTTTTTTACTTAAATTATTTCTATTCACTTTTCAAGAACTTAGTAATCATGCACATGCATGCATAAGGCCAACTCACCCGTACTATGTTTATAATATGTATCAGTACACTCACCAAAAAATTCTGTAATGGCAACTGAAAATTTTGCTGTTATTATGGGAAATTTTGCTAATTTGAGCACAGCGGTATTTTTTGCCTATCTTAGCAACACATGCCTGCTGACGTATAGTACAGTGAAATTATTAGAAAAGTTAGTAACCGCTGTAATAACAACGCCAGTATAATAACAACAGAAACGAGCGACGCGACTTCTGTCGTTACAAAGGATAACTATTATTTTTTAAAAATTAAAACCAATGTCATGCCTAATAAAAGTCCTCTGCAAAAATACAACAAGTTTGATTTTCTGATGACAACAAATTACTTGTTTTCGTTAAAGTTATAACAAATTTAAGTTTGTTTGCTGTATGTTTCGAAAGAAAAAAAATTATACAAAAATTCTAATTTTGTTTTTTTTTTAAATTGTTTGTTTATATACAAAATTATTTCTATTCAAATTTCAAGAACTTAATAAACACATAATACATGCATAAGGCCCACTCACACGTCATATGTTTATAACATGTATCAATCAGTACACTCACCAAAAAAAAAGTCTGAAATGGCAACTGAAAATTTTGCTGTTATTACCAGAAATTTTGCTAATTTGAGCCCAGCGGAATTTTTGCTGATCTTAGCAACACATGCCTGCTGACGTATAGTACAGTGAAATTAGTAGAAAAGTTAGTAGCCGCTACTAAATTTTAGTAAAAATTAATTTAAAATCGATTTACTAAAATCAGCAAAAAAAAATAACTAAATATTATTAATATTAGTACAATCAAATTAGTATAAAAAATTAGTAAGCGCTCATAAATTTTAGTAAATTGCTGTAAACTCAATGAATTGTTAAATGTAGCAAAGTGCTAATTTATAAAAAAATATTATTAAAATGCACAAATTAACTTAATTATTTTTAGATACACTTGTTACACTTTAAAGCTACTAATTTCTTTTGAAATTGCCTAACGGATTCGAATATGCAAATTTATATTTTTTTATTTATTTTATTCCAAAAAATATTTTGGACAAAATGAAAAATTGATGTCTTAAATATGGTTAAAACATAAACGATTTTATCATTTTGTTTTGAAAAATATTTTTAGTAAATTGTTTGGTCAAATTATAATTGGGCTGATTTTTAGAACTAAAAAAGTTTTTAGTGCTATTTTTAGAGGATGTTTTATTTTTAGACATGAGTCGTTTATAAAAAGTATTTTAACTTCCGATTTCTTTTTCAGCTTATTTAGCACTTTAAGGCAATTTAAGTTTGTAAGTATAAATTTTAATTATTAGAAAAAACATTTCCTTCAATATCCACTTTTTTAAAATCAGTAAATTTTTTTTACTAATTTTAAAAAATCGTTTTTTAAAACGTTGTAAAATAATTTCTGAAGTTAGCAACAAAAATTTGTAAATATTCTGTAAAAATTCTGTAAATTGTAAAATTTAAATAGCAAAAGAGATTACTAAATAATAATTTTTTTACTAAAAATTAGTACAAAAATAGTAAAATACGATTGAAACCCGTTTATAAATTTTTCCACTAACTTTTTCTTCTGAGTGTATACATTTTGCACTTTTAAAAAAAATAAAAAAAAACAATACCAAAACCGTAACAATTTCAAATAAATAAATAAATAAATAATAATTTATTTTTACGTAATTGCTAGGTAAAATTTGAACATTTATTTTTAACTGATTTATCATTTGTTTTTACTGATGTAACAGTTGTATTTTCATTGTTTAAAAGTAAATAACAAAAACTATTTGATTTAAAAGGAAGGTAAGCGTACCGGTTTTTAAATGAAATATCATTTCTTTAAAATTGTATTTTTTGTTATTTGAACTTACAAACTATTTTAAGTGTAGTTATTGCGGTGTTTAAGTTTTAATTTGCAATTACCGTATGAAAAAACTGGCCATTTAAAATAACCTTTAAAAGTATCTACTTTTTAATGTCAAATCAAACTTTTTTTTTTCAAGTATTGTTTTATTAATTCATACCAAATAATTGCCATTTCTGCAAAACAATACCTAAATAAATGTTGCTTGAAGACAAAATGACAGTTTTCATTTCAAGCTACAGTAGTTTCATGTGGCACTTGTAAACTATATTCTGAGTTTTGTTACGTACTTCTTTTTTTTTGTATTCAGTACGTACAATTTCAAAAGGAAATAAAAAAATATATAAATATTTTTCCAATACATGAATGAAGAAAGGTCATTTATTTTACTACAATACAATTATTTAAGATCTCAAACGATTAATGAATTTCAACAAAAAACTATGATTTAGCCTTATTTTATACATACAGTGTTGCGCGAAACATAAGCAATGAAACAAACGCTATTACACATATTATTTCAAATATTTATTTTTTTCAAGTGGTTTAGTTAAAAGAGTTGTATTGGATTTTAAATACTATGGAATTAAGTATTTAAAAAGTATATTTAAAAATTCTTCAAAATAAATATGTGCGATAAGGTAAAAAATTAAAAATATTGAGAAATGATATGCTAACTAAAATATTGTTATAAACTTACAGAAAATGCATAAGTTTATGCTCAAAGTGCTTGAACTACTTTTTTATACTTCATACTTTATATTCATTTGCAGAACAATAATCAAAATATAACATTATTAATGTTGATATACATATTGGTAACTTTGTACATTTTTCTGCACACAAATGTTCATATTTGGATAATACTTAAGAAATATAGGAATTATGTCAAACAATTTTTCAATGAATAGAAATGGGAACAAATCAAAATACCGAATTTTAAGACAAAATTCATTCAATTAGTTTCGTCACCGAAACATAATTCCCTTATGCAGCCAGTAGGCAGTTTCAATAACTTTCCGATCGGGAAAGTTTTCGCATGAAACGTGCGAAATGAAACAAAAACGATATGAATTGATACAAAATTTCATTTTGCTCACACGACGGTTTCTATAACTTTTTTTGTGAAAACTTTCTGTCACGTAAGGATTTTTCCCACAATTATTGGAAAAATGTGAGAAAAAGTGTTTCTGTAAGCATTTAATGTGAGTTTTTCATTTCAAGTGTTAAAATTACTCGCAATTTAAAACGGTGCGAGATTTGTGTATTTTATTAGAGTTGGGCTTTATCATTCATTTTGGAGGCAGAAAAATGAAAACTTAATTAAAAATAAAAATGTGAAATATATTTTACATAAAGTTTCAAATCTTTTCATTTATAAAAAAATTACTCATTTTTTTGAAGAAAAAACGCGCGATATTTTTTAAGTTTGACCTCAAATATAAAAAAATATCAATTAATTTCTTAATAATTTTTTTGTTTACAGAGCTAAAACTTCAAAATTCACCTTTAACAAAAATTTAAAGACTTGACTATAAATTTTATTTTTAATTCGTATGAATATATACTTCACAAACTATATATACGTTTTTCCCCCTAAAATACATTTTTTTAAAAAACTAAACAGAACATGAAAATTCTTTCGCCGTAATGGGTTAAAAAGAAAAAATTCATAAAAGATATTTTGATTACCTTTACAATGGCAATACTGTGCAATGTAATAATATATATTTTTTTTATTTTACAAATTTTTTTTTAAATAAAATTGTTTATTTTTTAGTTGATGTTCGCGGCTTTTTGTTTAGTTATGTTTTGTATTAGTATTTGACAGATGCCTTGGAATATTTCAAATAAAACGAAGGTAGTGTTGCCTCTTTTCGCATTGAAATACAGAAACACTTTTTATTCACAAATCGAAAACAATGGAATTTTTTGTTTCATACTTTTCGATTCGAAAACTTCCCGCAAAAAGTTACAGAACTGCCCACAGATTTCTGTCAAGAAAATATGTTTTTCAAAAAATAAATAAATGAAAGACCTCTATAAGTAGATTGCAAAAATACAACAAGTTTGATATTTTGATGACAACATTTTTATAAATGTCTGCAAAAAATTGAATTTCGTTGAATTTCAAAATAATTTAAAAACTACAATTTTGTTATTTAATTTGATTGCAGATTCGTAATCTCCACGGATTTGAGATTTGAGAAATTTGTGCAAGTAAGGTGTTAGCAGTGCAATTGTTACGTACATCTTTTCAGACAATTTTTATATAATGACTAAAGTATGGGGGAAAATATGTCAAGTGAACGAACTTTTAAAACCCATGTGTTGGGATCGGGGTGAAACTTGGACCAAGTTGAGTCTCATTAAGTAGTAGTTATGACACAATTTTAGCGAGATCGGTCAAGGATACCCCGAGTTAGAGAGTGTTGAACCGCCCTGTTTTTGGACACCTATAACTATTTACCTATTGTAGTAAGAAAATTTAGTTCAAAATGTTTTCGATAACTTTTTCTTCAATCTTTAAAAAAATTAAAAAAAGAAATTTAAAATTTTTTTGACTTGTTTTTTGTAGACAAATATGTTTTTGACTTCTATTTTTGCAAAACTTAACCTTTTTATATTTTTTTAAAAAATCTTAGGACTTTTCCCTTAAGAGCATAGTGGTTGCTTAGTGGGATCCGACTTGTTTATCTATCAAAATAAAAGTTTAATAACTTGAAATAGTTAAAATAACAGAAAATGCCATTAACAAGAAATTATATTTCATTTTAAAACCAGCCTACTTACTTTTCATTTAAATCAAATGGTTTTTATTATTTATTTTTAAATGTTGGTTAAACAACTGACACATCCTTAAGAAACAAATGATTAATCAGTTAAAATAAATGTTTAAATTTTCCTAAAATTCCGTAAAATATAAATGATTTATTAATTTCTTTGAGATTGTTTCTGTTTTTGTATTTTTGTTTGTTTTTTTTTATCTACAAAATTTATGTATGCATGTCTATAGACACATTTTGTCTGAATGTGTATGTAAGTGAGTTTATGAAGTTTTGGTAATTTGAATTGAAATAATTTTGTTTATAAACAAATAATTTAAATATAAAACAAATTAAAGTTTTTTTTGAATATATATTTTTTTTTGAAACAGACAGCAAACAAAATTTAAATTCATAATAACTGTAACGGACACAAATAAACCACAAATTTCCGTTTTGTGGGTAAATTTTTCTTAAATTTGAAACAAATGAAAAAAATAAATGAAACTGAAAAAAAATGGGTAAGAGACATTAAATCATTTTGAACAAATGTATAAAAATGTTAAACGAGATTTTCCTTTCAAAAATTAATGTATATTCCCTTATTTTTAAATGGAACAAACCCCTTTTTATTAAACTACGAACTACATAATATTGTGAGTGCGGTTTTTTCAATTTTTAATATACCCGCCATTTTGGCTGAAGTGGCCCTTATCGGCTGTTGATCAATCCACAAAAAAAGTATGACCCCCTTTAGAATAAAAACAGAAAATGTTATTCCATGTTCTGTTTTTGGGGCCTGTAGCCCCCAGGCCCCAAAAAACGGTACTCGAAATAGGTCTTAAATGGATATAGAGTAAGCCACATTTTATGGATCATCATAAAAAATGCATTTTTGGGATCCTGAGAAAATTTTCTTTAATTTGAGTATCCACACATATAGGTTACTCAGCTAATGTACTTTTAGAAATTTAAAAAATAAAACGCGAACTGCTTAAATTTTGCGAATCTTTTTTTTTAATTTTGATCTGATATTCTTTTCCCGCACATTAATTAAGACTATATATTTAATAATCGACCACCAACGTAATCGTGTGGAAGCTTAATTTTCTTTGCAAAAATTCATGAAGTAGACTGCGAATTGCCCCCTTATTCGCCTTATTCTCCGAATTTAGCCCCCAGTGACTATTTCCTATTTCCAAACCTGAAGAAACGGCTCGGTGGAAAGAGATTTAGCTCCAACGATGAAATTATTGATCAAACAAATGCCTATTTTATGGACCTTGAAAAATCCTACTGTTAAATGCAAAGTAAATGACAGAACTTTCTAAAAATTAGACAGTAGTCTAATAAAAGGTGGTTCATGATGGGAGCAACGTTGCATTTCACATAACAACGAGGGAAGTTCGAAAAGTCACAGACTTATGAATCCGCCCGTACAATATATTCAATTTAAAGTCAACCCAACTTTTTGTATTAATTACTCTATCGAAAAATTACTAATTTTTTAAAGTTTCTTATTTTTTTGAGCTACTTTTAAATATATTAGTTTTATATTTCGTTTTATCCTTCCGCTGAACGAATATGGTTGTGTATACGCTTGAACAACGCTGGAAAATATGGCGACATTACTTTGAAAATCATGGTAATGTTGCAGAATGTCATCTTTTCAATGTCATCTTTTCAGATGAAGCTCATTTTGATCTTGGCGGGTATGTAAACAAGCAAAATTGTCGCATTTGGGGCACAGAAACCCGCACGCATACATTGAAAAGCCGATGCACCCAAAACGAGTCACTGTTTTCTGCGGATTTTGGTCCAGAGGCATAATTGGGCCATTTTTCTTCGAAAATGAGCAAGGAGTGGCCGTTACAGTCAATGGCGATCGTTATCGGACCATGCTGAACGAATTTTTGTTCACAAAAATTGAAGAGGAGGATATTGGCAACGTTTGGTTTCAACAGGAAGGCGCTACATGCCACACAGCCGAAGCTACACTCGATGTTTTGCGCCCTGTTTTTGAAGATCCCACTATCGGCAGCAGAGCTGATGTCGTTTGGCCACCTCGGAGCTGCGACTTGACACCATTGGACTATTATTTGTGGGGTGCCGTCAAAGATAAGTGTTACGCCGACAAGCCAGAGACAATAGACGCTTTAAAGGACAATATTCGTGAAGCCATTGGTGAAATACAGCTGCACATAATCGATAATGTGCTTAAAAATTGGACCGATCGTGTAGGGTACTGCATGGCCAGCCGAGGCAGCCATTTGAATCAAATCATTTTCCATTATTAACCGGAAGGATTTTACTTTTAAATAAAAAAAGAAATTTTAGAAAATATTCAGTAGTTTTTTGTTTAAAGACAGGAATGCCATTAGAGTTAAGTATAATTTGAGAAATTAAATTTTAGCGTTCTTTTTTGCTTATCAATTTTACCAAAATTTATCCATTTTGTTTGATTTTTATAATTTTTGTTTTAAGTTTTTGCGATTTTGTTATAAATTTTTGAAAAGTTTTACGTTTATAATTTTTGAATTTGAAGTTATAAATATCAATTAGTCTTTAGCTGCCATAAATAAAATTGACTATCGCCGATATAACTTACGCCACAGCACGATTAGTGTTAACCGAACCATTTCTTAAATTTCTCTTTTGTGTACATATGTATAAGATAAAATGTTTATAATCTTAACAATTCTGCAAGTGTAAAGAGAACATGAATGAAACAATCATCAAATAATATGGATGTTGAGATATCATACAATCTAAATACCATATAAAAAGAAATGGAAAGAAGTGAGTAACAAAAGTGAAAAGAATAAATATTACACTATATTTAAACCATACTTGGCAATTTTTCATCACCATAGAAACGAAATATAATAGAAACACGAGCTTGGATCTTATTGATATTTGTAAATTTGAATATATTCTTTTCAAATTTTGCCAATGCCATTTTATTAATGCACTGCTTAAATCTTATCAATTATTTAGCTCACCTAATTAATCTCACGTATGACTTCAAAATTTTTAAATGATAGATTTTACAAATATATTTGTGTTACACTCGAAAGAAAAGTAAGTACAATATATATAAGTTATATTGAAAAAATAATAGGGAAACCTCCTCCCTCCGCAAAAAAGATTAACCTAATATAGGAACTTCGCGAATCTACAAAATTTTTCAATCAATATTCGTAATGTGAAAATTTCAATCAGTTTGCTGTATTCAGCTCAGCTTTATAAACAATTTTTGTTTTCTAGATAGCTTAAAAAACAATTTTGTTTACTAAATTTTCCTAATATATAGCATATGTTTTATTTAAGCAAATAATTTCTTTTGACTGAAATGTTATGGCTCATGAATCAGTTGTTTTTTTTATATAGCAAAATTTTTTCCATCTTTCCATTCTTCTTTTGTAGTCGTATGTGTTAGTGGTATTGCAAAATATCTTGGGTTCTGCTTGAGAGAAGATAAATTGTAATACAACTACAAATAGATATGAGGCTTTCCAAAACAACTGTCCAGCTAAGCATGTGTATCGTATCAATGTCAAATTTCCAATATTTATGGTGTTAAGTGATACGTATAAAACATTGAAAAAATATATAAATTTTACAAAATTGAGCAATTAGTGTGGTTAAATATTGGCAAATTTAGAATTTCTAACATTTAACATTTTACCTGCCAATTTCGTAAATATGGGTTTTATCAGTTTTTTGCATATTTGTTTGTTTTTTCATCTACAAACACATGTTGTCTGAAAGGCCTAATGTGTGCGTGTGTGCTTATGAACTTCTTGTAATTTGTATTGAAATAATTTTGTATATAAACAAACAATTAAAAAAAACAAAATTAGAATTTTTCGAGTAGTTTTTTTTTTGAAACAGACATCAAACAAAATTTAAATTTTGTAATAACTGCAACGGAAACATATACAGCACAAATTTCCGTTTTGTGCATAAATTTTTATTAAGTTTTAAACAAATGAAAAAAATAAAAACAATAAAGAAATCTGAAAAAAAAAAACTGTAAGTGACAGTAAATCATTTTGAATAAATGTATAAATAAGTTAAAATAAACATTTTTTAGGAGAAATAAATGTTTGTTCCTTTATTTTTGACTGAAATGAAAACTTTTTTTTAATAGACTACAAACAGTAATTTGTCAAACAGATCCAATAAAAGATGATTTTTTAACCGTTTGGGTTTTGAAAATTGCAGCAAAAAACACAGAAAATTTCCAAAATTGAATTAAATGGGACGATAAATGAATGTCTGCCATTTACTTTTTAAAGATTATTTCATTTAAATGTTGCCCGCAGCTACGAAGTAGGTGGACTATTCGTTGGCTCCAATTTTAGCATACGAAATGCTGGAAAATTTCAACCGATATCTCACCAATGGCAACTGCAATAATGTCTTCCAGTGCTAGAATTGTGGAGTATGATCAAATATACCAGTCCAGTCCACGCCACTTAACTTACATTTTAGCATTAAGGTTTTACTTCTGTGTGGGCATCCACACACACGGAGTTGGGCGAAATTTTTTTGGGGATGAAAAAAAATTGGAAAAAGTCTACTCTTTAATGTTATAAATCTTAAATAAAAACACACACATGAAAATTGAGGGCCAACCGAATTGAAAAGAGCATTTGAAAACAAATTCAAACCTAAATTCATGTGTATTTATTAAATTTCAGTAATACCAACGTAAATCGGTTGTGGAAACCGAAACCGAATTTTAGTTTGAAATTGACCAAATTTTTATTCTGTATTTATGTGTTTACTTTGGGTGACTAAGTACGTATTTTTTCGTTTTTAATCTCACTTTTTAAATTTCCACGTTTTTATTTTTGAAGCTAAAAATGCCTATAAATCGGACATTAAAAATATGTGTTGCTTGGGGTATGCGCTTATTCACTAAAAAGATTCTTCTGAGAACTAAAATTAAAATGGCTTCAAAAAGAAGAAATTTGCCGCTTCAATGGACTGTGCAAAGTCCTTAATCCAGAAATCAGAAAATTCAAATTTAAAAGACGAATATCCTTAGAAAGAAAACTTTAATTTTCGAAATGATCATTTATAGGAAGAAGAAGAAAACATTTTTATTGAAATGTTTAACAGAAATAAGTTATTTACCAGACTTTAACAGTTTTTTTTCCATCCACAGATTCGTCAATTGTTAGTTTATGTGGCAATTGACGAAGGCATTTTTAAGTAGTTATAGACGTTCCTAGTAGTTATGGATATAGCTGCTTAAAAATTAAGAATTTATAAAAATGCTGCCAAGTCTTGGAAATTCTTGGCTTTTTTATTTTAAATGTCATAAAAACATTTAAAAACATTTTGTTGTTTTAAAAACAACAAAAGCTTACAAACGACATTCGTTTGTTACTAAAGGTAGATATAATTGCTCTGTTTTACGTTTCAGCGAAGTCTATATACGATAACAGCTTCGGTACAAATTTTTTTTAACAATTTCTTAATTATATACACTTGTGCTAAATAAAACATGTATGAAATCATATACTTTTGCGAATTTAACCACCACTACTTTGTCCATTTTGGGATTAATCCAACATACGTTTTCTGCAGTAGGGCAGTTGGTATAGAAAGTTTCATATGTGTGTATCTGAAAAAAAAGGATTATATATTTGTATGCGTGGGTTGCGTTTTTATGTGTTTGATAGTAGTTGTAAATGCTGCAAAATTGTTCATACTTTATTTGTGAAAATTGCACAATTTTTTTTAAGGTTTACAATAACACACGTATGAAAAAGAGGAAACAATGTTTTGTTCGTTTGAATTTTATTTTGCGAATTTGTAAGAAAAATTATAAAAAATACAAACTAATCAATATATAGAAATGTAATAGCAAATTTTTTTTTTTATAGAAAATAAAATAAAATTTATGAAAAGCTAATACATTGAGAAAATGATAAATGTGCATAGGAAAAAATTACTTTGTTTAAACTTAAAGGGCCCAGACCAGAAATTTAAGAAAATAGGTTTGCTTCTTTTGGACGCGTAGCCTATTTTTTTATAGCAATTTTCTTAATATTTTAAATTAGTTTTAATCCTTGAACTTTTTACCTTTTTATTATGCATCTTAAAACTGCTAATTAAAAATTCATTTAACCAACACCATTAAGCGGTAATAATTAATACAAAATATAAAACTATTAGTTTTGGCGAAAAAAAGAGGTAAAATATACATTATATTAAAAATAGCTCAAAAAGGAAAATGTTTAAAATGCTCAAAACTAAAAGTTTTGGTTTTGTTTTAAATAAAAACATATTAAAAGCAAAATTATTAATTTGTTACTTTCATACTTTAACAATTATAATGTTGCTTTATGCTGCATAGGAACTAGAGAAAACCACAAAAAATATTTTTCCACAGAAAATGTTTTAATATTAGTTATATTTAGTATAAGGCACTTTAAATGAAATCTCTTTTTAAATCCAACAGCAATAACTGAGTAAGTAGCTAAATGAAAATAATTTTTTTTTGTTCATCATAAGTACAACTTGTGCATAATTTAATTTAATATACATATAAAATATAGTTGGTTTGTAGATTAATTAAATTCGTAGAAAATGTTTAACAATATAGTTTTGTCTAACTTCCTAAGAGCTATATTTATTTTAAAAAGTTTTGGTATATTATTTTATAATTTCATTTGTAATGCAACAAAATGTATGTAAAATAAAAAACTACTCAAAGGCGGATTTCTTAATGCAGATTAAAAAATTATTATATCATATTTTAATTCAAATTTTATTTTTTACAAGCATTTCAAAATTAAGCATGAGTCTTATTAAATTAAAAATGATTTCACTTTGTTATTTAAATAAATGTTTTAATACTTTCAATTTACCTTTCAGATTTTAAACATAAGTGGAAACATATTCAAATTAAATACTCAAAGATTTCAAAGCTGTTCCTATAATGCTGTTTCTGCTAGATTTTTTAACTTTTTTCTGTCTGTATGCATTTATGAAACTTTGATGTATAGAAGTATTAAGAACCAATTTTAACAAAACTTATTTGAAAATCTACTTGCTTTTAATTAAAACTTTTAATTCCTAATAGAAAATATTTTTATAAAATTTCCTAAAAAAGATATTGAATTTTAAGTATTTCTTTCTTTAGAAAACTTTTGATTTTTTTGGATTCCCCAGAAGAAAACTCACAATATTACAAATGTTTCTATATAAAAACCATTAGATTTTATTTAATTTTTATATTGGGTATTCAAGTTAATAATGTTGATTTGGACAACAGATGGCATAACTATCACATATGGTTTGTGTCAATAATAACAAATATGGTATTTTGGAGGGTGAACATCTGTCATTATAATTCAGTACTCCATAGACGCCAAAGTTTAAACACACATTTTTTTCAATCGCTATAATAATGTCGAATTTTGTGCCTAAAAAAGATGTTTGCGGGGAAGCCTGATAGCCTTCTTTAATTTGATGAAACAGTTGCTGAAAGTTATCGATTGTTGGTAGAAGTTTACGGTCAACATGCACCAACTCAACCAGCCAGAATATTCGACCAGATAAGAAGATTATAATCTTCCATTAAGACAACGCTCGGCCACATGGTGCAAGACCGGTCAAAACCTATTTGGAAAACAGTGGATGGGAAGTTTTAGCTCACTCGCCGTATAGCCCAGACCTTGCCCCTTCTGACTAACATTTGTTTCGATCGATACAGAACTCCCTCACTGGAATACAAAACAGGGTATCAGGAATTGGCTTGATTCATTCTATACCTCAAAACCGGAGCAGTTCTTTTGGCGGGGAATCCATATGCTACCAGAAAGATGGGAAAAAGTAGTGGCTAACGATGGACAATACTTTGAATAATGTATCAATTAATTTTATTATTATAATAAATGTGTTTTGCATGCAAAAAGTCGACATTATTAACTTGTATACACAATATTATTTACAGAAATAGAAAACACTGGCAATATATTTACAGTAAAGGTTCAATATCAACCGTTAACGGGTAAAAATCTTGTTTGTGTGATTTGATGAAGTTTTTAAGACAATGCGTCCTTCATCTTTGATTAACAGCAATCCCTCGCAAGGGGAGTTTACAATGGTGTTGAAAATTATATAATTATATCATGAAGGATAACCTAGGCAATTGAAAGTTTCTTCTCTTCACGCAAATCGCCGGTTTTGATGGCATTATTTCTGTAGTCTGAATACACACCCAGAAAACAGTATCAGTTGTGGCTATCGAATTTATTGCCGATCGAATTATGGCGGTTACGACAAATATCTTCATACGAGTATTATACTATATTTTCACTTTCAAATATATAGACAATTTTTAATATAATTGATAGATTTTTTTTTGTACTACTTTCACTAAATAAATGGTTGCTTCTACTGTACGAATTTCTAAACGAATTTTATTCGTAAAGTTGATTGGAAATACCAATAATTGGATAATAGTATCCTTTTTTGGTTCCTTTTCTCTATTTTTAATTCCCAATAGAATATTATTGCTTTATTCATTGATTATAGGTAAGTCCAAAAAAAAACGTGATTAAAAATAAATCTTTATGGTTTTGATCGATTTGCAACCAATTTTTTCTCTAGGTGCACCCTGCCTGCTCGTGATATATAAACTTTGGATCTCTCTAAATATGTTTAGTACTCAGCAAAACCATGGTATCAACTATTTACCAGCCTATTTACTAGCTTAATTACTTTTGTTCGCGATGAGCCCAAAAGTAATGGATACTCATTATTTTTTGGCTGTTCGTAAGTGGCAGGGTAACGACCACCCATTACTTTGGTTTTTTGCAAGTTAGAAGGTAATGACCACTCATTAATTTTGGGCTCATCGCGAACAAAAGTAATTAAGCGATCAAATAGGCTGGTAAGTATTCGATACCATGGTTTTGCTGGGTAGTATTTATTTATTCTTACACAGAAAAAATTATTGCCATAAAAATTTAAATTAAATTTCTTTTGATTTTTTTAATTGATAATAAACTTTGTGTAAAAAATATTCTAGTTTACAATAAATAATAATCACAACATATGAGGAGCAGCAGACCAAAACGTTCTTTTTCGCATTTTTTTACAAATTGGTATTTTGACATTTTTATAATATTTGGGTTAAAATCTTTTAGAAACAATCTACTTAGCATCTTTTTGTTTAAACCAAGAAAATCGGTTCTAAAAAATTGGTGCATAACAAAACGTACTTTTTGTTTATCAAAACGTATTTTTTTCATAGTCTTCGCCATTTCTTCGTGTAGTTAATGAAAAATTCAATAAATGTATTAATAAGAATACAATTGAAGTAAACTTAACTCATTTTGTACCATGCTACATAAATGTTTAAATATCTTAATGAAATTTTGATGGCTAGTTTGAAATAGACCAAAAATAATTTTTGGACCCTTTTTTTGCCTGAGATTTTCCCGGAAAGTCATTCTAATAATTCAATACAATTTCTTACGAGAAATTGTTAGTTGTTCGAATGGTTTGAAATAAAATTAACCCAGTTCTTTGTTTGTAGATTTCAAAGGGCATTTTAGTTCAAATTAAAAAATGGTTTTACAAGATAACAAGAGATCGTTGGGATATTTAAAGCAATCAGTTTTCTAAATAATATGATATGAAATATAATAATAATAGCTTTAATAATAAGTTTGTATATATTTAAAATTATTTTAACTCTTAACTATTAAAATCAATAACGCCTTTTTTATCTTTCTTTTTTATGCCTTTGGTTAAAATTAGACTGATATAGGCTATTTTTAGTCTATTTTTATATCCTCCCAGGTGGGAATTTAATAGAGTTTAATTCCATTTTTTCCATTTTTTGTATAACCAAAATAAAAATATTGAAGATTTAATAGAAGAAGATATTGAATGTACTTGCCTAGAAGAAGATGTTGGATGTTGTGTTTGTATGCAACAGAAAATAAATTTTCAGATTTGAAAATTTATTGATAAAAAAATTAAATTTTGATAGATTTTTCAGATCGATAATCAAAAGCTATTTCTATTAAATTAATGACGTATTGGCTTGGTATTGGTATTTAGAGCTTGATAATTCATTTCATATTATTAATTTTATGAATCAATGAAAAAATTATAATCAGATTATATCAATGATTCAATTTTGAATCGATTGAATAATTTCTTTTGTGATTCTGTTCGGGAGTGATTAACAATCAATTTGATTGATTTTATGAAAAGAATAAACAAAAATAAAATTGATTCTCTGAACATGACATTAATATAATAAAGTAGAAAATTATTTAAGCAATCAACATAATTTTTCAAATTGATTCGTCAAAAATTAATTAAATTTAATTTCTTTGTGGTGCTATTGGAACCACAAAAGTACTATGGTACTCCTGTAAACTATTTGGTACAAAGAATTTAGAAAAAAAAATTTTTGATTAAAATTTTAAACTATTTGAATCTTGAATTTCAATCTTTAATTGAACATGTTGAAGATTTTTGATTAAAAATTTAATTGATGTGATTAAAAAACAATTGAAAATTTCAATTAATTTTAACAATAAAAAAAATTAATTGATATAACAAATTCTTTTGCTGGAACAGTTTCAATTAATTTTTTAATTGTATTTACAAATATTTTAACTGAAACTCGATCTTAGTTTTTTCTGTATAAAATTGGCAAAAGGGGACAAGAAACTGCAAATGACGATCGGTCTCTCGTCTTTTCTGCTTCACACATTGGAAAGACTCATACGAGGCTCCTTCATCCTTTGAACTCGAATCTACCATTGATTGGGCAAGAATACACCACAGACCTGAACACAACCAGCTTTTTAGGCAGCCCTGCCCCGAAGAGGTTAGACCAAATGTGTTATTTCATATTTTTTCATATAATAATTATTCTGTAGAGTTTGTAAACTTTTAGAGGAGTATTTGAAAGTAATTGTGGATAAGGTTTACTATGTTAAAAACATACGCATGTCTTTTTGTGATTGAAAATATTATTTCCATAGTTAAATTTTATAATAAGACGATCTTATACAAATAAAAAACTTCCACCTTATCGCCAAGACAATATGGTAATATCATAAATTCTGGCTGTTGCAATTGTCTATTTCATACGACAACTATATTCTATGTTATAAGTCGTTTAATACAATGTTATCTAGATTATAAATAACAAGAATAATGAAAGAAACTAGAAAAATATGTACCATAAATATAATGTTATGCCAACAACATTGTAGTTTACAAGTACCACCGGGTAGTTTATAAAACTTAAACGTTAATAACAATAAACTTGTGTTAAGCCATTACAATGAATTACACACAGTTTACTGTTTGTTTATTATATTAAGTAAAACGAAATGAGTACAATACATATTATGTTATGATGTCGGCGACTATACTCATTTCCTGTTTCCTGTTGTGTGTTGTTGGTGCTTTTCCCATATTTTTTCTCCATAAGACACCACTAAGTATCGTATAGCGTAACTTAGCAGTGATTGTTGTTCAACTTCTGTTTTATGCTGCTGTGATGTTATTATTGTTGTTGTTATTTTAATGTGGAGTATTTAGTATTATATTTTTTATAATATTTTTATTTTAATAATGCCTTGCTCAAAAATTTAGTTTACTTTGGTTTGCTTTTGGTTTCTGTAGAAATTTAAGCTGCCTGCTGTTAAATGCCTTTAAAAGTAAGTAAATTATATATTTTTTATTAATACGTATTTTTTTTTAAATTATATTTTGCTTTTTCTGTTGCTTCATGAGTTTTATCTTTATTTAATTTTAATGTCCGTTAGAGTTCTACTTAAATAAAAGACAGGATTTATTACAATTTTATTATATTTTTATGACTGTTAGTTGTTCTTGCACAGTGCTTTAAAATGAAGTATTAGTAATTTTTAATTTTAACCGGGAGACTGCTTCAGGGCGAATCCTCAGACACAGACCAACACAGAATAAAATTACAAAATTCTGTTTGTAATATTGAACATCGTCCATAGAACATTTTTGTAAATACAAAAAAAAATATTTTTTAAAAAGGCACCAACAATGGAATTTGTAAATACAAAAACTTTTTGTTATTTTTTGTTACTTAAATTTTTATTTACAAAGAATTTTTATATGAAAAGTGACAATTTACAAATATTTCAAACAAAAAATTGTTAGAAATCGAGTTTAAATTTTAACAAATATTTTTAATTACTTTAAATTTTGTGATACTTTTTTCTGTGAATATCAATTTTACAGGTTAAAAAGTGAAGTCGAAAAGGGATTCATACTTGCTTTACCAAATACTAAAATGTGGTAAAAATTTAAGAGTTCTACCTGAAGAAAGTCTAGGAATATTTGTATTAATGTAATGACCATCAGTGCGTATACTTGTTAAAAAAACAATATGTATTAATATAATAATCATACGCCCTGGTGTACCCCACTAATATTTCGATGATGTCATAACAAGAGGAGACAAAAAAGCAATATTTAATGTATTTAAAGCAAAAAAAAAAAAAAAAATATTGGAAAAAACAAAAGTAAAGATGTTGGGAAGACATTTATTTTTTTTAAAGGACAAATCTAGCGAAATTTTTTTATTAAAAAATACTGATTCAAGAAAAATTAAAAAAAAGGAATTTAAAACCAAAAATCCTAAGAAAAACCTATTTTAAAGCTTAAAACTGGAAAATCTAAAAAAACAATATATAATTAGCAAATATTAAAAATATGTGTAAAAAAGAAAAAAATGCAAGAAAAGCTAGTTCGTCTTCTCTGGTCATAACTTTGGAATTTATCGATAGATTTTCCTGAAATAAAAGCTTTGTTCATTTTAAAATTACACTCACAATATATTTTCCTCTACCGACTCATCTTTATATAAAAAGTAACGTTTGTTTTTAAATGAAGATTCAATTGATATTCATGAAAATATATATTTTTTAATTATTTAAATAAGTCATTCAAAAAACAAACTATAAAAAATACGGACTTTCAGTAGAAGTTGATATTTTCAGTTAAATGTAAAATTTTAAGTTTTTTGTTTCTAAAAATAGATATTCAAATAATTTATTTTTGTTTTTTTATCAAAATAGTTTGTTTATATACAAAATTATTTCAATACAAATTACAATAAATTGTTCAAATAAACACACATACAAACATAGAAAATAAAAATATATATTTTCTGTTTGTATTTATATACAAACAAAAAATTTCAATTTAAAAAACAAAGTACAAAAATCGTTGTTGCCTAACGTTTTTTAGTTAAAAATTGTTGATTATTTTAAACGACTTTCGATTGTACTTACTACTTCTGCCGATTATTAAATAGTGATTAAAAATAAATAAAAAATGCGTTAAATATAATGAAAAATTAGTAGTCTTCTTGTGTTTTCTATTAATTTAATATGTATTTTAGATTGTTTTTAACGAAGTAATATTTTGACTTGTATAGTCATTTAACATAGTTTGAACTTTCGGTATTAAAATTGTAGCAAAATATTTCAAGAAAACTAAAGCCAATCGACTGTCAATTTACAAGTCATATTGGCATTAAGCCATAACCCCTTTAGCAGCTGCTATAAATCATTTATAAATTAATAAATTTATTTTTGTAATTCATTATTAGTAAATCCTCCTCGTTTTTGTGCTGTTTTTCTTTAATCATTCCGTTGATAGATATAGGAATTTTTCAGAAATTCACAGATTTATTCTAAAATTTCATTTAATTTCTTACGCACTTTCAAAGTAAATTTACACATTATATGTGCATAAACTTGCACATAATGTGTGATTTTTTTTTTCATTTGCATACATAGATGAAATTTACTCAATTTAAGGTAGGATTAAGGTTTCCTACTATAAGTTGGGTAAATTTCAACAGACACTAATAAAAGTTCTTCTAATTAAGTGTCTATCCAGTACTTAAATATTTTTTTTATTGTTTTATTAATCTCATAAATGTTAAATGTACAGTAAAATACGGAATATTTTTGTGATATAACAGATATTTCTTTATAACGAATGGGTCTGACGGTATATTATTCGATATAGTGGGCTTTGATTGTACTTGTTGTAGGTCTCTTTCAGGATTTTTAATATTTTCATTAAAGTTGCTTAAAGTTTAAATATTGTATATTAATCCTTAAAATGTCTTACACAGAATAAAATTACAAAATTTTGTTTGTAATATTGAACATCGTCCATAGAACATTTTGTAAATACAAAAAAAAAAATAGTTTTTAAAAAGGCATCAACAATGGAATTCATAAACACAAAAAACTTTTTGTTATTTTTTTGTAACTTCAATTTTTATTTTCAAAGAATTTTTATATGAAAAGTGACAATTTACAAATATTTCAAACAAAAAATTGTTAGAATTTAAGTTTAAATTTTAACAAATATTTTTCATTTCTTTAAATTTTGTGATACTTTTTTCTGTGTAGTTTCTAGTCACTGTTCTTTCATATCTTTTCAATTATTTCATTCATGAATGACTTAATGTTGGTGGTTGGATTTTGTTAATAATATTTGTCATAATAAAGACATATAAACACAACTAAAAAAACTATATTAGGGCAAATACGATTATGAGATACTCTACATCATGGAGCGATTTTTGTCGTGTTCCGAGAAGTCGTGCATATTCTAGGAAGGAACCTGATCCTTAATAAGATGGCGTACAAATCAACAGTGTAAAAAATATAATGAAGATTCTACACAGAAAAAAACTAAAATCGAGTTTTAATTAAAATATTTGTAAATACAATTAAAAATTTAGTTCAATTTAGACCAGCAAAAGAATTTGTTATATCCATTAAGGTTTTTTAAAATTTTAATTTATTTTCTTAATCATATCAATTAAATTTTTAATCAAAAATCTTCAACATTATCAATTAAAGTTTTTTTTTATAATATCTATTATAACTTTTATTAAAGTTCTAACCAAAAATAAATTAAAATCTTAATAAAACTTTTGATTGAAATTCCCGATTGAAATTAATTAAAATTTTAATCAGATTTTCAATATTTTTTTTTTATAAAACATACATATGTTTGTGAGTGATTCATCAACGCATGAATATTTTTAAATTTTTTGTTTAAATAGTTCATAGGAGTACCATAGTACTTTTGAGGTTCCAATAGTACCACAAAAAATATTCGTACTATGGTATCAACTTTATCATAACTGGTGCATGCCTATCCTTAGTGTTGACAAAAAAGTTTGTTCTCATGTTCCCATTTTCAAAGTTGAAATGCCCAAAAATCTTTAACATATTGTTAGTTAATCAAATTTTCCTTTTTTCTAAAATGATTATTCGAAGATTTTGTTTGCTAAAAATTAAAACTAAATATTCCAGAATAAAGAGTGGCATCATAAATGAACACAAATTTTAACAAATTCAAATTTTAAATTTTTTTTAATTTTCAAAACAAAGACCTTTACAAACATGACTCCTTGATTTAATTTTTAAATCTGATTAATTTTCAAGAAATCGATTTGCAAAATTCTTTTCATTGTTTGAATAATTTTCTACTTTATTTAATCAATATCTTATTCAGAGAAGCAATTTGATTTTTATTTGATTCTTTTTAAAAAATCAAATTGATTAAATTTTAGCAAATAAAAGCTCCCGAACAGAAACGCAACAAATTATTAAATAGAATCAAAATTTAATCAATATAAATTATAACAAATCTATCAAATCATTGATATGAAGTGGTCATAATTTATTCATAGATTTATAAAATTAATAATATGAAATGAATTATCAAGCTCTGCAATACATCATTAATTTAGCAGAAATAAATTTCGATTATCGATCTGATCAAAATTTATTTTTTTTTATCAATAAATTTTAAAATCTGAAGCCAAATCTCCTTATCTGGCAACACTGATGTGTAAACACTCGGATGTATACAAACACTAAGTACTCCTTGACTATGTTGCTTTTGAAATTTAAACAAAAAGCAGAGCTGTTTTCTTTCTTAAAAAAAAAATATTTTATGACGCTTTTATTAATATGCGTAATATCAAAAATATTTTTAAAAGAATTTTTTTTTGTTTTGGGATTTGAGATGCAACTTGCAATTTCAATTTTCAATAACTGTAAAAAATTAAAGATATAAATCAAAATAATATATCTTTTATATATTGTCAATAGTATACAAGTTCATTATCATTTAATTATTTAATTATTATGTTTAAACTTTTAATTGAAAATGAACCTAAGATCAAAAAAGAATTTAATTGAAATTTGTTTGGCAATAATTTTTTCTGTGTAAAATAAATTCCAGAAAAAGTCAATTTAAGAAAGTTTATGAAATCCCGTTTATATGGGGAGGCATTCACAATCCAAGTAACAACCAGATGATATGCGTGTTAAAAATTCCAGTACAGAAAAAACTTATATATGTGAGGGAAATCTGAATATGAACATATTCTAATAAATTTCAATTAGGCCAAGGGTAGCTACATCTGACCCTAGAAAAAAGATTCGTGCAGACAACCGAATTTGTTGCCAATCGAATGGCGCAGTTGCAGCAACCGATTTTTTTGGTTGTCACTACCAAATTGTTATTAAGGCAATCGAAATACTATTGTCTCAGTTTAATTACTCATGTCCCAATTGGTTTTCTGTTGTTACAACCGAAAAATTCGGTTACCCCAGTTTGATCACAATGTTTACATGGATAGACGGACTAACAGACATTGCCAATATGAACTCATAAAGTGATTTTGTATTGTCTGGTATACTAAAAGGTCGGCCAAGATTCTGTATTTATTGATGTTACAAACATCAGCACAAACTCATTATACACTGTACTACAAAGTGGTGTAGGATATAAATAGTAAATTACTATAAGTATGCTAGAAAAAGGGGTTCTATTTATTTCGTGTGTATTTGTTTTTTTTTTTTCTATTTTTTGTTTAATACAGGTCATGAGGATATAATGACACTTTTTATCTTCTTTATACCCATATAAACTTCAATCGTATTTTTATTAATATAAATTTGTTTATCTTTTGTTCATGGTAACCATGGTATGAGGTTCAAGTTTATTTAGCCAGACTACTTAAGGTTAATTTTTATGTTTTACTTATAAAGAATTTTTTTCATTGTATGTTTTTATTTAATAAATACTTTAAGTGTCTTTGTTAAAAAATAAATTGAATGTTATGAAAATTATAGTAATAGAAGCAATTCATAATATATTTTTTTAAGGATTCTACGGCAATTTCAATTCAAAAGAATTTTTTTAAGTGCTACTTTGGGTGTAATAACTATTAAAAAATTAGATGTTCAGTTAGTTTCTAAGATTATGGTTTAAATTATTATACTTTAAATAAGTAAAAAATTGAAACAGAGAATTTCAACCATTGTATATACATTGGCGTACAATTTTGACCATATTTGGGAAAGCGGCCATATTTCTGGGAAGAATAATAATTTTTGTTTACGAACATTGCAAAAAAGATTGGCTTCCATAAAATTGCCGATAGAATTTATTTGGGAAATTACCGGGAAGGTATATTTTTTGGGAAAAGGTCCAAATATCATCCGATTTCTTTAAATTTGGAGGCGTGCTTAAGTGTACCATGCAACATTATCAATCCCAATTTCAATCAGATATTTATGTCTTTGATTGCCCAAATACCATTTAAATATAATAGAGATAGGAGGTGGGTATATGGACCAATTTTAACAAAACTCAATAGGGTTCGTCCTTGGGCCAATAGACCTGTATATTGATTACAATTTTAACATGTCCACATGAACATACGGACGTATATCCTCTAATCCTCTGATATACTATAACGAAGTTTTATTTCAGCACAACATAATTGTGCCTTGGTTAAATGAAAAAAGTTTGTCTCATTTGTATATCGGGTACAAAACACTACTTATAGCATTCACATATAAAAGAACTTTATTTATTTTATTTTATGTTTTTATTTATTTTATTTTATTTTATAATATAATTACAAATTATATCCTTATACACTAACCGAGCATTAGCAACAGAGGCGAAAACAGACCAGAGCCTTCGCCGCCGCCCCCGCACTGATAAGCTAGCACGGTACCAACGGTAGGCTACCGGGGCGCTCAAAAGGACTTTAGTTTGGACTAATCTGTGAAATATTTTCACATTTTATTTTATTTTTTGCAAAAAAAGCCTATTATATTTCAAATCCATGAAGCTTTTAAGAATTTTTATAAAATAAAATTTACTAATTTTAAAAAAGTGGACATTGAAGGAAATTTTATTTACAAACTTCAATTATCTTAATATACAACAAAATATTAAAATAAAATAGATTTTTTTGCAAGATTTAGTAAGAAGTATACATTTTTGCTTTACCAAAATGGGACAGAATAACATTGGGATTACCGAGAACCTTGTACAGCAGATAATAGCTTTCGAGGAGATCTAACATATAACATGCATCTATTTCCCAAGGACTTGTTACCTATAGGGTCATTTAAATAAAAAAAAATGCATTTATTTTTGGTATAATTTCTCGTGCTGCCCACTTTGGTCTCCTGGAAATAGTTCTGAATTGATTTCCGTGAACTTTGGACAAGATTATAACTTTCGATTAGACCTATACGATGGCTACGTACTTCCATGGTAGTCCCATACATGAAAAAAGCACAGTTCTGAAGAGATTCCTGAAAACTTTGGACAGGATTAGTTCTTCGGGGAGGCCTTTAAGGTGAACGCACATTCCAAGGGCGTCCTACATGGGGATCCTTCAAATTGAAAAAATCATTTGTTTTCGCCTGTAGGGAAACTTATTGCGTTTTGCCGGTATATTGGAATTTTGCTCTCCTGATAACAGTTCCTCTCGGAGAGGCCTATACGATGAACCCACTTGTATAAGAGTGTACCCCATATAGGGGTCCTGGTTGTTTGTTCTCCTCAGAGCAGTTCAGAAGGGATCACCAAAAACTTTTGACAGGATTTATAGATCTCGGGGAGAGCTATAAGATTAACACAAATTCCAAGGATGCACGCCCATGGTGGTCCTGTAAAGGGAACATAAAAATTTTTACTCCTTATTGGGTTTTTGCTCTTTTGGAAACAGTTGCAAAGGAACATAATTATAGTCATAAGAAGGACCTATAAGACGAACAGACTTTCTTTGGGGGTCCTTTGAAATTTTTTGTTTTTGTAAGAATTACTTACATTGCTGCTCTATGTGAAGGGCATGGGAGTAGAGCGGAGTTAATTGAGCAGACGGTAGGGATATTTATGGAAATGCACATCTTAGTGAATGGTATCAGCATAGATGGACCGATACGTTGGCAAATGGAGAATGGTTCAGATGACCGGAGATGAGATGTTCTATAGACATTGTCATCCCATACAAGGCAGCATGACCCGATAGAATCTGCCCGCTCAATTAAAGCAGATTTGGCGATTATTACATTCCCAATTGGCTGGAGTATTTAATGTGTGTTTGAATTTCGTATAAATATAAAAAAACCGAAAGAATTTAAAATAATTGAGATATATCATTAATTTTTACGGATTCGGTAGGTAAAATTATAACATTTATTTTTAACTTATTAATCATTTGTTTTTACTGATCTGTCATTTGATTTGAATTAAAAGTAAGTTCAATGGTTTTTAAGTGAAACATTATTTCTTTTCAATATTATTTTCTGTCATTTTAGCTTACAAATTACTTTAAGTGTACAAATACAATAATTAAATAGTCAATTCACAAATGCTTATAGTTTAAGTCAAACAAAAAATTACGCCAAAATTAAAAAAAAGTGCTAAAGTGCACTTTTTTAATTTTGGCGTAATTTTTTGTTGGCACGATACCTACTCAGTTTGAGTAGAGTTGACATTCGTAGATTTACTGATCTGATTACGTGACATAACGCTAGGGTGGCAACATCATGGTTATGGATTCTGTTCATAAATTACCCCTAGGAAATTCTATGCTGGAACTCCTCTCTTTTTCTCTAATTATTATAGGGTATGGTAATGGTTGATTTTCTAAGAGCTTTCGGATTTGATTAAAGAAAAAAAACACATACAATTTAGAGAATTCTTTGAAATATTTATCTGAGTCGATAGAATGGTCCATATAATTCAATGTTTAAAGATGATTTAATGTGATTGTTGACCGCGGATGCGCTTCAAATGGTTCATACACTCACGGAAAAAAGACTGTAATGTCAACTGCAAATGTTACTGTTACATATTACGGTAAAATTCGCTAATTTGAGCCCAGCGTCATTTTTTTGCTAATCCTAGCAACACATGTCTGTTGACATGTAGTGCAATGAAGTTAATAGAAAAGTTAGTAGGCGCTTCTAAATTTTAGTAAACTTTCTGTAAAGTGAAGTTTAAAATCGGTTTTCAAAAATCAGCAAAAAAATTCACCTCTTATTATTAATATTAGTACAGCCAAATTAGTATAAAAAGTTAGTAAGCGCTACTAAATTTTAGTAAATTGCTGTAAACTCAATGAATTATAAAATATACCAAAATTTTAATGTATAAAAAAATATTATTAAAATGTCTAAATTAACTTAATTATTACACATTAAAGCTGCTAATTTCTTTTGAAATTGCCTTACGAATTTAGATTTTTGATCTATTGAGCAACATTTTTTTATTTTATTTATTTTTTTCAAAAAATATTTTAGAGAAAATTAAAAAAAATCGAAGATTTAAAAAATAGCAAAAACATAAAATTCCTTTTTTTTTAAAAAAGAATGTCGTTGAAAAATAGTAGACAAAGGGAGGGAGACGAAAAAAAACCATCCCGATTTGTTAATATATTTATTAGTACTGTTAAAATATAAACAGCTTAACTTATTGACATAATGATTTTTGTTAAAACAAATTTAGTTAGCTGTATTGATTGTGCAAATACAATAATTAAATAGTCAATTTACAAATGCTTGTGGACAAACAAAAAATTACGCCAAAGTTAAAAAAAGGTCAAAAGTGCACTTTTGACTTAAAGTTCATAAGCATTTGTAAAAATCTATCAATATGTGCAATAGAAAAGTGCGTAAAATTTAAATTAAATTTTCAAAATATACCCATAAAATGCGTAAAAATTTAAAAAAAAATTGCGTATATTTACAACCATGATTTTTTTTTTGTAATAAAAACAATAAATTTATTTTAATTATGTGTTTTTATTAATAATGCGTTATATTATAAAATAAAAGCAATCAATATTTTTATAAATTTGTTTATAAAATATAATAAATCCTAAAAAATATTACTCTACACTCAAATTAATTTTTGGTTAAAATTACCAAATTTATGGTAAGAAACTGTTTCTCCTACTACAAATTGGGTAATTTTTTTAATAAAACAACAATATATTTCCCAATTAAAAATTATTTCTGTAGGACGTTTACCACAATGGATTTCCAGCGGCATAAACATTTTCTTTGAAGACTTCCTCCTCCAAATGTTTTTTACATTCGTCCTTACATAGTGGATCCAATAGAATATTATGAATATTCTCTGTATATATTTCGGTGGTTATGCTCGTGCTGCCTTGGATGGTGTTTTTAATAAACATCTTGATCGTGTACATGAGTGTCCTAATCGCTTGAAACTTCTTTCACATTCTTAATATGAGTATTTTCATTGGATAGTAGGATACGAAATATAGCATTTCCAACGTAGTAGTAAGGTCATCTTAATTGTCTTCATCGGATTTATATGCATTTCATTTTTTCAGTCATAAAAAATCGTTATTTAGTTGCTTTCCAATATTTTTTGAATTTCTTTACGTTTTCTTTTTTAATTTATAAGTGTCAATATTTTAATTACCACTATATGATAGTACATTTACAAACTTGTGTTTAAAATTTGAATTTACCAAAAACTATACTAATTTAAGGCACAACATGTTTATTTATAAACACATAGTTTTTATTTATACGTAAAAAACAGATATATGTTACAATACTTCAACTTACGATAAAATTATTAGATTATCTCAAGAAGACTTATGTTCTTGTAAAGGAAACTATTTAAATTTAAATCATTTGAAAATTTGCAATTAAATTGATTTATTTTTGCTGAATACCTTAAAGTTGATTTAAACTTTTGCAAGTATTTAGTGTGGAAAAGAACTATTTATCGTTAAAAAATGCTATCATTAAATAAACAATAGAAATTTGAAGAACAATAAAAGGAAAAACTTTAATACTCATACAAAAAGAAACGTTGAATATGAATACACAGAAAAACGAGATTCACTGTGACAACCGAATTTCTTGCCAACCGAACGGTTTGCTTGGATCTACCGACATAATTGCTTGTGGCTACCAAAATTTGGTTAATACAACAGAATTTCGGTTGAAGCCATATATTTCAATCAAATCAGGAATATTTTAGATTTCAAATCTGGTTTTTATGTGTACTTCTAGGATAATAGAATTGCATGAGTCTTTATGTAGGAATTATAAATAATATTTTGAAAAAATGATTATACTTGAAATGATTTAAAAGCTTTTTTTTTTTTGAGATACCTAAAATATTGATTTTGCGATTTGAATGCATAATAGCTAGGACAAGGAAGTGCATATATTTATTATATTATTTTATATACATATGTTTATATACATATGTATTAAAATGCGAAAAATATGTTTTTAATATGGAATTTTTACAAGGTTTTCAATGAGTTTTTCGTGGCAGTATGTTGATTCGAAAAGATATTTATTTAGCGTGGTTAGCTAGCTACAACAAACATGTAGCTACATGAACTTCCAAGCCCTAAAAATAACTAATTTATTTCAAAGGGTATTAGTTATAATTATATTTATATTTTTAAATAAATACTATAAAAATGTTGTTAGATTAAAATTTATTATATTACTATTAACTAATATTATATTTATTACTAAAGAATGCTTACGAAAACAATTTTATATATTCTTTCATCACGAAAATTTACAAATAAGATTTTTTCATCAAATTAACACAAATATCTAGAGATTAAGAGCATTAAAGGGTATTTTAAATACGGTGCGAGATGTAGCAAATTCGCCCTTTTTCTCCTGAGGACACCTTGTATTTATCAATATGAAAATAAAAGTGTAAATAAAAGTGAATCACATTTGAAAATAAAAGGTATTCCAAAAATTTGAATAAAAAGTATTATGACGATGCGAAAAACACAAATTACTGATTGTTAATAAAAGTTAAGATCACGGTTATTAATATACGCTGAAAGGTTCGCAACGCTGAAAATTAACACCCAATCGCAATATGCTCTGCACTCTCGAAACTTATGGGGAGCATGGTAAACCACCATTTTGTAAATTATTTAGAGTCCCATTAATTTTTTTAGTGATCAACCTTACGTCTTTCGTAGAGGTCGGTCTAGTGGAGACCTGTTACTCGTTCTATTCATCGATTTGGTGAAAGCAAAGTGGTTGTTATATCATGTTATATCTAAAGCGTTCGATCATGTGCGGCACGCCGCAATTGCATCAAAGCTTATTGCTTTTTGGTGGTGACATATGTCGATTTTTTTGAGCTTTTTGAGAGAAAGCACTGTATGTATTGTTATAGATAAAGAGTTTCAGCTGAATCCAAGGGTACTTCAAAGTTCTGTTCTTTCTCTCTCTCTTTTTTGTATCTTTCTCAATGAACTTCCTGGTCGAACTTTGTAAGTAGCTTTACACTGCATAATTAACGGAAAATGAAAAAGGGCTATGAACTAAAAAGCGCTAACTCTTCATCATATGACGACCAATAACTGTTTTAAGATTAAATATCTCGTGAAATTACAGTGCTGCCGTATTGGAAGTCCTTCATCTTTCACCATCTTTCATCTCTTCTCCAAACTCTCTTAAAAAAGATTTGACATGGTATGATTTTTAATAAATTTATATTTGGTTGAAAAAGTTGTATTTTATGTCATATTCGTTGGACATATACAAATTTCAATTAAGAATGTTTCTGAAAAATAGTTTGTTTCGAAATAATAAATACTCTATGATAGTATTATAGTTGCTCAAATTTGCCTTGATTTCATATTTTAATTTAAAAGTACAAAGACTTTAAGAAAATACCAAGAAATTGATATAAAATTATGTAAGTTGCATTTCAGTTGAGTCTAAATATTTTCCAATATTCATTTTTCCCCTTAGCTCAGAAGCAATACTACCTAAAAAGGAACTACAAGTAACGTAAAAACAATATCTGTCCCCTCAATTTAATATATATAAAACAAGAATTAATGCATGTACCAAGGACAATTTAACAATAGGATTTGCAAAATGAAAAATCTAAAAGCCAACCAGAAAGTCAGAAAGCCAACACAGGAAAAAATATCACAAAGTTTTAAGTAATTTAAATTTAAAATATTTGTTAAAACTGTTATTCGATTTCTATAAATTTTTTGTTTGTAAATTGTATTTTTGTAACGCTACGTAATGTACTGCCTTTTTGGCTTTTTGTTTGCTCACTCTACTACTTTTCGGTAATTAGAATGTTGCCAGAAAAACTTTGTCTCATATCGCGACTTTTCTTACTGAAATTCCCATAAGTCCCCTAAAATATTGGGATTATCAATAACTTTGTACAGCAGATTATAGCAAGGTGACCTATAATATGGACCTATTTCTCAAAGGCTTACTCTCTTGGGGGTTCTTTAAATATAAAATATATATTTATTGCGAGTGCACCTCGTACAGCCTTTTGAATCATCTAAAACAGTTGTAAAGGGATTGCCGTGATCTTTTTTACAAGATTATAACTATCAATGGGACCTATACGAAGAACTCACTGTGTAAGGGATTACTTTCATGGAGGTCTTGTATATGTAAAACAAAGTACTCAAGGGATTCTTGAGAACTATGGACAGTATTATAGCTCTCGGGGATACCTACAAGATAGTTACATTTCCATCTTTTTAATTACCAATACAATAATTTTCCTTTATTATAGGTTACTCCAAATAAAATTACATCCTTACAAATAAATGTTGATGGTTATCAAATTGCAACCAATATTTTCTCTGGGTGTATTTGGGGGTCGATCAAATGAAAAAAAAATTGGTGTTTACAAAACGCAATTTGTTTCCGGATAGACGGAAAATAAATGTTTTTTTGTTTGAGGGTACGTCTTTGTGAAGTGGGTCCATCCAATAGGTCTCCACGAAGTCTATGATGATGTCCAGAGACCTCGAGAATTTCTTTAGAACTGTAATATTTTTATATTTACTGAACCCTATGGACGTAAGCCCTAGGAAAGTCTTTTAGGTCTCATCGAGAGCTATAATCATAATTCTGTTCAAAGTTCTCGAGAATACCTTCAGAACTGTTTCCAGGAGAGCAAAAAGGCAGCACGGGTACGTGTATCCGAAATAAATGCTTTCATTTCCATTGAAAGGTCTCCTGGAGTTAAAATCGTCACGTCTTGCACCGCTGTACTCCGAATTGTAAACATGTAGTCAACGTTAAACACATAGTAATAGTGTACTGCACTCGGGTTGCGTACGCATACACGATCACTTAATAGAAAATAGGATAATAAATGTGTTTTGTGTAATGTACAAGTTGATGTGCCTTACAGAACTCTAAAGTACGGTTTGTTAGTGTTTTTTTCCTACTCTACTTGATCATATATCACTACTTACTTAGCGGCTTTAAAGTAATGTGTTGCTGACATTATGTAAAGTAATAGCAGATCAAAAAGGATATAAATAATGAGCTTTTGTATTACATAACTCAAAGTCTTAATTCAAATTACAAACCATAAAAATTTAAAGACCTTCAGTAAGAGTTGATATTTTCTGTTAAATGAAAAATTTTATGTTTTTTGTTTTTAAAAATATAAATTCATATAATTCCTTATTGTTTTTTTTTTCAAAAATAGTTTGTTTATATACAAAATTATTTCAATAAAAATTACAACAAATTATTCAAATATAGATACACACAGAAATTAAAAATATATATGTTACATCTGTGTGTGTTGTAAAATTACAAACCAAAAAAATTCAATTTGAAAAAAAAACACAAAAATCGTTTTTTTCTACTTTTTGTCAGTTAAAAATTGATTGTTATTTTAAACTACTTTCGATTGCTTTTACTACTAGTGTCGATTATTAAACAATGATTGAACATAAACAACAAAATGGGCTGAATATAATGTGAAATCAGTAGTCCTTTTTTTGATTGTATTTTCGATTAATTAAATATGTTTTTTAGATTATTTTTAACGAAATAATATTGTGAGTGTACAACTGAAGATTGGTTTTTACACTTAAGTATGGTTAACGGAATTTTAGATGCAATACCGTCCTGACAACATTTCCAACTGGGTTGTTTTAAGAATTTTGGCATATATAATTATCTATAACTAAGGTATATGTAATTATGTGCAAAATGTTTACAAGCAATTTATTTATAATTAAATTATTCCATTGGGACCTATAATGCAAATGTTTAAAAATTTAAACACTCTTTAATGTTTATTCATACAGCTATAAATAAGGTTGTATATATTTTAAATTTGATACGGGTAAATATTTAAATTTTAATGTATCCCAGCCAACAAACATACTCATAAAAATATTATGGTGAAATTTTATTTTACTCAAGATATAAGGTTTTGTTGCAGTCTTTTATTACAATAAATTAAATATTAAATTTTCTCTAATATTATAAATCGTTTCTGATATATATTTTTTGATATGAATATTATCTGATAAGGAAAAATTATTTCGAAGAGCTACAAAATTTGTTGGCTGGGTTGATACCCATTCTATTATATTTCATTAAATATATTGTTTTATAAATTTACTTTTAGATTTTTAATTAAAGTTTTGTTTTTAATATTAATGCTGCTATATTTATCATTTTGATATAGGTATGACAGTCAAATCTACTTTATATTAAGAAAAAAACACAAATATTTTTAATAAATATTTATAATTTAAAAAGTTATTTACAACACAGTTTATAAATGGTAATATATGCGATCAAGTATATATCGGAACAACTAAAAACAAATTAAGAACGAGATTAGCTGGGCACAAATCAGATATAAAACTTAAAAATAATTTTACTGTACAAAAAACTGCACTTGCGACCCACTGTGCAGAGAGAGGACATTTTCCTGACTTAAAAATTTTTAAAATATTACAAATAGATAACAAATAGAACAAAAGACTAACTCTAGAAATGCTTCATATATTAAACATCTCACAACAACAACGAATAAACTTTAAGAGTGACGTCACTAAATGTGTCCAAAGCTATCGGCATGTAATAAGTAAAATAGAATAAAATCAACTAGTGCAATAGAAATTGTTAATGCGTTAAAACAAGTTGCATTTTGAATATTGTTACTCGTTTTCTTGTAAGTTTTTGTTGTTTATGTATTACTGTTTTGTGTACAATGATTGTTGTTACGTATCGTACAGTTATGTGATTATTGTTATTATTATAGTGATTAATATTTTTATTCATATGGTTTATATATTTTGTACTTATAAGTTTTTTCTGAAGATGTCATCCAATGAATGAGGAAATATTGAAAAATAAATAAATAATATAATAAAATATTTATTGACTTCGAGCTTGACAATTTATTTTTTAAAGTTATATCAATTATAACTTTAATTAATGTAATATCATTTAATAAATTAAAATTAAAATTTTAATAAAATTTTTCAATAAAATTTCATATTCAAATCAAATAAAATTTTAATATTTTATTTTATCAAATATTTCATAGGAGTACCATAGTACTTTTGGGGTTCCAAAAGCACCACAAAAAATACTATGGTACCAACTTTATCATAACTGATGTATACGTATCCGCAGTGTTGCCAAACAAGTTTGCTCTCATGTTCCAACTCTTAGAGTTGAAATACCCAAAAATCCCTTACAAATTGTTAAATAATCAAAATTCCATTTTTCAAAAATATTTTTTTTTTGCAGATTTTGTTTGCTAAAAATTAAAAATAAATGTTCTAGAAAAAAGTGTGGCCTCATATAAGAATTCAAATGTTACCAATTATTTAATATTTTAAAATATACCTTTAAAGACATAATTCATTGATTTAATTTTTAAATCTGATTCAATTTTTAACGAATCGATTTGCAAAATTCTATTTATTGTTTGAAAAATTTTCTACTTTATTTAATAAATATATATTCAGAGAAGCAATTTAATTTTTTTTTTTATTATTTTCATAAAATCAATCAAATTGTTTAAATTTTAACAAATCAAATAACCAAAAATCATTCCCGAACAGAATCACAAAAAAAATTATTATTATAATTTAATTTTTTCATTGATTTATAAAATTAATAATATGAAATGAATTTTCAAGCTCTGAATTAAAACCAATATGTCATTAATTTAACAAAAATAGCTTTCGATTATCGATCTGAAAAATCTATTCAAAATTGTATCAATAAATTTTCAAATCTGAAGCTAAATCCCCTTATCTGGCAACATTGATGTGCATACATTCTGATGCAGGCAACGCTATATAGACTATGTACTTTTTGTAAATTTAAGCAATGAGTGCGGTTCACTTTTTTAAAAAAAAGTTATAACGCCTTTATTAATATGCTTAATATTAAAAACATTTTTTTGGTATTTATGTTTTAAAAACTAAAATATTTTTTACACCAAGCTCGTTATCAATTAAAAATTAATTTGATATTATTAAACTTTTAATTGAAAATGAACAAAAAATCAAAAAAAAAAAAAAAATAATTGAAATCTATTGAGCAATATTTTTTTCGGTGTAATTAAAAACAAATTATTACAATTAACAGATTACCTTTTGAAAAAAGTTAAAATAGAGAAAATAAATATAAATTGATATTTTTTAATTAAAAATAATATGTATACTAAGGTGTCAAACAAAAAGTTCAAATTCACAACCCTACAAATATGCCATTATGAAAAATATGGTCTGCTTAAAAAAAAAAAAAAATCTTAAAAAAGGTTTATTTAGAGCACATCGTCATTGAAGTTTCAAAGTTGTACTTGTACTATAATTTAAAATTAATTTAAAGTTGAGAAAAATTAACTAAAATTATTAAGATCGCGACAGAATATCTTCTTATGTGAAACAAGATTTTTTTAACAATTTTATTTTAATATCCTAAATAATAGCGAAAAACTAAAGAAGGTAAAATTTTACGTTCAGTTGCAACGATACCTATATTAAAACAATGTCATGTCTAATGAAAGCCCTTTGTAAGTAGATTGCAAAACTACAAGAAATTAGATTTTTCGCTGACAACGTTTTTAGATAGTTAGGAAAATACCACAAAAAAGTTTCCTCACTTTGGCCTGTTTGTGCAGCTTATTGGTATATGGAATTATGTTTTCTTTACATCTGATGTGCAATTTTGTATAAAATATTATTAAATCTCGGCGAACTTTTTGTTCTAAGTCTAACTACTGCCACACCTGTCTGTTTAGACTTTTTATAAAATGACACTTCTGTTAGTTTAGTCCTTTTTCCAATAGATTACACTTTACTTGCTTGCTTTTCATTTAAAAATTAAGAATTTCAGATAATTAAATATACAAATTTTGCAAGAATGCTGAACGCTAATATTTATTGTTTAAATTTTATGTTAGGAAAAATATACTAAAATTTCGTTGTCATTTATTACAAAGAATAGGAAAAATTTATGTTTTTGTTTTTTTTTTAATAATTTTTATACAATTTTTACTTAATGCATATTGTAAGCAATTAAAATACGAAATAATTAACAATTTAAAAAGAGAAAAAAACTAAAATAGTATAAAAGCCAATTTTATATATTTCACACAAACTGATAGACAGAAAAAGTTTTTAATAAACATAAAAACAATTCTTTTTACTAACAAATGTCCATTACTTACTCTGCATTTTGCAAGTTTATTTCACTTACCTAAAATAAAAAAAAAAAAAAGAAAAAGAGATTATTAGAATTATTTTTATTTAAAAATGCTCAAATAAAATACATGATATACAGGGTGGTTTTATTACTGGTATCTTTTTAAATCATATATTATTTTAATAGTGATAGATTTTTCTGTTCGAAGTATTGACTATCAGTCAGTATTATAACTTTGCGGACCAAAACAAAGTTATAGCCGAAATGAAGCACACACTGCGCGTGCTGTTTGTGCTAAAAAAATTCTAAACTTTAAAATTTAATTAAAAATTAGAGATCACGTTTCAGCCAGAACAAAGTAAAACTCCTTTGTAATATTTTATAATTATCTATATGTTTACATATATTAAAAATAATTCTAAAACACATAAAACAGAAATTTCTTAATTTTTACGTATGAGTGATATTAACAGTCTTCAGATAATACTCACACGTCACGTACACAAACTTGTGTTGTATATACAATGCAATAGGTGGCAATGCAAATTAAACCTGTAAAGTATACAATCATTAATGTATTTTCTAGTGCCCATTAATAAGGTATGATAAATTATGTAAATATATTTGCTTAAGTATATAAAAGACATATATATTTTATAAATATCGATGTGTATATCAATAATTAATTGGATTATAAAAATAACATAACAATTGTTTTTTTTTTATTAAAAAATATACTATCGAAAAACAAAACAAATTTTTGTTTAAAAAAGATAAAAAAATTAAGTTCTTTAGAAAAAAATTTATTCATAGATTAAGTTGAATGTAAGAATGTAAGATGTTTGTTACTTCCTACTTAAAGTTATTGTTATAAATTCTAAATAAAAAAATGATAAATAATTTAATTTTTTTTTGAGATTCAGGACAGGGAATGTGGCTTCGATTCCCCCCAGAGATTGTGCTATGTTTACGCTACAATAAGTTATAGCATCCGCTGCTAGTGCTCTTTTAGAATTGGGATATCGTTTGTAAATATATCTAAACTTAGGTTTTCCAATGTTAACTCCTGTATACGCGATTTTAAATTCGATATTAAAATATTATAAAAACTACATTTTTTAAAATAATTTTTGCCAAAATTTGTACACTTAAAAAAGTTTGTAAGTTAAAATAACTGAAAATATCATTTAAAATAAATGATATTTCATTTAAAAACCGGGTCTACTTAATTTTCATTTTAATTAAATACCATTTGTTATTTATTTTTAAATGTTGATTAATCAACTGACACATCCGTAAGAAACAAATGATATAATCAGTCAAAATAAATGTCAAAATTTTACCTACCAATCCTTAAAAAATAAATGTTTTTTTCATTTATTTGAAATTATTTCCGTTTTTGTATTTTTTTTTAATACAAAATGAAGCTATAAACACTTTTTGTATGAATGTGTTTCTATATGTATGTGTGTTTATAAAGTTCTTGTAATTTGTATTGAAAAATTTTGTATATATACAACCAATTTAAATAAAAAAACAAATTGAAATTTTTTTAATATTTTTTTTGAAACAGACAGCAAACAAAATTTAAATTTGTAATAACTGATACGGACACAAATAAACCACAAGTTTCCGTTTTGTGGGTAAATTTTTATTAAATTTCAAACAAATGAAGAAAATAAATGAAACTGAAAAAAATGGTAAATGATAGTAAATTATTTCGAATAAATGTATAAAAAAGTTAATTTAGATATTTCTTTGAAAAATAAATGTATGTTCCTTTATTTTTAAATGGAACGGAAAACTTTTTTATTAAACTCCAAACAGTTAACTACATAATATTCTGAGTGTATAGGGCTTAAAGTATCCATAAGAATAAGAAGAGAAATGAAAATGGGTTGCAGAAATGAAATTTGGTTACATAGTTTTAATAAAACTCTGTATTTTAGCGGTTTCTGGTTGTAAGTAGTTACTGTATCCATCCCTGGAAAATAGTGTTCATTCAATGAAATGACGTATATATTTATATATCGCACTTCTGTCTAAATTAAAATCGGAAATATCTCTAAAATGAGCTCGAACTTTGAATAATCGGCAGCACAAGCGCAATCTAATGATATTACACACAGATAACAGATTCGTTTTTGGTAGTGGCATGACCTATTTCATTATTCGATTGAAGCTGTACACTCACAATATATTTTCCCTAACCGACCGTAATTTATTTAAAAATTAATCCGTAGAGTTTGTTTTTAAACGAAGAATTAATTGAAATTCATAGAAATATAGTTATTAACTATTTTCCGTTAAATGTAAAATTTTTTGTTTTCTGTTTCTAAAAATAGAAATTCATCAAACAACTGAAATCGTTTTTTGTTCTTTTTGTCAGTTAAAAACTGATGGTTTTTTTACACGACGTTCGACTACATTTACTACTTTTGTCTATTATTTTGAGTGTAGATAGTTCCGGTTATAAATATAATAAAAACATTCAGAAATACCTTCGAAACTTGTGCATTTTTTTCTTTAAGAGAAATCCTTGAATTCTAAGGATTTTTTCTACAAAAATCCAACAATTTCTAAAAAGTTTTTCTAATAGGAAACCCCTCATTTTCAAAGATTGTTTCCTACAGAAAAACCTTCAGAGACTGATTACTTTTATCTACAGAAAAACATTGAAATCTTGAGAACTAGAAAATAACCCTCAGATTTTGAGGCTTTTTTTCTATAGAAACCCCTTTAATTGCGTGGACACTTTTTCATAAATCCTGAGAAGCTTTTCCTATAGATGAACGATCGTATTCTGAGGAATTCTTTCTTACAGAAAAATCTGAGATTTTGAGGACTTTTTATTATAAAAACAACCTTTATATCCTGACATTTCTCTAGATAAATTCCCTTCGATTCTGAAGATTTTCCCTATTGAAAAACTTCAAGTCTTGGGGACTACATTTTTTATGTACAAAAAAAAACAACTCAGATTCAGGGGACATTTTTCAATAAAAATCCTTCAAATTTTGAGGATTTTTTTTTATAAAAAAACTCAGATTCTGAATACTTTTTTCATTCGAAATGCTCTTATATTTTTAAGTATTTTTACTATCAAAAAATACCCTGGGCCTGAGGAAATTAATTTTGTTTAAATAGTTGAAATAGTCCATAAAATCTGAGGCTTTTACTGTAGAAAATATTTTCCAAAACTTTGGAGGTTTTTTTCAACAAAATTTCTTAAATATTAACTGGTTTTTCCTTTAGAATTAAGTACTCAGAACTTTAGACATTTTTCTTATGAAAAATTCCTTTGAATCGAAAGGGTTTTCCCTAGCAAATGATTAAACCTGAGATCATGGGGGCTTGCCTTTCAAAAAAACTTCTCGTTCCTAAAATATTTCTTAAATTTAAGAGCAAAATCATTTACAGTTTGCTGACCTTTAATAACTAATTAGGAAACATGGCTGCTGAATTTGTAATACATTTTGAGTGGATCTAAAATAACCTTTTTTTTTTAAATAGATGAAAAACAAATTGTTAAAAAAGTAGGTATGTAGTCTTAAATCAATTCTTATCTGAAAAATAAAAAAAAAACATTTTTGAAATCCAAAAATTCTGCTGATTTAAAATAACAAAATAAGAATATTTTTTTTTCAAATAATCTAAAAGTATTTAAAAACATTTTGGAAAGAAATATTTAAATTTATTATTCGCGTGATTCTAAGGACGTGACAAGATAACAACAACTCAAATCAACAACAATTCTAGTTACTACTTACTCTTGTATAATATTGCAGTATAAATGTATATTGAAATCATTAAAACCAATTAAATTCATCTCATACGAAACTATTTTTCATTATTTTCTGCAGAATTAGTTTACATTTTTAACCCTAATCTTGTGGTTGAAATATTTTAAGCCAACTTGATCCTTACGACCGTTGGTTTTGCTTTTCCTCCTTCGCTAACCAATGATAAGTTTTAAAGTGAAAAAAAAGAGATGAAACTTAAGTTTGTTTTTTTCTTTACTCATGATTAAACAAGTTTCAAGCTAGTGAAAATGACATTGATGACATTGCCATGGTTGGACACGAGAAAAGAATAGAAAAGAAAAAGAAATAAAATGAAATTACAAACTTTACCATCTATTAGGAAGAAAAACAACAATGAGTGCATAAAGTTCATTTTCACTAAAGGTAAAGTTTTATTTTACCTCTTAACCAGCCAACCAACGAAGCACCCACCTATCTACCAACAAACAACATTGAGATTTTCAAAACTTTTCAATTTTAATACTGTTTGTTTCTTTTTTTTTTGTTTTTTGGATTTGGCATGCAAGTAGACAATAACTAAGCAAAAAGATCTGGAAAATGCAGTGGAAAATATTGAAATTTTCAAAAATTTTGTTGTTTTTTCTTTTTTTAAGCTGGAAAATTTATACCATTTTATGTAAAGTTTGTATGCATATACTTTGATTTATTATCGCCTACTTTCGTTGTTCGATATTGTTTAGTTTTTATATCGGGATGCGGTTTTGTGGTTACAGGCATTTCAAAGAACTTTTTTCAAAAAAAAAGTCGTTCATTTGTAATTTTTTTTTTGGTTACACCTAAAGATTGTGTTGGCTGTGTCCTTAGTGAACCCTTTATAGTTTGCAAAACCATTTTCAGTGAAAGAAATAATCTCAAAAAAGGGTCAAAAGTAGGTCTAAACCACTAAAATGAAATACAAAATTGTTAACCAAAGCACCTTCAAATTCAATGAAACTTTGGAAAGTTACTGTCTTTTGTAAAAGTATTTAACGAACAGTATATATATGTTTTATCTTTCGAATAGGTTTAGGCGAAACAGCTTAAAGGACCGGTTCCTAAAATACATATTACGAGATATTTAAAAAGAGGACCGGTTTCTAAAGTACATGTCACGTGACCGGTTCTTTTGCGTTGGTTCTGTGACATGGTCTTTTATACCAGTCCTGTGGCATGTCTCAGAGGGAAGTTGACCCCCTCGTAGGACAAGTCCATGTTAAAGTGGCCGGTACTTTTCATATAAAAGACCGGTCCCGTGACCTATCCCTGTCACAATGAACCGGTCACGTGACGTATCCTGGAATTGGTCCTTTTCCCGCGGGGTATCTTAACGCATTAAAAGTATTACAAAAACTCTGATAATAAATATTGTTAAGTTATTGGTCAAAGATAACTAAATCGATCTATGTGTTTCATAAGTTGCGAGCAACAATGTTGTCATTGTGAGAACCGAATTTTTTGCCAACTGAATAGTTAGTTGCAGCAACCGAATTATTTGGTTGTCGCAACCAAATGTATTCCTGATCCAATTGAAATATATGGTTTCAATCGAAATTCTGTAGTATTAGCCGAAACATTTTGTCAGTTTTGCCCTAACTCGCTTAGTTTTCGAAATACTGCCTATTTTAAAAATTACCATTTTACAAAATGGGGATTATTTAAAAAGAATAAGCGAGATTTACACGTTAATTTTTTTTTAATTCGTGAATTAAAAAAAAATTATGTTTGAAATGATTTGATTCAATTGAATCAAAAAAGGTTCAAATGAAATTGATTAATCCATTATAATTTTAAGTCTGAATTAATAAATTAATTTATAAAATATTAAATCAACTCGCGCATTAATTCAATAAAGATTTGTCATGACAGTGCTGTGATTATTATTAGGTTACTTATATATTGAACTACTTAAAAAAAAGCATGCAAACAATTTTCTTATTTTGGCGTTAAAATTTGTATACATATAAAAAGTACACAAATAAAAAAATTTATAAAAAAAACTATTTACTACTCTCAACGAAGGGCCCCTGTCGGCCATGGGCTCATGTGCGGTGCACCACACAGCGACCATTAACTTACGCCACTGCCTGGTGATCAGTTTACTTTTATCAGCAGGACACCGCCATTGGTTATAGAGCAATTCCATATGAAAACGATCAAAATTGGCAAATTTTTGGACGACCCCTCTCCGATTTTAAAATAAATAGTCTCAATCGATTGCCCAGCAAAAAATAATGTACCTACATATTTTTTTTTTTATAGTGACTGGTTTAGTGGTGGTGTACACCACTGTCATGTGACAAAATTGAAGAATTCTTCATAAGGGACCTCATTAAAAGTTGTTTAAAAAAAAACTACTAAAGCGATCGCAACGAGTGATAGCTCGTTGGAAAGGTATTGAATCAGGCTTTAATTGAAAAATAAATTCATAATTTTTCTCAAAAATTTACCTTTTTTCCCATGAAAATTAAATTTTCCCATGAAAATTAATTTTCCGATTTTCCACAGAAGCTCCTAAATTTTCCGGCTAATTTTATTTTTTTTCGATTCCTCATAATTTTTGCTTTAAGAATCAGCAATAAAAAAATGGGCCCCGACTCCTTGTTTGGACAGGAGAAGAGCATTTAAGAGACCACCTTGTTCTCATTGTTTTTATATTTTTTATAATTGAATTATTTTTAATTATTTAACATTATTTTATTTTATTATTAAAAATACATTTTAAAAATTATTTTACAGTTAAAAATACATTTATGAAGAAAAAATCAATTTTTTTTAAGAGCCCCAAGTTGAGTGTGTAGTGAATGTGGTCTGCCTGCCTTCACAAGATCGGCCTTGAATCCATGGATAATAGCAGCAGTGGCATGTAATGGCACACCAAACCCGACTGAGGCTACAGGTCATAAAATGTTTTGTAAATTTTTTAAATTACCAGGTAATAAATATTTCGCCTAAAATGACACGTGCAGAAACAAGTCATAAAACACGGATTTTCCATAAATATGGCGAAATATTTATTACCTGGTAATTTAAAAAATTTACAAAACATTTTATGACCTGTGGTCGGCTTATTGGCAGTAACCAATTAAGTCCCTCTTTAAAAAACATTTTATGACCAGTAGTTCACGCAAATTTTCCTATTAAAGAAAAGCAAATATCGCTTATTTTTTTTTACCTATTTTTTACCAAAAAATAAATATAAATACTTCACACACTCTGAGTCAAATTTCAGTTGAATACTAAACGTGAAAGTGTTAAAGTGTTTTTTTTGTAAAGTAAAGACTGAAGCTGTAAAGACAATTTAAAGTAAAATGAATAAATTTTGCTGCAATCCGTTTAACAAGAGTGGACATCGTTCGAAAAAGATAAAAGTATTAAAATTAACTGGTGTTTCGAAGCGATACATGAATGAATTAAATATACAATACGGTGAAGAAGCACAATTCATTTGCCCCAAGTGTAAAATCGATTTGTCTCAACAAGCAAATGCATTGAAACAAATGCAACCACAATCTTAGAGTGAAATGACAATTGAACAAAATGTTTCATCTGATAGTGAGGCAGACATTCCGATGGTCAATATGTCTTTGAGTCCTTTGAATGAGGCTATTACCACTTTAGGTGAAACGCCTATTAGAAAAAGAAAGTTGCGAAGTGAAAAATACAGGAAAGATAAAAAAGGCAAGGTTATGAGTGCAATCGCGACAATATTTGATGAAGGCTCTGATAACGAATGCAGTCAAGCAGATGACGTTGATGACGGCAAACAAATGATTGAGCAGTTGAAAAGAAAATTCAATTTAGCGACCACTTTTCCGGAGAAATATCTCATTTTATCTGTGCTGCCTCAATCATTATACGCAAGATTTCTGAATAGTTTCAAACATCTTTTTACATCGCGAGAAGAAGCAAAGAATTAGTTCGACAGAAGGGCATATTGGCGACTCCCACCAAGAAATTTGGCTCAAGGACCCTCAGCGAAGCAACGGTGAAATTGATTCAAGATTTTTACTGCAATAATGACAACAGCCACGCCTGCCCAGGTACACGTGACTATGTTATCACACGTGAAGATGGAGAAAAAGTACACAAGCAGCGCAGATTATTATTATGTAATCTATCCGAAGCATACCATCAGTTCAAAGAGAAATACCCAGCAGAAAAGGTGGGATTTTCTAAGTTTGCCATCCTACGACCAAAAGAATGCGTGCTGGCATTAGACAGGCACGGAACGCATTCAGTCTGCGTTTGCATGTTTCATCAAAACATCAAATTAATGTTCTTTCCATGCAAGAAATTGAAAGTATTTCACGGTGAAATTGAAACATATAGGGACCTCCTGTCGAAGTCGTTGTGCGCATACCCCACGGAAAATTGTCATCTGTCCAAATGCGACAATTGTCCGAAGATTGACGAGCTAGAGCAATATTTGGCGGAAAAGTTTGAACAGCTGTTAATTCAGGAGGTGCATTTCAAACAGTGGATAATTAGCAGCGGCAGATGTTCCCTTGAGACCGTGGTAAAGCAGATTCCGGAATTCATCGAGGAATTCGGATTCAAGTTGAATGAACTGAAGGCGCACCATTTCATATCCGAGATGCAATCGAAATTTCTAAAGGAAAGGAAAGTAAGGAGAAATTAGCCCAAAATGAATTCATTGTGATAAGCGACTTTGCCGAGAATTACACTTTTCTCGTTCAGGATGAAATTCAGGCTTATCACTGGGCAAACGACCAGTGCACGGTGCATCCTTTTTGCATTTATTTCAAAAACGAAGATAACGAACTACAGACCGTAAGCCTTGTTGTTGTCGCGGAGAGTTTAGCTCATAATTATGTGTCCGTTTATTTATTTCAAATGAAACTGTTTGAATTCTTAAGATCAAAATTCGATGCAATCGACAAAGTAACGTTTTTCTCAGACGGCGCGGCTTCTCAGTACAAGAATAAAAAAATTTTTACAATCTTTGCATAATTGAAGAAGAACAAAACTGCAAGGTCGAGTGGCACTTTTTTGCGACGTCCCACGGTAAGGGCCCATGCGATGCGTTAGGGGGAACCCTAAAACGCATGGCGACTAAGGCAAGTTTGCAAAGGCCATATACTGACCAGATCTTAAATGTACAACATTTGTTTTCGTGGATTCAAAGCAAGGAAATTTCCATTAACACAGTTTTATGCACTCAAAAAGAACACGATGCCATGGAGCGACGACTTCAAAACAGATATAATAATGTCAAAACTATAACTGGAACGCAAAAGTTTCATTGCTTCATACCAAATATTTCTGATATGTCAATTAATGTAAAGCGGTACTCTTCGTCTGCCGACGTGCTAAATTTAAAGTTACTTTAATTTTATAATGATGCCAAGACAATTGAAATTTTTAATAAATATTGTAATTAAGTATAAGCAGCAAAATAAGAAAGATTTTTCTTCATAAATGTATTTTTAACTGTAAAATAATTTTTAAAATGTATTTTTAATAATAAAATAAAATAATGTTAAATAATTAAAAATAATTCAATTATAAAAAATATAAAAACAATGAGAACAAGGTGGTCTCTTAAATGCTCTTCTCCTGTCCAAACAAGGAGTCGTGGCCCATTTTTTTATTGCTGATTCTTAAAGCAAAAATTATGAGGAATCCAAAAAAAAAAAATAAAATTAGCCGGAAAATTTAGGAGCTTCTGTGGAAAATCGGAAAATTTAATTTTCATGGGAAAATTTAATTTTCATGGGAAAAAGGTAAATATCTGAGAAAAATTAGGAAAATTTTATTTTTCAATTAAAGCCTGATTCAATACCTTTCCAACGAGCTATCACTCGTTAAAACAACTTTCAATGAGGTCCCTTATGAAGAATTCTTCAATTTTGTCACATGACAGTGGTGTACACCACCACTAAACCAGTCACTATAAAAAAAAAAAGATATATGTAGGTACATTATTTTTTGCTGGGCATCGATTGAGACTATTTATTTTAAAATCGGAGAGGGGTCGTCCAAAAAGTGATCGCTTTCATATGGAATTGCTCTATATCGATTGACAGTGTAACACAATATATATTCTGACGATTCTCCAATGAGTCAAAGGAGCTGGTTACCCTGCTACCATTAATAGGCGTCAACGCCCTCATTTCAACGCGGTCCAGAAGCTCCAAAATAGACTTTGCAGCCCCTGCCTTTATGAAAAGATCATTAGAAGCGAAAAAGTTCTGCTTCGGTTAAAAACCTGAACATTTGAATGCTTGAGAGTGTCATTCATATTTTCAAGAGTTCAGTAACGTTGAGATCATACACACAAAAAAATAAAATTCATAATTTTTATGAAAATTGTTCATAATTTTAAACGTTCATAATTTAAAAATGTTTCTACAATTCCCTATTTTATATTATGACGACGCACATACATAAGAAAAACCTGTATTATGAAATGCTTCATATTTTACAGGTTACGTTTTCCATAAATATTAAGAAGTAGTTCATAATAATTGATATAACATAAAATGTAAGAACAGAATTTCTAAAGTAATTTCACGGGTGTTGTCAACTTTTGAATTTAAAAAATACATACGCGTAAAAAAGAACAAATAAAATTTTACTGAAATATGGCTAAATATATTAAGATGAATAAAGTTTAGAAATTATAAAACTTTAGAATTTCACTATTTACACTTTTACAAACGTCTAGTAAAATATAGTTTCATATTTCAAAAAAATATTTATCCTCGCAACTTTTTAGATATATTGAAGGGACTGTGAGTTTAAGTGCTAACTTGCTATCGTTGTAAAATAGCATTTTGAAGTTTAAACCATTTGCAAGTATATAACTTAAATAGCAATTCGTTAATTTTTGCATTTCGTGATCCGAAGTACTTCAGTAAAATGAAACTTCAAAAGTTATTTAGTTAGTTACACAATTTTTTAATTAAACAAAAATATAATATTTTCTTTGACAAGTCTCAAAAAAAAGTAAATAAACGTGGGTAACTTGACATATTTTGAAGTGCGATGGAATGGAACAGGGCAAAAACCAAAAACAAGTTGATAAATCCACATGTGTCTTTTTATTAACTTACACAAACTTCTTTTTAATTGTATTTTACATATGTAAATACTTCAATAATTTTAAACTTTTGATTTTTTGCATGTTAATATTTTCTGTGACACTTTATTAATTGTTTATACCCACAACGTATTCAAACTTAATAAGTTAAGCACAAAAAGCAGCAAAATGGCAACATTGAAAACCGGTTTAATAAAAATATGCCGTTAGTTTTGTTACAGAAACGATGACGCTGTATTTTTTTTTGTATTACATTTGCACAAGACAACAAAAGGAAGTGTATGTGGTTGGATACAAAAATTATTTTTGTTATAACAAATAAAACAAAAAAATATGTGTTTTTTATCAAAAAAATAAAGTGTAAATAATAATAATAATAATAAAATTACGAATTTTCGATTTTTAAATCGAGTATCGTTCCATGTAAGAATTTTTCATAATTTTTTGTGGTTTCTAACCACACGAAACAAAACTGGTATTAAAAATTTACAATCAATTATTTATAATTTTTTATCTAATTTAGACAATAATTTTTATTTTTTTTTTGTTAATTAAAAAGTAATTCTTTAAAAAATAATAATAAAACTTTAGAAAAACAATACACACAGCAATTTTATTTATATTATGGAGAAGTTCCTAGCATATATGAATAGGTACATACAATTTATTTATAATATTATGAATTATTTCCTAACATTTAAGAAAAGGTACATAAAATTCCCAGTATGATTTTGTCCATTGGCAAACTAGATGATTGGACTAATCAATTGATGATTTCATTAGCATTTCATGGATGTCAATTATAATGAAATTATTTTCATTACCATTTTTTAAATAATAACACAACTTTACAAATTCCGTTCAACTTTTAGATTAGAGCCGATAAGATCAAACGAATCCGGTTTTCGTTTTACAAGATTGGTTCTAGTTTTCGGATTCTCGTATGTTGGCAGCACTGCACTGTCATAACAACAATCATCAATCTAAATTTTATTCAAGTTGCCAGACATACCTATGATTTTTACGTTCCTGTTGCCACAGGAAAAGTTTTCAGTGTATTTTAGTACAAGGTTTTTTAAATACCTTATGTTATAGACAGTTATACTGTAATTAATATAAAATTTATTAATTAACAAGAATAAACTTTTTCATAGCATAAATTCTTTGGAAATTACATATTGATAGTAAAGGAAGGAAGACATGAAATATATTCTGTTTCTACTGTTGTTGTTTTGTATATTTTTGTAAATCAAGTAGGTATTCACATTGTGGTAATATGTTGATGTTTGAAAAGTTAACTAAGTTATTTTTATAAATAGTGTTTTTCTGCAAGCTTAAATAGAAAAACATTTTTGGTTTTATAAAATAAAAAATAAAAATATATGTCTAAATTAACACTTTTTTAAACTTAAAATATAATTTTCCTTTGGAGCCGCATGGATTAGCGGTCAAATACATCTTACCTATGAAGTATAGTGGAATACTGTGAAAAATTATGAGTGTATGCAAATGTATGCAAAAAAAGTTGTAATCCAAAATTATTTTCAAATATAAAATTAAAAAGAAAAGTTTCAATTAAATAAATAAAAAAAAAATAAATCTGCATTGTATATTTATTTACTCTATTGCTAATTGAAAAAAATTTTAATATATTTTACAATAGTATTTTCATAACGTTTATATTGAATATAATATTAAAAAAAAAATTGTGCCAGTCTACTTTTAAATAATTTACTTTATAATGGTATCACAGAAAATTATTTTGAAACACATAAAAAATTTAAGTTTTGGCCGAAAATTCCCCATAGTGCGATGGTAATATAATTATTTTTATAAATAAAACTTGAGATTAATTTTCCTAAACTGAATGTAATTTTCTGTCCATATATTGTTATATTTTGCCTTTACTCAAACAAAGGCAAATGCCATTTCTTAAGTGACTTCATTGCACATTGTCTCTACACAGATAAAAATTTGATCGGATGTTTTTTACGAATATTGATAGAAAGATATATTGCTTTCGCAAAAATAATTTTTTGCTGCTTATATCATATCCTTTTTATCATAAACTCGTTAAGATTTAAAAAAAAAAAATTGAAATTTTTTTATATTCCTTATACAAAATACTATCAAACTAAATCGAGCCTTTCAAGAATTTTAAGAATTTTTTTTTAATTTTGTTATTCTTGGCACTGGCTGCTAAATTATTGAATAAATAAATTATTGAATAAAAAGCAATCAAGATTTATTATTTTGCATAAAAATTAGACACTGCGCAAAAAAAAAAAAAAAATAACCGAGATAGCCTTAACTAAATTATGTTATCATTTTTATAAAACCTCTCGCACTTCTATACCTAACTAATTAAAAAAAAGTATTATAATTATTAAAATCTTTATATGGCAACTCTGGAACAATAATTTGTACAATTTTTTGATTCATTTGCTTATCCAAGACTTTAAACTTTTACATAATTTTTATTTTATGTGTACAAAAAAGTGAGTGAAAGGTGTCGTATAAAACAAACTGTAGAATTAACACGTTTATCAAAAAATCGCTGAATATAGAGCCCTTAGAAAACCTTAGTTTGCGAGAAATAAATAACTTGTGTTTTAAATTTAATCGAAAATTCCTCATGCTTACGAAAAAAGTTTTACTAATAGTTTTTTACTTTCTATTACTTCTGTTGTCATTTATCTAAACTTTTTATTAAAACTTAAAAGTTGATAAATTAGATGATTAAATCCAACTATGGTACTCTTAGAATATAAACATATTTTAAGGCAAAATACATTTATATATATAAAGAAAATTTAATTAAGATTGTCACATATGACATGCTAAGTTTTTGTAATTAAAACAATTTTAATGAAAATGAAAACTAATTTTTCTTCTACTAATATGTTGAAGTAAAACAAAAGGCAAAAAATTTTTAAAAAGCTTTAAGATTTCAATTACCCAAACAGAAAATAATACTCATATTATAGTTGGTTGTTTAGTTCATTTTGCCTTTTTACCATCATACTTGAGAAGAGAAGAGAAAAAAAATTAAAACTTTAGTCTTAAGATCAACAACTTAGATAAGATAAAATATAAGTTGGATGGGTATATTAAGAAATTTAATCAACAAAAGCAAAGAAAGTATTATCAAGTTTAAATTGATTTTTAGTACAAATGTATGTGAGTGTAATGCTAAGAACACATTGCAATTTTTCAGTTTTTTGTTTAATACACATGATACAACTACTCGTAGTTTGAAATCTAATCAAACAATGACCATTATTCATACTCATACGTATGAATATGGTTGATGATCCCTCAATGGACTTTATACAAAAAACCAAAAAAAAAAAATTATAAAATTCCATATTTGTATTATGAAACTTTTTTTGGTTTGTTGATGAAGTATGTGGAGTTTTTTTCCGTATATTTGTTGCAAAAACTTTTATTTCCTTTTTTTCTTGGTTCTGTAACTTGGAATAATGTTTTTCGTGGGTGTAAAGTCTAATGCTTTATGTTTGCTGTTTTAAGGTACCCTACATTTGGCTTTAGTTTACATTACAGGTTTCAGAAAGTTAAATTAAATATTTTTATTTTTAAGTTTAACCCATGAAGTTAAGGGTTAATACTTTAATACAATTACTAACTGCAGTTAATATCCTTCACAATATATGTATGAAGATCCATTTATTTTAAGCATATACTATTTAGTGTAGAATTTTCTTTTACAAAATAAAAAAGAAAATATTACTGACACCAATATATACATTGTAAAAAAAACAATTTTTTACAAATTTTGCAGTACTTTTAATCCAAAGTCACGATTAATAAATTCACGTGTGAAACAAACATTTTTTCGAGGCACTAGAAAGGATATACAAATTCTATATCTAATAATATATTGAACACAAGGTGTACCGGCATTTTGGAAATACTACACAGAGAAAACAGATTCATTGTTACAAACGGATTTCTTGTCAACCGAATGGTTTGCTTGGAACCACCGATGTATTTGTTTATCGCAGCCGAAATTCGGTTAATGCAACAGAATTTCGGTTGATACCAAATATTTCAATTGTATCAGGAAAACATTTGGTTGGGACAACTACATACTTCGGTCACGTTGAATCTGTCATCTCTGTGTAGTTTTAAAAAAACCTGTCAAAATTAATGATTTTTGCTTAACTGTTCTTAAAGATAACAATAATTATCAGATTTTTATAATATCAGCAACCATGTGATCTAAAAGTAAAGGTCTTTTTATAAAAAAATCATACCATACACAGATAAAACTAAAAACGAGTTTCAATTAAAATATTTGTAAATACAATTAAAAATTTGATTGAATTTGGACCAGCAAAATTATTTGTTATATCAGTTAATTTTTTGAATTGAAATTTTTAAATTATTTTTTTAATTATATCAATTTTAATCAAAAATCTTCAACATTTTAATTATATTTATTAAAACTTTTATTAAAGATCTAACCAAAACTCAATGAAAATTTTAATAAAATTTTTAATTGAAATTTCAGCATCAAATCAACTTATGTTTTAATAGAATTATTCTTTGAAATTCCAGATTCAAATCAATTAACATTTTTATCAAATTTTCAATATTTTTTCAATCAAATATATGTACATATATTTGTGTGTAATTTATCAACTCATGAAAATTTCTAAATACTTTGTACCAAATAGTTCATAAAAGTATCACAGTACTTTTGGGGTACCAATAGCACCACAAAAAACACTATGGTACCAACTTAATAATAACTGGTGCATTCGTATTCGCACTTTTGACAAAATGTTTGCTATCATGTTCCATTTTTCAAAGTTGAAATACCCAAAAATCTTTAACATATTGTTAAATAATCAAATTTTCCTTTTTTTAAACAATTATTGCCTTTCGCTTTCTAAAAATAATTAAGTTATGATGCTTTTATTAATACGTGTAACATTAAAAATATTTTTAACACATTTTTTTTGATATTTGTTTTTTTTTTGTTTAAGGATTTCACATGCAATTTTGCAATTTAGATAACTAAAATAAAAGTTAAGATATAAATAAATCAAAATAATATGACTTTTATAATTGTCAACAGTGTTTATTGTAACCTAGAAAATTTTTAACACCACGTTTATCATCAATTAACAATTTTATACATATTATTAAACCTTTAGTTGAAAATGAACAAAAAAATCAAAAAATATTAATTAGGAATATTTTAAATTTTATAGCAAATAAATCAATCAAAGAAAGTTAAAATTAGTTGTAGTGCAGAGAGAAAGAGTGTAAACTACGAATGTGAATACTGTCACATAGATAATTGATTTGTAGTTGCAACCGAAATTTTTTGCCAACCGAATTTTTGTAGTTCTACCTGCCACCACTTTCATAAATTTATAATACTATAATTTTATTCAACATTTTCAATATTTTTGTTTAAAAATAACATTACAGCCAAAACAGAAAATAAATTGTGTCTTTGAATTTTAATCAATAAAAAAAATATGAAAAAAATGTTTATGTGTTTGAATTAATAACCCTAAGACTAGCAGGCTTTGTCTCTACCCACTGCATCACAGACACCTTTATTAAGTAGTTGCCTAATTTTTAAATATAAATATGTATATGAATAAAAAGCAAATATATAATAAAATTCAAATTTTTTTTACAACAATAACAATTTCTGTTAATAATCTTAATATTTTGTTATAATTAACAAAATTGTGAAAATTAATGGTTAAATGCACTGGTGTTGATAAACAATTTGACATTATATAAAATTAATTGAAAAATTTAATATTTCACATAGAGCAATAGTTTTTATTGAAACAGAACAAATATTAGTTTTTTACTGCCAATATTTTGTTGGTTGTTGGTTGTTGATATTTAAAGTAATGTAGAAGATATTTTTTTAATATTAATTAGAAACCTCAATATTTAAGATCACGTGATATATTTTCTGTTTTTAATTAAATAAATTTATTGTACTTGAAGTATTTCCAATTATAAATTTTAAATAACGGTACAATTTTAGTAATTCCAATACACAGAAAAATATAAAAAGTTTTAAGTAATTAAAAATATTTGTTTAAATTTAAATTCGATTCCTAACAATTTTTTGTTTGAAATGTTTGCAAATTCTTATTTTTCATGAAAAAGTACTTTGAAAATAAAAATTGAAATTATACAAAAAAAAAAAAAAAAAAAAAATGTTTTTTATATTTACAAATCCAATGATGGTGCCTTTTTAAAAAATTATTATTATATTTTATTATAATTATATATTATTTGTCTTTACAAAAGAATTATATGAACGATGTTTAATATTACAGAATTTTTAAAATTTTTTCTGTGTAGATTTCCAACAAATTTATTTTCTGTGTTCTGGTTGAAAAGCGGAAAAATTGCAAAAAAAAAAAAATATGAAGAATACCCCAACCGAAAACACCAACTTTCAGTTGTCTTTTTGTTTCAAAAATATAATTTCTTAGGAATATATTTGTGCTAACCGCCAGAAATCCATTGGCAACAAATGGTACGGCTTACTGGGTGTATGACTGTTAAACTATTAACGATTTTTTAAACAAAAAAGTTCCAAACATTTTTAAACCTTATTTTCCAACTTCTAGAATATGCGATTGGTCCGCGAAAAATGTAATTTCTTTTATCACAAAATAAAATTTGATCAGTATCTGAGACCTCCCTGATGTAGTACATTCACAATATTATTTCGTTAAAAACAACTTAAGATACATATTAAATTAATTGAAAATACATTCAAAAAGAGGACTACTTATTTTTCATTATATTCAGCCCATTTTGTCGTTTATTTTCAAAAGTAGTAAAAACAATAGAAAGTCGTTTTAAAGAACCATAAATTTTTTACTGACAAAAAGTTAGAGAAAAACTACTTTTATGGTTTGTTCTTCAAATTGAAATTTTTTTATTTGTATGTAATTACAAAACAACACACACAGATGTATTTATTCTTATTGGCTTTGTGTGTATGTATATTTGAATAATTTCATGTAGTTTTTATTGAAATAATTTTGTATATAAACAAACTATTTTGGTAAAAAAGCAAAAAAGGAATTATATGAATTTCTATTTTTAGCAACAGAAAACATAAAATTTTACATTTAACAGAAAATATCAACTCCCACTGAATGTCTGTAAATTTTTATAGTTTGTTTTTTGAATGACTGATTCAAATAGTTAAAAAATATATTTCTTTGAATTTTAATTGATTATTCATTTAAAAACAAACTTTACGTATTACTTTTTAAATAAACTACAGTCGGTAATGGAAAATATATTGTGAGTGTAAAATTTATGTTGGCTTATTGGGTTCTAAGGCGTATACTTTATTTTTTGTTATTACGTACACATAACTTATACGCACCGTTGCACAATAGGGAATATTTGAGATTATAAGTAAATTTGTCTATAGCTTACAGTTTTAAACGAATTGAACAAAAAATAGATTTAAAATATTCAGAAATTAGGACAAATTCCATGAAGCTGATTATTGGAAATGAATTACTTTCTCAAAAATCGGCAAAATCAGCTATATTATAATTTTAATAGATAGATTTAAAATATTCAAAAATTAGGACAAATTCCATGAAGCTGATTATTGGAAATGAATTACTTTCTCAAAAATAGCCAAAATCAGCTGTATTATAATTTTTGTATTAAAAATAATTAAAATAAATGGAATATAATGAAAATATACGGATACGAAATGACTTATTATAAGTTATTTCCATCTGTATTGTCATTTCTGGCAATCTGTTCTATGATTCTATGGACTTTTTTGTTAAAGAAAAATACTTAAAAAAATATGAAATTCTTGGGACTTTTATAATAAGAAAACATAGATTCCATAAGGCTTCTAAAAGTAAAATTCTTAGATTCTAAGGACATTTTTGAGATTTTTTTAAATAGTCTTTAAAATCTCAGAATATTTATTTTTTAGAAAAAGCCTTTAGAATCTAAGTATTTTTTATGATCAAAAGTCCTCAAAATCTAAGAATTTTTTATTCAAAGGTAGGTCTTAGAATTTATGTTTTTTTTTAAAGAATATATAAATGTTTACATTTGAGAATTGTACTTTAAAGAATACTGCATAGAATCTTAAAATGTTTATATTAGAATAATTTCTAAAAATCTAGTATTATATCGTTAAAAACGACTTAAAATACATGTTTAATTATTCGAAAACACAATAAAAAAAGGCCTACTGATTTTTTTATTATCATATTTAACCCTTTTTGTTGTTTATTTTCAATCATTGTTTAATAGTGGACAAATGTAGTAAAAAGAATAGAAAGTCGTTTAGAATAACCATCAATTTTTTACTCACAAAAGTAAAAAAAAACTACTTTTATGGTTTGTTTTTAAAATTGAAAGTTTTTTTTATCTGTATGTAATTACAAAACACAACACACAGCTGTGTATATTATTATTGGCTTTGTGTGTATGTAGCATACATATATTTGAATAATTTATTGTAATTTTTATGGAAATAATTTCGTATATATTCAAACAATTTTGGTAAAAAACAAAAAGAAATTATATGAATTTAAATTTTTAGAAACAGAAAACATAAAGTTTCACATTTAACAGAAAATATCAACTCCCACTGAATGTCTGTAAATTTGTATAGTTTATTTTTTGAATAACTGATTTAAATAGTTAAAAAATATATTTCTATGAATTTCAATTGATTCTTCATTTAAGAAAAAACTTTAAGCATTACTTTTTAAGTAAACTTCAGTCGGTAACGGAAAATATATTGTGAGTGAAACATTTTCGTACAAAACAAATATTGGGTTCTATAGACTTTCTCTTAAAAAAAAATTATTTTATTAATATTCTGAGTTCTTATTCCACATAAAAGTCGTTATTTTACAATAAATAAATTAATAAACACATTAGTTTATTGAAAAGAAATATAAAATTTTTCTATAGAATCTGACAATAAATTTTTTTCGACAATGAATTGATTAATGCAATTATAATGTTATATTTCAAAAACATTTATTTCGAAAATAAAACCCCCCAGTTCAAAATGATCATATAATTTCACTTTTACATTTGTGACTGAGAGCATCAAAGATTACTGGCACAAACTAAAAAATGTGTGATTAATTAGTGCTGCCGTCTGATAATAGATGGAAAATAGTCATTCTATGAGTAATCATTTCACTAGTTGTTCATTGAGTGGTTGAAGTAAAGGGTGTCCCAAGAAGAACGCAATTTTTAAATGACTGATGCAGCAATTGAATTGTTTCTCTGGCTGTATGACATGTGGCGCCGTCTTGTTGGAACCACATGCCCTTTACATTCATTTCTTCAATTCTAGGCAAGAAAAACTGGTTATCATTTCATGATACCGAACACCATTGACTGTTTGCGCTTGACCTGCCTCATTTTCATAAAAAATAGGTCCAATGATTCCTCCAGCCCAAAAACCACACCACGCAGTGACACGTTGAGGATACATTTGCTTCTCGTGAATCACTCGAGGATTTTCCTCACCCCAAATGCGACAATTCTGCCTATTGACCAAGCCATCAAGATGAAAATTGGCCTCGTCACTGAAGATGATTTTATCGGCAAAATCAGCATTTTCATGTTGTCTCTCCAATACCCAATTAACGAAATCCCTTCGCTGTCCATGATCAGCTGGCTTCAGTTCCTGAGTCAATTGAACTTTGTATGCATGAAGATGCAAATCTTTCGTCAAAATTCGCTGCAAAGTGGATTTGGAGACACCAATTTGCTGAGCTCGGTGTCGAATTGAGGTGGATGGAGTTTGAGCGACATCATCACGTACAGCTGCGACATTTTCGGTCGATGGCGCGTTGTTGTCTTTACATCACTAACAGACCCAGTTTCGGCAAATTTATCCATTAATCTCTTTACAGTTGACTCTTTTGGAGCATTATTGTGACCCCAAATTGATCGCAATTTGCGAACTGTAGCCGCAAAACTTTCACCATTTTGGTAAAACAATTTCACAATGAGAATGCGTTGTTCATTCGTGTAGCGCTCCATTTTTACTAACCTCGTACCTTCTACTAGCAAACAATAACAATTGTTCAAATGTCAAACAAGGACGCTTCGAATGTTGCCAGATTTAAAAATTGCGTTCTTCTTGGTTAAACCAGGTTCTCCCTCTAACGCCGAACCCCACAATTTTGTTCATATTTTCTTAAAATAAGTGTTTTTGTTTTAGATTATGATCTTTAACCTGAACAATGAGACTAATGTTGTTCTAGCACTGATCCTCACAATTGTTCCATCTTTTCTTATATTTATTGAAAATTAGTGTTCTCTATTTGATATAAGCAAACTATGATCCCGAAGCTTAAAAATTGTAAATGAAATTTAAAAACTAATTTTTTTACATTTTAGTGTACATAGATTTGTTATACAGTAAGAATTTTGTAAGTAAATTAAGTATTTTTTTTTTACAAAATAAAGTTAACTCGCTTTTCTTCTTGAAAAGCTTTATTCTACAAAGATTACTCTTGTTTATCTAAAATATAACTACAAATAAATATAGCATTTCATTTCGGTCGTTTTAATCCAACCACAAACTATTTTTTCTTTATGTTTCTTATTTTTTTTTTGTCGTTCTCTTGTAAAATACCCACACAAAAAAGTAATACAAGTTTTGTTATTTTTCAGTCAGAAATGATGTTTCTGTTTCTTTTTTCATTTTCGTTACCAAAAAACGACACTTTTTCTTCTTCATCTTGACATTTCAAAGAGTATTTTCTAACAGTGTTTTTCCTGCCCTTGTTTCCTATTTCCGTTCTGGTGATTTTTCTATTTTGTTTGATAAAAGAGTAATAGATATCTAAAAAAAAAAAAAAAAATAAGTAAAAACCTAAAAAAACTAACAAAAACTTATCAAATATTTTGTTAGAGACACATTCCAAATATTTTCTTGTGCATTATATTTTGTTGCTGACACTTATGTAGATGGTCATCTTGTTTGTGCTATTTTGTGTTACACAATTGCATTGTTATAAATTTAAATTCGAAAAAAACTCCCAAGTAAAGAGAAGAAATGAAGGAATATTTTTTTTTATATATAGCACATTCATAAGCAAAATAAATCTGGTTATTTGTAGTATTTTGTTTAAAAAGTAAAATATAGCTAAGTAAAAAATAGCCCAAGATTCAGCGAAATTTAGAATTTTTCAAGTTATAAAAATAAAAACTATTTAACAATTAGCAATTTAAGTTAAACTTGTTTCATGCTGTAAACCACGCTCCAAGGAAAAATTTATAGAATGTTATTTTTAATGAATTAGTCCATACTACATGGGTCACTTGTTTATATTTCAATGATTTTATTTTTTATGGAATATATATTATTAATTTTAAGTCTCCCGCCAAATTAGTTTGAACTGGCCGTTAAGACGGAGGCTTTCCAGCTATGAACCTTAATTTTTGCCACAATCAGGTTTTTACACTTAAAAAAGATTGAAAGTAAAAATAACAGAAAACGTCATTTACAGGAAATGATATTTAATTTAAAAACCGGTCTATTTAATTTTTATTTGACCTAAATGTTTTTTTTTTATTAATTTTGATATATTGTTTAAACAACTAGCACATCCGTAAGAAACAAATGGTTCATCAGTTAAAATTAATGTTAAAATTTTTCCTATCAATTCCTTAAAAAACAAATAATTTTTGTCATTTATTTGAAGTTTTCTGTTTTTGTAATTTATGTTTTTTTTTGTTAATTTACAAAATTTATTTATGCATGGCTGTAGGCACTTTTTGTGTGAATGTGTTTGTGAATGTGTGTGTGTGTTTATAAAGTTATTTTAATTTAAATTGAAATAATGCTGTATATTTTGCAACCAATTTATATTTAAAAAAATTTTAAATTTTTTGAATATTTTTTTTTTTTGAAATAAACAGCAAACAAAATTTGAATTTGAAACAACTGTAACGGACACAAATAATCCACAAATTTCCGTTTTGTGGAGAAATTTTTAATTAAATTCCAAACAAATGAAAAACATAAATTAAACTGAAAAAAATTGGTAAAGATAAAGTCCCTAGGTTTTTACGACTAAATATCAACTTCTTAGTTCCAGCGTTTGGGCTGTCAGCTCTTCTTATATGAACAAATTTCTCAAATCTGGTCTTTAAATCAAAAACAAATTAAAAAAAATTCGATTTTTTTTATTTTCCTCACAATCTAAGAACGTTGTCATCAAAACAATTCAACATGTAGCACTTTTGCAATCTACTTACCAAGGACTTCCATTAGGCATGCTTTGTTTTTGTAACTGAACGTTATATTTGACTTTTTCCAGTTTTCCCTACTATTTATGCTGATGATGTCAAGATTTTTATTACTTTCAATGAATTTTCTGATGATCATAAATTACTCCAATTTGATTTAAATAATTGTTTCTTGTGGTGTGAGCTAAACTTAATGTACTTGAACTTGAACAAGTGCAAGCACATGCGCTTTTAAAGAAAAGTTTATAGACCTGTATCCTACACCCTTGGTATATACTTGTACACTCAGAATATTATGTAGTTAACTGTTTGTAGTTTAATAAAAAAGTTTTCCGTTCCATTTAAAAATAAAGGAAGATACATTTATTTTTCAAAGAAATATCTATATTAACTTTTTTATACATTTATTCGAAATAATTTACTATCATTTACCGATTTTTTTCATCTTCATTTATTTTTTTCATTTGTTTGAAATTTAATAAAAATTTACCCACAAAACGGAAACTTGTGGTTTATTTGTGTCCGTAACAGTTATTACAAATTTAAATTTTGTTTGCTGTCTGTTTCAAAAAAAAAATATTCAAAAAATTTCAATTTGTTTTTTTCTTTAAATTGGTTGTATATATACAAAATTTTTCAATACAATTTACAAGAACTTCATAAACACACATACATATACAAATACATTCAGACAAAAAGTGTTTATAGCTTCATATGCATACATACATTTTGTACTGTACAAGTATGTATATTAAAAAAAAACAAAAAATACAAAAACGGAAATAATTTCAAATAAATGAAAAAAACATTTATTTTTTAAGGATTGGTGGGTAAAATTTTGACATTTATTTTAACTGATTATATCAGTTGTTTCTTACGGATGTGTCAGTTGATTAATCAACATTTAAAAATAAATAACAAATGACATTTAATTTAAATGAAAATTAAGTAGACCGGTTTTTAAATGAAATATCATTTGTTTTAAATGATATTTTCAGTTATTTTAACTTACAAACTTTTTTAAGTGTAGGAACTTGTAAGCCTCCTCGTTGATCTGGGAATTTTTCTGGATACCAAGCTAAATTTTGTGTCTCACATAAATAGTATTGCCAATAAAGGTAGAGGTGTTCTTTCGTTCATAAAGAGATGGGGTAAAGAATTTAATGACCCTTACACTATAAACCAACTTTCCCTGGTCAGACCCGTATTGGAATATGGCTCGATTATATGGGACCCACAATATAACGTTCATTTCTACCCGGAATTATATTTCACTATTCTTGAAGTTTGTTCGTGAAAATTATGCTTATGCTGAATTTTAATGAATTAGACAATTTAATAGACTTTTCCTTAAATTTAAATCTTATAAAACGTAATGTCATTATCTTTTTAAATACTTAATTTTTGATATTAATTTTTTTTATTTTTTTAATATTGTATTGTTGTTGCTGTTGTATAGTCTCTAAGGATTTTTTCCATAGAATACAAGTAAATAAATAAAATAAAAATTTAGCGTATTAAAATTAAATTGTTAACAAGAATCCTGCCACACATAAGAAGACATGCCGTGGGCATATAATCATTCAAAAATAAATTTTGCGCAGAGGTAAATATAAGAAAATATCTTGTTTAAATTCGATTAATGTTCTAATATTTTTTAAAAAATTTACTGTTTTCATTCAAAATGTAAACGATATTGTATATTTATTATTCTAACAAATTTTAATGAGTCTATTTAAAAACAAAATGAGTTTCAAATTCAGTCACTAATAAATCAGCAAACCTGAAATCTGATTTTCAATAAACAAAAATAATTGATTTTTCTAAGTCGATGATATATGAACATAAATGAGATAAACAAAATAGGATCATACATATTCATATATGAGTTCATATGTGATGATACATGAATTCAAGTAATTAAATGAATATCATATATAAAACAATATTTGCGATATGTATATGTTGTTTCAATGGATGATTTCATACATGTATGTACTTTTTACTCTCATATATGATGTCATATATGTTAACATACCTGTTATATATCTTCGTATATGCTCATACATGATTTTATATATTTACATATATCTTCGGATCCGAAATTTAAGGCTATATGACAGTATATGTTCATACAGGAATCATACAATAGCATATATGATAATATATGAAGATATACGGCCATATACCCTCAAATTTGAAGTCCAAAGATATATGATTATATACTACATAACGTATGGTCATATATTGATCTGTGCATGGACGTATATGGTAATGTATGCTCATATACAAGTCTACATATGATCACTAGACCGTACCACCTTATAGGCAAAACAAAAAAAAAGTTCACCGTACACCCACAAATATAAAGTATTTTAACAAGAAAATTTCGAAAATGTTTTTTTTTTTTGGCCAAACGTAGGGGTCGCCATTTTATATTTTTCGTTATATCTTCGTTATTTACCGTCCGATCTTAAAGTGTTGTATATCAATTTTAGGTGGATCGCTCGGAAACATACACTTTATATAGAAAACTAAATTATCTAGAGAAAAGCGTATGAGTTTTTGGGTATATTAATTTTTGACAAAACAGCGAAGTGTTAAAGTCAAAATATCTACTTTTACTCTTAAAGAAACAGCTCTAAGTCAAAAAGAATTTGACCTATCAAAAACTCCTACGCGCATCCATAGATAATTTAGTTTTCCATATGCATTATAAATTTCAGAGAAATCCACCAAAAATTGATTAAGTAATGCTGCGTGGCGTGGACCTCTATTGTAAATATACTATCATTTTGTAAAACTTTGTGTAAAACAAATATTTTTTTGTACTCCTTCATAAATCTTGTAAAAACCAATCTTTGTTAACACATCTCCGTAAATAAAAAAATAAAAAAAGGAAGTTTTTATTTATAGGCTTTTTACATACGTGTTACCCATTAAGTAGTATAAAAGGGTGCTTGGTATCATTGCGACAAAAACATTGATATATAACCCTTTATGATCCGACTGTAAATACAGAAGATATGACAAAAAAATAAAAATGCCCTACATTCGGCAACATAAGAAATTAAAAAAAAAATAAAATAATAGTTCCGCTGGAATTATTGGAATTCTTTCCTAGCAAAAGTTTATTGCTTTTTGCGAGCTTTCATTTTAAAATATTAGGGTAGTACATTAAGGTGGTAGCAACTGAGATCTGGTGGGTTAATACTAGAACGGGTTACTTGAGGTCAATGGCTCCTTCGAGAAAAACATCGGCCTCCGCGAGACAAAAAACATTGATATACAACACTTTAAGATCGGACGGTAAATGGCGAAGATATAATGAAAAATATAAAATGGCGACCCTACGTTCAGCCAAAAAAAAAAAAAATATTTTCGAAATTTTCTTGTTAAAGTACTTTATATTAGAGGGTGTACGGTGAACTTTTTTTTTGAGGTACGGTCTAATCACCACGTATGTTCATATATATTTCGATTTTTACATGGGATGGGAAAATAATACCATTAACAGTTGCTATTTATTAATAAAATAATTTTAATTGCCAAAAAAAAAATTAATTTGTCTCTTGTATAACCAGTACACGTTAATGTTTCATGTCTTGTTAAAGTTTTAACTTTTGCTGCCAATAGTTTCACTAGCGCAGGCAAAACCTAATTTTTAAAAATTTACCAATGAAGCATTGTAAAGTTTGGCTGAACATATATTCAATCAATGACTTGTCTTTAATATAATTATCCACAAGAAGGTAAACGAGCCAAAGGTTGTCATTTTCTAATGTTATTTTCCAGTGAATCATATCAATAAATTGCGTTGGGTTTCGTGCTAAAGTCTTAACTTTAAATTAACATTTAAACAAAAGATAATTTTGAAAATTATATACAAAACAACAACAAAATTTGGTGTTGACAATTTTTTAAGTCAACTAGCTGCAAATATATCACCAACAATTTAACCTTTGGCCCTCCGAATTTATAAAGTAAAAAAATGTAGGCTAATGGTTGGCATTTTGATACATTATACGTATAATAACAACTAAAACTTATTTTAATAAATTTTGTAGAAAATATAGAAAAATCGTCATCGTATTTCTAAGCTTAAGTTGGACTCCTCGTTTTATTCACAGAATATTGTTTTAATGTGTCCAAATTTCTTACCAATTTGAATATTATTAGAACAATCTTATAATTAAGGGAATTTAATATATTATGAATTACGAGCAATTCCATATGAAAACGATCAAAATTAGCAAATTTTTGGACGACCCCTCTCCGATTTTAAAATAAATAGTCTCAATCGATTGCCCAGCAAAAAATAATGTACCTACATATTTTTTTTTTTTTTTATAGTGACTGGTTTAGTGGTGGTGTACACCACTGTCATGTGACAAAATTTAAGAATTCTTCATAAGGGACCTCATTGAAAGTTGTTTAAAAATAGCTCGTTGGAAAGGTATTGAATCAGGCTTTAATTGAAAAATAAAATTTTCCTAATTTTTCTCAGAAATTTACCTTTTTCCCCATGAAAATTAAATTTTCCCATGAAAATTAAATTTTCCGATTTTCCACAGAAGCTCCTAAATTTTCCGGCTAATTTTATTTTTTTTTGGATTCCTCATAATTTTTGCTTTAAGAATCAGCAATAAAAAAATGGGCCCCGACTCCTTGTTTGGACAGGAGAAGAGCATTTAAGAGACCACCTTGTTCTCATTGTTTTTATATTTTTTATAATTGAATTATTTTTAATTATTTAACATTATTTTATTTTATTATTAAAAATACATTTTAAAAATTATTTTACAGTTAAAAATACATTTATGAAGAAAAAATCAATTTTTTTTAAGAGCCCCAAGTTGAGTGTGTAGTGAATATGGTCAGCCTGCCTTCACAAGATCGGCCATAAATCCATGGATAATAGCAGCAGTGGCATGTAATGGCACACCAAACCCGACTGAGGCTACAGGTCATAAAATGTTTTGTAAATTTTTTAAATTACCAGGTAATAAATATTTCGCCTAAAATGACACGTGCAGAAACAAGTCATAAAACACGGATTTTCCATAAATATGGCGAAATATTTATTACCTGGTAATTTAAAAAATTTACAAAACATTTTATGACCTGTGGTCGGCTTATTGGCAGTAACCAATTAAGTCCCTCTTTAAAAAACATTTTATGACCAGTAGTTCACGCAAATTTTCCTATTAAAGAAAAGCAAATATCGCTTATTTTTTTACCTATTTTTTACCAAAAAATAAATATAAATACTTCACACACTCTGAGTCAAATTTCAGTTGAATACTAAACGTGAAAGTGTTAAAGTGTTTTTTGTAAAGTAAAGAGTGAAGCTGTAAAGACAATTTAAAGTAAAATGAATAAATTTTGCTGCAATCCGTTTAACAAGAGTGGACATCGTTCGAAAGAGATAAAAGTATTAAAATTAACTGGTGTTTCGAAGCGATACATGGATGAATTAAATATAAAATACGGTGAAGAAGCAGAATTCATTTGCCCCAAGTGTAAAATCGATTTGTCTCAACAAGCAAATGCATTGAAACAAATGCAACCACAATCCGAGAGTGAAATGACAATTGAACAAAATGTTTCATCTGATAGTGAGGCAGACATTCCGATGGTCAATATGTCTTTGAGTCCTTTGAATGAGGCTATTACCACTTTAGGTGAAACACCTATTAGAAAAAGAAAGTTGCGAAGTGAAAAATACAGGAAAGATAAAAAAGGCAAGGTTATGAGTGCAATCGCGACAATATTTGATGAAGGCTCTGATAACGAATGCAGTCAAGCAGATGACGTTGATGACGGCAAACAAATGATTGAGCAGTTGAAAAGAAAATTCAATTTAGCGACCACTTTTCCGGAGAAATATCTCATTTTATCTGTGCTGCCTCAATCATGGTCTATACGCAAGATTTCTGAACAGTTTCAAACATCTTTTTACATCGCGAGAAGAAGCAAAGAATTAGTTCGACAGAAGGGCATATTGGCGACTCCCACCAAGAAATTTGGCTCAAGGACCCTCAGCGAAGCAACGGTGAAATTGATTCAAGATTTTTACTGCAATGATGACAACAGCCGCGCCTGCCCAGGTACACGTGACTATGTTATCACACGTGAAGATGGAGAAAAAGTACACAAGCAGCGCAGATTATTATTATGAAATCTATCCGAAGCATACCATCAGTTCAAAGAGAAATACCCAGCAGAAAAAGTGGGATTTTCTAAGTTTGCCATCCTACGACCAAAAGAATGCGTGCTGGCATTAGACAGGCACGGAACGCATTCAGTCTGCGTTTGCATGTTTCATCAAAACATCAAATTAATGTTCTTTCCATGCAAGAAATTGAAAGTATTTCACGGTGAAATTGAAACATATAGGGACCTCCTGTCGAAGTCGTTGTGCGCATACCCCACGGAAAATTGTCATCTGTCCAAATGCGACAATTGTCCGAAGATTGACGAGCTAGAGCAATATTTGGCGGAAAAGTTTGAACAGCTGTTAATTCAGGAGGTGCATTTCAAACAGTGGATAATTAGCAGCGGCAGATGTTCCCTTGAGACCGTGGTAAAGCAGATTCCGGAATTCATCGAGGAATTCGGATTCAAGTTGAATGAACTGAAGGCGCACCATTTCATATCCGAGATGCAATCGAAATTTCTAAAGGAAAGTAAGGAGAAATTAGCCCAAAATGAATTCATTGTGATAAGCGACTTTGCCGAGAATTACACTTTTCTCGTTCAGGATGAAATTCAGGCTTATCACTGGGCAAACGACCAGTGCACGGTGCATCCTTTTTGCATTTATTTCAAAAACGAAGATAACGAACTACAGACCGTAAGCCTTGTTGTTGTCGCGGAGAGTTTAGCTCATAATTATGTGTCCGTTTATTTATTTCAAATGAAACTGTTTGAATTCTTAAGATCAAAATTCGATGCAATCGACAAAGTAACGTTTTTCTCAGACGGCGCGGCTTCTCAGTACAAGAATAAAAAAATTTTTACAATCTTTGCATAATTGAAGAAGAACAAAACTGCAAGGTCGAGTGGCACTTTTTTGCGACGTCCCACGGTAAGGGCCCATGCGATGCGTTAGGGGGAACCCTAAAACGCATGGCGACTAAGGCAAGTTTGCAAAGGCCATATACTGACCAGATCTTAAATGTACAACATTTGTTTTCGTGGATTCAAAGCAAGGAAATTTCCATTAACACAGTTTTATGCACTCAAAAAGAACACGATGCCATGGAGCGACGACTTCAAAACAGATATAATAATGTCAAAACTATAACTGGAACGCAAAAGTTTCATTGCTTCATACCAAATATTTCTGATATGTCAATTAATGTAAAGCGGTACTCTTCGTCTGCCGACGTGCTAAATTTAAAGTTACTTTAATTTTATAATGATGCCAAGACAATTGAAATTTTTAATAAATATTGTAATTAAGTATAAGCAGCAAAATAAGAAAGATTTTTTCTTCATAAATGTATTTTTAACTGTAAAATAATTTTTAAAATGTATTTTTAATAATGAAATAAAATAATGTTAAATAATTAAAAATAATTCAATTATAAAAAATATAAAAACAATAAGAACAAGGTGGTCTCTTAAATGCTCTTCTCCTGTCCAAACAAGGAGTCGGGGCTCATTTTTTTATTGCTGATTCTTAAAGCAAAAATTATGAGGAATCCAAAAAAAATAAAATTAGCCGGAAAATTTAGGAGCTTCTGTGGAAAATCGGAAAATTTAATTTTCATGGGAAAATTTTATTTTCATGGGAAAGAAGGTAAATTTCTGAGAAAAATTAGGAAAATTTTATTTTTCAATTAAAGCCTGATTCAATACCTTTCCAACGAGCTATCACTCGTTGCGATCGCTTTAGTAGTTTTTTTTAAAACAACTTTCAATGAGGTCCCTTATGAAGAATTCTTCAATTTTGTCACATGACAGTGGTGTACACCACCACTAAACCAGTCACTATAAAAAAAAAAAAAATATGTAGGTAAATTATTTTTTGCTGGGCAATCGATTGAGACTATTTATTTTAAAATCGGAGAGGTGTCGTCCAAACGGTGATCGCTTTCATATGGAATTGCTCTTACATAAAAATTTTTTTTATGTATTTGATAATGAAGATCTGATTTGTATTGATAATGAAGATCTATATTTGATAATGAAGATCTCATTAAAGAGCTGATTTGGTGGAACTTTCTTTAATTTAGTGTTTGGAAGCTTAAAATGCTTAACAAAAAGATTAAGTGGAAGTCAGTGCATAATACTTGACAACCAGTAATCTTTGGAATTTTTTCATTCACAATTTCTAAAAAAATTTTTTATTTTTGTTGTTATTGTGGAGTTGTACTAAAAATTATTTAATGTAAATATTCCTGAAACCAAACATAATATTTGTTTTATTTATTTCATGCTGACACATTGTGTAAGCATAAATGTACTTATTCAGTTTTTTGTAACTACCCTGTGGGGAAAAGAGCACCTGCATTCAGAACCGGTTTAAAAAATCATTTCCTGTAAGTGTCCTATGAAGACAGGACCCCTCTGTAAGTACCCAACCCCTGATATTGCCTGCGTGTGACCGGTGAAAATATGCTTGAGAAAATTTAAATTTTTAATTTTTATTTAATTTATAATACGCTTAAACTATCTGTTTTGTAATTATTAGTAATCTTTTAACTTAACTTATGTCTACAATTAAATTAAATTTTTGTTGGTTATTTCATGTGTAATTTTTTTGTTCATTTTTATTATTGAAGCGATTTTTACTACATAAAATTTGAATTTGAATCATCGGTCGTGAGCCTTTCTGTGGGGAGCTCAGGGGATACATTGGGAGGAAGATCAGGATGTGGAAAGAGTCTGGAATTTTATGCGATCTCCGGTACAAACGATACAAGAAGGGTCAATAGGACACTGATATTTGTAGGACCATTTGAATCTTATTTAATCTAATTTGGATTGATCTTTAAGTTTTTTGTTATCAGATTTTTTGATGCAAACGTATAAAATTTTGTTAATATTTTAATGTGGTTTTTGCATTTTAAAATAGGTTTTTATTTCACATTTTGTTTCATAATTTTTAGTTAACAAACGGGGAATGATTAGTCAATGGACCTCGAAGGACATCACCTGAGACCATATCACTAAAATGGTGCAAAATGTTTTTGTACACTCAGAAAGAATGTTAGTAGAAAAATTTGTAAATAGTTTTCAATCCTACTTTACTTTTTTTCTATTGATTTTTAGTAAAAGAAATATTATTTAGCAAATCTTTTTGCTATTTACAATTTTACAAATTACAGAGCTTATACAGAATATTAAAAAATTTTTGTTGCCAATTTCTGAAATTATTTTAAAAAATTTTGAAAACCGATTTGCTAAAATTAGCAAAAAAATTAAGGAAATGTTATTTCTAATTAAAACTTACACCTACAAAGTTAAATTGCCTTAAAATGTTACATAGATTAAAAAAAGGGATCGGAAGTAAGTATACCCACTTATGTCTGAAAATAGGACATCCACTTAAAATAGTTTTTGGTTCTAAGAATCAGCTCTCAAAATAATTAAAATTTTACATAAAAAGTAAAAAAAAATTGACTAAAATATTTTTCAAAAAACAAATTACCAAATAAAAACGAAATGATTAATTCGTTTATGTTTTAAGCCTTTGATTTTGTTTTTAATTTTGTATAAAATAAACAATTTTTATGCTCGACAAAAAAAAAATAATAAATTTAAAATTTTGTACTAATATTAATAATATATAATAAATTTTTTTGCTGATTTTAGCAAAAAGCTTTTAAATTCCTCTTTACAAAAGTAAACTAAAATTTAGTAGCGGCTACTTATTTTTATACTGATTTCATTGTACTAAATGTCAGCAGACATGTGTTGCTAAGTTTAGCAAAAAATATCGCTGTGCTCAAATTAGAAAAAAATCCCGTAATAACAGCAACATCTTCAATTGCCATTAAAGACTTTTTTTGGTGTTTTCCTATTTAGCTTTTTCTTTTTTTGTCTTCCAATCTTTTTTAATTTTTTGTTTTTATGTGTGTTTATTTGAATTTAATATCAACACATTAACTAAGACCGTGAAGCGTTTGCAATGTAAGCAGAAATTAATTTTTCTAATCATTACTATATTACATAATTGAGTAAAAATATATTTTTAGGCTCATCCCCATAAATGACGTTTGCCTCAGTTCTGTGACAAGTTTTTTACGTTTTTACGTTTTTCTTGCGTCCATCCTGTAACATACCACAAAGAGCAATTCACATCCTCCAATGACAAGACCATGTTTAAGTGACCCTACACTTACATATAAAAAAACCTGTCCCAGGACTGATATTTATCCCAATGTACAAGTCAAGTGACGTTCTCTGTGATAGGTTCGCTTCCCACAGAACCACGTTTAATTTTTCACTGGGAATTTTAGCTCTTTCACCACTTTCCCAGTGTGTATATGAATAAGTTATAAAAAAATACCATTAGTAGTACCACAAAATAAATAAAAAGAATTAAGGAAAATAAAAGAATATGTTCGAAAAAAATTTAATTGAAAAATAACTTATATTTCTCATGCCAATTCTGAACAAAAAAAAATCAAGCTAAATTCCTGATTCATTTATAATCATGTTTTGTTCATTTTGTTATATTTTTATTCACAAGTTTGTTAGTTTTCCTTTTTTGTTTGTTCAATGTATCCTCTATCTATATAACTAATGGTAACTTGGTTTAGTTTTGTTATGTATGAAGTTTAAATAAACCATTGAATTTATACTTAGCAAGTATATGGATACTTTCATTATTTCTCTGCTAACTATGTGTACACATAAAATAGTTTGTAAGTTAATAGGAAAAACCATTCAAAAGAAATAATATTTTAGTTAAAAATAAATGTTAAAATTTTACTTAACAATTCCGTAAAAATAAATACTTATTACATTTATTTAAAATTGTTTTGTTTTTTTGTCTGTATTTTTGTTTGTTTTTTTAATCGCCTTATGTGTTTATGTGCTTATGAAGTTATTGTTATTCGAATTGAAATAATTTTGTATATAAACAATTTATATAAAAACAATATAGGAATATATTTTTTTAAATTGTTATTAAATTAAAATATATTTTTTTTTATTTTTATTAAATTTCAAATAAATAAATGAAATATATAAAACTGAGAAAAATTGGTAAATGTCAGTAAATCGTTTTAAACAAATGTATGAAAAAGGAAAAATAAATATTTAAATATATGTTCCTTTATTTTTAACTAAACTGATTTTTTTTTTGTATTAAACTATAAACAGTAATCTACATAATATTATGGGTGTATATGCAGTTACATAGGAATGCAGTGTATGGGGTTGGGGCCAAAATATTATAGAAAAAAAAATATATATACAAAACGTACAAAAAAAAGTTCAAATGAATTTGGAGAAATGCCATGAATTTCTAAAAAGATTTCATTTTTCATGTTATGCTGTTTTTGTGTGAGAGTGAGTATACATTTTTTTTTGCCTGTAATGTTTGTTGCATTTATTGTGTTGATATGTTTTCGTTATGAAAAAGTACTTCAAAACTAAATTTATTATTTATGTTCGTTATTAGCTAGAGATTTCTATACATATTATACCTCAAAAGAAAGAGGTCAGTGTAAATGAATGTTATACATAGATCAAAATTTAAAACAACGTTTGTGTTAAGTAGGTTTAAGCTAAATTTTTTAGTTATGTTATAGAATTTGAAGCAATTTTTTATCGCTGTCGCCCATTGTGAATGCATCACTTTAAATTATAAATCTAAGCAGAAAATACTAGTTCAAGTTGTATCGTAACCTATGGCATATACTTACTATTAAATTAAATTTATTAAAATCACTCAAACGAATTGAATAATATTTTGAAAACTTATAGCTATAGATATACAAAAGGCTATAGATATACAAAAAATCGAACATATAACTCCACAAGTAATTATAATTTCATAACCAAAGCCGCACTTGCATAAAATTTAATATTTATTCTCACAACATTTATGAACAAATTAAATAAAATAACGTAATGTTAGGTAAAGGCTCTATAATGTATAAGCCCACAAATTCCATTTTGTATCCACAATCGGCCGCTGATAAACAATTTTGTGAAATAATTGCTAATTGTGTTGTGACGGTACGGCTAATTTGGTGCTACCTGCTATACAAATGTGTTCTTTGAAGATTGCTTAAATCCTAGGAGAGAATTTTTTTTTAAGAAAAACATTTTAAGATCTAATTTTTTAACCAAAAAAAGTAAAGATATGGAATGACCCATAGTTTTTCGGCTAGGAGCTGAATCGAGAAAAATAATGGAATATTATTGTGTAATTTTTTTTTTCAAAAAAATTTATAAAGAAAAATCGGATCTAAATTTAGACCGATTCGAATCAAATTTAATAGATTTCGGCTTTGGGCTAATAGAAACTTATGTATCAAATTTTATTCAAATATTTTTTTTGGGACAAATCAAATTTCTAGACATGATTTATGGTCTTATATAGTATTTACAGCCTATAATATATACAGTTTAGGAGGTAGGTCTAAATATAAACCAATTCCAATGCAATTCCATGAGCCAATGCAAAACCTATGTCTCAAACTTTATTTAAATATTTTTCTAACTGCGACCTATAGGTTGATAACAAAGTTTATATGGACACATGGACGCACGGACATCGTTAAATCGATTCAGAAACCAAGCAAAAGTAGCGCTGCCATATAAGCAATAAAAACATCACAACTATGGCAAAGGCATTACTTCTTTTTTGGTAGTTTCATAGATGAATTTAAGATTGGCGTGTCATAAGATGGAAGTATTCAAATAAATCTATTTAACACTAATTATACTTTACTATATGGAAGCAATCAAAGCAAAGTTTAGATATTCTTTTGCATAAATGCATTAAAATGAGTTTTAAGTTATAAGTTATTTTAAAGATATATTTTTTATTTTAGGTCCGATCTAAAATTAAGCGGGTGAAAGTGGTGTAACCCATTTGGCGAGTTTTAAATTTTTTTTTGGATAGTACTTGTTGGAAGGAAATTGAAATTATATATGTGTATTAAAAAATATTCCAATTGTAGATAAAAATTATTTAAAAAGCTAAAAACAAAGAAATTTTGAACGAGTTTCGACCCGATAATTTTATCTTCTGCATCACATTCCAAATTTTTGCCGAAACATGAATTTTCACTGAAACAATTTTTTAAGTAAAATTTTTATCAAAAGTTTAAAAATTTGCTTTTAATATAATGAAAGTTCATTGAAAATGTTTTCTCATTAATATCAATGAATTGTGAAAAGTTATATTTGGACGATAATTTGAATACATACTTAATGTAGGGAAAATAGGCAATATTTTATGCTTCTGAATTTAGGAAAGGAGTGATTTTTAAGATAACCTTCGAGTTAATATTTAAATAACTACTTTTTTAAGATATAAACATGAAATATTTTGGAAGTTCCTCAATAAAAAAACTGTAAAAGAACATTAATTTAACATAAACTGAAACTTAGGAAATAATAAAAGTAGTGATAACCAAATGGGAAGTGATTTTGAGTCGAGTGGTATACTAACAAACAAACTACAAACTCATAATACCTTGACCAAATAATGGTGTAGGGTATAATAAAAAAATACAACAAATTATATAAAGAATTTTTTGGCAAAATTACTGGGCATTGTAGTTTTCGGTGCTAGTAGCTGATGCCACAATTACTTCCCTATACTGCGACTTTGATTAAACTTGGCTTTTAAGCCACATCATAATTTAAGTATTCTAAATGTTGTTTTATATGTATTGTCGCTTTCTTCAAACCAGACGTTGAAAAGAGATTTCTAAAGGCTATTGGAATAACGAGGGCAGATCAATAAGTCCGTAACTTTTTGAATGAAACATGTTTTTTTTTGCAAAAAAAAAAAAAAAATATATTTTTCAACATAATCTCCTTTTAGCTCAATGCACTTAGTCCAACGTTTCTCCAATTTTTTATCCCTTCCAAAAAATAGGATTTTTCGATGTCCATAAAATAGGCATTTGTTTGATCAATAATTTCATCGTTGGAGCTAAATCTCTTTCCGCCAAGCAATTTCTTTAGGTTTGGAAATAGGAAATAGTCACTGGGGGCTAAATCCGGAGAATATGGCCCAATTTATGGAATTTTGCCATTGAGGCTACAATCGTCAAGCGATTACGGTTATGGTCAATTGAGAGCAAACGCGGCACCCATCTTGTAGACAGCTTTCTTAAATTCAACTGATAATTTAAAATCGAAACCACACTGCCATATGAAATGCCTATGGCATCAATAATTTCACGCACTTTTACACGGCCAACACCATATCGTTGACTTTAATTGGCCATCCAGAATGTTCAGCGTCATCTGTACTTGTGCGACCACAACGAAAGTCAGTAAACCACTTTCTTTTATCATTGAATTCGATGGTGCAGAGTCCCCATAGTATTTATCAAGCTTTTCCTTGGTTTGATTGACGGTTTTTTTTTCGCAAACAATAATGTTTAATTCACTTTTTTCCATTTAAAAAAAAATACACGAGGTTGTATGTTTTGAACAGGTGTTAAACGCAAAGTAAATGACGGAAATGACGGCAAAGTAAATGACGGAAATAACAAGTGGTTCTTGATGGAAGCATTTTATATAACTTCGAGGGAAGTTCGAAAAGTCACGGACTTATTGATCCGCCCTCGTATTAAGGTTTTCTTTAAGCACTGCCAAACTCACATATTGGGCTTGTTTTTAATCCATGTTTAGATAGAGAAAACTGATTCATTGTGACAGCCGAATTTCTTCCCAACTCAATATTTTGGTTTACCGAATTTCTGTCAAACAAATACATGGTTGGCTCCAACCAAACCATTCGGTTGCCAAGAAATTCGGTTGTCACAATGAATCTACATAGGATTTTATTCTTATTCATATATTTGTACACTTACAATATATTTTTCGTTACCGACTGTAGTTTATTTAAAAAGTAATACATAGAGTTTGTTTTTAAATAAAGAATCAATTGAAATTCATAGAAATATATTTTTTAACTATTTGAATCAGTCATTCAAAAAACAATTTATAAAAATTTACAAACATTCAGTAGGAGTTGATATTTTCTGTTGAATGTAAAATTTTTTATTTTCTATTTCTAAAAATAGAATTCAGAAAACAAAAAGGTATTATACCTTTTTGTTTTTTTTACCAAAATAGTTTGTTTGTATACAAAATTATTTCAATAAAAATTACAAGAAATTAGTCAAATATAGGTACACACATAGAAAATAAAAATTTATACATCTGTGTGTGTTGTATTTTGTAAAATTTTATGCAAAAAAAAATTTTCAATGTGAAAAACAAACCACAAAAATCGTTTTATTCTACGTTTTGTCAGTTAAAAATGTATGGTTATTTTAAACGACTTTCTATTGTTTTTACTACTTTTGTCTATTATTAAACAATGATTGAAAATAAACAACAATCAAAAATTTTTGATTGTATTTTTTTATTAATTTAGTATGTATTTTAGATGGTTTTTAATGAAATAATATTGTGAGTGTATACGTTTAAAATAAATTCAGAGCGTTGGTTTATACACTCACAATATTATTTCGTTTAAAATAATATAAAATACATATTAAATTAATCGAAAATACAACTAAAAAGAGGACTAATGATTTTTCATTATGTTCAGCCCATTTTGTTGTTTATTTTCAATCATTGTTTAATAATCGACAAAATTAGTAAAAACGATATAAAGTCGTTTAAAATAACCATACATTTTTAACTGACAAAATGTTGGAAAAAACGACTTTTGTGGTTTGTTTTTCAAATTGAAAGTTTTTAATATTTGCATGTAATTACAAAACACTATGGCTATGTGTGTATGTATATTTAAATAAATTCATGTAATTTTTATTGAAATAATTTTGTATTTAAACAAATTATTTTGGTGAAAAAAAACAAAAAGGAATTATTTGAATTACTATTTTTAGAAACAGATAACATAAAATTTTACATTTAACTGAAAATATGAACTCCTACTGAATGGCTGTATTTTTTTATAGTTTGTTTTTTTAATGACTGATTGAAACAGTTAAAAATATATTTCTATGAATTTCAAGTGATTCTTCATTTTAAAACAAACTTTATGTATTACTTTTTAAATAAACTACAGTCGGTAACGGAAAATATATTGTGAGTGTATTAGCCCAGCAACAAACTGATTTATTGATCCAATTATCGGAATCTCATTACATTATGTTAAAAATATTGGACCTTTTACTATACATTACAAGGTAATGCAAGAGTTTATCGTACCCATTACCAATGGTTTCCTGGGCAGTTTATATACTCATTTAAAATTATTTGTAAAAAAATTGTTTTTATTTTCATCTTTCAATTAAGATAAAAAAAAATAAAAAGTCAATATTTTTACAGACTTTGAATTTTTACCATTTATCGTTTATTTTTATGGATTTTTTGTTAATTTGTTGACATTTTAAACAATTAAACCAAAATAAAGTTAATTAGTTGATAATTAAAAGAAATATATAAAAGAAATATAATTTTTTTGATGACGGATTTGTGGTTAGTTTGTTATCAGTTAATTTATTGATATTTAAAAATAAATAAAAAGTTTCTTTGATTGAATTAAAAGTAAGTAGACCGATTTTTAAGCTAGTTTTCATTTATTTTAAATTGCATTTTCAATAAACTTAAACTATAAACTTTTTCGAGTGTATCACTTAATAATACCGACTAAATTTTTAAGTGAATAAATATGTTTTTATAAGCTATATTTGCTTGGTGAATCTTTTATAAAACCTACTTAAACTATATACATTTGCAACATAAAGTTTGTTTGATATAGCTTTAAAAGAAAAGCCAGCAATTTATTTTGCAAAAAAAAGGATTTTTGCATATACCATATCTTTAATATAAGAACTTTTACCATAAGAACTTATATATTTTTTGGGATTTTTTTGTACATTGTAATTTTTCCATAAGGCAATTATTGTTAGAATTAAAATTTTGTATGTGCATTTTTTAGTAGATAAAAAAAGCTTATACATTATAAATTTTACAATCTCGTAAAAAACTTAGGCCAAAAGTATTAATTTTAGTCAAAAAATTCTTTGGAAAAAACATTTTAACAAAATTACTTAGGTTGATTTAAGTCCACATATATTTATTTACTTTTACTTATGCTTATACACTTTTTAATATAATGTAACAACATTTAGAGAAAAATTTAAAAAAATACTGAATGTGATTGCAAAAGCTTTAATTTTTCTTTTTACAAGTTCTTGTACTACAACAGTATCTACAAAGATCGTATGGTATTTGTTAATGTAAGTGCAAAACTCTTAAACAATAAAACTAATTGCAGCGTAATTGGTAACATGAGAAATTCTTAAAACAAATGAACACACAGACACATGTGCGTATATAGGGATGTCTGTAGCTTTATAATGTGTATACTATTACAAAGTGTGTTTACATAAATGTATATGTATGGTATATATATAAATTAAAATTAAACACTTGTATTTGGTTTTAATAATCGTCTCTTTATTTAACAGCACTATGTGCTTTTTTTTGTTCCGTATCTTAATACTACGAACTTAAGACTAACTTACCAAAAGAACAACATTATCATTTTATTTTCACAGCTTAATAACATTCCCGCTGAATAATCAAATAAATGGTTGCGCGTGTAGCGCGAACATGACACTTTTGTTTTGAACAAAAGTGCAGACGCAAACGTTAGCAACAATTAGTGTGGGAAATTACGAAATCACAATAAATAAGTACTGTGTTGTAATTAAAGTATTGTGTCAACGTATCAAAATTGTGAAATGAATAAATATTGCCTTAACTCCTCCCTCCTAAATTCCAATCGTCCCCGATTGGTTTAAAAGTATGGGATGTCGTTTAGACTGATGTGCCTTGGAACTGACTTAGTCGGCACCTGGGGAGGATCAATATTTTTAATAACAATTTCCGCTGTGTTGTGGTTTCTACACTTAAGGATCCCGATTATAATTAATATATGGGCTAAAAGCCCAAAATATGTACCCATGCTAGCTTTGACTAGCAAGTTTAAGGATTTAATTTTCTTTATATTTCTAATGTTTAATTCCTTCATGAATTTGAGGGATAACACCTCCTCGAATTGCGAACGAGAATTCGAATGTTTGATTAATGCAGGCAATGGCCTCAAGCTGTGTGTTTCTAAAGCTGTAAAAGTCAAATTATTCACAATTATAGTTTCATTAAAAAATTTTATCAAATATGAACCATTTAAGCATTTTGTATTATTTTGCATCTTAACCTTTCCTTTGAATTCATTTAACAAAACCAATCCATTACTTATTTCTATTACATTTTCAATATGTTCTGTGTTTGTAACAATACAATCGTACGGTTTGTTTTCTAAAATATTTTTAATACAATATTCATTCTCTAAATCAACAATTTCATTTTGTTTGCAAATTTTTATATTGTCAATTATTTTACAGTTATTCTTTATGCCATAATATTTTCCATTACAATTCAATGTATTTTCAAAATTTATTTTTATAATTGTTTCATTCTTGCTTAATGGTTTTATTTTAAAAGAATTACAAGTTTCGGTTCCCGTTTTTGGTAATTTTATAATGTAAATCAATATATTTTCTTTGAAAGCGATCTGAACTTCCGCGAAATTTAATGCTTCTTCTAGGGAATCAAATGGCATGTTTTCTTCCAAAAAAATATTATTAATACTATGAGCCTCTTGGTTTGATAATAAGAATGTGTTAATAATGTTAGCTTTTGTGAGATGAATTGCTCTGTTAATATTTTCTATTTCTTCCTTCAGGATGTCGATTTTAAATTTATACTGCAGTATTAGTACAGTCTGAAATTCGCCACTGCTCTTCAGTGTTTTCAAAATCGAATTACTTACTCGGGTGATATTGTTAATTTTATCAAAAATGTTCTTGTTAATTACAAGTTGCTGGTTGTTATTCTCTATTATCTCCTCGAACTTGTTATTTATGGCAGTAAGATCGTCATGATCTGGGTTTCCCGCAACCCATTTCCAAGCAGAACCTATGAAATTTAATGAGCGTTTGTTCTTGATTTTAGGAATAATGTTGTTAATGGTTATGATTATGTTGTTAATTTCTTCTGAGATGAATGAATGCAATGGATGAGATGAAGGTATGTTTCTGCCTAGATCGATTTTTAGATCCTCCACAAGTGAGGAATAATCCGTTAAATTAATGGTATGTAGAATTCTATAGGTTCCCGTTTGTATTTTCCCAGTGCCATCTTCGATAATAATGGTCTCGGCCTGAGAATAGTCCAGTACCTCAACCCAACCGTAGCAGAAAGGAAGATTTAAATAAATAAATGTTCTAAAAGAAAAATGATGTGGTTAAATTAACTTCTAATATGGTCCTTGTGCACTATTTTCCCCGATTCCGTTGTCACAGTGGAATTCTTGTTTTCCTTAACTACTTCCTCCTTGAATCTCCTTGAAAGCTTAGTCCCTAATCTTTTATTTTGTCTGACAAATATCTTCTCCCCTACCTCATAATCAACGATATCCTGTTTTTTCCTGTTATGATACAGCAAATCCCTTTCCTGTTTCGCCTTTAATTTTTGAAATATTTTCCTTCTGACCCCTTGTATGTTATCAGGGTCGGATGAAGTGGGTTTACCAAAAAATACATCGACGGGCCTTTTTCCCGTGACGGAGTGAATGGAATGATTATACTCATTTACGGACCACTCCAGAAGTTCCCTAAAACCCTTCTCAGGATATTCATGCCTCAGGCATCTCATAATCTCTGCCAAAGTCGAATGGAACCTTTCGATTTGCCCATTCACTTCGCTTTTGTAAGGCGGTGCAGTGAATATTTTAATATTGAATTCATTCTCCAACATAAACTTTATTGGTTGTGAACAAAATGTTTTCTCGTTGTCGCAAATTATTGCCTTTGGAACTCCAAAGTAAAATATTATTTCCCTTAGTGGTTTCCTTATATTCTCAATACTCTTCCCATCCACTTCCTTAACCACAGCCAATTTGGAGAATTTGTCTATGGAGGTAAGGACCTTGTGTTTGTCCGTTGAAAATATGTCAATATGAATTGTATGCCCCGGGAATTCCGGTGTGACTCCCAATTTCGTATTATTAGGGTGTCGGTCATACTTATTTTCTCTACAGACTTTGCATATTTTCGTTATCTTCCTAATTTTCTTTGCCATACCAGGGAAATAAAATCTTTCGAGTATCTGCAGTCTATTTTCCTTTTCGTTCCTATGAGCACGATTATGCTCTTCTATTATAATCTTATCCTGATCCTCTGCACTGGTAATATCCTTTACCACCTGTTGTGCAAACCGAATCTTATAATTCCCGAGGTAAGTTGGATAGATTGCCTGAATTTTCAGCATTATCGGTTCCGTAGTCTTTATACCATTTATAACTGACGGATTCAAGTACCTTTTCAGAAGTGCCTTCAGTGATTCCTCGGAAAACGCTTCTTCGTTTATTAGATGTCTATGGTAAGTAGGAAAAATAATTTCGAATTTATACGAACTTTCGGAGGCTTCTGAAATGAAAACCTGATTCTTGAAAACGTTAACGGGCGTTTCCACAGATGGTATCAAGTTTTCGGAAGAGCTATCGCTACTATGGACAGTAACAGAATTAACATTTGGTATTGGTGGTCTTGAGAGGAAATCTGCAACCACATTCGTGCTGCCTGGTTTATAAATGAGCTCATGATTATATTCCTCCAACTGTGCCTTCCACCTTTTCATTTTCGCATTTGTATTCTTGTTGCTGAGAGCGAAAGTCAGAGGTTGGTGATCGGTGAAAATTCTGACCTTTTTCGATCCGTATAGGAAACATTTGAGGGACTGTAAAGCCCAAATTATCGCCAGCATTTCCTTCTCGATTGCCGCGAAATTTTCCTCTGCTCTACTTAACGTTCTAGAGAGAAAGCTGATTGGCTTTCCATCTTGCGAAAGTACGGCTCCCAAAGCATACCCAGATGCATCTGTAGTTAACTCGAATGACTTATCGAAGTCCGGATAATGAAGCATTACATCGTCTGATGTCAGACATCTTTTTAACTGATTAAAAGCCTCAGTTTGTTGTTCAGTGAAATTTATTCGTGTCTTTTTAGACAAATTCTTGGGTATTCTTCCCAACTCTCCCCTAAGTATTTCGGTAAGAGGTCTGGCAATTTGAGCGTATGCCCTTATAAATCTGCGATAATGACCTGTCATTCCCAAGAATGAACGCAACTCATGGACATTTCCCGGTTTCGGAAAATTCATAATAGCCTCTGTTTCTTCGACGCGGTGCGAATGCCCTTTTGGCAAACAATGATACCGAGAAATTCAGTTTCCTCCTTCATGAACTCACATTTATCGCACTGCACCTTCAGGCGGGCTTTCTCCAAAGTGTCAAAGATAATGTTCAAATTATCGAGATGTTCCTCTTTAGTCTTACTGAAAATAATTATATCGTCGATATAAATATAACAACGAACACCAATGTGTTTCCTAAGCACATCATCTAAGGTGCGTTGGAAAATAGCGGGCGCATTTCGTAACCCGAATGGAAGTCGAGTGAATTCGAACTTTCCATTGGCGACGGAGAAGGCAGTCTTCTCAATATCGGCTTCGTTTAGAGCAATTTGGTGGAACCCGCTCTTAAGATCAATAGTTGAAAAATACTTATTCGATCCTAAATTAGCCAAAATTGTGTTAATATCCGGAATAGGATATTTATCTGGTATGGTATCTTCGTTCAGTTTACGATAATCGACTACCATACGAAACTTTCTCTCTCCCGAAGCATCTTGCTTCTTTGGTACGATCCATACCGGGGAATTATAGGGGGATTTCGATGGACGAATAATGCCATCGTTTAGTAACTCCTCAATTTGTCTGTCTATTTCCCTCTTTAAGGGCATTGGGTACGGATACGTTTTCGAATAAATTGGTCTATCGCTTTTAGTTCTAATTTCCGCCCTGATATTTGTAACGTAAGTGAGTTTTCTATCTGGTTCGGAGAACAAGGTTGGATGGGATTCAAAAAGTTGTTTCAATTTCTCATTATCCCCTGGACACAGGTGATCCAATCTTAGTGTAGTATGCGCTATAGCATTAATTTGCAATTGATGAATAGGATATCGATATTTATTTAACAGTGTAAAGTAATTTTCCCTAGTAAAAATAATTGCATTCAAGCTTTTCAAAGTGTCATTGCCTATTATGGCATCGAAAGTGTTAATATTAGGTAAAATATGAAATTTAAGTTTGCCTATCTCATTGTTGAAAATATCAATATTTGTGTGGTGGGTGATCTTAACAGCTCCGCCAATTGAATTTGCAAAAAAGGGTTTGTTTGGAATGGGGTTTCGAATATAGGTAGGCTTAACGTAGTTCTTATTAGATCCAGTATCTAAAAGGAATTTTAACTCATTGCCGTTTTTCATCTTAAAAAGAAAATACGGCAGTGAGGAAGAGTTTAATCTAAAAAATTAACATCGTCATTATCGGGGTTTGTTTGCTCACTATCGTCGTACTGCACTTCGTACTCAGGAGGATAATTTTCAAGGTCTTCATAATACTCCCCTCCCTCTACGGTATACTCGAACGGAATAGATTCCGCCGCTTCCGTGTTAAAAACGCGTTGAACCTTATTGGGTTGTGGAGTATTCTGTGATGATGGCCTTTTTTCAGCCTGGTTACCGCCACCTTGGGGGAAGTTATTAGGGGAATTTTGCCAGACTGGCCGTCCCAAGTTCTGTGCCTGCTGATACATTGGTCTATTCTGATAATTGACCTGCCTCGTCTGCACTGACCGATCCACCTCCATTGGTACCGGTGGCTTGGGTGGACGAGGTGGTGGAAAATTCGGTCGGTTGGGAACAAATCTATTTTGCCCATATGGGTAGATGTTACCCGCCCCAGGAAAATAATTCCCATGTGGGTTAGTAAGCTCTGGGTAAAACGGTCGTACCACCGGGGGAGATCGCTGATGACCAGCAGATCTAACGTTTGGTCGCGCCTTTTCCATACTATTGGCATGAGCTGTTCGATAGTTCAAATTGCCCAATTTCAGACACATTTGTAGAGCCTGTGGTAAACTCGTTGGTTCCCTTACGCTCAGAAGACTTGGCAAATTGCCATTTAAGCCCCTTATAAAGGTGTCAAGAGCCTTCCCTCTATACGCCGCCGTCATTGCGGATAGAGCTTCCTCTCCTAACTCTAGACAATCAATCTTGTCCAAAATCAGAGAAAGGTACTGGTAGAATTGTTGATAAAACTCCTGAACGGAGTTGCCGCGTTGGGCAAGAGTTGTCATTTGGTACTCGAGGGTACCGACATCTCTCTTGTCTGCGTAATGAAGCATCAAGCACTTCTTAATTTTTTCCCAGTTTAGTGGCGTTCGATATGATTCGAGCGCCGCATCGGCCTCGCCTATAATTTTGTGCCTAATCGTGTGTAGGATAGCGAAATATTTAGGCGTGTCCCTATTCTGGCCATACATTAGGAGTATGCGATCCACAGACTTTCTCCAGGAATTGAACTCTCCCGGTTTCCCGGAAAATTCCCTAAGACATTTGACCACATCAGGTACACGTTCTGACGATTCGGAGTTTCTACTAAAATCTACTGTAATTTCCTCGTCCTGCTCTGTAGTAGGATTTAAAATGGAAGAAACTGTCGTTGATATCAAGTTCAAAAGTTCTTTTTTCTGATTGTTAGTAAATGAAGATAATGAATTAGTACCACTCGTAGAAGTACCGAAATTTAATTTCGACAATGATGCCGCTAATTGTTCCTCTTGGCTCATTTTATCAAATAATTTCTGTATCCCTTTACTTTAATTTAATTTAATTTGATTCAAATCAATGTAAAAAAAAATATTCTAAGTGGCTTTTTTGATTCCCTATCAGAGACGATAATTTTGTATCAAGATTCAATATTCTTAACTTAACAATTATTTATTTAAATAGTATTCAATTCAATCTTACAGTAATATAATCCGGATCATGTTGGTATTGATGTTGTTGCCGTTGCTGGTTTGTTGTATCTGGTTCACAAATTTCCTTGGTCTTTCAATAATTTTCCACAGTCACAGTTCACTTGTTTGCTTTTAGTACTCTCGATTTTATTTGCACCTTCACAGTTCACTTGTTTGCTTCTAGTACTTTTTAATTTTATCTGTACTTTCAATTTCCTTAAGGTTCACTTGATAACTGTTAATTCATTAGATGTATATATTTGTTAATCTTATTTACTTTGCTTCAGTTTTTATTTTTTTAGTTTCTCAAAAAAAAAATGTTAGTTACTTATATGAATTTATTTGTTACGCATAGTTAAAATTTTATATGAATTTATTTGTTACACATAGTTAAAATTCTTTAAAGGTTCACTTATTTGTAAATTTTTTTTTCACTGATTTTCCATAGAATGTTAGTTAGTTATATAAGCTTTTTTATACTTTTATATTATTTGTAGTTTTTTTTTAAATTTCTTAACTAGCTTTATTTATTAAACAGAAAATTCCGTTTACCGGGCTTGACAGGCCGCGACTAACGTACGCACCCGTTTAAATTTGAGTTTTTCGAATTTTACTAGGGAGCCACGTCAAGGCTTTAGTTTTTGAACCTAATGGATCTTTATTCTTCCTTTTAGGTCCTCGGTGCTCGGGCGCCAATTAAAATTAAACACTTGTGTTTGGTTTTAATAATCGTCTCTTTATTTAACAGCACTATGTGCTTTTTTTTGTTCCGTATCTTAATACTACGAACTTAAGACTAACTTACCAAAAGAACAACATTATCATTTTATTTTCACAGCTTAATAACATTCCCGCTGAATAATCAAATAAATGGTTGCGCGTGTAGCGCGAACATGACACTTTTGTTTTGAACAAAAGTGCAGACGCAAACGTTAGCAACAATTAGTGTGGGAAATTACGAAATCACAATAAATAAGTACTGTGTTGTAATTAAAGTATTGTGTCAACGTATCAAAATTGTGAAATGAATAAATATTGCCTTAACTTATATGCTCACATGCACATAAGTGACTGCAATAATGTTTACGTAAAAATATGTGATTTTTAGTGAACATATGTTATTTTTTTTTATATATACCGTTGGTTAGAGTATTAATGGACGAAACTTAATATGAAAGTTTTAGATAATTGAACTTTAGCGGTTTTAGTTTAGTGGTTTTAGCCAGACCAAAATCGCATTAACACCTTCACTTGATAATTTACGTTTATATTATTACCATAAGTGGCAACGAAAAAGCTCTTTCGACTTGACTCTAAGACTGCAAAATATTTTATCTGCTGTGGCTATTATCCCTGGCCAGATTTTATATTGTTACAACTTCAGATATCTATTTCAATAAAGTAACATTTAAAAATATTATAAAATTTTTGAAAAGTATAAATTTTTAAGTCTTTTTGCTTTTAAGGCAACGTAATTTTTGCTATGTAAGATAATATACTATCGTAGAGCTGTTAGTTTAAATGTCAGCTGGGAATAAAACGTAATGAAAATAATGAAGGAATAACTCGAGGAACAATATGTGAAATGTCAGTTTACATGTTATAAGCAATATTTAATGTAGAAAAAAGAAAAAAATTAAGATTTAAATTTATAAAAAAAATATAAAGTTATACTTTTCAAACACCTAATTGCAAACTCTAAATGGATGCTGGGTCATTGTTATAGGTTTTCTTTTTATATCACAGCAAAATCTTGGTAAAGGGTTGAACCTATTACACTTTGCTTTACTTTTAAAGCTTAAGTAATATCTTCGAATTATTGTGCTACATCACTACTTATTGGAAAGCTAAGAAATAAAGACTTATTGATATTGATATACATCAGTACTTATTTTTAGGCTTTGATATAATTAGTTGCTAATATTGTCTTATGTAATTACTTATTAAAAAGGATACAAATATTGAGTTATATTATGTAATCATACACTAACAATATTATTTCGTTACAAATAATCTAAAATATATATTAAATTAATCGAAAATACAATCAAAAAGACGACTACTGATTTTTCAGTATATTCAACACATTTTGTTGTTTATTTTCAATAATTGTTTAATAATCTACAAAGGTAGTAAAAGCAATCGAAAGTCGTTTAAAACAACCATCAATTTTTAACTGACAAAAAGTAGAAAAAAATGATTTTTGTGGTTTGTATTTTAAATTGATTTTTTTTTATTTGTATGTAATTTTACAAAACACAACACATACATACGTATATATTTCTGTATTTTCTTGTGTGTATCTACATTTTAATAATTTCTTGTAATTTTTATTGAAATAATTTAATATATACAAAATATTTTGGTAAAAAAACTAAAAAGAATTATATCAATTTCAATTTTTAAAAACAGAAAACCTAAAATTTTACATTTAAAAAAATATCAACTCCTACTGAATGTCTGTAAATTTTTATAGTTTGTTTTTTGAATAACTGATTCAAATAGTTAAGAAATATATTTCTATGAATTTTAATTGATTCTTCATTTAAAAACAAACTTTACGTAATACTATTTAAATAAACTACCCGTGTTAAAGAATTCAGATCTAAGCAGATCTCAATATATATAATTACAGATCTAATCAGATGATTAGATCTAATTAGATCTCAACATTGGGGACAAATTTGAGATCTAATTAGATCTAATCAGATGATCAGATCTAATCAGATCTCAACATTGTGGACAAATTTGAGATCTAATTAGATCTTTTCAAATCTAGACAGATCTGGCGGACCACATGTTAGCAGATCAATAATAATTGTATTATCTTATCAGATTCAATAAGATATAAATATATATGATATTTTTAGATCAGAAGATATTCAATTTAATACAATATTTTCAGATCTAATTGAATATTTTTTTGATTTAATTTTAAATAAAACAAAATAATTTTATTTTTAATTTATTATTAAGAAATTTTTAAAAACAAAAAAATCCATATTCTATGTGATAAGTTGCATAATACAGAAGACGTATTTCAATTGAAAAAAAAAAACTAAAATAAGATAAATGAAAAATTTGAAAAAAAACGTTATTTAAAGTTTAAGTATTTTTGAATTCGTTAAAGAATAAATAACATAACCATCAAGAGAATAAATTATTAAATTAGAGTTTCTTGACATTCACTATATATTTTAAGAAATCTTCCATTCATTGTATTTTTCGATATTTTGCCTTTCTTTTGATGACAAAAGTGAAAATAGTGGTAGGTGTAGTGATGATGGCGAAAGCACTGATGATAACTGATATGTTGAAGATGATAGCGAAGGAAACAGTCTTGAAGATAATTGTGAGGAACTACAATCTATTATGCTTTATGCCAATAGTGAAATTTCGCTAGATAATGCCGTGTTTAATGTGTTAGAAATGTGGCTAAAACATAATTTAACAAAAAGTACATTAAAGTTTCAACTTAAAATTATATCTCAGATGTTACATAAATTCAATTTAATGCCAAAAACATTGTATCAATTTTATAATTATTTCCAAAAATAAGTACCACTCATTAACATAATAAAACCTTACTATTGTGATAAAGAAAAAAAAAATAATGTTTTTTCTTTTTTTTAAATTTTCAACAAAATTTTGTTTATATAATTTTTAGTTATCAAATATTAAAAATATACAAAATATAGTAAAATAGTTTGTTTTTATATTTTAAGAATTCTTTTTAAGAGATTTAGTTGACAGGCAGAATTTTCGTTTTAAGCCTCAACTCTGCTTTAGCTCTTAAACAGACGAGAGTCTAATCATAAAAGTTAACACTACATAGTTAACTCAAAATAAACTAAAGTTTCAAAAATCCTTGATTTGAGAAGGGCAATAAGTTTAAGGGGAACGAAGTGGTATAAAGTAAGCCTGGGTTTTTGTGATACAGTAGAATCGCGATAATTTGTAATCTCAAATTATGATTTATAGAAGTAAATAAAACAAAACGAATTAAAAGGTTTTTTTTTAATATTAAAGATATTTTTGGCATCTATATCGGGGAATTCAGGTGTTTATTTTACTTTTCAAATGTGCTTGCAATAAAAGTTCTCTCTTATGCAGTATTGAAGTAAGTTTTGATATAGGGATTTCAAATTCCTTAGCCACATATTTTTTGTTTTGCTCCATTATCAATAGCTGAAATAATTTGTTGCTTTCTCAACGCCATTTTTACACGAGTGGAAAAACTGATCAATAGAAAGCACAAAAACATGCATTGCTTAAGGCAGCTAATTGTTTCGAACCGTTATATTAAAGAATTTTGCTTCAGCATTACGACTTGTAAGAGATCAATTACGATTTATAATAGTTTTTGTATTGATAGTTTTTCAAAAAAATACGAAATATCTAGATGACCAAAATGTATGTAAATATTACGAATTATTGGAGTTTTCTCATGGGACCGATAGTTTGTTACGATTTATTAATACTTTCAAATTATCGGGGTACGAATTAAAGCAATTTTACTGTATTTATTGATTTGATCATATATTTTATATTTAAGGGATTTCTCTTAAACTTATCTGTCAATGCTAATTATTTTTGTTAATCTGTTCTTTAACAACCAAAACTATTATATATCTTTATCTATTATATACACATAAAGTATTACATGCATGTATCATATTGTTACGATTTTACATTCTTAAATCGTTGATTTATTACCTTTAAATAAATCGAGTTTATTTTAAATTGCAAATAATAAACACTATTAAAATTTTCTATAGCAACTCTTTAATAACATGAAAACATAAAAACAATTACACAAGAGACTTTATTGAAACTATATTAAGATACACTTTAACAGATTGCACAATTAGTTAAATTAAACACCAATGTTACTTTTCTTAGTTATGTCGCTGTCCGCGTTTTATTACCAACTGAGCTGACATGACACACAATGCGGGCGTGTTTATATGTGTGGCGAGAATAACTGGAAAGTGTCATCATTGTCCGGAAGTTGTGTACCGCAAACGTTGTAGAATAACACTAATGCATTATTAGTTGTGGTGAAGAGTTGGAATTGATGGCAGCTGTCCCATGAGTAAATGGAAATTGATGAATCGAATTTCCGTAACAATATAGTAATACTTTTCTAAGCTTATTAAGCAGATATGGGGTTTCATACCCTTCCATATTTATCCCTTTCCCTTTCGCAAATATGGGGTACCATATACTTTCATATGTGTCGGTATTCGAGTATAAATCTCATATATTACAGACTTTTAAAAATATAATTCCTTAAATAAATTTATAAATCTGATTTAAATTTTGACGAATTAAATCGCGAATTAATTATTAGAAGTATTATTAAAAGAATGAAGTTGATTTTCAAAATTATTTTCATAAATTAAACGAAATAATTCAATCTTAATTCAAAGAATCAAATAAATTTTTATTTCAATCGCTCTCGGAAACTCATCGAGATAATGCAAAACGGACAAAATTTTTAAAAGCTCAACAAATTCTATCCTTGGGTAGAATAGACTCGGTAGGTCGTCGAATCGTTTATTGAAATTTTTATAAAACAAGCACAGGTTTTGTTTTATCAATTTATATGATAATATAAATTAACAAACCCCGATAATACGAATTTCATTTCCCGCTCGTTCGTATAAAAATGGATCACCCTGTGGCTGTTTTATAAAAATAGATACCTCAGAATGTCTTCCATACCTGACCTATTTTTATTATCGCAGTGTATTAACACTCTACTAAAGCAAATCTTTTGTCCGTTTTGCCCTATCTCGCGTAATTTTCGAGATACCGGTCATTTTCAAAATTAACAATTTACAAAATGGAGTATATCTAGAAAAGATTCAAATGAAATTGATTAATCAATTATGATTTTAAATCTAATTTAATAAATTGGTTTATAAAATATTGAATTAACTCGCTGATTTACAAAAAGAATTATTTTTTTCGCGACTTAATTCAATAAAGATTTTTTTACATATATTTTGAATTACTATATTTCCATATATGCTCAAATATGAACCATATAGACCCACATATAAACATATTTGTCCATACATATAGCATATGTTATATGCATCCATATAACATATGATCATATATGAACATACATATGTATGTTAACATTTTTCATCAGATAAAAAGATTCCTTAAATTGAACATTTTTGGATTCTAATAATTTATTTTAGTCTTTGTAAAAAAACATTCATACTGATGATCACCATAATTTAATACCTCTTTACTACCAAGTTTTTACAGATTGATAATGTCGAATGACCCCGTAGTTTAAAGAATTCCTTTACGATTATAATCCTAATAAAATACAAAAAAAAAACATGAAGCAAAGAGTTGCCAACTTACAACCAATAATATTTTTTTTTAAGTAGTTATTTTTAAAAATCATGTAATTTTACAGCAATTACATGTCTAACAGCAATTCTGAAATACCACAAACTCACATAAACAACATAAATCTTGACTACAACAACCTCAAACATCGACCAACAGTTGTGTTCGCGAAAATAGCAGGAATGAGTATAAAGTCTTCCAAAAAATGAACACAAAATATTTATCTCTGCATAGGAAAAAGAAACTAGAATTTCAAACAAAATTTAAGTTTCTTAACTGCTTAACACATCTTTGACACATTTGTTGGTTTCCTTATAAAATTTAATATTAACTAATTGAATTTGTTTTATATTTTTTTACACAAAATTGTAAAAAGATGAATACAGGGTGAAAAAAAGTGAAAAGGAACAAGAAAACTTGGCATTATATCCTAGTTTTTTTCTAAATGCACTTAAATCCAACGCTTAAAAAAATATATTGCACTCACAACTGATACAAAACATTTACAATGAAACACATACAGAGACGCACACAGTTACACTAACATTTACAAAGTGTAACAATAAATTTTAAATAAAACTTAAGAATAAATACTTCAAAGTAACAAGTAACAATTTGGCCTCTTCTTTGATGTTGAACTATAACTTGTCTATATTTGGCACCGTTAACGAAAGGCAAACATTTGTTCCGACTGAATTTTCTAATTCGGGAGGAAGAGAAATATAATCTTCTGTCTTTGGATTTAGCAACAACATTAGAATATGCTCATATATGCCGAAAAAAAAGCAAGTCGGTTGTGCTTATCTCTTATCTTATTATAATATCGAAGTTGGAGGTTCAAAATGAAAGCCGGTGATGACTCAATAATAGGAAATGTGGAGGTGCTTACCCGGGTATGCCGGTTGTATGGTTAAGGGGTGATTCTCATAAACTGCTTGTAGATTTAAAAAAAAAAAATTTTTTTTGGTAAATTATTTAGTTAAATATTAAAAAACAATATTCTAGGAGCATATTCAAAATTTCAAGTCGATAGCTCATCTGGTGATGAAAATATATCAAGTGGAATATGGAAAACATACCCGGGCAGTAATTCTGTAATTATATGTATAATAAAATAAAAATAAAAAAAATCTCTATAATTTTTTTGAAATTTCAAAATTTGTGTTTTTATCAAAAAATTTATTTTTTCGCGAAATTTTGACCCATATCTTCTAAACTACTTAACCGATTTAAAAACCATATTCACAAAACATGTGCCTTAACTGGTTTTTCGTTTGCAATTTGACTAATAAAAAAAATTTTGACCCAAACTCTAGATATAGTCAAAATGTTAAATTCACTAATAATTAAAATAAAAAAATGAAAAATTTCAAAAACTAGCCCAGAAACAAAAATTTTTTAATGCGATTTTCGGCTTTAGGAGGCCCTAATACATAAAACATAGTCGCATGCTTGTATAATGTAATAGTATGCACTTACTTCAAAGCATTTACTTTATCCTACTTTTTACTGGGATATTACTTCAAGTTTGGTTGAAAAACAGGGAAAAAAGAAATAAAATTATCATATATGCAAACAGAATGAAATAAACGGTTGAACTTAAATAGCGATTTGTGGTGAACTAGGTCTTTCGATTAAAGTTGTTCGTTTACGCACAGAACAACCCTTAGTACTACATTTACACCAAAAACTAATAATTTTTGAAAACCACTTGCATTTACTTGTAAAATTTCATAAAAATTTAAAATCAAAAACTAAAACTAATAGTTTTAAAAACTACTAGCGTAAATTGAGCTTAAAATAACAAAATATTTCTTTACAAATAATTAAAATGAAAGTCATAATCATTTTTCTCATTACAATTAGGTTTATGTGCACATAAAGAATGGCTCAGTGAAAATCTGGACGCACAAATGTTGAGAATATTAAATTAAAAGCTGTTTCTTCAATCGTAAGAAAAGTCAAAAACAAAAAAAAAAAACATATTTTTTGACGATGTAATTAGTGTCATATTTCGCAAAAGGTATCGACATTTTTAAGCACACTATGTTGGGGCAGAAAGAAATTTTTAATAATATAATTTTAGTGGCTTTAAATCAAATGAATTCTCTTAAACTTTTATTTATCTTTCATATAAATTTTAGCTTAATAGCTTTCAATTTGCGTAAATTCTAAATAAATTGGTTTTATGTTTTATTAAGTCGGATACCAAACAGCTTATGCGTTTGTGAAAAATTGTTACTGATCATGCATTATGTCAAATGAAAAGATTGGCGTTTTAAAATTCCAATAATTAAAAAAAAAATCTTTTTGAAAATCTTCAATTTTTAACCCACAACTCTGCAATCAACGAAATATAATGTTTTTGTTTTAGAGTCCTACGTGAAAAAATTAAAAATACCGTATTTGTGTAACTACATTTTTAAATCGAATCTATTGAAAATTGAAGTGAGCAATATCTAAATATTTTTTAAAAAATATATTTTAAAATCAATTTCAGACCATTATGCCTGTTTGATTTCGTTCAGATTTTAACTGAACCATCCTTTAATAGCACAAAAACGAAAATAAAATGGCAAGAAATTGCAGAAAACACCTTTTTCACACAGGTGCAACATATTTGTTAACAAAGACAAAGATTTTTCAACAATATGAGGGCAAATTACAGAGAGGAAAGTACAAAAATGGTTAAAAAGGAAATATCGTTTTTTGAAAAACGGAAAATTTATATCAGAAAGTACCACATGTAAGGAATTGGCAACACATGCATTTAAGGAAAAAAATAATGTTTTCTTTTGAAAAAAAAAACCTAAAAGAACACTTTATACATTCAGAAAAAAAAAGTTAGTAGAAAATTTGTAAACGGTTTTCAATCCCACTTTACCTTTTTTGCACTGATTTTTTACAAATTTTTGTTGCAAATTTCAGAAATCATTTTACAAATATATTTACAAATTTCTGTTGCAAATTTCAGAAATCATTTTACAAATTTTTAAAAACCAATTTGCTAAAATTAGCAAAAAAAATTTACTTATTTTAAAAAAGTAGATATTGAAGGAAATGTTATTTCTAATTAAAACTTACATCTACAAACTTAAATTCCTTAAAATATTACATAGGTTAAAAAAAGGGATCGGAACTAAAGATACCGGCTCATGTCTAAAAATAGGACATCCACTTAAAATAGCACTAAAAAGTTTATTTTAGTTCTAAAAATCAGCCCTAAAACAATTACAATTTGACATTAAAGGTAAAAAAAATGACTAAAATATTTTTCAAAACAGAAATGACCAATTTAACACAAAATGATAAATTCGCTTGTTTTTACAATTTTTGAGCCTTTGATTTTTTTTTTTGCCGATTTTAGCAAACAGATTTTAAATTCCACTTTTTAAAAAGTTTACTAAAAATTAGAAGCGGCAGCTAATTTTTTCTACAAATTTCATTGTACTACACGTCAGCAGACATGTGTTGCTAATATTAGCAAAAATTAGCAAATTAGCAAATTATACAGTAATAACAGCAAAACTTTCAGTTGTCATTACAGACTTTTTTTGGTGAGTGTATACTTGGAAGGTATCCCAAGGTGTAAAAATTAAAGATTAAGTGAATGTAATTTAGATATTAATGCATGTACACTAGAGCACTTAAAAAGTACATACATATTTAGGAATCTGCAATAGTTTTATGTTTTCGCTCCCCTCGCATTTTCCCGCATATGAAACGAGAAATTAGTTTATCTGCAAAAATTTTTAATTTAGGATGCAAGCAGATCTAATACCCTCAAGATTCAACTTTTAAATTTGAGCAAATATTTTACTAATATGAACTCTTGACCTATCAATGACGTATCATGTGATTTTGAGCGACCAAAAACAGTTTGTTTCAAAGCAAACTGAAATATAATTATTCATAAAAGATCGTTTTAAAACATAATTTTTGCTTTACATTTTAAAACACAATAACACATGGCGTGTTATGGGACAAATTGTATATTAGCAGGTCGTTTTGAGGGAGGTCCCTAGTTGCTGACGACAATTAGAAAATTTTCCACATCGCTGTATTTGCCCATATTTCAGACAATACATATATATTTTAATGGCAAAAGTGGTTTTGAGGAGCCGTTAAGGGGGAGACTTTTCCAAATTTTAAACCACAATTTTTTCCATATTCTTAGCATCGTGCAAGAAACAAATGTTTTAAATTTCTGTTTTCTAGCCAGCTATTTGATCACGCCATTATGGGTCAAAATCTTCTCTATTGAACCTCTTTTTTAAAACATTAAATTCGGCCCAGAAAAAAACGTGCCGTATTTTTCCATACAAATTGACAATTAAAATTCGTCGAGCGTTGCAGTTGTTAAATTAAATATATTTTATTTTCAAAACGTTTTTTTTATTGTCTTGTTTTTATTTATAATTTTTTTAACAGAGTTCCCGTATTTTAAAAGGTTTTTGTAAACAAAAACCAAATGATGAGAAAAATTAACATACACTCACAATATATTTTCCGTTATCAACTGTATGTAGTTTATTTAAAAAGTTATATATACAGTTTGTTTTTAAATGAAGAATCAATTGAAATTCATAAAAATATATTTTTAACTATTTGAATCAGTCATTCAAAAAACAAACTATAAATTATTACAGACATTCAGTAGGAGTTAATATTTTCTGCTAAATGTAAAATTTTATATTTTCTGTTTCTAAAACTAGAAATTCATATAATTCCTTTTTGTTTATTTTTTTTTACCAAAATAGCTTGTTTATGTACAAAATTATTTCAACAAAAGTTACAAGAAATTATTCAAATATAGATACACACAGAAAATAAAAATATATATATATTTGTGTGTGCTGTGTTTTGTAAAATTACATACAAATAAAAAAAAAATTCATCATTCGCGTATGAACAACGTACTATAAAATATTTTAGAATATATTTGTTTCTAAATTTTTATTAAAATAATTATTTCGTTTTATTGCTTTCTAAAATTAAAATGTAAAAACAAAAAAATAAAAAATGTATGTCGCGTTCTTACTCCGGGCCAAAACTTATTTGGACTTTTTGAATTAAAGATTTTTTTTGGAAAAGAGATTTTTATTTCTTAACGTAGTATCTATTTACCTCGATATATTTAGGTCGAGTTTTTGGGATGTGGGTTAATCTTGGTTTAGTTAAACCGAATACGAGTTTTGTTTGCCATTTCCAAGTTTATTAATATAAATATGTCGGAACATCTTTTCTTGCATAGAATTTTGGTCTTTATTTAAATAAAATAAACTAAATTTTATGAGCAGTATTATAGTTACAAACTGCGATAAACTGAGTTCAAAAATAACCTACATCCTAAAAACTTTTTTTAGTTTGGGTGGTAGTTTTTTACCCGAAAATAATGCTTGATGAGCTCACGACATTCACTTTTTCCATTTTCGTCGATAGTGACGAGGTTTTCTGCTTGTTCTGGATGTCAAATACAAACTAAATAACGCAGTTTGCTCAAAATATTGCAGGAGTTTACTAACAGATGGTAATTGACTTAAGCAATTTTGATTTTTAGTTAACTTCGAGGGTAGTTTAAAAGTCATTGAGTTATCAAACTACATCGTATATAGATTTGGTCCTACAGTGTAAGCGACACTTTGGATTCACGAAAAATGCAAACAAACTTTTGTTTGTCCTACTTATAGGATTTGACACCTACACAGAGAAAATAGATTCATCGTTACAACTGAATTTTTTACCAACCAAATATTTTAGTTGCAGAAAACGAACTGTCCCAAACAAATCTATTTCAGATACAATTGAAATGTTTTGTGGTTTCAACTGAAATTTTGTTGCATTAATCGAATTTCGGTCGTGACGAACAACTATATCGGTGGCTCCAACCAAACCATTCGGTTGGCAAGAAATTCGATAGTCACAATGAATCTGTTTTCTCTGTGTACATACCTTATCCTTTTGCTGAAATGCGTTGAGGTACCTACAGTTATGAAATATACATACATAAATAAAATGATTGAGATTTTCATTAAAAAAAATGTAAATAGTGGATTTCACGTCTATTATAAGGATAGAGTTAGGATATTTTTACTATAAAGTTGTTTTTTGATTGATTGGGAGGTTTCAGTGTAAGAGCATTGCAAATATAATTGGTTTATGGTACGTTGTGAAATGTTCTCTCTTCATTAGTTTATACTTTTCTGTATATACAAAAGTACTTTTTATACAATATCTTTGATAGACTTCCTTATTAGTAGTTTTCCTTTCCAGAATTTGTTGATACAAAATGAACAAAGCCTTCTATATATCAAAGTAAACGGTGAACTTTTTTCTACATTTTTTGTATCTAAAACAGTTAAACGTTAAAGTATATATGCAGGAGAAAACTACATAAGTGTTTAGCAAGCATTTGAAACAAACAAATGCCACTAAGGGTGGCTAAGTTATCTAAAAAATTACCAGATTTTAACCTTAACCACAGAAATTTAAATATAAATTTGGCATTTATAACTATAGTTAAGTACTAAACTTTGATTAATATAAGTTAATGGGTGTAAGACCTGCTTACTTATCTCAAAATAACCAAAGCTTAATACCTAACTGTACACAGAAAAAATTAAAAATTCTGTTTGTAATATTCAACATATTTCATAGAATATTTTTAAAAATACAAAAAAAAAATATTTTTTTAAAAATGCACCTACAATGAAATTTGTAAATACAAAAAACTTTTTGTTATTTTTTTAACTTAAATTTTTATTTTTAAGGAATATTTATGTGGAAAATAAAAAAATCGAATGTAAATTTTTACAAATATTTTTAATTACTTAAAATTTTGGGATATTTTTTTCGCACCTATTTCTTGAGATTGCTTTTTAAAGATGACATGTTCCGATTAAGTATAGAATAAAATATCCGTCAAATGGCCCTGCAGCTCTGATGACAGCATATTACTCTTTTCATGAAATTTTCAATGTCTTTTTCACAGAGATGTTACTGCATCTTACCGATGACGCGTTGGATCTCGGATTTGAGCTCAGGAATTGCTTTTGGTTTATTCGAATAAACTCGGGATTTTACAAAAGCCCAAAGAAAGATATGGCACGGCGTCAAATCGCATGACCTTGGTGGCTAGTTGACATCAGAATTTTTCGAGATCATTTTTTCTGGAAATCTTTGCTGTTGAACTTTTTCAAACACTTAATTTTTAAAAATTTAAAAATGAAAGGAATGTTAAGTTTAAACAACCCATAAAAAATCGAAATATATATGAGCATACATGATCATACATGGGCCTGTATATGATCATACATGGGCATATATGGTCATATACGTCCATACATTGCTCAATATATGACCATACATGATCTCATATATGATCATATATCTTCGGATCTGAAATTTGAGGGTATATGATCATGTATGTTCATATATATTTCGATTTTTACATGGGAAGTTATGTAAATATGTTAAAAAAATAAAATTATTAAAAAACATTGGCCGCACCAGGATTTGAACCCGTGATCATATGTATAATTCCACAGTATCCAAATTACTTCTTAACATCATCTTTAGAGTAAAAATGCTTTAAAGGTAATAGTTAACTCATATTTTGGATGTTGTTCAGAATTAGTTCTAAAAATTTGTAAAACAAACTGACAAATATTTTGGAAGCTATGAAAGAAGTGATTTTTTCAAAGTGAATCAGAATTATTTCTTAAAAAAGCAAATGAAGTGTTTTGTAAAGTATAACTTCCATTTTTTTTGCTGGGAAAAGCAAAGGCAACAGTCAAGTGCACTAGATTGCCTGTTTACTTTATATAATAACTACGTTTGTAGTTGGCATTAGTGTACGCAACAAAATGATTCTTGCCAAATCTTGTGGGGGATTATATAATATAAAAATAGAGGGCAAAGAATAAAACTTTTCTAAAAACAATATTATCCCAGGAGCAACTTCCTTACAATAAAGAGATAAGAAATAAAAACTAAGGAAACAAAAAACAATAAAAAACTTAAAAGCAAAGAAACCGATTTCGACATAAATAGTTGTTATTCTTCTTCTTAGAAATTTCCTTATTTTTATTTTAGTAGTATTGTTGTAAAACTATTTCATTTATTCAGGTTGTTGTTTTGTTTATTTATTATACAATAAATAAACCTTTATGTTGAAAATGCATTTAGTCTTTCTATGTGTTGTATTATAATATATATTTAAGTTTTTCTATTGTAGTTTTTATTTTTAATTTTGATTTTTTGTTATGTTTGTTGCACATAAAGACTTTCCCGGAAATCTTTTTAACAATGTATTGTATTACAAACAATTTTTGTGAAATAATATATAAAGTTAATTAAAAAAGAAATACGTTTTTTATCCAATTACTTTACTTTATGAAATAAATCACATAAATCAAATAAATTGTATAAATTAAATCAATTCATTTTTATTTTTCGGTTGAAAAGATAAAACAAATTAAAGCTATTTTTTAGAGTTTTTGTCTTGTTTTTATATACATCGAGATTTTGTTAAGATGGATGGTTAAGTATGGTTAATATGGTTTTCTATAAAAATTATAAACTCCATTAATTTTCCTATCAAGTATCTATCTTTATTTCTATGGACAGGCGTCATCAGTGATTTTCCAATTAATTGTATTAATTTTTTGTGTTATATTTGTCAGCTTGTGTCTATGTGGTCATTTCTAGCAACCTGTCAGCTGTATGAATTGAACATGCGCTTAGCCTTTAAGAGATGTAACATAAGCAGAGTTTGAATACAATGAATCTAATTTCCAGTTTTCTTTTATATTCCGTTTTGTGTAATTCATTTAATTTACTCAGAATTGAACAACCTCAACCATACTAAATGAAAAATTGATGAAAAGTAATGCAACTATAATAGTGATAGTGATAATGTTATATTTAAAGTTAAAAAAAACTTCATCATATTAATGAAACTTTTTCATATATATGATGAAACTTCTTCATGAAACTTCTGCATAAATATGAAAAAACTTTTATAAAAATTTGGTAAAACTTCTTCATAAATATTTATGAAATTCCTTCATAAATCTTATAAAATTTTATAAATATTAAGAAGGATGTCATTAACTTGAATTTTGATGAAACAGCTGTGTCAAACTAACGAAGTGTTTCATTACATTTTCACACTTTTGAGAAGTTTTTCATATATACTTTTTTTTACAATTGTACATACCCAACACTTAATGAATGTAGTGCATTTTGTTGATATCAGGAAAATAGGTTATTGGCAGAAGGGAAGAGGGAGTAGTGTTTGTGGATATTTGATTTGAATTTTCCAAATTGTGAGTAACAAGAACACATTTGTGGTGAGTTTATTTCACATATTTTTAGAACGAAGTTTTCCTGTAATGCGCTCTGCGATTCACTGGACAATTGAACATTAACGGATAATATCTACTAGAAAACGCGTGTTCTAAACAAAAAACATGGGGCCCAGCAGAACACTTTTCATGCAAATTCTGACAGAACTGGATACCCTTTGGTCATTGAGTAGTATCATCGCCCACACGGTACAGAAGCTCCAAACTATACTTTCTGTATATGGGAGTCAGATATATGTTACATAGGTGATATAAATAGTAAGGAAGGTAAGGTACACTCAAAATTAATAGAAAAATTTGTATTTTTGTATTGAATTTTAGTAAAAAAAATTATTGTTTAGTTAGTTGTTTTGCTATTTACATTTTACAAATTACAGAACATTAACAGAATATTTACAAATTTTTGTTCTAACTGCAGAAATCATTATACAAATTTTTGAAAATTGATTTGCTATTTTGGCAAATCAAGCAAAAAAAATTACTAATTTTAAAAAACTGGATATAGAAGAAAATGTTGCCTTAAAATGTTACATAGGTTTAAAAAAGGGATCGGAAGTGAAGGTACTTTTTACAATCGACTCATGTCCAATCAGCCCTTAAAGCAATTAAAATTTGACCTTAAAATCTAAAAAATTTCCTAAAAATATTTTTCAAAACAAAAATTAGCATATTAAAACAAAATGATAAATTCATTTATTTTTAAGCCTTTAAGTTTTTTTATTTTTTTTAAATATTTTTTGAAAAAAAAAATAAATAAATTATATAATGTTGTTCGATAAATTTGTATATTTCTGTTCGTAAGGTCATTTCAAAAGAAATTAGCAGCTTTAAAGTGTAACAAATGTATTTAAAAATAATTAAGATAATTTGTTTTTGAAAATTAAAATTTTTTCTACATTTCACAATTAATTGAATTTACTAAAATTAAGTAGCACTTAATAATTTTGTACACTAATTTGTTTGTACTTATATTAATAATACTTTGTAATTTTTTTGCTTGGTTTAACAAACCGATTTTAAATTCCACTTTACAAAAGGTTTACTAAATTTTAGTAGCGGCTACTAATTTTTTCTACTAATTCCATTGTACTACAGGTCAGCAGACATGTGTTGCTAAGATTAGCAAAAAATATCGCTAGGCGCAAATAAGCAAAATTTCCCGTAATAACAGCAACATTTCCAGTTGCCATTACACACTTTTTTTGGTGAGTGTAGTTCTTACACTTGAATAACGTGATATTTACAACGGTCGTGATGTCCTAGATTCTTATTCTCAGAACAATAGTTTTAGATATCTTAATATTGACACCACCCATGTGAACAGATAACATTAATGACCCCACAGGCCGATGGGTAAATAAATTGAATATTATGTGATTTACATCGACCATATTCACACGACCTCAATCAAAGATTGTCATTAGTTTCCGATTGAGTATGTCATTTCTATTGTGCTTTTTTCCCCTAACCTTTCAGAAAGATAGGAAAGAGAGAGGGAGAAAGTAAGGAACCTAGCGTTACTCCCGCATTTAACTAAAAGTAATTGTTATGACTCCACCTACAACCAAGAACGGTAAAAAACTCAGGATGTGGAAAATGCAAAATTTTAAGCTTCAAACTTAGCCTTGCTGGCTTGCTGTTTCGTTGCCACTTAGTCGTCACCATAAAATTCTTAACTGACACCATGAAATTCTTAGCCGATTTAGAGAAACACTTACCTTCTAGTTATGGTGCTAGCCCAAGTACAGTCATTGTGATATGATATTTAAATTTTTTTTGTTGTCTTATGCAAAAATCGTCTAAAAATTTCATGGTGTCGGCTAAGAATGATAGGGTAACGGTTAAGTGGGAATGAAGCAGCGAGGCTAAGGTTGCAGCTAAAAATTTTGCATCTTGTACATCTTAAGTGTTATACTGTCCTTGCTATAACAACTCTTACAGAGCGATCCCTGAGAAAGTCGAATTGAATCGAGAGAAGTTTACACCGACATCAAAAGCAATAAGCTTTGCCACTAGAGCTTTATGCCACACTTGACCAAATGCCTATGAAATATCCAGCACAACCACTTTGCTCTCACCAAATCTGCGATTTCTATCATGCGTGGGCAATTGTTGCTGCCACTAGTACACAACATCATTACGAATATATATCGCGAGGTCCTAAAAAAAATGAGTGAAATATGATGAATTTTTTTCCCTGAGTCTAACCGATAAATGGCATAGCTGCAATATTTTTGAAATATTTTATACGTAGGTGAAAATGCAGTTTGTGAGCCAAAATATATTTTTATATTATATCAGGAATACATTCGGGAATATATTCAGTTGGGAAGAAATTCGGTAGACACGATGAATCTGTGATCCCTATGCATATACATATATTCCTATATAATATCCACAAAAATGTATATATTTGTTTTATTGCGAAGAGTGTGGGGGGGGGGTGGCGGATGTTTTATACTCCAAGCTATATGTATTTAAACAAATTATATAAACCGGTAATATCATTTTTCGCACGCCATTGGGCTTCTGGAAAAATACATGTTTATTAATTTTGTCGCCACTGCAGCATATCCAAACTTCATTAACTTAAGAGTAATTTTTCAGCTTTCTCTGTACATTGTAATAACAATATTTTTTAATTTTTTAGAATTTTTTATCTTAACTTTCAATAATTCTCATATTTTCGAAATTTTCTCGTAAAGTCACCTATGCCGAACATGAGAAATGTAAAGAAAATAATATCAGTTGTGCCTCTGTTTGTGTTTGGAGTGTATAATCAAGTACTGATTTTCATTAATTTTTCCTTTAAATATTTATTAACGAAAACATTTGTATGTTAAGTTAAAACGATGCTTATTTATCGTATAATCTGAGTGTGGATAAAATAATTTCTGGGCAATACTTTTCGACTGCTACCAAATCATAAAGTTTAAAATTTGGAAATATATTAAAACTTTATTTTTTTTCCCAAATGGTGCTAATTTTTTTTTGTTATTGAAAGCTTGTAAAGGGAAAAAATATTAAAAAAAGAAAGTTTAATTGATTTAAGTTCACGGCTGTGTTTTTTTTTATTTTTAACAAGCACAATGTAAAAATAAAAAATCGTACTTTATAAAGAAATTGTAGTAAAATTATGAAAAGTATTTTTCTCGTAATTACCTCATCAATAGTCATCTTTTTTGTTATAGTACAACACGAAATTGGCGAATTTGCCGATAACCGGATCGGCCTAATGCACAATCATATGTCAAATGTTTTAGAAATAAATTTATTTCTTTTGCTTTGCTTTTATTTATTGATTTCCTTTGAGATTTTTCTACATAGTTCTTTTATTGTTTATTTTGAACTTGTGGTGCTTAAATTTTACTATTTGTTTAAAGTAATAGATAATGTAATTCAATGTTGAAAGGTCTTTTTTCGGGTTTGTTTAATCTATCTAGAAATTAAAGTTTTGCTGAGAACATATAAGGTTTTATAAGGGAACATATATAGTGTATCATATGTGACCTTCTCCGAGAAAAGGGACCTAGTGTGTCAAAAAAGGGGTTTGGACCTAAGAGTGGATTCTGGTACCTAAAAGGGTGTAGAATAAGATGAAAATAGTTAAATTTCTGATAAAATTTTATTTACCCCATAAAAACGAACAAAATGAACTTGGGAAAATCGATAAAAACAGATAGCTGAGAACGAACAGAGCAGCAACAATAGCAAAGGTATTGTCACACTAAAAGCCAAAAAAAATACGTCACCACATAGGCATGACGTCACCAAAGTCGGCACCCAATCATAACTAACCATACCAAATCGCAACTCCCAACTGAAGGTGTGTTCACAATGATAATGCGTTATGAAACTTTGAATGCGTTTTTCTCAAAACTTCATTTTCACACACTCGGGCCTTTTTTTCGGAAAAGGTCACATATGACGCCAATTACAAAAATTAAATTTTTCGACTCATCAAAACATCTCGATATAACATTAATTAAAATGTCGCTAAAAAATATTTTCTCATGTTATTTTTTCCAATAGCAACTCTTAAAAAGCGCTTTGCGCACACTTCAAAAAAAGACACAAGTTTAATATAGAAATTCTCGCATTCTTGAAAATTTACTGTACCCACCCATATTGTTTATTTTGGAAAACACAAACTTTATAAAAAACTAACCAATACATCTTTTTCTTTTTAAAAATGTGTGATTTTTGGCAAATTTTGGGCGTTTATTGTGAAACATTGCTTCAATATAAATTTATTTAAAGTATTGGCCAACGTTAGCTATGACCTTCCTGTTCTGAACTGAATCGAATTTCAGTGACAGCATTCTACATCGATTGAAAAAATGGTAGACGGTCGGGGCAAGATCTGTACTAGAAAGCAGGTGAGGCAAAACTTCCCAACCACTAATTTCTAAAGTTTTAAAAGGGGTTGCCACATGTGGGCGCTGTCATAGTGGAGTATTACGACTTAATGTCTGTTTGCATATTACGGGAGTTTTTCGGCCAATGCTTGCTTCAAACAAATCAATAGTGTTTGGTACAGGTCCCCTGTAATCGTCTGGGCCGATTTCAGCAGCTCATAATTGGTAGATTTGGCTTTGGCATAGATTTGGCTCCGTTTCCGTTTTTTATTGCCACTAATGATTCGATGCAAAAATTGCATCGTCTTATGAAATTCAAGCAGCATTTCGGACATGCAAAATTGTGTGTTAAAAGTCTTTCGTCTTTAATTCGTGTCGTACCCAATTTTCTTACTTTTGGATGAATCCTGCTGCTTACAAACAATTTAAAAATACTACTTGAGTGACTCCCAATGATTATTCACTTTCTTCTTGAATTTGATTACAATCATCATCTTTGAACTTCTTTGGCTGAGTTTGGTCCCTTTCGACTTCGTTTTCAAAATCACCACATCTGAACCGCACAAACTATCTCTCACACGTTGAAATAGATGGAACATATTCAGGATTAGCTTCGGTAAGCAATCGATGTGCCCCAGCTTCACTTTTTTAAAATTGAAGAAGTAAAGCAATGAGGCTGTACTGTTTTTTGTCAGTTATAATTTGGCGGTCGAAATTTATAGATGGTGTCTGAGACTTTTGTATGAACAGGGTAGGAAAATGTGAATGACAAAGAAATTGCCGAAAAATTAATTAATGAAGGTTGGTTTGTATGGAAACCAGTGGTAAATATAATCCGATTTAATTTAAAATTTGAAAAAATGATTAACGTTTCCATTCACAGTCCAAATTTCTACTAGATATCTGCGGTTTTTTATATGTCAGAACATCATTTAAACCCAATTCAGATAGGACTTTTCTCTGGAAGGTAGGACGGATTACAACCGAATTGTGGGTGCCTTTGGACCAATAGAAACTATTTACAACATTTCTTTTAAAAGTCTTTATATTTGAAGCCAGTGGTTTGATTAAATAACATTCACAATCATACATAATTTCAATCGGGTATTTCAGATATCTCAGACCACATATTAGTGCAGTGTATAATTTAATAAAATCTGTTTAAAAAAAATTTCAGAATTTTGGGAACAAGTTTTTAGTGTTTGAGAAAATTTACATTGAATGTACAACAAATTTTTTCGTATCTTAATTTAGGAAATTTGTATCTGGGTGCATGGGTGCGTATGAGCAATATATATTTATTTTAATGTAGGAGATACTAAATATAATTTTTTAAATGAACTGAGTATAATTCTAGATGTTGAACCTCTATAAAACCATATGTATTGCAGACTTTTAACTGACAATATACTCACAGCTATAGATTTGGAATGAGATTAAATATGTCAAATAACTTACACCCAGAAAACAGTATCAGTTGTGGCCACCAAATTTGTTGCCAATCGTATTCTGGCGGTAACGACAACTTCATATTAAATTATAGTTTTAGTTGTGAAAGACTATATTCAGTTGTTTAATTTAATATTTATAATCCACATAAATATTATTGCGTTCCACAAAATTTTATATTAAGAAAAATTTAATTTTTAGATGTTTCCGGTATCAAATTTGGAAATTCAGGTTTATAGTTCACATTCTTACTTACTGTTCCGCAACTTATTTTAATTTAATTTGATATATTTGCTATTTAAACATTTGAATAATATATTTTAATTAAAACACAATATTTTTTTAAATGTTTGCCCTTACCAGGATATGAACTCGAAAATTCAAAGTACTGGGCTAGATCTCTACCCGCTACACCACAAACTTAATGAATTTAAATAATTTGTGAGGATTATGAATATAGTATAAAAATCGTTTAAAAACACCAATCATTTGACACGTCTATAATAAACACAATCCACATTTCAGTTGGTTCAACTGAAACCATAATTTAATAATATATTTGATTAGGATAACTGTATTTGTGGTAATCGCTTTAGATAATCGACAATTTTTTAATCAATTTGATAGATTGTGTTAATTATTTAGTGCATTCACTAAATAATTAATTGATTCTACTGTACAAAATTACTAAACGGATTTTATTGTTAAAGTTTATTGGAAAAGCAAGATTATTTTTTAGTTCCTTATCCCTCAGTTTGATTCCCAATACAATATTTTTGCTTTATTTATGGATTATACGTTATTTAAAATAAAATAACATCCTTACAAATAAATTTAAATGCTTGTGATCGAATCGCAACCAATTTTTTCTCTAGTTGTAGTATGATGGAGAAGTAATTTCGATATATAGTTTTTTTTTCGTAAAATAAAATAATTAAAAGAGGAGTGGGAACTGGATCCTGATCCATATTTTACGTTTGTAAAGTTCTGATATGTGGTGAATCCGAATATTATCTCATAATGTTTACATCAAAATAGATTATCGAAAGTTTTAAAAAATCAGTTTTTTTCTATAATAAGCTTTATTCACGAAATGTGTTTTGTAATGTGAAAGGTTTACCTGTTGCCGGCAAAAGTCAGGTTTAACCTTTACAATAACTTGTTCCCACTTCAAGAAATCATGTTTTCAAATTCATAGTTTAAGTATTTTACAATGTTGAAAAATACTAACCATTAACGATTTAAAACTTTTCAAAGAACTATCGTTAATATTAAAATATTACTAACTAAATAAAAATGCCACTAACCCAAAAATGCCCTAACAAAATAACTTAAAACACCGTAACCCTAAAACAGACATATATTTTTTTATTGAAACAAAAATTCCATACCACTGAATTTCAATGGTCTTCTTCTCAATCTAGGAATAAGGCTAGACCTGTATTTTTAATGCCAAAGAAGGGCTTTCAGTTAACATCCTGAGTATAGCGAACACATTTTTGAGGTCAACTTCAAATTCGGCTCATCTCATACCTATTGAAAAGTAATGAATTCTCTGTAATATATTTAGCGAAAATCAAATTTTTGGCATTACCCAATATATTTTCAGTTAAGGGCCACAACCTATGACCATCAGTAGTATCTTTATAAGGTTTAAACACTTTTAGAGTAGAATTCGGTTTATTTTTTAAAAAATAAATTGCATTTATTATTTCCCACAATATATTGCTCATACGCACCCATGAACCCATATAACATATTACAAATAATTCTCTAAAAGACGATTCGATTACATTTGGAATATATATTTTGTAAATTTTTGCCAGCAAATTAATTAATTATTTTGAACAAGTAATGCCCTTTTGTCAGTATTTTATTTATTTATTTATATATATCCCTGTTTATGTAGCCCATTTAAAGAATTTTTTTTTTAGTTTTCACTTTAATCGTGAATATATTCACAAGACTAAACTTGCTCAAAAGAAATACAATTAAAACCAATATTTTCAAAATGCTGGATATTCAATTATTAAAAATGAAACACAGTTGTAGATTCTATATGTGGATGCTACATACGATATCAAATGAGATAACTATAATCACCCTTGTAAAACTAAATTTTCTTTAGTCATTTTTAAACTACTTCTACGCTATTAATCCCTTCCCAACTTTGTTCAATCCAATAAAAATTTCGTCTTACAAAACTAGAAAATATACAAGTATTAAAATCATTCAATTTTGAAACAGATGTGGAATGATATGAGCTTTTTTCTAACTTATATTTATATTTTTTTTTAATTGGGAAAATGTTCAACGCACCTTTTACAAGCATGATATTCGTAATACAATTTTACCACATCTACAATAGATATATCCAGCAACTGCAAAAAATCTCAGCTTTTAGAACAATTTTTTTTGACTTATTGTTAATGTGTGAAAGACTCCACTATTGATGTGGAATCCATAAAGCATTTTATTAGTGTGGTACTCAGTGAATTTTCGAAAAACTCTAACAATATCAAAAATAATAATTTAATAATAATTTAAATTCTTGGCAATATTTTTATTTCCTTTAATAAGTATTTAATTTGAAAATTTAAGGGGAATTATTTTTTATCAACTGTTACAATGAAAAATTAAACTAAATACATATTACTCATACGCACCCATGCACGGATGTTTTTTAAAATATAATTCAACAACATTTGTACTATTTATATTCAGATAATGCTGAAAATAAAATAATAAAAAAATACTATTAGCAGACAAAATTTCACCATTTACAGTCTAAGACCCATAAAAATTTTAACACCTTTTGTCATAAATTGGTCCAAGCAAAAGAATGAATTTTAATGATGGGACTTGAGTATTTAAATAATTAATTTCCATTAAATGTATTTTTTGTCTGGTTCGTGATCATTTTTATTTAGTTATCATGGAGAATACCCAGAAAAAGTTATAAGACACAAGCTTAATGGAATGCATTTGCTGATCCGCTACGACTTTCATCAGCATTCTTCGTGCAGAAATGCCAATTATAAATATGTCTATTTAACTGATACAAAATATTCCATTCAAACGTTTTATTTTAAGAAATAACAAATAATTTTGATCAAAAAATTGCGATCACGAAGCTGATTTTGCGATCACAAACTGGAAAATTTATTACAGTACTAAAACAAAAAAAAAAAAAAAAAGAAAAACAACAGCAACAGTAACAGAATTTCTGTTGGTACCAAATATTTCAATTGTCTCAGGAAAACATTTGGTTGGTTCAACTAAATACTTCGCTTGCTGCAACCAAAATATGCAGTTGGCAACAAATTCGTTTGTCACGATAAATCTGTTTTCTCTGTGCTTTTCAAGTTGTCCACTATTCTGAGAATGATTACACTGTAATTAAAATTTCAACTTTCGAAATGACACAGAAAAACGCCGAGACACCCCAACTTAATTTTGGGCCGTGGTATACTCCGTTTTAAAAGATCAGGTAAAAATGAAGAGATTTGCATTTTTAATTTTGTATTGTATCTCACTTATTTACTATTTATAAATATTTTTTTTTCGTTTAAAATCAAAAAAAGTCAAAATTTTGTTCAGAAAATAAAACGGCATGAGAGTCTATGTCCATAGCTGCCAGATAACTTTTATAAAAAATAATTTTACGTATTGGTGTACTTAACTCGAATTAAACACATCCTAGTGTAGAATTAATATTGGTGTATCATTATTTTTTGAACCAAAAATAATTATATCTCCTTGCCTTATAGATTAATTTAAAAATAATAGTAATTAATAGTAAATAAGTGAAAAAAAACAATAAATTAAGTCATTGAAAAACAATTTTCAAAGTCTTTCCTTTAAAATATAATCAAAAAATTAATTTGAGTCAATACAAACTTAAAATCTAACTATCTTGTTAAAAAGACCTGACTCCTCCTAACGGGGTTCGCCACTGAATTCTACGACCCAAAATTAGGTGTACGTATCCCAGGGTTTTCGTGTGTCATTTTGGCGTATTTACTGTGCTATTTTTCTTATTCATGTTATTTAACGCCTTGAATACTATTCCCAAAATAGGATGGTGTTATAGATGAAAAGCTCCTGCGCTCACCAACAGATGGCACTGCTAGCTCCAAACTTTTTTTTTCTCAAATTGGTATAACTGTCCTTAGAACACATGCAAAGTTGCAAGTCATTCTGCCAATTCTTTCTTTGTTTGCAAGCCATTTGAAGTTGACGTGTCATTGATTTCTTTTAAAATGGAAAAAATTGAATATCGATAAGTCAATAAATTCTTTGTTTTGAAGGGTTTAAAAGCAAAGGAAATTTATGAACAATTGTTAGAAGAGTATAAGGAGTCCTCAACTTCAAAACGCACCGTTGAATTTTGGGCTGGTGAATTTAAACGTGGTCGTACCAGACTTGAAGACGATCCACACGAAGGACGACCAAAAACTGCAACCACAGCAGAAATCATTGAGAAGGTACATAATATGGTTAGTGAAGATCCAAGTTTGACTAAGCGTGAAATTGCTAATGCCATAGGCATCTAAGACGAATGAGTACTCCATATTTTACATGAAGAATTATGTATGAAAGTTAGTGCCGTACACATTAACAATTCAGCAAAGACTGGATCGAAAACAAATTTCTCAGCGTAATTTGGAGCGTTTTAAGCCGAATAAAACCGACTTCTTGCGTCGTTTTATAACTATGGATGAGACTTGGATCTACCACCATGATCCTAAATTGAAACAAGGACGTTTACAGTGGGCTGAAGCTGGTTGTTCAGCTCCAAAGCAGGTGAAGTCACAACGATCAGCAAAGAAGGTTATGGCATCAGTTTTTTGGGATGCAAAAAAATTTTGTTGATTGATTATCTTCAGAAAAGTAAAACAATCAACAATATTATTGCAGCCTTTTAGATCACCTGGATGAAAAAATTCGTGAGAAAAGACCTGGTTTAAAGAAGAAAAAAATTATTTTTCATCAAGACAATGCACCTGCTCACAAAAGTGTTTTGACGATGGCTAAATTCAAAGAATTAAAGTACGAATTGCTTGAACATCCACCATATTCAACAGATTTGGCTCCCAGTGACTACTATCTCTTCAGAAATCTCAAACAATTCCTTCGTGGAATGCATTTTTCGTCGAATGAAGAGGCCATAGCAGCCGTAGACGGTTATTTTGCAGAGCTTCCTGAAAACCATCATAAGGATGGGATAAAATTATTGGAAGATCATTGGAACAAATGTATTGTGCTTTTAGGAGATTATATTGAATAAAAAAATATATTTCGTAACAAAAACAGTATTCTTTCATTTCGAGCGAAGGAACTTTTCAACCAACCTGTATTTGTGAGGATTTAATTTTATTTGGACTAACCTAAAATTAATTAATGAAACAAAAATTTTGTATTGGGAATTAAAAAAAGGGTATTTGTGTGCGGTGGAAGCAACCATTTATTTAGTGAATATATTAGAAATTTGGTACAATCCATCAAATTTATTAAAAAAATTGTCGATATTCAAAGGTGGAAACTACAAGTACGGTTATTCTGATTAAATATATCATTTAATTAGGGTCTCAGTAGTATTGATAAGAGATGTCACCAATGATTGGAATTGATAAGAAATGTTTTTAATAATATTTATTTTCATTACAAATTGTTTAAATTCAAAATTAGCCATAAAAATTTTAAAGTGTTTGTGGTGTGCTGGGTAGGGAGGTAGCTCAGTACTCCGAATTACGAGTTCAAATCTGATTGCCCAGGTTCGATACCGGAAAAATCTAAAAATATTTTTTTTTAAATAAAATTTTGTGGAACGTAAAAACATTTTTGTGGAATATAAATATAAAATTGTACAACTGCATATTGGCTTTCACAACTAAAAATATAATTTAATATGAAAACAGGTGTCGTAACCGCCAGAATTCTATTGGCATCAAATTCCGTGGCCACCACTGATTCTGTTTTCTGGATGTAATATCCAAGCCAAACAAGGATAACACAAAAGTCGAATTATACAGACCTATCAATCTCTAATCAAACATATCAAAGCTTGTCGCAAAAGTACTAATGAAGAAATGAACCGTTAAGCAAGTCCATCGCAAATCATGGGGCTTAATATTTTGAATTAAAATTAAGATTTATATAATTATTGTAAATTCACATTCTATTAAGGAAAGTTTTCGTAAAGAGTATATATTTTGTTTTAAATAAAGGGTGTCCCAAGAAGTACGCAATTTTTAAATCTGGCAACGTTCGAAGTGTCATTGTTTGACTTTTGAACAATTGTTATTGTTTGCTAGTAGAAGGTACGAGGTTAGTAAAAATGGAGCGCTATACGAATGAACAACGCATTCTCATTGTGAAATTGTTTTACCAAAATGGTAAAAGTTTTGCGGCTACAGTTCGCAAATTGCGTCACAATAATGCTCCAAAAGAGTCAACTGTAAAGAGATTAATGGATAAATTTGCCGAAACTGGGTCTGTTAGTGATGTGAAGACAACAACGCGCCATCGACCAGGTCGATCGACCGAAAATGTCGCAGCTGTACGTGATGATGTCGCTCAAACTCCATCCACCTCAATTCGACACCGAGCTCAGCAAATTGGTGTCTCCAAATCCATTTTCGAATTTCGACGAAAGATTTGCATCTTCATGCATACAAAGTTCAGTTGACTCAGGAACTGAAGCCAGCTGACCATGGACAGCGAAGGGAGTTCGTTAATTGGGTATTGGAGAGACAACATGAAAATGCTGATTTTGCCGATAAAATGATCTTCAGTGACGAGGCCCATTTTCATCTTGGTGGCTTCGTCAATAGGCAGAATTGTCGCATTTGGGGTGAGGAAAATCCTCGAGTGATTCACGAGAAGCAAATGCATCCTCAACGTGTCACTGTGTGGTGTGGTTTTTGGGCTGGAGGAATCATTGGACCTTTTTTTATGAAAATGAGGCAGGTCAAGCGCAAACAGTCAATGGTGAAATGATAACCAGTTTTTTCTTGCCTAAAATTGAAGAAATGAATGTGGAGGGCATGTGGTTCCAACAAGACGGCGCCACATGTCATACAGCCAGAGAAACAATTCAATTGCTGCATCAGTCATTTCCCGGTCGTGTTATTTCGCGTTTTGGAGATCAGAATTGGCGCCTAGATCGTGCGATTTAACACCATTAGATTTTTTTCTTTGTGGTTTTTTTGAAGTCGATGGTTTACGCGAATAAGCCGACGACGACTCAAGCCTTAAAAGAGGAAATTGGACGCTGCATTAATGAAATACCGCAGCATTCATGCAAAACGGTCATTGAAAATTTCATTAAAAGATCGCGTGCATGCCAGCAAAGCCGCGGCGGCCATCTGCACGATATATTGTTCCATACATAACCTCATTCTGTCTACTTTACGATATAATAAAGTTTCACGATTTTTTTTAAATATCTGTGTTTTATTTAATATTTAAAAATTGCGTTCTTCTTGGGACACCCTTTAGATGAAAATGGTTAAAATAATACTAGTTCTCGATCAATCGCCATATTAAATTTTTTAATATCGTTCATATTTGTTTGGTTGGTGTCTGCTTGCAAATTCTATTTTTATCAGACTATGTACACACTTTGTGACCATGAGTAATTTTATTTTTTTGGATTTAGTACAATTGTAATGAATGTGCTGTGAACCGGAAACAAAGTTTTAATATGTTGTATTTTTTTCTCTCTGTAAACCGAAAAAATTAAGCAGCAGCTTAATGCTTTAGTTTTACCATAGTGTATATACTAGGGAGTTTCAAAATAACACATAAATGACATAAAAATCGGTGTCAAATATAGATAAAAACTCCATGAGCGCATAAGCAGGTTGAAAAAAATAGATGTATGAAAAATTATATTTTAAAGAAGGGATAAAAGTTATTTAAAAAAATAAATACACTTAAGATAATTTGCCAGTCAAAAATCTGTCAAACGTGTTTTAAATTGATTTGACTAAATTTGAACAAATTTCTAATTTAAATGGTGATTTAAATAACAATCTTTGTTATCTTCATTTCGTAAAATACTAAAAAGTTTTATCCGGCATGAAGAAATTTCATCCCCTCTTGATTTTTGAAGAAAAGAGAGAGAAAGAGAGAGAGAGCAAAATGGATGGAAATTTCGACTTAATTTAATAGACACTCGGAATTTTTTTGCAGATTTTTTTTTTAGTAGAAATTGTTTGTAAATTCTTTTAGTTTTCTTCGGTCTTCTTGATTTGTGTATTATTTTTTATTGAGCTCAAGATCTTTTATTTATAAAAAAGTAATTATAAATATTTATTTATCCCAATATTTCGTCACAACATTGGGTGGCTTCTGCAGGAAAATTGTTTTTGAAAATTATAAATTGAAAACAAAAAAAAAAATGTATTCAATTTAAATTTTCATTTTTTATTTATAAAAAACAATTTCCCCTGAAGAAGTCACCCAATGTGGTGACGAAATTTAATAGTATGCTAAAATTAAGCTTACCTAAATTTAGCAGACCATAATTCGGTTAGAATCCGTTGGAAGAGAAAATCTAAAAAATTTAGTATTCTTTGCTAGATAAAATCTTTTTTTGTCACTTTCATTAGATTGATGGCAAGACGCTATCATACGCTATTTTAATCTTATGAAGTTTAAATATACTTCTCATAGTCAGCCAAAATAAACTGGTCCCGAAATAAATATATTTTCAAGCTTTTTATTGTCTTGACCATCTAGTGGGGGTGATAGAAGACTTCCACTGCAATATAAATATAATTTACATTACTTAGAGCTTTTAAGGAATTTAAAAAAATAAGGAGTGAGATCATATAAATGTTAACACACATAAAGTTAAATAAAAAATAAACCACTAAATTTCAAGACTTCAAACCAAATTTTTATTAAATAAAATTTTATACAAAATTAAACGAAAAAAAAAACGAATGGAATTCCACTTTTATCGGAAACCCTGCCATTAAGGCTTTTATGGTAGTTTCTGTGATCTTTTTAGAGCAGGTGGTCCATTTACGTTTGAAATTTTGCATATCCTGGGTGACCTTTTTTGTGCCCTTAAATTTTCTTTTAACAAGAGCCCAATATCTCTCCACTGGCCTGAGCTCCGGGCAGTTTGGTGGATTTGCCTCTCTTGGTACAAAATCACATTATTATCACTCCAGCGCTTTCTTGCTGTAGTGAAAAGATGCTAAATCGGGCCAAAAGTAAGTGAATACATTGTGCTGACTCAAAAATAGAAGGAGTCTCTTCTGCAAACACTCCTTGATTTAAATTTCGCTGTTTATTGATCCAGATGTCACAAATGACTGACTTCTTTGGCCGCAGCTTGCCATACTAGGATTTGTTAGGGAATCCCGTTTGCTTTTTCGACCTAGTTTTTTCTGCAACATTTCCTTGAACATCGGAAACATAAAATTTTTGACCAGGGAGCTGCGAAAAATCAGCCAGGACATAAGTTTCGTCGTCCATTACACAACAGTTGTATTTTTGTATAAAATTTGATTTTAATTTTCGAGCTCTGTTTTTTGCCTCCAAATTTTAAAAAGCGTTTCTGTCAGGAACTTTTTGAACTTTGTAGGACTTTAGTTCTGCCTTACGTTTCACTTTACGTACAAAAAAGTCCGAGCATTGGGCTAACCGAGATGTTTTTCTGCCAGATGTGTTAGGAGCTTTCTTCAGGATGCTTTTAATTTTATATGCCTTACCAATGTTACGATAACCATTAGTTTTTCCTGTTCCCGACTTCCTTTCAATTGTTAGGTGTTCCAGATACTTTTTAACCACTTTTGAAACTGTTTGGCGGCATACATTAGTTTCTTTGGCAACTTTTTTGTATGTCCATGTTTGGTTTTGTTGAAAATATTTAATTATTTTTGAACGCACTTTTCTTTCATCGTCCATTGTGTAAAAAATTGAAAATTAAAACTCATGATGTAAATTAATTTATTAACTGACATATTTTTCAAATGTAAACTGCCGAAAAAAAATATTAGAAGCTTTACACCAAAGTTATAGGCAAAATTGTGTGTTGTTATTTTATATATAAATTGTCTATTGGAATTCCTAAAGCCTACGCAACACTTGTTTTGATTTGGTAAAACAGTAAGCCAAAAATTTAAAATCTCTTTCATTTGATTTTTTAGCCTTACTGGGTACCGAACCAGATATACAATCTACACTAGATCGCACTATATTATTGATTGATTTTATAATATCTTATGTCTAGTTTTTGTATTTTTTTAGCTTTATTGGGGTCCTAATATTCATTATTTTTGAGAAATGGATTTTAATGATTAAATTTGGATAAATTTGACAATTTACTTTTCATACTTACTGAACAAATTAAATATTACAAAAAAATAAAAAATAATTGACTGTTACTGTTTCTAATGTAGTTTTGAATGCTATTGAAAAACGTATTTTCCCACCAAAATAAAGTATATCTCAAAATGTTGATGTGCTATAATAATTTAATTTACATATACGTACAACATAAAATATTTCCAGTTAAACTGGAAAATTTCGACATCATGCATTTTGAACCAGCCTAATATAAATTGTAGATTTTTATACTCACTCATAGACTTTATGTTCTTGTAAACATTCACTCCCACAAGCCAAAAGTTAACATTTGTTTTCAAATGTTTATGAAAGGGTTTGTCTATCAAAACAGTCAGTTATACCAGGGGCATCCAGTATTTTTCTTCTTTACAGAATAACATTTCTACACGTGAATTGAACAAGGTATACGTTCCATTTTTTTTCAATCAGCCGCAAAATAAATTTATTTTAAAAACTGTTTTTTCTCTTGTATCTTCTCTTTGAAATCTTCCTACGGGGGAGATACTTTGATTTACCGCTTTATTGAGGCGATATAGCATAATAAAGGTTGAAGAAGAATCAAGAAATACTAACAAAAATAACACTATCAGTAAAATAAAATTATATACCAAAAATTGTTGATTTACACGGAATAAAATTACAAAATTCTGTTTGTAATATTGAACATCTTTCATAGAAAAGTTTGGTAAATACAAAAAAAATATTTTTTAAAAAGGCACCAACAATGGAATTTGTAGATGCAAAAAAGTTGTTGTTATTTTTTTCGTAATTTAAGTTTTTATTTTCAAAGAATTTTTACATAAAAAATAACAACAATTCAAACAAAAAATTTTTTGAAATCGAATGTAAATTTTAAGAAATATTTTAATTTATTTTAAATTTTATAAAATTTGTTTCAGTGTACATTAAAAATTTTTGTTTTGTTTGAATTATTTGTAAATTTTTATTTTTCATGTAAAAATTCTTTGAAAATAAAAATTTAAGTTACAAAAAAATAAGAAAAAGTTTTTTGTATTTACAAATTCCATTGTTCATATATCGTCATATATGGTGTCATGTATGAGCATATATGGTTTCATGTATGAGCATATATGAACATATAAGTCATGTATGTAAGCATATATGGGCAAATACATTCAAAGAAAAAGTTCATGTATGGTAATATATGATTTCATATATGACAATATATGATAATATATTACATATATTGGTTAATATATTAGATTCGTATATGCCATATATGTTCATATATGAATACATATATTATTCTATATATGGTTATTATGTTTTCTTTTTTATCAGATATGACGATATATGAAGGCAAAAGTAATATTTTCAATTTATACCTTTGTTCTACTGAATTAACATCCAGTTCGAATTCTTAAGTGAAAATTGGTGTGAATCATTGGCGTAACTAGACAATTTTCCTAGGGGGGGCTATAGCCATCCCAGGGAGGGCTGGTGTTGAAGTAAGGAAAAAAATGTTTTATTATAATTTTTTTATTAAAAAAAAAATTTTATTCAAAAACTTTATTCAAACAGTTTGGGATTAAATTAAGAATTAATAAAACAAAACGAATACACATATGTATCTGTATATACATTCAAAAAAATATACACAAAAACATAAATTCATGGCACTAATTAAGAAAAAGAATCAATACGTTTTAAAAATATAAGTATATATAATATAATATAAGTATAATATAAGTATGTAATTTTTTGGAATATTTCATTCAGAATTTTTGTTAGTCATTAAATAATTTTCTATTCTTTTTGCAAAAAGTCTCCAATACATCTTCTGCACTTAAGTTATATTTAACAATTTCATTCTCTATATTTAAAATGGCCAAATTCGAAAACCTTTGCTGGTGCATAGTACTACGTAACCAAGTTTTTATTCTACGCATGGCGGAAAAACTTCTTTCACAACCTGCGGAGCTAATTGGGAGACTTATTGCAACTTTAAAAAGTTTAAACATATTTGGATAAATACATTTATCAATTTTCTCACGTAGACTTTCAATGCTGACTGATTTTTCTTTAACTTCTTTTTTAAACATATTCTTAAGAACAATATTTTCAGCCTTTAATGAGTCGCAATCAATATCTAAAACATCTTTATAATTTTCAACGAACTCGGAAGCTCCTTCTAAGTCTAACTGGAAGAAAGCATTAACTGATTTAGCTAAGGGAACACTTTGGAATCTGTATTGCAAATTGTTGGTAATGTTATCTATTACTGGATAATAGACATTAATTTTCCAATACTCAAGTGGCGACGTATCATTTGGTAAATCTAAATATTTATTTTCTCGGTTCATATTTTTTCTTTTTGAACTCCTAATTGGTTCTAATGAAATGTCGTTTTCATTAGCAAAATGTATAACTTTGCTCCAAATATCTTTAAAATTATTTCGGTTGTCTATAAATGTATTTATTGTCGCTTCTATTGTATCGTGCGCCTGACCGATAGTGGCATTTTCGGTTTGAAAGAAAGTGTTTAATACATTTATAGATTGTAGTGCGAAGTGGGAGATATGCAAATTGACAACAAAATCGGGTTTCGTAATTATTGTCAGCAGTCCGAGAGCTTCCACTGCGTTTTTATCTTTGCCTTCATTTATTTCCTCTTCGAGTGCATCTTTGATGGTAGCATAATTATTAATTATAGATTTGCAATTTTGATATCTACAGCTCCATCTTGTTTTGCTAAGGCTTGTCACAGAAAGATGTTTTATTTGGAGGGATTGGCTTATTCGTTTTAAGTCACTGTGATTTCCTGGCTTAGCAAAATGAGAATACAATATCTCCACTGCATTAAAAAATGTTGATGCTGATGATATGTTAGAGCATGAATCAACGATTACTAAATTTAGTCTGTGCGCCAAACAGTGAATAAATATAGCTTGCGGATTTGACTCTTTTATTTTAGCTTGTAAACCACCTTTAAAGCCAGACATTACACTTGCGCCATCATATGACTGCCCAATAATTGGAATGTTATTCAATTGTTTGCTCTCCAGAAAATTCAAAATCAGGTTTTTTAATGCATTGGCATCTCTCTCGGAGGAACAGTCTACAAATCCAAGAAATCGTTCTTCGACTTTTAATTGTTTTGCATATCTAACAATTATTGATAATTGCTGCTCTTTGTAACACCTAGCCTCGTCTACCATCAATGAATAAAATCCGCATTCTTTAACATCTTCGACGATGATTTTTTCAATTAAGTCAGCAGAAATTCCAATAATTTCATTTTGTATTAATGGGCTGCAATAGTTGTTTGATTGTTCATAGTATAACTTAAAGTTTTGGTCATATTTGGCAAAATGTTCTACGATTTCTAAAAAGTTGCCCCTGTTTTTGGAATTAGGATCTTCCCTATGTCCACGAAGAGGTAGTCCTTGACGAACCAAAACCAAAATTGTATCAATTATCTTTCTGAGATACTCACGGCGTTCTTGGTTTTGTGTAGAGTGATGCTGTGATATCTTTTCGTGCACATTCTGAGACGAGATTTTATACATTCTGTATGCTCCAAGGCACTGGATGTGATACTCAGACATATCATGTTTCTTAAGTGATTCAGGTAACTTTTTCCATCTGTTAAATCCGGAGTCCACAAACTTTTTCATATGTCCCAATGATTCTTTTATAGCAAAATTACGACACGCGTAGCAAAATGACATCTGCAAATCTGCGCTGTACTCTAACCAATTATATATATCATAAAATCTTGGAGAAAATGATCGGTACTGTCCGTCCACGAACACTTTTTGAAAACCCGTCTTGGGCCGTTGTGGTCCACTTTCCTTTGTTCCTAAATCTGTGATGAAAACTTTCTGCGAACTACTTGCAGGAGAGTGCAGTTGTTCATCTGTTTGAGAAGGTATTGACTTTTCGGACTCCTTCACATTTAGGTCACCACCATTTGAAGTGTTTACTCTGGAATTGTCGCCCAATTCAGAAGTGTTTTCCCTTTTAAAAAACGTACGAATAATACTGTACCTGAAATTTTAAAGGTTGTTGTAAAGCCCCATACCTTTTTGATTATTTCCATTAACATAAGCCCCCAGATTCTATATGCGAGCAATAAATTGCCTATAGAAAGTGGTGTGGAATCTTAAGCTTTTAATGAAAAGTCATACGGTTTTCTAAAGAAACAAGTTTGAGTCAACGCAAAAACATAAGATTCTAAAGCATTTTCATTTCGATAACCCATCAGATTCAACGAAGAATTTTCATAATAAAACATTAGATGTTTATGTGAGTTTTTTTATTAATCCATTTTGACCTCGAGACACAATTTGTTTCAGAAAAACTGCTCATATTCTGGGATAGTCTTTTTTAAATAAACCTTCATATATCAAGCCGTAGATTTAAGAGATAAGTAGTTTTTTATATAAGGAAAATATAAGGAAATACCTTCAAATATGTTTAAAATTCTTTTCTTCAATATGTATAATATTTACACATAATTTCAATAAAAAAAAATTTACGGGCATATTGGGAAAGTACTTATATATGACCATATATAAACATTCATATATCTCCGTATATGAGAATATACGGCCATATACCCTCAAATTGCGGATCCGACCATATATGGAATAATATATGAACCCATATATATGGCCATATATTACCATGTATAAACATTTTCACCTGGGCTTACAAAACTATTCTATGAAAGATGTTCAATATTACAAACAGTATTTTGTAATTTTATTCTGTGTAGTGTAAATATTTCAGAAGTTATTTTAACTTTTTAAAAACTGCGAAGTTTAGGGAAATTGACACCAAACAGTAAAAATTTTTAAAGAAAATAGTTTTATTCGGTACAAAGTCTAAGTTCTATTCACTACAAAATCGAGTGCTATTCACTCCAATTCCTGGTTTTGGAGTTACTGGAATATTTGTAAAATGTATCCTGTGAGACCTGGAGCCGAAATAGTAACTCATTTTATTCATTGTTTTTCATTTTATTTCATTGTATGCCTGATTGTAAATATATTTTTGACGTTTTTTTTTTTTTTTTAATTTTAAAAAGTGATTTATTTCTGTGGTTTGGAAGAAGGTATCGGTATGACCCTCATTTAGGGATGTATTTTACTTTACTGGTTGACTTATATTTTTTTTTAATCTTTGTATACTAAACTAGTGTTATTAAAATACATTTGCATTAAAATTGTAATTATACCATCGTCTTGCTGGAAAAAAGTCCTAAATTTATATTTTATATATAATTATTTTAGTTTTCTTCGATCTTCTCTATTAATATAATATTCCTTATTGAGCTAAAGATCCTTTATTTATAAAAAATTTAATTATAAATATTTATTTATCCCAATATTTCGTCACCACATTGGGTGACTTCTTCACGGGGAAAAAAAAGACAATTTCCCCTGAAGAAGTCACCCAATGTGGTGACGAAATATTGGGATAAATAAATATTTATAATTAAATTTTTTATAAATAAAGGATCTTTAGCTCAATAAGGAATATTATATATATTTTATATAGCTTAAAATGGCTTGGTAGGAATAGTTGTATTAGTTAGAGCTTTATGCAAGATTTTTAAATAATGTTTCCTTGTGATAAAGTTAAGCTCTAACTGATACAACTATTCCTACCAAGCCATTTTAAGCTACACTCACAATATATTTTCCGTTACCGACTGTAGTTTATTAAAAAAGTAATACGTAAAGTTTGTTTTTAAAAGAAGAATCAATTGAAGTTCATAGAAATATATTTTTTAACTATTTGAATCAGTCATTCAAAAAGCAAACTATAAAAATTTACAGACATTCAGTAGGAGTTGATATTTTCTGTTAAATGTAAAATTTCATGTTTTCTGTTTTTAAAAATTAAAATTGATATAATTCTTTTTTGTTTTTTAGCAAAATAGTTTGTATATATACAAAATTATTTTAATAAAAATTACAAGAAATTATTCAAATATACATATACACAAGAAAACAAAAAAATATATACATCTGTGTGTGTTGTGTTTTGTAAAATTTCATACAAATAGAAAAACATTTCAATTTGAAAAACAAACCCAAAAATCGTTTTTTTCTACTTTTTGTCAGTTAAAAATTTATGGTTATTTTAAACAATTTTCTATTGTTTTTACCACTTCTGTCAATTATTAAACAATGATTGAAAATAAACATTAAAATGGGCTGAATATAATGAAAAATCAGTAGTCCTCTTTTTGATTGTATTTTCGATTAATTTTATATGTATTTTAGATTATTTTTAACGAAATAATATTGTGAGTGTATATAAAATATATATAATATTCCTTATTGAGCTAAAGATCCTTTATTTATAAAAAATTAATTTATAAATATTTAAAACTATTTACAGGCGCAGTTAAAACCATTTGTTCATATAATAAATATGAAATTTGTTAAACTAAAAATTCATTGAACCGGGAGTTCACTGTCTAAAGCATTAATATAATATTTGGTCTTGAATCATTCCGCAGTAATATTTCTTAAACATTGTACATTATACAAAGTATAATCATGATCTATTGTTCTGTTTCTGTTTGGTAATGTATAAAATACAATGAAATTATACACCATGAAGTGCTTATAAATATTAAATGTATTTACTTTCTTTAAAAAAAAAATATAGTATTTTCGTAAACCTCTCCATATTGATGGTTCTATTCTTAACCCCATACAATTACATGCAATTTGCCAATTTTCCTTATAAGTTCAGTGGAATTTTCTTTACTTGAATTTTCCAAGAGTTTTCCTATTCATTGAATCTCATTTGTCATACGATACATAATTTTTTTTGTTTTCTTGTTAGTTTTTCCTTAAAAATAAAATTCAACAGAAAAGTGTAATGAAAGAAAAAAAGACAAATTTAGTACTAACATAGTTATCGCATCCTGTGTGTTCAGAAATTTGTTATGAAATTATTTTGCATTTGTTGCCATTAAAAAAAGGGCAAATGTTTTTCCGTTCGCTGTTATTTCATTTATTTGAATATTATACAAGGATGCATGTTTTCTTATGATATTGTAAACAATGGTACTTATAAATTTGCTTATATTGCACACAGAGAAAAGATTCGTTGTGGCAACCGAAATTGCAGCCAATCGAATTTTGGTAGTAACATGAAGATGAGTCAGTTCATGTCAACTCAATCAGAAAAGTGGCATTTTCGAATTCACCATCTCCGATTAAAATGAAATTTACCATAACTGTTATACTCGACAAGAACTCAACGAAACATAATTTTCATGAAAATTTAAAAAAATTTACTAAGGTATCGTTACCAAACCGACTTTTACTTTAAAACCGTAAAAGATACAAAATTTGTCTTGGCCTTATTTTTTAGGGGAGAAAGAGAACTTTAAAACGATATGCATATCAATTTATTCACTTGAAGGTTAATAGGTAATTTTATGGGGTCTAGAGTTCAAATCCATATTTCTTAAAATTCTCATGTTTTGTTCTTTCTTAAAAAAATATATGTTCAACCTTTATCTAAATTTGTGTGAAAAAATAAAGTGGACACTCGATTCGTTTTCAAGTTATATATGGAAATTTTTTCAGTTGTAGATACCAATTTTTGAATATGAAGAATTCGCCCATCGTATTTTTTTTTACCAATTTGTCAATACACTGCTATTAACATTTTTTTTATAATTTAAAATATATATACCTCAACAATTAACAACAAAACGAAATATTATATAGATGCTCTGATTACGGGATCTTTGTCTTACAGATATAAATGGCTTTTTCCTATTAAAAATTCTCTACAAAAGTATCCTTAGATTTCCAGGACTTTTTCAGTTTAGAACTTTTTTCTAAAGAAAAAGCTTTGAATTCTAAATTTTTCTAAAGAAAATTTCTCAAATAGTCTTCTTTAGGACAATAGACAAGCCTAATAAGTCCTAGGACCATCTACTACCGAACAACTATCATATTCTTTCGTTATTTTCCTATTTAATAACTTCTGAAGGCTTTTCTAGGAATATAAAATTTTATATAGAAAAATCCTTAATACACCGAGAGAAAATATTTATTGCAGTTCAATCAAAATCATCATAATTTATTTGAAAGGGTCTTTTTTTATGGAATAACCTAAAATCTATTAATAAAGCCAAAATGTTATATTGGGAATTAAAAAGAGGAAAAAAAACTAAAAATCAATTCTTTTATCTAATTATTTAAAAATAAAATTCGTTTAGTATTTGTGTGCAGTGGAAGCAACCATTTATTTAGTGAATATATTAGAAAAATGGTGTAAAATCTATCAAATTTAGTGAAAAATATATATATACCGATTAATTTAGAGGCGAGAATGGTTACGAGAATGTAAAAAGTAATGTGTCTAAAAATAGATTTTTAAAAAAGAGGAATTTTTATAAAAAAAAATTATTACAAATATTTTTTTTTAAATATTTGTAATTATAAATATTTGTAATTAAAGATAATGTGGTCAAGATGAGAATCGAACCAGGAAATCTGGTTTCCAGCCAAGAATTCTACCCACTGAGCTATCGACGCATATAGTACTTGATTGCTTTAAACTTTAATGAATTGTTGCGCTTCGATTTTTCGCTAATGTTATCAAAACAAACATTCATTACCCTTTTGCTTACAAAAAACACAAAGTAATGATGGCATTGATAAACAAATTTTATACTATATTTGTTTTCCTAACAAATTATTTAAATTCAAAATTAGCCATCAAAATATATAAGTGTTTGTGGTGTAGTGGGTGGAGAGGTAGCACAGTACTCCGAATTTAAGAGTTCAAATCTCGGAAAAGGCAAGCAATTCAGAATATTTTTTTTAATTAAAATAAAGTATTCAAATATTTATGTTTATATAGCAAATATATCAAGGAAAATTAAAATTATAGTGTGCAATATGAATCTTAATGCCAAAGTTCTATACTGGAAAAATCTTAAAATGAAATTTTGTAGAACGTAATAATATTTATGTGAAAAAACTCATCAAACTCTTAAGTTTTTCGTAATTATGAGAACTTTCTTATGAAAAAAGTACATTTTAAATTCAGTAAATTATTTCATTTAGAGAAAAACATTTGATTTTATAGGCTTTTTTCTAATTAAAATTCTTTGGGTTTAAGGTCTTTCTTCATTAGAACCTAAGGCTTTTTATAAAGGATTTTTTAAAGAAAAAAGTGTTCAGAATCAGGCAGTTTTTCTATAGTTAAAAGACTTCAGAATCTGGGGGTTTTCTTATAGGAAAAAGTAAGCCAAGTCTAAAGGTTTTTTCATGGGAAAAACTCCGCGCAGTCGGAGGATTTTTATATAGAAATAAAATCCCCAGAATGTGAAATTTTTCCTAGAAAATCTTTTCAGAATTTGGTGGTTTTCTATAGAAAACAATCCTTAGAATCTCAATCATTTTTTACAGCAAGACGTTTTTGAAATCTGAATTATGGGTTTTCTTTATAAAATGAAAAAAACAAAGAACATTTAGAATAGTTATCTGACCTAGAGTATTTAAAAGCTTTAAGATAAAAGCGACTTCGAATTTAATGACCCCTGGCAACTTATTTATTTATTTCATTTTATTTAATTTATTTAATTCTTTGTATTGTTGACCGAGCTCCTTACATAATGGCTTTAAGTATTTCTTAACGTTGGGCTTAATTGCATTGGTGAAAAAAATATACATAAATAAGTGAATATAATGATTAAACCAATATCTATGTTTTACTTCATATTGTTGACCATAATTTTTTACACCTTTGGTTGTTTCTTATAAAAATTATTTTTTTTTATTTATTTTTTAGAATTTATTTAATCTTTTTTATTTAAATCATTTGCTTCTGCTTTTTTTAAAATATTTTTTTTACAATATGATTTGAAATTTTTTTTAATGACGTTTTTTCAAGACTACCGAATTGTTCAAAAGGTTTGGTGTTTCAATCGAAAATTTGAAATGAGCGTAACATAAAGTTGATAGTTATAACTGTGTTAAAATTTTATAAACCAATTAATTGGGTAAGACATATATTTAATTGTTTCACCCAGAAAACAGTATCAGTTGTATCAACCGAATTTGTTGCCAATCGAATTCTGGCGGTTACCACAACTGTTTTCATATTAAATTACATTTTTAGTTGTGAAAGGCAATATTCAGTTGTACAATTTAAAATTTATATTCCTCAGAAATATTTTTACGTTCCACAAAATTTTATTTAAAAAAAAAAATATTTTTAGATTTTTCCGGTATCGAACCTGGGCAATCAGATTCATAATTCACACTCTTGCTTACTGCACAACAACTAATTCTAATTTATTTATTTTATTTTTTTTAATTTTATTTTTAAAGATGATTGGAAATACCAATAATAGAATAATAGGATTGATTTTTGGTTTCTTTTCCCTGTTTTTAATTCCCAATACAATATTTTTGCTATAGTAATGGATTTTAGGTTATTTAAAATAAAACTAAATTCTCACAAATAAATGTTAACGGTTTTGATCGAATTGCAACCAATATTTTCTGTGGGTGTTGTTAATATTTTGTACTTAATCGAAATTGGTTGGAAACACCAGTTTGAACTGGGGGAAAAGAAATCAATTAATGGTAGTGATAATGGTTTTGTCACTGAATTATTTTCTGTGTATGCGTACCAACTATGTATCTTGTGCTCGGTGTGTTCGTTATAATCGTACTCTATTTACTATTATATTTTTTGTTATTTTTATACCCTACACCACTATTTGTGCAGGGTATTGTCAGTTTTTACTGATGTTTGAAACACCTACAAACCTAAAGTATTCTCATCGATTCAGAATCATTTTCTTAGACGATTATAAATTCGTTCATGTTTGGTAATCGATTTTGTCATATATTAACTTAGACCAAATGAAAAAATTTAATAAAATTATTTTTTTTACCATTGATCAAAGGAATTGAACATTTTTGGACACAAGTTTATTCCGACTCATTTAGATTTTGAATTTAAACCTTTTTGCGATTAAACCCAGTCTGGTATTGAGTATTAAATAGTCGGTCTTGCCCATTATTACATTTTTTTTGTTTATTTATGCAATTGTTATGCTGTTATTTTTTTTATTAATATTTCTTATTTATTTTTTATGATATTGTTGTTTTCTTTTTGTAATTTTTCTTTGTAAAGAAAAGGAAAAATAATATCGCTAAAATACATAAAAAATATAGAAAATCAGAATTTTTAAGAAAGAAATCGCAATAGTTTTATTTTTTTTATATTTATTTCTAAAAAACTAACATTTTTTTGGACTAATAAAATTTAAGCACAAAAGTAAAATGAATTAAATATAATAGATGCATAAAAATTTATGTTAAATATGAAGAATGAATTAACAAACGATTTTAAAGAAAACAAATTGTTTAGAATTCTATCGAAACCACAGTAGTGATTCAAAATATTGGCTTTTATAATCAATATTGAAAAAATATTATCTTCCTACAATCATCATTATCATTTGAACAAAATATTTTCAGCAAAAATCTAATATTTGACCTGTTTCAATACTAAGTATTGCTCTATCTGACATATAAGGTTTCCAATCAATTTTAGTATATTGTCAAATTATTTATCAATAGTAGTGCAATCAACCAATAATTTCCACAATTTTGGTAATTATAATAAAGTACTGAGATTAGTAACCGAAATTTTCATCATTATTACAAAATTTTTGAAATGATTTGTATGTTTTATTTAATTCATACACATAATTATATTCAAAATTAGACAACAACTTAATGTAAGTGTCTGTGGTGCAGAGGGTAAAGACATGGTCGGCTTATATTAGGGTTCTGAGTTTAAACATTTAAACATTTTTCAGTTTTTGCTTTGATTCAAATTAAAAGACATAATATTTATCTGTTGTATCTGCAATATATTCAAATTTCAAACCTGAAAAATATTCAAATTTGATATTTGACAAAAAAAATAATAATAATTAATTCAGTTAAGCCTGGAGGAAAAGCAATGACCTGAAAATTAGAACAGTATGCGGCATAAGCAATATTTTATTTTTAAAATAAATTTTGTGGAATGCGATTCTATTAGTAGAATATAAATTTATAAAATCTCTATAAAATATCATAAAAGATAAAAGTCGCTTTGACAATATTGGAGATAATGTCATAATTTAAATATTTTCTTGGTTTAAATAGTCAATTATTTAATCAGCCTAATAAGCAATAATATTGTCGAAATGTAGTATGATTCAACGATTTAGGTTATTTTATCTTATTTCGAATATGATTTCCGGCAAACAGTTAGTTGTATTTTAATTTGCATTAAAAGTCTTTTGGTTCTCTAAAGGAGCGGTGGCATCCGCTGCAATTGGATTTAAACCTTTAAAAATTTTTTGTACACCCAGAAAACAGTATCAGTTGCGCGTACCAAATTTGTTGCCAATCGAATTTAGGCGGTTACGACAACGGTTTTCATATTAAATAGTTCACACACTAATTTTAATTGTCTTAAATATATTTGCTATTTAAACATTTAAATATTTTTTTTGATTAAAAAAAAATATTTTTCAAATGTTTTCCTTTTCCGGGATTTGAACTCGAAAATTCGGATAACTAAGCTACCTTTCTACCCACTATATCACAAAAAATTTTAAATTTTAATGGTCAATTTTATATTTAAATAATTTGGTGCTTCTACTGAAACCCTAATTAAATGATATGTTTGAACAGGATAACGGTGTTTGAAGTTATCACTTTTTAATATTGACAGTTTTTTTTTATAAATTTAGCTTGTGCCAATTTTCTAATATATTCACTAAATAAATAGTTGCTTGTACTGCACACAAGTACTAAACGAATTTTGTTTTTAAGGTTAATTGGAAATACCAATAATTGGATAAAAGGATTGATTTTTAGTTTCTTTTCCCTTTGTGGTTTTTAATGAATTATAGGCTACTCCAAATAAAAATAAAGTTAATAAATTGCAACCAATCTTTTCTAGGTAAAAGGTTCACCCAGAAAACAGTAGCAGTTGTGGCCACCGAATTTATTGCCAATCGAATTCTGCTGGTTACGACAACTCTCTTCATACTAAATTAAATGTCTTGTTGTGAATGTCAATATTTAGTTGTCTAATTTAAGATTTATGTCCCACGTAATTATTTTTACGTTCCGAAAAATTTTATTTTAGGAAAAATTGGGAGTAAGAGACTGTCTCTCCAAATATTCTATCTAAATCTTAACTGATTTTTGGTAAATATAGCAGATCCTAATCAAATGTGACCCGATTAACTTGTGCCACGCTTTGTGTGAATGGGATCAAATTATGGGCTATAAATGAAGAAATCAATATTACTAATAAACGATGATATCTTTCATCATATACGTGGCGTTGTTCGAAAATTTCATATTTTCGAATTTGTCGAAAAATATCCAAAATTTTTGTGGACATTTATCCAACTTGTTAAATCTATAAGTTATCCGCCCTTGCCTTTTGAGAAATTCCCCCAATTCGATTCACGCTACTGTATTTAAGAGTAGGCCGAAAATGGAAATTCTTCGATTCTGATGTCATTGCACAGAGATAACAGATTCATCGTGGCAACCGAATTTCTTGCTAAGTGAATAATTTAGTTGCAGCAACCGAATTATTTAGTTCTTTCAACCTAATATTTTCTTGATGCAATTGAAATATTTGGTTTCAACCGAAATTCTGTTGCATTAACATAACAAATTTATCGATGGCTCCATCCAAACCATTCGGTTGGCAAGAAATTCGGTAGTCAGAATGAATCTGTTTTCTTTGTGGGGGGAAAAGTTGTGCATCTTTAAGTTTTTTTAAAAATGGCTACTCTTCTTTTGATGAAAATGGTGTTTTTTTTTTATCGGTACTGTAGAATTCTCTAAAAAATATGAAAACTTTTTTCCTTTAATATAAAAGTTTTGTTGTTGTTTTTTATCGGCTTTTATTACTTAATTTAGGCACGTGAACATAAACACACCAAAAATGTAGGCGATATTTCTAGATCGCCTTTTGTTTCAGACGGAACAAAATACATGTTGTCACTGATTGAAAAATTTTACTAATAATTATTGAGTTTGATGTGGCGCTCTAAACATATATGATCACCTTTCAATTGAAATTTCGGCTAGTGTCAAGAAAAAATTTTAGAGTAACGATCAAAAAAACCCTTTTCATCAAAAAAAAAAAAAAGTTATTACCATATTTAAAAGCCTTGTAAACCGATTTAAAAATTTTTGGAATATGCGTATGGCGTACACGACTTTAAATTAATTATTAGAAATTTAGGTGATATTTCGAAACTCAGAGATGGAAGACAACAACCGATTTTCAAAGTTTTATATTTTCTGGATTTGGAATATTTTTTCCACCATTATTAAGCAATAGTACAATAGCATCGAAAAATATTCAAGTTCGGTCCACTCTACTGTACATATCTCAAGGCGTTTTGTTGTCTCTTGTCATTATGTTTTTATTTTTTTGTTACGTAACATGCTTCTGGTATATTCATATTATTTTTGAATGGGTTTCACTATGTGAGTATAACGCATAGATGCTAAAGTAGTTCACAACGTGTACTAAATATTTTATGGTAGTGTAGTCATATAAAATTCTTATATCACTATATATTTTTGAATTATATCAGGCTCGAGATCATAACTTTAATGTTACTAACGAATAGTAAACACTAATATTGTTTATTTAATGGAAAAAATTTTGAGGGAGTGCACACTTTCGACTTGAGCGATCAGGTCATCGTCAGCCTCCTTGTGAACCAACCAACCAACAAACAACTCATGATTTTGAATAGACTTATAAATTACACACTCACAGTTAGTGAATCATTACCCGTACAAATGAGCCTTTTTCCATCTTCGATTTTCGAAGCAAAAATTGACAGGATTGCCATTCCAACTGATAATGTTAAATTATGCTCTCCAGCCTGATATAATTTAAGAATATATAATTAAAACAGATAGATCGAATAATATACAAAATTCATATTTTTATTTCACTATAACGACGATTAGGTTTCTTTTCGTTAGTACACTTAAACATAGCACCCTGAACATAGGTACAAATGTTGTATGGCAATATAATCTATGGTTGTATTTTTTTTAAATTAAATTTTAACAACTCTGTTTCCTATAGTATACATACAACACTTAGCAGACCCCTTGTGAACAACCTAAATTTTCTAGGAAATTATATTACAAGAAATAAAAACAACAATTTGAATAAAGTAGATGAATATTGCCTTTAGCAAGGTATTGTTTGTTAAAAAGTTCCTTTGTTTTATTTTTTTTTGTAAGAAAAATACAAGAATAACTATTTTCTTATGAATTTTTTTTCTCAAGTATTTATAAAATATGAACAGTTATTATTTATATTCAAAGATTTTAGTTATTTATTAAAAAAAAAAAAAAACAAATAAATAAAACTGCATTTTTCTTAGAGCAGGTAGAGCGAAAATATTTTAATAACAGTGGATGCAGCTAATTAGCGCATGTTTTTAATATGAGCTGCCATATTGAAGTAGAAAAACAAGTTTAAAATAAACCAATATAAATTGTGAAACTAACAAGAAAGGCACCTCTTCTTACTTTACTGCCCCTCAGGCAGAAATGAGAAAGTTTGATAAACATATTCACATGAAAATTTTGTATGTATTGGGTCGATCTCTAGAAAAAAAAAGTTCCCTTTAAAATTTTAAAATAATAAAATATGTGAATTTGACATCCATGACAGAATACTTTTATAAAGTACACAATGTTTTGAAATTTGTACCACAGCAAATTTAAAAAAGCAAAAAGTACAAAAAAGTTTAAAAAGTTGTCTCTTGACCCTAGCAATTTTTTAAAAAAATATCCAGTTTATAAAATGTTACATGTCTCGAAAACTGATCGAAACAGAGAAAAACGGGCAAAATGTTTGCTCTTGCGAAGTATCTATAACAAATATATCGGTGGCTTCAAATCCAACCATTTGGTTGGCAAAAAATTCGGTCGTCACCACGCTATAATTTGAACAATCTTTAAACCTGAGTTTAAGTAATAACAAAAATTGCGTGAAAATTAACAAATTTGATTCTAAGCTAAAACATCAAGAAACAGAAATAAATGTTGTTAAATTTACAAAATTTTCTGTTGATACAACAGATATATGATTTTGAATCTACTAAATTTGTTGTAGAGCGATGTCCTGCAGCTTGGTACTTGTGAAGTTAGAGCCAACACCTCTAAGACTATGACACATGAACCAAATCTTTGAATATAGGATTTTTAATTTTGATATTGATATAGATTGCAAATATAAAAGCCTTTTGTAATTTTTATGCATTTTAAGAAAGTGTGAATTATTTTTTTGAGAAAAGCAAAAAATTTTGCTAGTGTGAAATTTGAAATTTATATTTTTTTTAAAATACTACTATAACATTGTTTTTAAACAAAAATATAAAAATTTAAATATGTTATTATATGAATTTTTAACATCCGTTCAAATATGCACTTTACATAAAATGCTGTTTCCCCTTCTCTAAATTTGTGTTGTACACTTTGACGTATGAAGAATACTAATTAAATATGTTCGCTATAATGCTCATACGCCTCATCATTGGTTGAACAACAATTTATATTTTAATGTAATTCTTTGACTTAACATCCGCATCAATAAAAACTAGTAAAAAAAGATTAAAGTCCAGCATGCCGACAATATAATGCGAAACACACTGCGAATTCCGGCAAAGATTATTATCCTCTTCTTATGAACAGGTCGGAAATTATGGAAGGAAATTTTCCAAAAAGTTAATTTTAGTAAATATCGGGAAGCTGTGTTCCTATGGGACCATACAAAAATATGCTCCGATATCCTTAAAATTTGGTGGAGTGATTTATGATCCTATTTAATTATCACAACTCAAATTTTAACCATATATATACGATATATGGTTAAAATTACGAGTGGGTACACTCAGCATATTATGTAGTTTACTGTTTGTAGTTTAATAAAAAAGTTTTCAGATCAGTTGAAAATAAAGGAACATAATTTTATTGTTTAAAAAAATATTTATTTTAACTTTTTTTTATACATTTGTTCAAAATGATTTACTGCCAATTACCGATTTTGAAATAATTAAATAATCTTTTACTTTTTACGGATTTGTAGGAAAAATTTAAACATTTATTTTTAACTGATTTGATCATTTACTGATGTGTCAGTTGTTTAGACAACATTGAAAAATATATAACTAAAATCATTTGATTTAAATGTAAAGTAAGTAGACCGATTTTTAAATAAAATATAATTCCTTTAAATATGTAGTACTTTCTGTTATTTTAATTTACAAGCTATTTTAAGTGTATGGAGCAACTCTAACTAAATTCAACAGGGTTCGCCTCTGGGAAAATGGCAACTTATATACTAAATTTCACGCATACAAAGTTTACATGGAGAAACGGACGGATGAACATCGTTCAATCAAATCAGGAAGTGAGTTGATTGCTATATATTAGGGTAGTTCACAGACCAATATTTTTGCAGTTACAAACATCAGCACAAACTTCTTACACCCTGTCCACGTAGTGGGAAAGTAAATATTTTTCATGTGTTTTTCTTAAATTGATGAGTTAAGGCACATTTTTTTATTTAGATGAAGTTATTATCTTAAATAATATATAAAGGCACTATTCGGTTCAGATCCGAAGAGTATAAATACCTAGATTTTTAGGGTAAATATAGCACATATTTTTATTTAAATCATATTTTAATTCAGCTACAACTTTTCTATGCTAAAATTAAGCGTACCTAAACTTCACTAGAAACCCAAATTGTAAGTTTGAGTGTTCCTTGAAGTTTTGGGAAATTAAAAGAATGAATTCATTTTGTAATCTCCAATAGGCAAATATCGGAGTTAAGAAATCAAAAGTGTCTCTTAATTTCTCGGCCCAGAACGGAGGAGAGAAAACCTTGTCACCTTATTATCTTGCCTCCATCTACTAGAAATCTGTAATTTAAAATATGGCTTTCCTTCACAGAGACAACAGATTCATTGTGACAACCAAATTCCTTGCCAACCGAATTTCATTCGGAATCTTAACGTTTTAGCGACAAAATTCGAAGGTTTCATTGTCAAAATTTGATAAAAGTTATTCTGGAACTTTTTTCTTCCGATAATTGTAGTTCAAAAAATTGTTAGCTTAGCTACATAAATTTTTTGAAGTTCTAGTTTACGATTTTTGTCATTACTTTACAAAATTTCAAAGTAAATAAATTTTAAATTAACAAATTCCGTTGGTATGTATTGTCAACAATTTAAAAATTTAGAGAATAGCTTTTCGGAAACTCAACCGATAATTATCGTTAGTTAACGAAGTCAATAAAATCGTTAAGGAAGTTAGAGAATTGCACTACAGGCATACATTTGCTTGCAACAATTGAATAATTTGGTTGCCACCATTTAAATTATTCAGTTGGCTATAAAAACGTGCCGTAAAAAAATCCAAATACGTATGAATATATATGATTATACATGGGCTGGTACATGGGAAAACATGATTATTAAGTTGGTTTGAATTTAAGAGTTCCACAACCCTACAAATATAATAAATTGCACTTGTTCTATTATTTTAAATCAATTAAAAATTTAGAAAAATGAAATATTATTATATTTACCTCTTCGTAAAATTTCCTTTTGAATGGTTATATGTCCACGGGATGTCTACTTATTACAGCATTTCTGTTAACAATTTAATTCTACTACTCTCAGTAATAGCGAGAAACTGAACAAAGTCAAATTTTAGATTCAGTTGTAAAACTAACTATTTTCTTTTCATAAATTAAATACCATAACAAATCGATTTTTGTTGAATTTTCAAAAGCCACAGATGATTTAAAAACTACATATTTATTTTCAGTTTCGATTGCAGATTCGTAATCGTCATAAAAATTTAGATCAGATTTGAGAAATTTGTTCCTTTTAAGTTGAATTTTTACTTACATCTTTTCAGAGAATTTGATACTCTGGTTTAAAATATGTGTTTTTATGTATAAATTAAAAAAAATCGAAAACTAATTAAAAGTTACTGAAATTTTTAAAATTTTGATCTCATAATATTTTTATGAACATTAACTAAGACAGTATTTGTTAAATTATAGCGTATAGTTTAAAGAATAATTCAGTTTAAAGTCAACCCCATTTTTTTTATAAATTACTCCAACGATAAATTACTAATTCTTAAGAAGTAATTCTTTGTGCTACCTCTAAATATAAAATAATTTAGCTGAAACTTAGCGCAGTGAATTTTTAGACATAGGGAATAGGGGCAACATTGTGAAGGTTCCGAATTCTAATTTTGATGTTTTTTTTTGGACCACTTTAATGAACATAAATGTAAGGCAAGCTCATGAATGATCATATGGGATTATCGATTTTCACATGGGGTTTTAAAAATAAGGTTCAAGTGGGGAGAAAATTAAATTAAAATTCTCTGCTTTATGCTGGGGCTTGAAATTTGGCAAGAATGGGATTTTTAGATTTTTTTTTATTGGGAATAGCAAAAAGGATAAAATCCCCCTTAACAACCTGCCCAAACCCCTAAAATTGTAGATTAAAATTATATTACCTGAGGTAAGAACTAATTAATTCAATGTCGTTATATGTTTTTGAATTTTCATTAAATTAATTGTGGGTGTAAAGGGTAAAAAATGCCCACTTAAAAACCTGTGCAAACCCTTTAGCTAAAAAAGTGAATCTTACCATTAATACAACTAATGGGATTTTAACTAAATTAAATTCAAAATCAAATATATATTCAATTCAATTTCTTAGCTTAAATATTTATTTGTATTTTATTCAATTTTAATTTATAAAAATTAAAATTGTTTTTTTTTGACCTTTCAATATTGCAATTAACATTATTCTATTTCTTTATCGGGATATTCTCCCTTAACTTAACTTAACTTAGCTTTCAGTTTACTTCACACTTTTAGGTCGTCTCAAGGCTCTTTATATTTAGTTTAGTTTTAAATGTCAACATTTAAATTTATAAAATTTCAAATGCAACCAATACAAAATGATTATTTAAAAAAACAGGGAACCCCGTATATTCGAATAGGTTTTTAATTTAAACAGCTAATAAGCTGTATTTAAAGCCGTCTCTTTTAGTATACGAAGTCCGAATCGAATATTTGACAACTTAACCAACTTTAGTAATACAATTGTTAAAAATGGAAATTAAATGCCAACTTATTTAATAGATATGATAAATTGATGTATCTGTCTTTTTTTGTGTATTTCTTATTTTAATTTACATTTTAGCTTTAATTATGTACCTTTCAAATCAACAATAAAATAAATATTTAAACTAACATTATTCTATTCATGTTTTAGGTCACCAAACCACTATTTTTCTTTATCGGGATACTCTCCAAATAAATACTTCATAGAGTTCTATTAGCCAAAACATTGATTTATTACTTTCAAGAATGAGATGACGCGTTTCGGGATTTTTCTAGGTCCCCATCTGCAGATTTTTTTAGAAACTAAAAAAAAACTTTAAGGTTCCAAAGCAAACACTATATTGGTTGTATAATTTCAACTAATTGAGAATTATATAAAGAACAATATTGTCTTTGTTTAAACCAGCTATCTTTATAGAAAAATGTTATGGCAATCTTGTTAATTTACATAGAGACAACCTTTGGTTGCCATAGCTATATATATTTTACTTTCCAAAATTGGAAAGTTTTTTACTCCGTACAATGAGTAAATTCATTTGTATTTTATTCAATTTTAATTTATAAAAATTAAAATTGCTCTTTTTGACCTTTCAATATTGCAATTAACATTATTCTATTAATGTTTTAGGTCATTAAAACACTATTTTTCTTTATCGGGATATTCTCCAAATAAATACTTCATAGAGTTTTATTAGCCAAAACATTGATCTATTACTTTCCAGAGATCTGAAGATGGGTACCTAGAAAATCCCCGAAACGTCATCTCATTCTTGAAAGTAATAGATCAATGTTTTGGCTAATAAAACTTTATGAAGTATTTATTTGGAGAATATCCCGATAAAGAAAAAGCGGTTTAGTGACCTAAAACATGAATAGAATAATGTTAATTTAAATATTTATTTTATTGTTGATTTGAAAGGTACATAATTAAAGCGAAAACGTAAATTAAAATAATAAATATACAAAAAAAAAACAGAAACATCAATTTATCATATATATTAATTAAGTTGGCATTTAGTTTCCATTTTTAAATATTGTATAACTAATGTTGGTTAAGTTGTGAAATATTTGATTCGGACTTCGTATACTAAAAAGATGGCTTTAAATACAGCTTATAAGCTGTTTAAATTAAAAACCTATTCGAATATACGGGGTTCTCTGTTTTTTAAATAATCATTTTGTATTGGTTGCATTTGAAATTTTATAAATTTTAATGTTGACATTTAAAACTAAACTAAATATAAAATGCCTTAAGACGACCTAAAAGTGTGAAATTACTGCCTGAAGTAAACTGAAAGTTTTAGACATTTTCGTCTAAACTAATTCTAAGCAGCAGCGCCCCGGTAGGCTAGTTGGTAGCGTGCTAGCCTATCAGTGCGGGGGTCGTGGGTTCAAATTTTAAACATGGAAAGACATTATTATGACTTATTGATTTTTACATAAAAAGGTTAAAATTGTTTTTTTGGGATCTTACATTCAAACGACTATGTCTGGGAAAACCATATTTTTAAAGATTTTAATTACTTAAGCCCCTTTTGCATTTGTAAAAATTTCTGGATTATGTGACAAAATAAGTGGTCATAAGTAAGTGTTTTCTTGGTTAAATAAATAATATATCCCTTGAAATAATTGTATATGTATTTGCTAAAAAAATGCCAATCTAGTTGTGATATTAATGATTTACATATTTAATACTGTATAAATTCCTGTTTTAATTTGCCACAAAAATGTAAAGTATTAAAGGCATTATTAACATAATTATTAAATATTTTTTATTATTGTTTGCCAAACACATCATTATGTTGTAAATGTCATAAATGTTAATAATTATGCAAATATAATGAACAGAGGTTTATGACAATCTATAAATAAATATGTGTTTTAAATATATAATTAACAAAATATTTATTATACCCAACACCACTGCGTGGTCGGGGTATAATGAGTATTTCATAATGTTTGTAACATTCAAAAATATCAATATCAATTTTAGACCCGCGTTACAGTATACCAATCGTTATAATCATTTTGTAAGTTAATTTGAAAATATCAAAATGTCCGTCCAACTTCCGTGTGTTCATATAAACTTTGTAATAATACCACTGCTCACAAATATAAAGATATTTGGACGAAATTTAGTACAAAGGTGATGGACGGATGCATAAAAAGATAATTTTTGAATAAGAACTGAGTGGAATTTAGATACAAAGAACAGTTGAAATCTGGTTGAAATAAATGTGTTATATGGAACCAAAACGCCTACAAATTTGGTAAAAATTAAAGCATATTTGAACCTAGTTCATATAGTTGTCTAAATAAAATTTACAGCTCGGAAATATTAAGAAAAAATTGGTAGTTAGGTCAATATTAACCAGTAATGAACCCTATTGGATTTAGTTAGAATGGTCCATATTGAAATCTACCTCTCATAGAATGTTCCTATCTGAATTGGGCTTATTTAGGAACACAACACAAAACCGTAGATATCTGGTTGAATATTGTAAAAATCTGACCATGGTTGGACCTGATATAAACCCACCTTCTCGATAGAGGAACATAAAAATATTTATTTAAAATGATTTAGTACCATTTAGCGATTTTTTATGTTCATTTATTTTTTTTCATTTATTTAAAAATTATGAAAAATTTAACCACAAAACAGAAATTTTTATTTTATTTGTTTTCGTTACAAATTAAATTTTTTTTTGCTATGTGTTTAAAAAAATATTTGACTAGTAGACCCCTTTTATAATTAATTATTATTTTTAAATTCTATTTACTGTTGTTTTACCTTACAAACTATTGAAAATGTATATTTTCCGCAGTGTTTTAAAAAGTAGGATCAGAAACCTTCCTGTAATTTGGAGCACTTCGTAAAACTTTACCCATATTGCACTTGGTGTAGGGTATCATATAGTCAGCAAACCTGATTTAAATGTTTTTACTAAATTTGCATCTGATTTGAACTGTGATATAAATTTTTTTTTTTTTAATTCAGAACTACCGATTCTATAACTTTTTTTAAAATTTTTTCTATCACATCAAAAAATCGGATTATAATGCGAAAAATTTCCATTTTATTTGTTTTCGAAAGTTTGTATACTAAATTTGGGTGATCAATTGGAAAATAAGTTATAACTTTTTTTTAAGAAAAGCAACACTCATTAAATTCTTCCTACTGCTTAATGTGTTTCCTTGGAAATGAGGTAGAGGAGACAAGAAAGGTAGTGATTCTTAGAAAGAGTTGGCGAAATTGTTGGAACTTTTTAGTCCATAGCCCTGTTATGATATTTTGTTTCGGTGGGGTTAAGTGCTATGGGAACAACGAAAGAGGACGTTACGATAGGTACTTGATGAAAAAGCGAATATTTATAAAAAAATTATAAAAATTTTATGTCAATTTAATAAAATTTTATTAGCATTGATCAAAATAATTATAATGCCAAAAAATTATATAACCTTTGTGGATTAATTGGTCTATTCAATTAATTAGTCCCTGCTGATAACCTAATTTATTGAAAGTCGAATGTTTCGCTAATGGTACTTGAATTTTTTAGTTGTTGTAACAGTTGTAAATTTCGGTTACCATAACCAAACCATTCGTTTGGCAATAAATTGGATTGTCTTAAATATAATTTCTTAAAATATACGTAACAACAAATAAGACACTTATTTTTATTTAATGTGTTAAATTGTATGCTATAACAAATTAAGGTTATATTTCACATATTTTTTTAAACAATAAATAAAAAAATACTGATCAAGGTTACTTTATATATTTGCTCAGTAAAAGTTATGGCACCCCTGAAAAAAATAACAAAACCTTTTTAAAATTTTGAAACTTTTGAACTGGATTGCTTAGTAGGATATCCCCATCTCGGCATTAAGGGCAAAAACTTTTTTGTGTAATTTTCATTTATTTCAAAAGTATTTTATTTAGCAGAGCTTTATTAGAAATTGTGTGTTTTGTTTGCGTTTTTCTAAATTATCTTACAAGTGATAAATGGGGTTCAAGTCGGGACTTTGAGCATATGTTGTGTGTTATATGCGATTTATATCTTAACATAAGCAGGTGTATGCTTAGGATCATTGTCCTGTTGATAATATCAACTATCTCTTAAAATTAGATTTGCTTCCGCCTGCTGACATGCAATCCCACAGTATTACGCCGTCCCCTCCATACTTCAGAGTTTTTATAATATTCATTGTATTTAGCTCGTCGCACTTTTTGCGCCACAGCAATTTCAATCCGTCTGATCTAAAAATATTAAATTTTGATTCGCCCAAGAAAATGAGTTTTCTCAAATGTCGTTTGATTTAATTTTACATTCCGTTGCGAATTCATATGCTTTTTTATATTTGTTTCGCTAATGTGTGGCTTTTTGCGAGCAGTACGAGCATTGTAACCAGCCCACGTACTGTGTCTTCAGAATCAGCTTTCACCAATGTTTCCTTCAACTCTGAATATATTTTAGAAGCACTTCTGAATGGGTCTTTTTAATAATGGCTTCAATTTTTCGTTCATCCTTATTATTGAGCTTTGGTGGACGACCTTTTTGGTGGCTTATTTTCAATTCTTGCTCCTATTTATTATTTTAGCAGTTTCGGTGTACGATTTTTATTTCGTAACTATTGATTATTATTATTATTTGTTTTTCTATTGTGAGCTCTTTCCCGACATTTTAAAAAATTACTTGACTTCACTTCTTGTCATAAACAACCGCTTTTTGAATTTTGAAAAGTTCCGTTACTTTTTTTAAAAGGGAATTAGTCTAATGCCAACAGTTTTGGAATACAATTTTATAGAGTATTATCAAATATAAGACCCTATAAAATGTGATATTTGCAATCGGGTTGCAAATATCACATAAACGACTAAAAAGTTACACCCAAAAAACAGTATCAGTTGTGTCCACCGAATTTATTGCCAATCAAATTCTGGCCGTTACGACAACTTTCTTCATATTAAATTATACTTTTAGGTGTTAAAGCCAATATTCAGTTTTACAATTTAATATTTATATTCCACAGAAATATTATTACGTTCCACAAAATTTTATTTAAAAAAAATTATTATTAAATTTTTCCGGTATCGAACCTTGGCAATTCAGATTTCACACTCATGCTTACTGCACCACAACTAATTTAAATTTTCTTTGATATATTTGCCATTTAAATATTTGAATGTTTTAATTTAATTAAAATAAATATTTTTTAATTGTTTGCCTTTACCGGGATTTGAACTCGGAAATTCTGTGTACTGAGCTACCTCTCTACCTACTACACCACAAACACTTTTTAATTTTTATGGCTAATTTTGAATTTGAACAATTTGTTAGGAAAATAAATGTTAGAATAAATTTTGTTTATCAATTCCCGTCATTAGTGACGTCTATTATTAATACAATCCACAATTCGGTTGCTTCTACTGAAACCCTAATTAAATGATATATTTGATCAGAATAACGGTACTTGCAGTTACCACTTTTGAATATCGACAATTACCAATATATCCAAAGATAAACCAATTTTATTTTTAAATTGAAAATACCAATTCAATTATTGGGCAGGATCGATTTTTGGTTTCTTTTCCCTTTTTTAATTCCCAATGCAACATTTTTGCCTTATTAATGGATTTTAGGTATACTAATTTCCATTTTTTTTGCAGAAATTGTATCTTTAGCAAACTTTTGCAGAATTTAATAATTTTTTGCTAGAAATTAGCTCGCTGATTTTCACTATCACGATTTTGCTGTCATTATCAATTTTTCTGCAAGAACCCTCCTAACTTAAATATTGCTAACTAAGCAACATTTTGTGCTGATTTTACAAACTTTTTTTTTAGTGTGTTTTTCGATTTATATGCTGTGCGCTTCATGTTGAAATTTTTGATTTGTACAGTGTTATAAATACAATATTTTCCTCTACATTGTTCTATGGAAAGTTTTTTGCTGTATATGCAAAAGAGTGTCCCAAAAAAATGTATTTATTTAGTATCACTCAAACTTTGGGTATTCTTGAGCTGATTACACTACTCGAAATGGTCTTGACACGTGCTTTTACTTAAATTTTTTAAAGTATTTTGGTCAAAAAATTTCCATCAAATCGCTTTTCTCAGTTGTAAACCTTTCTTCATTTAACCCCAGAAAAAAATATTTTATGGGCCAATATTGTGGTCAAAAACTTTAACTTTTTTTAAAATCGATTGCACATTAAATCACTACGAGGGCAGATCAATAAGTCCGTGAAGTTTGAATAAAACACAGTTTTTTTTTTGCAAAAAAAAAAAAAATATTTTTCAACATAATCTCCTTTTAGCTCAATACACTTAGTCCAACGTTTCTCCAATTTTTGTATCCCTTCCAAAAATTAGGATTTTTTGAGGTCCATAAAATAGGCATTTGTTTGATCAATAATTTCATCGTTGGAGCCAAATCTCTTTCCATCGAGCCATTTCTTTAGGTTTGAAAATAGGAAATAGTCACTGGGGGCTAAGTCCGGAGAATATGGCGGATGAGGTACCAATTCGTAGCCCAATTCATGAAAATTTTCCATTGAGACTACACACATCAAACGATTACCTTTTATGATCAATTGAGAGCAAACGCGGCACCCATCTTATGTGACCACAATGAAAGTCAGTAAACCACTTTTTTACCATTGAAATCGATGGTGCAGGGTCCCCATAGTATTTATCAAGCTTTTCCTTGGATGAATTGACGGTTTTATTTTCGCAAAACATAATGTTTAATGAACATTCGAAATTTACTTTTTTCTATTTTTAAAAAAATCCTCGAGGTTGTATGCTTTGAACAGCTGTTAAACGCAAAGTAAATGACGGAACTTGCTTAAAATTTGGCAGTAGTGTATTAACAGGTGGTACATTATGGGATCAGTGTTGAATTTCATATAACTACGAGGGAACTTCGCAAAATCACGGACTTATTGATCCGCCCTCGTATTTATTTGGGTATTATCAAATAAATATTCTTAAATAGGAAATGTTCAAGAATATTTTAGGGATGTTGAATTTTTTTTTTGAATTGTGCTTAAAGCTTAAAAGTTTGGACTTTTTAAAACTATACTCAAACAGGAAACTTAAATAAATAGATAACTCGAAGTGTCAAAATTGCAAATCCATTCAGTAAATTCAAAAATATTTGAAAAATAACTCAAAAATTTGAACCAGATTTATTAATATGAAGAAATCTCTGCTTTTCCGAGCATTGGTTTGCTATTTTGGAGTTTTAATAACAAATCGAAAGATTGTAAATTGTCAAAGTCTTAACAGGATCCTTAGAACACCCTTGAATATTACCCAACATGATTATAGACAACCGAAAGGTAATTTTATGTGGAATTTAAACTCATAAAAAATATAAAATATTTTTACGTACTTTTCTAGAATATTGGCCGATGAAGTATTTTCCTGGATAAGGGATTAAAAAGAAAAATGGTCTATAACTCAAAAATAAACTTGGATATTGCTTGCTTAACTTAGGTTCGGGTTTAGAACACCAATATATTTTAAAAAAAGTTTAAGTAGATTATTTAATTGTGTTTTTAGTAATAAGCTCGTCGGATCCCTTCTTTTTATTCCGATTTTCGAAAAAAGTTAGATATGTTTTATTTTTTTTGCCAAAATACACTTAAAGAGAAATCTCATTGGTAGGGAGCAAAGGATCATTGGTAGGGAGCAAAGGATCACTTTTAAAAATATCATTTGAGTTGTTTTTTTTTCCATCGATTTGTAAGCAAGCCGGGACACCCTAATGTGTAAATTATATCATGTATACACAATATTTAATTTTCACTTGAATTTTAATTTTTGTGTTAGAATTGAGAAATTCTTTTTTATATTAAATTACCATGCAAAAACTATTGCTCTCGCTGGAATTAAAATGGAACATGTACTAGTATGCGATTGGTAATTATTTTTATTTATTTTTATTTTACTATTTAAGTTGGTTTTTATTTTAAGTTTTATATATTTTTTGTTTTATTAGACAATAAATTTCATTTGGCTTTTATTGTTCTATTTAAACAAAACTTACCATTTTCACTCAGTTTCGTTGTTTTCTGCATATGGCGACAAAACATTTCATATTCACCTGCAGCTGTAGTTGCTGTTGGTGATAGTGATGCTGCTGATGATGACGATGCTGGCATTGAGAATGAAGTTGGAACTATTTTGATTATTGCTGCGGGTGCATCTGTTGTTTTAACGGATTGCATGTGTTTGGTAAAGGCACCCACTATGGCTGCCATGCGATCAAAAGCGTTAATATTTATGTGACCATTTGGTAAGCTGCAAATATAATAAAAATAAATTGAGGGAGTGAAAAATAGCACATACAGATGAGGTTTAATGATATGACTTAGAAATGGAAATACTATAAAAATAGAGTGCTAGGAGTGAGATAGTAAGTATCATCATAAAATTGAAAATACTTTAAATTTCTAACAAACATTAAATTAATTAAAATTTATGTTTAAAATGTAAAGACATATATAAGAAAGGCACGAGTAGTTATAGAATGATAATTTTAGCAGAATATAAAATTTTTTAAGCAATTATTCTAAACTTTCGTGGTTATTGGTTTTAAGATAAAAACTAAATTTTATAGTTCTGGGATGCTAACATCTGCCAAAAATTAAGATAACCTAGGAGAACTTTGGTAATGGCATTACCTTGTAATGTGTACTTCATATATACATCTTTAGTTTTTAAAATAAAGTAATGAGTTAACTATAATTGGATATATAATGCATTACTTTGTAATATTTACTCCTTATCTATATCATTATAATTCAACAAGAAGTAATGAATTACCGATAGTTGGATACATAATGCATTACTTTGTAATTTATACTCCTTGCCTTTAGCATTATTATGAAATATAAGGTAATGAGTTACCAATAGTTGGTTAAATAGTGCATTGATTTGTAATGTATACTCCTAATTTTCAGTAGTAAGTTACCGACAGTTGGTTACGTAATGCATTATAATTTAACATAAAATAATGATTTTTAAAAATCAATATTTGATAAATAATTTGTATCCCATCAAATATATATTAGAGAAAAAAATCTTAGCAATAAGTACAAAGCGTCCCAGCAAAACTTTGGTAATGGTTGCGATATTAGTAATGTGTGGTTTTGCTGGAGTCGGCAGAATAATGGTACAAAATTGCTCATCGCCGAGCTTATATTAAAATTTTGATTTTTCTCATAATTTGTTAAAATTTATTGAATTGTTTTAAATTTCTTGTTTAATACAATTTCTAAACTGGGTATGGCTGTGATCTCTAGTGGAGAACCCACGCACTGACGAACAGATCGTCGGAAACTACCCGATCTGATAGACTTTGGAATAACAATGTCTATTGCAAGAGAATTGGTCCATGTATAGGGTCCACCAAATAACTTTTTTTTTTGAAAATGCTATAAAAATAAAACTACTGAATATTTTCTCAAATTTATTTTCTTATTTGAAAGTACAATCCTTCCGGTTAATAATGGAAAAATTTCATTCAAATGGCTACCTGAATGGATACCGTGAATTTCCCTATACTATTTAACTTATACCTTTTCGATTTACTAAATAAAATGGACAATATTATTGCTTTGGCAGACGACATTACTATCTTCCACGCCGACGATACAATTGAGAAAATTAATTGCGGTTTGCAAAATAAATTTTTAGCTATCGAAAAATATTCCGTAGATTGGCATATGAAAATAAATTTGAACAAATGTGAATGCATCCTTTTCAGGCCACCAGTTGGGAAATGTAACAACAATGTAAGAAGGAACTGGAAATCTTTTGATATTAGATCAATTAATAATATGAATATTCCAGTAAAACAAACTGTTAAGTTATTAGGTATTCACTTAGATAAATTCCTGTACTTTAACAATCATATAAGCCAACAACTTACAAAAGCAAGGAAAGCATTTTTTATGTATAAAAAATTATTTTTTTCAAAACATAAACAATCAAGGGTGAAAATTATTATGTACCAAGCTTTAATAAGACCAATTCTTTCTTATGGTTGCCAAATATGGTTCAACATATCACCTTCTTACATGGAGAAGATACGGATATTTGAAAGGAAATGTCTCAGATGTTGCACTTCTTTATACAGATCCCAAACAAGTAACCACAAAAAATACATATCAAACAAAATACTGTATGAAATAGCTGAAATATGCAGATTTGATAACTTTGTTATTCATATTATAAGAGATCACATTGTAAGCTGTATGAATATCATTGAAAATAACCTCATTATGGCTAGCTACTATGCTTCCGAAGACTACATTTCAAAAACATTACAAAATGGATACGTTCCACCTGAGGCTTTTCTTTTCCTGGATAGAAATGGTTTCATTCAAAATGAAGATGGTGTGCCTATTTTTTATCACATATATAGACGTGCCAGTATCAAAGAAGTAAACTGTAAAGAACTTACGTCTGAAAATTGTCGCTTTGACACAAGTATATATTCGGGTGATAAAAATACTAAACCTAATTTAAACCTTAAAAAGTATTGGTGGCTATCTCAATAATAACTCTTTGTATTTTATCCCTTGACCTTTTTTTTATCCTTACTAAAATAAAAGTAAGTTTTTGTTACCTTTTTGCTTACATTGATTGTGATATTAGTTATTTTTCTTATATTTATGTAGTTAGATTTAGATAATAAAAAATATCTTTATTTTTAAATAAATATTATACTTGAGAGCTAGTTAAATGGGACTTTGTATATACAAATAAGTTATCTTTATACTTCTTGTTTATTTGGAGTTTGTAATTAAATATATCTTACATATTCATTAAATAAACGTTAAAAAAAAAAAATTCGGCACATTAACGGCATAGAACCTCAAATATGCCTCAGCGTCATCGAAAATTTGGACTATCGGATGGAGGTGTGCCGCCATGTTCGCGGCGGCCATTTGGCCGATATTTTCTTCCATACATAATTGAACCATACCATATTATCATAATAAAAAGAAAAGATAATAATTTCCTTAATAATGTGTGTTTATTCAAATTCAACATCGGCCCTTAAAATTCGACCACCCTTTATATGATCATTTAACCTGGAGGGTTTTATTTTCGAAAATGCCTTATACATATAACGTTATAACTTATACTAATCAAATTATTGTCGAAAAGATTCTAAATAAAATTTTTATATTTTGAAATTCTTTTCAATAAAAAAAAAATACTTAAAATATGTTCATGTGTTATAAAAAACGATTTTCTTGTGGAAAAAGTATTCAGAACATTAAAAAATTCTTTTTTTATAAGAAAAAGTCTGTAGAAAAGTTGTTTTGCACGAAAACTTTTAAAACTTATAAAAAAATTAGATTTTACTTTTTCTTAATGTAAAATTTCCAAATTCCGCAAAATGTTTCTATGATAAACTCAATAATAAAAATCAACGGTATTTTAGCATAAATAGCTTTTTCCGTTGATTTGTGAGTTAAATAGAGATATTTATAATTGGCATTTCGGCACGAAGAATGTTGATGAAAGTCAGCTTGTGTCTAACAACTTTTTCTGTATATTCTTCATGATTACTAAATAAAAATAAGAAAAATTTTTCATTTGAAAAAAAAAAAAATGTCCATGATTCCGAACATATAAGTATAAATATATATTCTTTAAAAAATAGATTCTAAAAAATTCTTAGATTCTGCGGACTCTTCATAATGAAAAATACTTCGATTCTAAGAACTTTTTCTAGTAGAAACATTCTAATGATAACTATATGATAGTACGGCTGTGGTTGGCATAAAAATAATCTGAAAAATATATGATGCTCTTCGAATGTGAATGTCCCAAACAGGTTTTTTTTTTATCTGTGTGCTATGATTTTAATAAACGGTTATATTCATTAATAACCATGTTTTGACCAAATAATTTCATAAAATAAAAATACCATCTCCACCAAAAAAAAAATAAAAATAAAAATATAATAAATAAACTTAACCCAAAGCAATGGAAAGATGAATAGTTAAGGAAAGTCTGAACTAACAAGACTTGCTGCAAACAGGAAATTATACTTACAAGAATGCATATAGAGTCTTACTATTTCCATTGAGTATTAATCAATTAAAAAATATATATATATATAAATAATCTAGAATCAGTTACTTAACGAAAGTTTTCTTAGTTTCAGCTCCTATCATGCAGTATCCTTCATTCCTTTATTCACATATTTGCCAATAAAGTCACGTGCTTTTATTTATCTTACAAGTGCATTTATTTTCTTTATGCTAAAGTATTTTAAATATATGTCTTGGACTGCTATTGAATGAACGGTAAGTTAGTTATGTTATATGATGGAATTTTAAGGCGAACTTTAGTTTATAAGCTATAACAGTGTATCTATATATATATTTTTACAAACACTCCTTATCTGTGGTATTCTGGTATTTTTTTGTCATCTTTAAAGCATACATATATTAACCCTTTTACCGACAAGACCGCCTGCAGGAGAAGTAAAAGATTATTCGCCACAAATGTGTATTTTATAATTAGAAATTTCCCCATATTTCGTTAAAACTATTTCGTTAAAAACTATTTTTTTCTTTTAATTTTTTTTTTTGTTGGAGTAAGATGGCGACCTGCAACCGATTCCGAACATACTCGCATTCGTTAACAGCACGCGATCGAAATAAAAATTTTACAAAATACGTTTGTTGTCATATGCCGGCATTCACCGGGAATGGCTTAATATACCCCAAAAGAAAACAAACGTTTCTTAATTTTTTGTGATATATTTAGTATTAGCAGTAAAGAATTTAAATTTAAACAATATATTCTGAAGTTATAGTGCCTTTTGGCTCAATTATAAAATTTTTGGATTCAAATAATATATACTTTGGTCAGAGTTAAAATTTTTGCCGGAACTCATTCCTTTTTAAGTATTAATTTTAGAGATTTATCCTAAACCAGTTTTGGCCCATATCGGCTATAGAACTAACTTTTTACTCATATTTTCTGCCGCACACATTGTACAAATTCCAAAAAAAAAAAAAATATGAGAGGTCAGTTTAAGGGTTAAATAACCAAACATGTACTTGTATGCTATTTTATTGAATTTTAAAAAGTACGTAGCTGTAATACAATAGTAGAAATTGTGCAATCATGCTGAAAGCATTTTCATAACAATCATATATTATTTTACGACGAAATTGTAAAAAGTGTACCGTAATAGTAAAATAAAAGAATTCTTATATAATACTGTTACTGTTAAAAAATACTCTTGGTAGTAGTCATCGTAGCAACGTTTTATTTATTTGGTCAAATGCAGTTTGTTTTTTTTTTTATGTAAGGCGTATGCGTTATATTAATTATATCATTTTAGTGCTCATACGCTTTCAATATTATTTAAAAACTTTGAGAATCCATATTCGAACATCGTTAATAAAATTTATCATAAGTATTATTTCCCATATACAATATTTATAAATAGGGCAAGGCAAAGCAAAACTGATGGAACAAATATTTATATAAATAATTAAATTTAAAACAAAATTGTATTTTTTTTTTTTTTGCTAAATATTTTTATATATTCTGACAAAAAATATAAGTTTTTATATGTTATGAATGCATCCCAGCAAAAACACACCTTACCAAATAATGAGTGTAGTAATCTAAACGCCAAGGTTTTCACGTATTACCCTTTACATTATAATTCTTACTTTTTTATATGGGATGTCCCAAAAGGTATGGTGTTCTGCTTACGTTCAAGCTTACGAAAAATAAAGAATAATGGGTTACGCGTATGCATATTTATAATTGGTTACTAATAACCAATTATTATTTAATTTTCTGCAAGGAATTGAATAACACATTGTTTTTAATTATAATTTAACTTTTAGTAAGCGAAAAGGTAATGCGATGCAGCATTACGGATCCCAATTTCTAATCCGCTTTTCTTCCAAAAGAAAATATATATAATTTGATAAATTTATAAATTAATAAATGTCGTATTTTTAGTTTTTGTCGTACTTGGCCCATTTTTTAACCGATTTTCCTAAATGTTGCTTGTATCTACAGATGATAGTTGTTGCTTTCACATAATACTGGATCAATATGGTCTCAGAGCCAATAGGATCACCACAAATTCATAAAAAAAAATATATTTTTGCATAATTTTTGGAATACATTTTCTCGGATCCTATTGGACAACACAGGGGATCAATATTTTGGTAGGACCATTCCTTTAATTTTTAGAAACATCAAGATATTTGGAATTGATTTACTTCATTTATTACAGGATACTGATTGGGACATACATACATATGTATCCCATGGGTCCTCAAAGGTAAAAAAGAGGAAGTTTTTGCTCAGTTTTAAACATTTTTTATTCGCTTTCAAATTCAAGTAAATTTTATTTAATATGATTTTTATAGATTTCTTCTCCTGATTCCGAATTTGGTATCCAAAATTTTCAATCTCTTTACAATTTTGAAAAAAAATTTAAAAGGATATTTCGGAACTACAGTAAAAACTCGATTTTTGCCCCAAGATATTTTAAAATATTTTTCATATTCGTGATCTGAATACCAAAATTATTTACATAAGATGTGTTATAAGACAAATAAGTTAAAATAAATTAATTTGATAGTACTCTAAACTAATTTGTAGGCTTTTTCCCATTCACTTGCATGATAATTTGTTTTATTAAAACTATTTTAAGTAAAATTGTTTAAACAATTAACAATGACTCATTATTGTTTCTATTAAAAAAATGGAAAAGGTAAGCCATTACAGGTAACTTATTATTTTTTAATTCTAAATAATAAAATAAGTAACATGTTATAGGTAATACATGCTGAATGTAAGGAGTACTACCCATCTAAAAATCGAAATATATAAAAGCATACATGATCATACATGGGCCTGTATATGATCATACATGGGCATACATGGTCATATACGTCCATACATTGTTCAATATATGATCATACATGATCTCATATATAATCATATATCTTCGGATCTGAAATTTGAGGGTATATGGACGTATATGATCATATACGAGCATACATGAATAATATATGAGCATGTATGATAATATATGCACATATATCACTATATACCCTCAAATTTCGGATCCGAAGATATATGGTCATATATGAGATCATGTATGGACGTTTATGACCATGTATGCCCATGTATGATTATATACAAGCCCATGTGTGATCATGTATGTTAATATATATTTTGTTTTTTACATGGGTAATTACAATGTAATGTATAAAGTAATGATATGTCATTATCATGTTTTTGCTGGGCATATTTGATTATTTTTTAGTGGATATTTTGAGTTTTCTCATATTAATATTTGTGCGAATTTTTTTTTTTCTTTTGGTAAAAAAAGGAAATACTCGGGTAAAAAATTGATCTTGCGCAATATTTTGTCATACAATTTAATATTATCTAATATCTGCTGTTAATATCTAGCTGATCGTATTTGGTGCAAAAAATGGTGGATCGAATTATATTCAGCAATAGATTTTAGGACTTAAATTGATACGAAAAATGGCAGATTAAAATAGATTCAGAAAAATATTTTAGGATTTATTAAGATCTAAATAGATGCGAGAAATGACAGATCAAATTAGATTCAACAGTAATCCTCGATCCAAGTTTATGCGAAAAATATGAAAAATATTGAATTTAGTTAATTAAAAAATTTAAATTCTAAAAAACAACAACGCATTCGGCGATCTGACAGTGTTGTACTTGACCGCTTCGTATTTTAAATTAAGAAACTGAATACGGAATTTTAAACGAAGTAAATTAAATCGATATATGTAATCCGGTGATTAAAAAATATACCTAGTATTAAATTACCCAATGTTTATATTTTATGATCAAAAATATGGCCTTTTTAGCACCTGTTCATAAACTTCAGTTGTTATTTCCATGTTAATTAATTAAAAAAAAACATATTCTTCTTCTTTTTCAAAATAAAATTGTAGAGTCAGCTATTACAAAGAATTGTAATATTGTCACCCTGTGATTAAAAAGATGGCAAAAAATTTAATATTTTTTTTCTTTTTTTAGGGCATTTTTAGAAAAGAACATGTTACCCGTTCACAGTGTTGTCTTTTTTTTCCAGAAAAGAACACATAAAATGTAAATTAATACCAAAAGGTAAACAAGGCTTTGACTCTTTAATGTTTATTAAAATTATTAAGTTTTGTTATTTTGACTTAACAATGAACGAAAAGACTATTGTAAGATTCATGTTTAATATTGAATTGTAATTCTCGAGCTATAGAGTTATTGAAATTAAATTAGATTTCTCCGAAATACTAAGTTGTATTGTGTCAAAGTTGTTTAAAATTCGTCAGTTTTTCTATATTTGCATCCAACAACAATGATGTCTTATAAAAAATTTATAACAACTAGTAAAATATTTATGATAAGTTTCAAAAATGTTTATTTATAGAATGCAACGATTCGACTAATTTTGTCACATATATTATTCTTTGTTATTTCTTTTATAAATTTAGAATTGCACACATTTTACGTGGTTACATAACATATAAATATATTTGCACACTTTAGTGCAACTACATTTTGAAAACTCTTCATGGTGCTTTTATATATTCCAGCTGTACATTCACATGCATGGTTAACGCAATTTTCAAAGTGATTAAATGTGTGCTGGAAGCTATTTTGAAATATTTTTGAAACATCTATTCCTTGATTTAAACAATTTTATTTGTATACGAGTACAACCATTTCATTTCTCATGCAGATTGTGGCATGTTGGGGTAAAAAAAATATTTTTGCGGTAAAAAATTTTTTTAATGTGAATTAATGCATTTATTTCGGTAACGGTATTTTAAGTGTATCGATTTTCCCTTGATTTCGGTATGTTAAGGATATCAGTATTTTGATTGCTGTAATATTCATATTATACCAATTTAGAGGTATTGGTAGTCAGTCGAAAAGGTTTTGGATAGCTAATGGTACGAGGGCGGAACAATAAGTCCCTAACTTTTTGAATAAAACACAGTTTTTATTGCAAAAAAAATTTATTTTTCAACTAATCTCCTTTTAGCTTAATACACTTAGTGCAATTGTTGTATTCTATCCAATAAAATAGGCATTTGTTTGATCAATAATTTCATCGTTGGAACTAAATCTATTTCCACCAAGAAATTTCTTTAGGTTTGGAAGTAAAATATAGTCACTAAGGGGCTAAGTCCGGAGAAAATGGCGGATAAGGTATCAATTCGTAGCCCAATTTATGGAATTTTTTTCGAGTTCCATAAAATAGGCATTTGTTTGATCAATAATTTCATCGTTGGAGCTAAATCTCTTTCCACCAAGCAATTTCTTTAGGTTTGGAAGTAAGAAATAGTCACTGAAGGGCTAAGTCCGGAGAATATGGCAGATAAGGTACCAATTCGTAGTCCAATTTATGGAATTTACCATTGAGCCTACACACGTCATACGACTACGTTTATGGTCAATTTAGAGCAAACGCGGCACCCATCTTGAAGACAGCTTTCTTAAATCCTACTGATCATTTAAAATCGAAACCACACTGCCGTATGAATTGCCTATGGCATTAACAATCTCACGCATTTTTTCTCTTCGATTGGCCAACACCATATCGTGGATTTTTTCGACATTTTCGGGTGTATTGACCTCAATTGGGGTCCATAACGTTCAGCGTCATTTATACTTGTGCGACCACAACGAAAGTCAGTAACCACTTGTTTACCATTGAAATCGATGGTGCAGAGTCCCCATAGTATTTATCAAGCTTTTCCTTGGTTTGATTGACGGTTTTTTTTTAGCAAAAAGTAATGTTTAATGAGCAATCGAAATTCACTTCTTCAGATTTTTAAAAAATCCACGGGGTTGTATGTTTTGAACAGCTATTAAACGCAAAGTAAATGACGAAACTTACGCAAAATTTGACAGTAGTCTATTAACAGGTGGAACTTGATGGGAGCAGTGTTGTATTTCATATAACTATGAGGGAAGTTCGAAAAGTCACGGACTTATTGATCCGCCCTCGTATTATAGCGTCATTGTTTGCCAATCCTGGTTTTCTATTTACACGATTTTCTATACAAAATATTTAAAATCTAGATTAGATCAAAGTGCACTTAAAAAAAATTAAAGTTTAAAAAAAATTTTGCTAAGTATACAAATTTTTAGTCAGAAGGGTGTTTGCAGAAAAATTGCTAATGTCAGCAAAATTGTTTTAGAGAATGAAGCAAGCTGATTTTTAGCAAATGATTTGTAAATTCGTCAAAAGCCTTGCTAAAATCAATATTTTTTTCTTCAATAGAAGTTGACTAAAAAGAACTCGAAAATTTGTGTAAGATTTTAATTCTGTTTTTTAGTTGCTGAAAATTTAAATCTGGAAATTCTTTTTCTTTTTCTTTGAAAATAATTTACATGACTTCCCAGCAAAATAAAATGGATGTTATTCTTTACGAATCTCTTTTTCAGAACATCCAAAGAAGTTAATAGTGCAAATTTTTCGATTTGTAAGAAGTCATTTTAAATAACTTCCAAAATGGTTATATTAACCCCTACTAGTAAAAAAATAACAATTATTAATTTGGTCCATAAATGGTTAATTCCTGCAGTCTTAAATGCCTTATTCAAAACATATTTTGCATACCAGTGATATTCACTTTGTCCTGGTCGGAATACTAATCGTTGGCGTGTTCAAAATTGCATTTTTAACTTTAGAACAAAGCCACTCCCTATATTTATTTTGCAGTCCGTATATTTAACAACTTTCGTAAACCAATGAAAAAGTCCATCTGCTCATCGATTTTTCATAGCACCGAACTAAACTACTTCCTCCCAATGACACTCCAATGTTAAAATCATTAATGATTCACCGAAATTTTCACAACTTCGTGTTCAGTAGATGTAGTGTTTAACTACTTCTTCTTCAACTCTTATTTTGCCGAGTTTATAAATAAGCAGAAAAAAGTATAACATTATTTTTAAGTTAATTAAATTAAAATGCTGTTGCCATAGCCAAAAGTCTAGCTTCTTAGCCACATAACCGTCACAACTAAATTCCTAGCCACCACAACTAAATTCATAGCTTTTATAAAGACACAAGGTACTATAAAGACCAAGGACTTTAGAAAAATAGTATATAGATTTATATTTATACACATATTTCAAAAGTCCTTGTTCTTTCTAGTACTTGTTGTGTTTATAAAAGCTATGAATTAGTTGTAGTCTTTATTGAATTTAGTTGAGTTGGATAGGAATTTAGTTGTGGCGGCTATGTGGCTACGAACCTAGGTGGCTAAGAAGCTGGAATTGTGGCTAGTTCAACAGTATTTTGTTCATCCTGATTTTTGTACCGTCTTTGCTAGAACTACCCTGCAGGAAAGGGAACTATCCCAGGACACGTCACGTTACCGTTTTATTGTGATATGGGCTGCTCACGGGACAGGTCACTTTAATACTGACTTGTACTAGAAGTGGGTCAATTTCCCTCTGTGGCATGTCACAGGACGGGTCTAAAAGAAAATGTGACATTACTAACCCCAAAGAACATTTCACAGAACCAACGGTCACGTGGTAGGTACTTTAGGAACCAGTCCTCTTTTCACCTATCTCATGATATGTATTTTCGAAACCGGTTTAGATTTCATCTATCGATTCATAGCTGACCCCTTTTTTCCCGGTGTCAGAAAATTTATTTTTTGTTAAAAACCCAAATCGGTTAATTTCGAATAATCCAGGAGAATTGCAATTCAAATTCAAAGAAACATGTGTATATATGTGCAAGATCGGTTACATTTTACATAAAACAATTGAAATCTAGAGAAACAAGTATCCATTTTTTGTACCAATTTAATTTTTTTTTTTTGATACAAAATAGTGGGATTTTCTTGTTCTCGGTAGTGTTTGGAGACATTTTTTCAAAGTTTTTAAGCCTTTGTTCCTAAATTATGCCTGGCAATCCCCGAATATCGAAGAAAAAGAGCATGTTGTCACCATACTGTATACGTAATTTGAGGGACAGGTCTACTGATTGTTCATTCAGTTGTAAGTAAATGCATATATTACATTGCTGCCAGTTAAAGGACACAAGGAAGGTATTTCGAGGCGAATATATAGATCTTAATGAAAGTTTTATATGTTGTAGTGGATATAAATTTGATGATAACGTATATTTTTACTATTGGCAAACAGAGACTATAAAGATCTCTCCAATAAACACCTTAAACAGATAAATTTGAAAGAATTTTTAACCTAAAACAACATTGCTTATTAATGTCATTGTTAATTGCTTTTGTCTCCTCTAGCACTCACAGAAAAATGTGTCACCAAATTTTAAGTAATTTAAAATATATTTTTTTATTCAAATTTAATTTCTATAAATTTTTTCTTTGAAAGGTTTATAAATTGTACAATTCTTTAAAAATAAAAAGGGAAGTTACCAAAAATTACAAAAAGTTTTATGGATTTACAAATTCCTTTATTGGTGCATTTATTTGTACACAGAGAAAACACTTTCATCGTGACAACCGAATTTCTTGCCAATAGATTGATTTGGCGACCCAAATTCAGTTAATACAACAGAATTTCTGTTGAAAGCATATATTTTACTTGGGTCAGGAATACATTTGGTTGAGACAACATAATAATTCGGTTGCTGCAAGTAGACTGTTTAAATAGCAAGAAATTCTGTAATCACGAATCTGCAGCAACTGAATTATTTGGTTGTCGCAACGACATATATCTCTGCATCAATTGAAAAGTTATGTTCCCACAGATGCTCTCTTGTATTAACTGAATTTCTGTCGCTACAACCAAAAATATCGATGACCAGAACCGAGCCATAGGGTTGTCAAAAAAATTCGCTTATCACAATGAATCTGCATATAGAAAATTCATTAAGATCCGAACGATTGGAAGACTTCCCTTTTTAGATGATTCATATATATAAGAAATATTTTTCTAAAGTAAAGTATCGGCAGGAAGAAAAAAGTTATATGGTTTTAGATAATGAATGTTTGTACGATTGCCATTTATTTGAGTAAAATTTAAATCTAAATGTTTGAAACTATATATTGAATGAGTTAGAAAATTAATAACAATTTATAATTCTTATTTATTCATTTTAACTTTCTATAATTTTTTTTTAATAATATTTGCATTTAAGGGTGGCTTAATAATTTTTCAAAACAATTTTAAACCCTTCTGTCAATTTGTATTTAGGTTAGAATTTTTTTAGCCACCTCGCATAGGGTCTATCTTTTTATCACTTATTCTTGGTTGAATTTTGTGTGAAAGTCTTCAAAACTATGGTATTTTACAAAATGCTTATCGGGGAATCTAAACTAAGATTTGGTAACTCTTATCTACAAGCATTTATATCATGTAGTTTGGTTTTATGAGTAAATAAACTTAAATTTGATTAAAATGACAACAAAAGTTTTTGTGTTGGAGTTTTGTACAAGATTTTTTATTTGTTTCTTTGTTCCAAGTCTGTAAGGAAAAAAATTAAAAAAAAATCTTTAGGGGAATTTATTTTCATTATTATTAATAAACTTAATATTTATTCCTAATTGTATAAAGCTTTGATGCACATTACTTTAAAGGGGTTATGTCTATGAAAATATCTAAATAAGGGACTTTTTGTAGTTAGTAAAAAGTGTAGTTTAGTAAAAAGTTTTCAGTTCAGTTAAATATTAAGGAAATTTATTTAATTTTCAAAGAAATATTTATTTTAAGATACATTCGTTCAAAATGATTTACACCTAAACCTGTTTTAACAGGGTATTTTGTACACGATTTTAAAATAACACGTCGACAGAAATAACATGTTTTTTTTAAATAACACGACAAAACTTATCCTGTTTTTAAAATTTTTAAAACTTTAAAATGATTTCATTTTTTATATTTCTTGTAAATATGATTTTATTTTAATCTTTTAGTTGTGTTTTTATACCTGAAAATATAGCGTGATCCATTTCACAGAAAATTAAAATTTAGTGGGGAATGTTTATTGTCATTTGAAAAAACATTCTTTGGAATTTATTTTTTGAAGATTATGTCTATTAAATGTTGGCCGTTGCTACGTCACAGATGGTCCATCCGTTGAGTCCGATTTTCGATGACTAGTTCGAGCATTTCGACTGGTAACTGGCGAATTACACGCGTGGTGCTTTGCTCCAAGGCCTGAATCGAAGCGGGTTTGTCCGCATAAACTTTAGACTTTACATATTCCCACAGAAAAAAGTCTAATGGTGTGATATGACACTATCTTGGTGGCCAATCGACCAGCCCAAAACGTAAAATTATGTGCTCACCGAAGTGTTCTCTCAATAAATCCATTGATAAATGCGATATGTGGGAAGTGGCGCCGTCTTGTTAAAACCAAATGTCGCCGAGATCACAAGCTTCAATTTCAGGCATCAAATAGTCGGTTATCATGGCACGTTCGCACCGGCATCATTTTTAAAGAAATATAGACCGATGATTCCACCGGCCCACAAACCACATCAAACCGTTGTTTTTTCTGGATGAAGTGGCAGTTATTGAATCTCTTCAGGTTGCTCTTCGTCCCAATATTACCTATTTGGGGAAAAGGCTAAAAATGGGATGGCGATGCTTGGCGGTTGTGGTTAACGAAATTTTTATTTGTTTATACAATAAATCTCAAATAAAATGGCATGTATTTTAAATGAAAAGAAAAAATATTATTTAAATTTTTAGCAACCGATCAAATATTCCCTTTAGAAATAATGTCGATTCCCCTTTTAATTTGTACAGCACACTTTGACGTATGATGAGTATTAAATAAATATTTTCGGTATAATGCTTATACGTCATATCGGTTGTTAAAAAAATTTATATTTTTATGAAATTCTTTTACTTAAAATCAAGGTTGACAACCGCTACTTTTTAATACCGTTATCCACTTAAAAACCCTTCAAAGTGATAAACGATACACAGATATAACAGATTTTTCGTAACAACCGAATTTCCTTCCAACTGAATATTATGGTTGCAGCAACCGAATTATTAAGTTGTCCCAACCAAATGTTTTCCTGATATAATTGATATATTTGGTTTCAATCGAAATTCTGTTGTATTAACCGAATTTCGGTTGCGATAAAAAACATATCGGTGGCTTCAACCAAAACATTCGGTTGGCAAGAAATTCAGTTGTTACAATGAATCTGTTTTTTGTGTGTACCGATTCCGATACCAAAACTCTTGATTTCACAATTCCGGTATACCCAAACATTTTTCCTTAAATACTGGTATTCAGTGGGTTAAAAAACAATCAGATTTTTAGCAAAAACTATAAACTATTGAATATGAAATATCGAAAATTTTAAATTAATTCAACTTTATCAATTTTTGTTAATACAATCACGTAATTCGAATTCGACTCATAATTTATTGTGAAAACACAATTTGTAATAACACCGGTACGTATATATACAATAAGCAAATTTTCAGAGTATAGTCTTTGCTTGACACATTATTGTCCCGGGGTATTTTTAATAACTTTGAAATTTGTTTCATCTGATTTTCATTGGTAACCGCTTAAAGAAAAATTATTTCGTTTACTTTATCATTTGGTGAATAAATATATCTTTATAAACAAATTTTTCCAAAAAACTAAAAAAAGTAATTTTTTCGCCTTGTGTTTACTATTTAATTTTTCAATCGATTTAAGAATGTTTTTTTTTTATTGAAAAACATAATTTTTGCTAATGCATTCTCTGTGCACCACTAATATAGTGAAGGTCAGAAGTTCACAACTTGTAACAATTTTTTTTTTCGAAACAAGAGATTAATCTAAATAATACAAATTTATTAGTTTTTTTCCTTTAACACATACCCAAATTTTGCCCAGATCGGAATTCTTACTTGGCAGAATTGTCAATGAAAAAAAAAAATCTCTATAAATAGTATTTATACCTAATTGATGTAGGGCAATTTATTTTTAGTCAAGGCCAGTCATAATAATTTATATGTATTTTATATTTTGTTTGTATTAATTTTTAATCTGTTTACCATTTTTGTAAATTTAATATTGTTGTTTTTCATGTACATCCTTTTTATTTTACTACTACTACGACAATATTTAAACAAAAAAATAATATGAAAAATAGTACTATGACAGACTGATGACGACTAACGGAATTAAAAAATTGTGTGTTATCATGAAGAAATTATTGAATAGCAATTTTAACGCTCCAACCGCTAACAAACTTAATTAATTTGCCATTCATGCATTTTAGTTTGAAGAACTAAAGTTTAATTGCTGTTAGTTTTTTTTTCGTCTTCATATTCATTGTCTTTATTTTCTCTTGTAAGTTTTTATGTATGGATTTAAGTTGTTATAGATGTTGTACTATTTTTCATGTTGAGTTTTTCTTTTCCGTTTTTATTGTAAATGTTAGCTTATCTGCTTAACGTTATACATTATTGTAGTTTTTTCTTTCGTTTCTTGTATTTTTTATTTATTTTTGTTTGTTTTTAGTGATGAAGAATACTATAAAAATCAGAATCATAAAAATTTGTAAATGATTTACAGTGGGCCGTAGCAGAATATGTTTAAAAAATTATAGGAGATTATAACATTTTTTCTAATCTTAAAGCCTTTTTAGATATAAACTCATATATCGCTTTTGATGATTTAAAATGTTCTTTAAAGAATTTAAACTTATTTAAGCTATTTTTCATCGTTCTTTAAAAATTTATTAAAATTTTATCGATTTCTACAAGTCCCTGTTATTTCTTAAAATGTATTAATTTTAGTTTTGGTTAAAAAAAAAAAAACAAAATAAACATATAAATATATATTTGGAGTAGAATTTAGTTTTTCGTTTATTTTATTTATTAATTTTACTTTTGCCGATTAAACTCCTACCAACCACTGTATCTTTCTATTAACGACAATCATTAAAGGAAGCTGGCAGCATTTTTATTCGTCTTGAGATTCGTTGTTTTTCTTATACGCCATTATTTTCTACTTGAGTTTTTTTTTCATCCTTATATTTTATATACGTACACTTAAACATAGAAAGCTCTAATATCATTATTGTTCTTTTGTATATACATATATTTTTAATCAGCTATATACATATATATGAAATGGCGCAAGACAGTGGTTCTTAATTGGTGATACAGAATCATAAATATTGTCTTTGTTTTAAATTACTTAGTTGAAACAAAAAAAAAAAAAGATAGACAATAGTGAAAGTGAAATGCGTAGTATAGTGTCAAGTATCTTGGATCGCGGAAGACGACTTTGCCTACACGCAGAGAAAAAACATGGTTGGCACAATCATATTTAAAGAGCATAATGTATTTTTGGGTTTATTATTGTGCCAACCATTGTCGTACTATAATATGGTTATAATATTATGATAATAGAATAACCATAATTTTACCATAATATGGTCCTACAGTTTTATTATGATTCAAAAATGACCATATTATGGTTATAAATAAAAAATTATGATCTTGAATTTATCATAATATGATCGCATGTAATCATAGTATACTCAAAATGTTATAATATTTTGGTCATGTTTTATTTGATGTATAATTATTTAATGATTGTTGTAAGCATTTTATGATTGCATAATTATCAAATTTTTTTCATAATCAGAATTTTTATTACCACAGTATGGTTACAGCCAATCATGTTATAAAACAGAAGGTAAAAATCATAAAAAAGGAAAATATTTACTATAATGATGGTAGCGACTATGTTGATGGTTAGAAAATCAATTACTTGATTGTAGCAGTGATCATGTTGCAACCATGTTTTTTCTCTGCGTGTACTTCCTTATGTTGTTTGAAAATTTAGAAGTTGCAAAGTGCTTTATAAATTAAGTGATTCGTTATTATAAAAAAAATCTAGCGTGTACTTAGGAACGTTAAGAGTAAATTAGTTTGAAAAATTTTCTGTTATTTTTTGAAAGTATAAGTATCTAATAATAGATTCTACAGTTGTCAACATATAAGTTTATAAAAAAATAATAAAATTTTTAATTTCTATTGAATACGTATTTGAATATACTTCCAAACGATTTTTACGTGTTTCGTTTTAAAAACGAAAGCCTCAGGTCGTCCAGTATTTAATCTTCCAAAGTTAAATGCCAAACAGTGAAGAAGTTTGTTATTAAGATAGTAGCTTTAATTAACCACATAAGGCTCTAATGGCTCGGTTATGTAAATGAAGATTTAATAAAAAAATAAAAAAAAAAAAAGTCACAGAGGTGATGACTAACCTTCCCCGCCACACCAGGTATTCTTTATCATTCTGGGCATTCTATATCGTATGTTATCGTGTCCAGTCAGCCAGTGACCATGTCTTCTACTTCTATTGAGGAAAGATTTAGTACAGATCGTATGCAGAAAAAATAATTTGTAGTTTTTAATTTTAATTAAAATTTTGTTATATTAACAAGTAAATAAATTGTGATTTTAGCAATTTGCAATAACACTCAGAATATTGTGAAGCTTTCTGTTTGTAGTTTAATAAAAAAGATTTCCGTGCAGTTAAAAATAAAGCAGCATTTATTTATTTTTCAAAGAAATATTTATTTGAACTTTTGTTCAAAATGATTTGCTGCTATTTACCGATTTTTTCAGTTTCATTTATTTTTTTAATTTGTTTAAAATTTAATTTACGCACAAACTGAAAATTTGTGGTTTAGTTGCTTCCGTTACAGCTATAACAAATTTAAATTTTGTTTGCTCTCTATTTTAAAAAAATAAAAATATTCCAAAAAATTCAAATTTTATTTTTTATTTAAATTGTTTGTTTATATACAAAATTATTTCAATTCAATTTACAACAAGATTATAGACACACATACATACACAAGCACATTCACACAAAATGTGTCTGTAGTCATACATATATTTTGTAGATTAAAAAACAAACATAAATTAAAAAAAAAAAACGGAAAAAAATTCAAATAAATTGTTAAATCATTTATTGTTTACGGAAAAATATTATTTTTAACTTAAGTAATTTTATGTTTAAGTTAATTAATTTTATTTTTAACTTTTTTACTCATTTGCGTTTACTGATCTGTCAGTTGATTAAACAACATTTACAAATAAATGACGAAAACCATTTGATTTAATTGAAAAATAAATAGACCGGGTTTTAAATGAAATATAATTTCTTTTAAATGGTATTTTCCGTTATTTTAACTAAAAAACTATTTTAAGTCTATGCGCTTTATGGCTATGAAATAAAATACCCAGAATCTCCGTTTGAAAGACACTGGCATGATCAGGTAACCTGATGAACCTCTATGTCGCAATGATCAGAGAAGACCCCAAAGCCTACCCCGCAATTCATCTTTGAACCTTCGATGTATACGCTGATTTCAAATCCAGCTATTTTATCAAACCTGTCCCTTTCCTCTCTAGAAGGAAAGCTGACCCTAAAAGGTTTATCGAAGTCAATATGAGAAGAGTGGTTGCGGAGATAGCTCGTTGAAAAGTCTGGCAGAATTCGCCCTTATATATAATCAATGGGAATAATATAAAGCATAGCATTTAGAGCTTCGGAGGTGCAAATCGTTACAGCAATAGTAATTTTAATCCAAGCTGATCGCTGAAACCTGTACAGTTGCTTCCTAAAAACCTGGTGTTATCTGCCAGCATTAAAAATTCGAGAGTCCAGCATAGTCACTATACTTATTGCATGAAACCAGCCAAGTTATATAGTATGTATCCGAAAGATTTCTACACTATGCTTATAATTTCGTGCAGCATAATTTCCATTCAGCCGCCCTAGAGATATGCACGTTGTCTGCTAAAGTACTGTGGCGATCTCTTAAGTTGTAGTCTTATGTGCGTCTAAAGCAGACGATAGACTGATTGACATGATGTCATTTGCTACTTCATGTCATCTTTTGCCAATCTTAGTAATAAATACCAACTTAATCTTTCTTCCAGGGAGTGATCAGACTGTGAGCACTCTGTAACATTATAGGAAGAAAGCCATTCTGATCATGAAATTAAAAAAAAATCTTGACAGTCCTAAATTTTTTTAAGACAAAAATAAAATAATATGGCATTAATAAATCAAAATCGAGAAAAATTTACTTATGCGACTATTCCAGAACACCATAAAATTGAAGTATTAAAAAGTAGACGATAATCAGTTTCTTTAGCTGCTAAAATATAAAATTTTAGGAACCACTGATATAAAATGTGTCTGCAAGTTGCTTAATCTGTACGTATGTTTGTTACTTAATGGTCTTAAGATCGTTGTTGATTTAATGTTAAATGCTTTTCCAGCACCTTATTATTCCTATAGAAACTACATTAGCATCCGACACCTCTAGAAAAAAAAAAGGAAAAATTCTCAATGATGTGTTAACCATAGTATACTTTAAGCTGATTTTAGTTTCAACTTCCAATGGTTTTCGTATTTAGATTATAACACTGAATATAAGAATTTCTAGGGAATGGCAAAAACTTCTTTGAATTTGGAAAAGAAAAGCATATATGCCCAGCAAAAACTTTCATTGCCAAAGAATATGTATAATGGAACATAAAATTTTTAGTCAGTATTAAAAGCTCTTTTTTATTGGATGAAGTATATAAGGTAACTGAGTATTTTTAATTATTAATATGCACATGAGTAAGCCTCAGTAATTACAAAATTATGAGTTTAAATACCGATACTACATGCAGTAGAAATGTGCCAACCAAATTGAAAAGTTTATTTTGGTTGCAACAACCAGACCTGGGTGATCTCATTTGGCAATTATTCACTTGTGTTTTATTGTTATTAATAATAATCCTATCAGACCATGCTCAGAGAAAAAAATTCTAATGATCCATAATTTTATGGATTTACATTTCAGCAAAAATACGATCTCACAATCATGTTGAGAAATATTAAAATGTATTTTAGGTATTCCATAAGGATCACAAATTTAAGTTTGCAAAAAAACTAGGAACTCTCTGAAGAAAAATTTACTTTCCGAAATATAGAACTAAAAATTATTTTTTCCTATGTCAGGCGCTATAACAGTAAATATGATTGAACTTTTTGATTTTACACTCACAATATTATATCGTTAAAAATAATAAAATACATATTAAATTAAACGAAAATACAATCAAAAAGAGGACTACTGATTTTTTATTATATTCAGCCCATTTTGTTGTTTATTTTCAATCATTAATAAATTATCGACAAAAGTAATAAAAGCCTTCGAAAGTCCTTTCAAATAACCATCAATTTTTAACTGACAAAATGTAAAAAACGATTTTTGTGGTTTGTTTTTCAAATTGATTTTTTTTTTATTTTAATGTAATTTTACAAAACACAACCCACACAGATATAACATGCATATTTTTATTTTTTGTGTGTATCTATATTTGAATAATTTCTTGTACTTTTTACTGAAATAGTTTTGTATATATATGAATTTTTATTTTTAGGAACAGAAAACATAAAATTACACATTTAACAGAAAATATCAACTCTTACTGAATGTCTGTACATTTCTATAGTTTCTTTTTTGAATGATTGATTCAAATTGTTAAAAAATATATTTCTATGAATTTCAAATGATTCTTCATTTAAAAACAAACTCTACGTATTACTTCTGAAATAAACTACAGTCGCTAACGGAAAATATATTGTGAGTACAGCATCAGGTTTAGTAGAACAAAATTCTTCACAATAGTTTTGATAGAAGTCCGTGCAAAAATGTCGATTTTTTTTGGAGTAGTACCATTTTTGTAATTAGCGAAATTTGTTTGCGTTGTAGCAAACATTATAACGTGCCTTTACGAATCTACTTATCCTCATACTCAGTATCACTACTTTTACCCATACCCAATATTATACTTATAGCAACACCTTATATAATTCTCATTAAGTTGGGAAAATTATTTACATATAGTGTGAAAGTTAAAGGCTGTAAGGCGAGCCAGAACCAAGGGACGAATCGTGTTATACTTCGACCCGAAAATGAAATATTACCTGATCTCTCTACCGATTCCTGCTTCCCCTCACGAGAACTGTTGTTTATTCTCGTTTGTAGTTAGTCGTATTATTTGAACACGAGAACCGTTGTTTATTGTCGTTATTAGCTAGTCGTACTATTTGCACACGGGAACCGCTGTTTACTCTCGTTTGTAGATAGTCATATTATTTGAACACGAGAACCGTTGTTTATTCTCGTTTGTAGTTAGCCTTATTATTCAAATACGGAAACCACTGTTTATCCCCATTGGTTGCTAATCAATCCAACTAGCCGAGCCAAAACTCTTTCCAGAGTTCGGTAAATATTACCTTCGTGTAGTGCCGATCACATACGATCAAAACTCGCACAGTGTTCTGTAATAAATCTCGCTAAACGTGGTTTCCTCTGAATCCGTGTCGTATTGTCAGTCATCGTTATAAAGAGTTTGATTATCGTGTATTATTTTATAATTACCTCAGACCTTTAACGAACCTGGACAACTGAACTATACCCCAGCTGGGAAATAATCTGCATCACAACATTTTGTTCCACTGAAATTACTTTCAAGCAATTTCAATTAAAGCCTGTGCAAAAACCTGTTAGGCTAGTGTTATATTAAATTACTAACAAATTTAATTGTATGATAAACTTTATTTAATTACCAGTTATAAATTTTGTTACTAATTAGTTTTGTCATTATTGTCAATATTTAAACAGTTATAGTGAAATAGAGAAGTTATTTTTAAAAAAGTTTTTCATTTAACTGGAAAATAGGAAATAAAATGAAAAAAAAAAGTTACAAAAACTTTACACAATTAATCAACTGCAACAATGGTTTCATCTTCTTACTTTTTATTTTTTGTATGGAAAGTTTTTGAATTCATAGAACTGTTTATACGAAAGCGGATAATTAGTGGTATGATTATACGAGGGACTTTTTGAATGAAATACAGTTATGTTTACCAAAAAAAATTCTGAATATATTAGTCTCCTATTAGTACAATACGCTTTGCCAAATAAGTTTCTCTATTCTTTATCCCTTGCAAAGGGCAGCTTTCTAAAACCCCACTGTACCTATGATATGAAAAATCTCTAGTGCTTTCACTCTACTTTTACCAACACCATATCTTGAATTTTTGTCATCTTCGGCTACTCAGTAACCCCCATTTAAAATTATTTTACAGAGTTCCAACAGTACTTATAAAGCTTTTCCTTTTTTGAAGGTTTTTTCCGCAAAAAAAAATACGTCTATTCATTTTTAAATTCAATAAATGAGATTGCTCAAAATTTACTAACTATATTCTGTTAACAGATGCTAGTTACCGGAAGCAGTTTTGATTTTTTTTTTACCTACGAGGGAAGTTCAAAAAATCACGGAAAATAATGTAAAAGATAATGACAAGATAAACAATTTTAAATTGTGCTCATTTACAGGAAGAAGAAGAAAATATTTTTATTAACTCTTTACTGCATGAGTAGTGGCTTTTCATTTCCAAATTCATATTCTCAACGAATATTAACAGTTACGAAAAATAATAGTTTTTGAAAAGCATAAGACCTTTGTGAATAAGAGACCAATATTATTTTCTCTTTTCTCTACGTAGTTGCATAGAAAACCACAGTCTTGTTTATCAGTGCGTGTGGTCACTTCATAGATTGAAAATACACATTTATTTTTTAAAGTTACATGTAAGTTAGTAAACTTTTCTAATTTTTTTATTGAATATATATATACGCTTTGTGAATAGTGTTAATGTGATTATTTTTTAATTGTGCATGTAGAATTCATGGAATCACGCATTTCTAAGAAGAGCCATATATGGCTTTTAATGCATTCACAGAAAAATTCGATAACTTTGGTGTGCCAAATTTGGCTTATCATGCATTTACGGATAAAAATTATTGTTTTTGTGTTTTCATTTCTTTCATAATAGGAACTCCTTCCATGTAATCAACGATGACTACAAAACGATTTTATTTGATTCCTTTTGATGAGTTAGAAAATGATGTGGAAATGCCTGAGTCAGACAATGAATCAGTGGCAAATCAGTCTATTTATTGAAACCTGAAACAGATGAAAGTTTCGAATTTTATTTTAGAACCTTTGGTCAGTTTATTTTCGAAAAAGACAAAAGATCAGAAGAAGGAGCAGAAATTAAGCTGAAAGGAAACTAAATTTGGCACATACAAGGAAGAAGATTTACCTCTTTCGAGAACCAAGGAATTGCCAGAGGTGATGTGTAAATTGGAAACCCCTACTTATTTTTTTTCAGCTCCTTTTTTCCGATAACTTACTTGACATGATTGTAGAAGAATCAAGCAGAAAGTGTTCTTTTTTTTTTGTACTGATCTAACTTATACTATATTTAAATACTTTTAGTAAAATATAAATATAAAATTTATTAAAAATTTTCAATTATCTTTGTTGCATGAAACGCCATATATGGCAATAAATTTTTAGGGTGATAAAGATAGGAATGCATATGAAGCCATATATGGAAAAATAAGAAAACTGACCTAATTTTCTCAAAATAATTTATTTGCATATCTTTCAAAAATAAATCAAACAAAAAATAAAAATTTAATAGACAAAAGAGAGTTCCATCCAAGGATTCGTCAGCGGTTATTTTATGTCTCTATATGAACAACTTTTTTACTACAAAGTGTATGACTTGACCAGCAGTCCTCTACAGGCCTTAACTCGAAAGATACAACACGATCGGCATAAATTCTTAGTAATTAATTCTAATATTACGATATTTACAATTGCATATATGACGGTTTATTCAAAATTTAAAATAATTTCGTTGCAGAAATATTGCAGAAATTTGCAAGAAATCTGTATCATAGATTAAAAAACAGATTGCATCATCGTAATCAGTTTGCCTCAATTATGGAAAACAAAAAAATTATCTTAAATTGCTGAAATAAAAAATTTTGCTGAATAATAGTATCAATTAATTTTGTTATTGATTCAATTAAAACTGGTAAAACATTAAAACTTCTAGCTACCCCAAGTTTAATATGGCTATCCCCAAGTTGCAAATTGCAAGAAGAATTTTCACTCTTTTTTTTTAATAAGTACTCAAAATATCGTTCTTAGACCCACCTTATAGATAAAGAGTGGACACGAATTTATCACCGAAGACCATTTTGAGTTTTTTTTTTAAATCACAGAGGGTCGCAACCTATGAACATAAAAATGAAGGCAATACTAATGTTTTTTTTTTTTGTATACGTGCAGGGAAAAAATATGTAAGTTTTCAACTAAAATTCGGTTACTACACCCACCAAAACAAGTATGTAATGGCAACTGAAAATTTTGCTATTATTACGGTGAGACCAGCGGTATGTTTTGCTAATCTTATCAGCACATGTCTGCTGACGTGTAGTACAATGAAATTTTTAAAAAAAATCAGATAACGCTACTAAATTTTAGTAAACTTTTTGTAAAGTAGAATTTAAAATCTGTTTGCTAATATCAGCAAAAAAAAATACTAAATATAATAAATATTAGTACAAAATTTCAAATGTATTTTTTTTTTATCGAGCATCAAAATTTTTTTATTTTATTTATTTTTTTCAAAAAAATATTTTAGACAAAATTAAAAAAAAAATTAAAGGTTCAAAAATTGTAAAACCATAAACGAATTTATCATTTTGTTTTAATTTTTTAATTTCTGTTTTAAAATATAATTTAGTAAATTTTTTTACTTTTAAAGTCAAATTTTAATAGATTTTTGGGCTGATTTTTAGAACTAAAAAAAACTTTTTATTGCTATTTAAGGTGCGTGTCCTATTTTTAGACATGAGTTGGTATCTTCACTTCCGATCTGTTTCTTTTAATCTTTGTAACATTTTAAGGCAATTTAAGTTTGTATGTGTAGGTTTTGATTAGAAATAACATATCCTTCAATATATACTTTTTAAAATTACAAATTTTTTTTGCAATCTTAGCAAATCGGTTTTAAAAAATTTGTAAAATGATTTCACAACAAAAAGTTGTAAATATTCTGTAAAAATTTTGTAATTCGCAAAATGTAAATAGCAAAAAGATTGGCTAAATAATACTTTTTTTTACTAAAAATCAGTACAAAAATAGTAAAGTGGGTTTGAAAACCGTTTACAAATTTTTCTACTAACTTCTTTTCTGAGTGTACCACTAAAATGAAACACAAAAAAATTACAAAATTTTAAATTTTAAGAAACTGAAAAGACTATTGTATTGACCTAATTTTTAAATATATAATTAAATTTTGAATTTAATAAATTTTCGGAAAAAAATCTCAAGAAAAAATAAATTTTATATTTCAACTGTGGCAGCACCATTATCAACAACTGGCCGTTACTCGTATTGTTCAGTGTTTCTACCTAAAAAAGAAAAACATTACAGAATAAAACTAAAATCAGCTTAAAGTATAGAGATGTCGGATGCTAATGTAGTTTTTATAGGAATAAGAAGGTGCTAGAAAATCATTTAAGATTAAATCAACAACGACCTTAAGACCATTAAGTAATAAACATACCTACTGGCTAAGCAACCATCAGACAAATTCTATATCAGTGATTCTTAAACTTTTAAATTTGGCTTTAAATTTGGTTAAAAAAAATTTATTGTTGATATTTTAAACTTTTTAAGGCTTCAATTATGCGTTTTCTTTTAAATAACCGCGCAAGTAAATTCTTCTGGAGTTGAAGTTATTGATATCATATTGCTTAATTTTTACTGCATTTTACGTTGGTCCAAAAATTTTTTGAAAAACATGGACAATTAAGGATTTTGTTTAACTTTTGATTCATAAAAAATTTATTATATAAAATAATTAGACACGATAAACTGTGGGGAGTGAATGATAATTGATTTCATTGACATTTGATGGAGAATATCGATTTTAGAGATTTCTGACACATGCAATTTTCAAAATTTATTTTTAAACTTTATGCGTTTTAATGTAAAAATGTAATTGCTAAAGCAAATTTATTTTAATGTTAATGATATTAATTCATTTTTGCAAAAATTAAGAAAGTTACGTTGTGGCTTGTCTATTAAGCGTCGGCCTAGAATAAGAGCATGATGTACAACGATGGTTGCTGTGCCCAAAATAACGACGGTGACTGCAAAAACGGTCATATTTAATTTAGTGTAAAGAGTATCGCAGTTAATCTTTCCTCCCGAATTGAAAATTCTTAGTTGATTTATAGTACGTTATTCATTCGCTTGTGCACAAAGAGAGCATGAGATTCTACCTTTTAAGATCATTGATTTATTTCCTTTAAATAAATCGAGTTCGTTTTATATTGCAAATAATAATCAACGTTGAAATTTTCTATAGCAACTCTTTATTTACACATAATCTTAAAACAATTAAGATAAGAGACTTAACAAAAAATCTATTAAGATACACTTTAACAGCCCTGCGGGAAAAGGACCTATCCAAGGACACATCACGTGACCGGTTCTTTGTGATAGGGACCGGTCAAGGGACTGGTCACGGGAGCGGTCACTTTGACATAGGCTTGTGACATGTCACCTATCACGGGACAGACCCCAATTCCCAACTGATCCCTTTTTTCCCACAGGGAGATTACACAATTTATTTAATTAATAACCAATGCTACTTTTGTTAACAAATGATTTTTTCGCGTCGATTATAAATGTCAAACTGCCTGCTTCCTAAGATATGTGTAGTGAGATTCACTAGAATATACGATGGTTTCTAGATTCTAGTCTTTGCTAGAATTATTATTAGTTTTAAATATTGGTCGCCAGATGACAATGCTGAAACTGAAAGAAACACTATTGCAACATTAGTTATGGTAATGAGTTGCCATTAATGTCAATTGTTTTTACATTTCAGGGCTGGCAAGAGGCACGTTGTTTTTCGGGGCCCTTACTTTAAACCATAAAAATATATTTTTACCTATATAAATACACTTTAAATACTGACGTTTAATATCATATTTGCCTTTTAAAAAGTGAACTTTAAACAATTATGTTTTTAAAGTAATGACATACGAGCTATTCGTTCTCCCGCAATACATTTTTTTAATGTTGCAACAAAAACAAAATACGTGTAATTCCTCTGGAGAAATTACTTTTTTGGCTATATTAAAACTGGTGGTCAGTGCTTAAATTTAAAAATATCAAACATGTGCCCTTTTTCAAAATTCATAATTAATTTTTATGTTATGTTTTGGCTTGTAAAAACTCGTAAACATACGTACATATATATTATTATTATTGTTTTGTTGCTTTTTGCTTAACCCAACAATTCTTTTTTTCTTGATAGCAATAATATTTATACTATGTATTTGGCATTGAAAAATTATTATGGCAAAAATATTAAAATTTTGATTTATTGCTTAATGGAGGAGATTTAGTAACACAACAAAGGTTAAAGACAAATCAAGAAATTCCATAATGAAATAATTTTGGTTTTTTGATTATAAATAACATATTTTATCAGTAAAATAAAATTACATACCAACATTTTTAGAATCACTGATGCCATTTTCTAAGTTGTGGTGACTTTTGAAATTACTTTTAAGTATCTTCGCGTATATCAGCTCTGCTTAATTAAAAAACAAAAAATCTATGATCTAGTTTTTAGAGAGATGTTGGTAAAACGTGTCTCATGGATATCCTGTTATTTCTGGAGAAAAACTAATAACTTATTTTCAAAGTAGAGACGCTAGCGTATACATTTTTGATAAATTTTTAAATTAGTTTAATTTTATTTTTTTTTTAATTTTACATAAGTTTGACTTTATATTCTTCTCACTTTAAAAAAGTTTCAAGACATAAAGTTATTGTTAAGCCAAAAATTACTTGCGAGTATTGTTTAATTATTATAGGCAAAATTTAAAATTCGCAACTGAGTAGCTTAAAAAATTCCACTAAGAAACGAATTCGATCCATTTTAATATTTAGACGTTTAAAAAAATATTTATTTGTTCAAACTTGTGCCAGCTATTTAAGATAAGCAACATTGTGTTTTGAAAACAAAAAAAAAATAAAGCAATAAGATTATCGTTAAATTTTAAAAATTTTACCGAAATTTTAAAGTAAACAAATATTTCGAAATACATATGAGGATTTTTGCAACGACTGTCCAGATATAACGTATTAATGTCAAACTTACAAAATTTATTGTTGAGTATGGTACAAATAAACAATAGAACAAGTTTTTAAATGTTTCAAAAAAGTGGGCGAAAGGTGGTAAAATGGTAAATATACCATTTTAGCAATCACGTTTAACCCTCTCACGTTCACTATTAGCACTCAAAGGATGTATAATTTCAAGCTGATTACGGGAAAAATAAACAGAACATTTTTTGAGAGTAGCTATAGACCTCTTATAAGCGTTTGGAGTTTGACATTTATTGGTAAAAAAATATTTTTTATTCGCAAATTATTTCGAAATCTTTTTCTAAAGTAAAAATTATAAATAAAAAAATTAAAGAAATGTTTAATTATTTATTTGTAGCATTAGAATATAATTATAAATTACAGACTAAAGTATATTCATGACCATGGCTCGTTTATTAAAAAAAAATAAACAATAGCACTTCATGAATTATACGTGAATTTTCCGTCTCCCAGAAGCGAGAATTTTGCATTCACTTCGCCGTTGAGTTTCAAAATCCTATGGCTTTGGCATATAACGATTTATTTTATTTACTATTAATTGTAAACAGACACGTAGTTTACTTCACGAATGTCAAAGCCAAAATAACATACAATGTTATATGAAAAATTGTTTTAAAATCGGTCCATGTTTAGACCTAGTGCCTACACTTAAAATAGTTTGTAGGTTAAAATAACAGAAAATACCATTTAAATGAAATAATATACTATTTAAAAACCGCTCTTCTTACTTTTCATATAAATCAAATGATTTTTTTATTTATTTTTAAAGGGTGTTATTTAACAACTGACACATCAGTTAAAAACAAAACATTAATCAGTTAAAAATAAAATAAGAGCTACCAATTCCGTATCATTTACAATTGTTTCGGTTTTTTGTATTTTTGTTTAATTTTTAAGTCGCAAAATGTAGACTCCACACGGTCTACTAAAGTGAAAGGCCTTATGTGTGTGTGTGGGTTAATGGAGTTCTTGTAATTCAAATTGAAATGATTTAGTATATAAACAAACAATTAAAAAATTATATAACTTTATTCGATCTTATTTTAATATTAATATTCAATTTTTTAAGCTAAAGATCTTTTTCTTTTTTTTATATAAAATTTCTTATTTTATTCGCTAACAATTTGTTAGCATCTTCAGGAAAACAAGAAGATGCTAACAAATTGTTAGCGAAATATCGAAAATAAAATAAGAAATTTTATATAAAAAAAAGAAAAAGATCTTTAGCTTAAAAAATTGAATATTAACAATTAAAAAAAAAAAACAAAGTTGGATTTTTTTAAATATTTTTTTTTTGTCAAACACACAGCAAACAAAATTAGAATTTGTAATAAATAAGTGAAACAAATAAACCACAAATTTCCCAGGTTTGTGGTTTAATTTTATTAAATTTCAAGTAAATGAAAAAATACATGGAACTGAAGAAAATTTGTAAATGACAGTAAATCATTTCGAACAAATGTATAAAAATGTTAAAATAGATATATATTTGAAAAACAATTATATGTTTCTTTATTTTTAACTAAACTAAAAACTTTTTTTATTAAACTACAAACAATAAAATATATATAAAATAATGTAAAGGTACCCTGCAGTTGGATCAATTATTTTTTCTACAACATGATGTAACGTAATCGAACATATTTAATTTGCTTTTCAATTGACTCAGGTCTTGTTGAGTAGATAATATTGTAATTATTAAGTAAAACATTTAAAAGAACTCAATTGATTACACCTAAGCATCAAAAAAATAATATTAAATAATATATTTAAAAATTCTTAATGTTTTATTTATAGACTGAAATAAATAAATAATAATTTCTATACGTGTGATATTTATACAATTGACCTTTTTTGCCGGAGAGTTGGTATGGAAAGCTTTATATACAAAAAATTTTAAGATGGCTTTGTTTATATACATGTAGATGCTACTTGTAAGAAAAAACAAAAACAACACACAATTTTTCTATAAAAACTTGAAACTTTCGTATTTTTATTGTAGTACAAAATTTTAAATCAAACTAAATAAACAATAATGGCAAAATACTTTGTGAGTGAAATATAAAACATATACCTTTTGAAAATTAAGGCTGCTGTTCTGATTTTTGTTATATTCAAAATAATTATGTATAGTTAAAAATGTATAACTATTGTATATAGACAGAAGAAAATATAATATACAAGGATTATACAAGGATTTCGGCAATTGAAATATTAATTTAAGCTATCCACCTTCTAATTTTAGAAGATTGTTCTCTTGGCCTTAATTGCCATTGCTCTTGCTGAAGGAGGATATGGTGGTGGTAGTCATGGTCAACAAGGAGGTTATGACCAACAAGGAGTTCATGGACAACAACATGGAATTCATGGCCAACAAGGAGGTTTTGGAGGGCATCAAGGGGGTCATGATCAACATAGCGGCTATGGAGGTAAACAACATGGAGGATTCGGTCAACAAGGAAGTCATGGAGGACAACATGGAGGTGGAAATCAAAATGCTGGACACGGCCACGGAGGTTATAAGCAACATGGCTATTAATTAAATGTATATAAAATTTGACTGTGATTTTCTCAATTAAAATACTAAAATAAAAATATAAAATCAATGAAAAAAAAATCAAAAAGCTTCTAGTACTTTAAATCATATTTCTTCCGGTATGTTACTTAATATGTTGTCATCAGTAAAAGTTCATTTGAATCGCAAACAACTTGTGCTTAAATAAAATAATGGGAGAAATTAAAAAAAAAAAACAATACATATAATTTTTAAATGCAGGTTAAACAAATGTGTCACTATAACGGGAAAATTTGGAATTTTCTTAAATTCTTAGCAATATTATCCTTTTTGAGCAAAAACTAAAAAAAAACAGATAATTTGTTAACGACAGTTATTTGTTTTATGTGCAGATTTATTAAAGGAAGAAGGTAAATCTAAAAATTAAAAAAAAAATATTTCTCAATCAAATTTGGGGAATAGTATACTTTTATAAAAAACTGAGTATTATTGGAAAGTAGAGCAAAAATTGTCTGATTTTTAGAGATATTTTAAAATTTCTAAATAAATAAAAAAATCTAAATCCACTTTTAGTTTAAGAAGACATTTCGGTGGTGATAATTTACGATTGATGATAATTTAAAATAACAAGGATAGGAAAAATTCTGAGAACAACTTTACATAATATTTCGGAAGTAAGCAGGGATATAATTGTTATAACGAATTTTTAAAACCTGCACTCTGAATAATAGTTACAAATAACCAATATTTTTTTGGACTTTGATAACCATTATAGTTTGGATTTCTTTTTTTGGGCTTCCATAACCATTACAAAATATTTTATTTTTTTTTGATCTTCCGTAACCATTACAAAAGATTTTTATTTTTTGTGGTAACACCATTATGAAAGATTTTTCTTTTTACGGTCTTCCTGTATTCAAAGAAATTTTCATTATAAGTAACAAACTGTAGCGTGGTTATAGAGGACAGAAATAATAAAAATCTTTTATAATGGTTATAGAAGACCAATAAAAATAAAAATCTTTCATAATAGTTCCCAAAAACCAAAAAAAAAAAAAAAAATATTTTTTATGGTTATCAAAGACCAACAAAATAATAATCTTTCATAATGTTTATTTTTCCCATAACCTATTGCATATTTAAAAAATAATAATAATTCGGTAATTTTTCAGAAATTTTTTGCTAAGCAACATATCGGAAACATTCTAAATTATATTCTAATTCTACATATTATAAGTTGTGCGCTAATTAAATAATAGCATAAAAATATAAAAATTTACCAAACTACCACATATTATTTTTGCTGTTCTGTAATACAAATAATGAAAATTATTAAAAAAACAAAACAAGTAAAAAAAGGCTTAAATTCGGCAGTGCCGAATTTCTGAATACCCTCCACCAATGTCCTTAACAAATCCTCTCACTGCTTTTGATTCAATTAGTGAAAAAAACTTTAGAAGCGAAATTATGGAGGTGAAACAAATTTTTTTAGGTGAAAAACTTTTTTGAGGTGAATATAAAATACTATTGAATTCCAAGGAACTGGTTAAAAAAAGAAAATAATATTTTACTTGCCAGTCGCTACTATAAAATTGTACTAAAATGTTCTTAATTTACGATATGTGATGTATTTAACCAGGAACCATTTTACTCTATTATAAATCAACTGATCTCTGTCAGTTTTTTTACCACTTATGAAGCCTTATTCAGAGAGTAAAACAAAGTGTTTTTCATATATTTAGTGAGAATATTGTTCTACCTCAAGCTCAAAATCTAAAATGATATTGTCATATTGGATGTTATTTGTTGATTCAAAAAGGCTGGCCATTTTCAAGACAATACAACTGTTTTCTAATCATCATGAAAATATTCAATATTTTTGAAGCACCAAATAAAATCCAGTATAAAAATATCATATTGCATGTAAAATTATTGCTTTCGATTTAATAAATTTTTGTTTAAAATAATACAAAATGTTTAAAAATGTTATATAAAATGCTGTATAGTTAAACAATTAATAGAGTATATTTTTATAAAAATAGATTTTTACACACATGTGCCTAATTTTACTAATATTTGTGTATTATTAAAAGTTGTCAATATTATTTTCAAACTAATAAAAACAATGAGAAAAGATTATTAATTAACAAGATAAAACGGATTAAAATTAAAATATGTACTATTTTATAATTGGCTCACTAATAAACTACAATTCAAAAATGAAGTAATTGCACTGGTTAACTATTGTACTAAAAATAAAATTCTGTCAACACGTTAATTCCAGCAATTTTTGGCGGAAATGAATGGATATTACGATAGTTTTTTTACATTTAAAAAAATCCTCAGAATAAGAGAGTTTTTATTCAGGAAAAAGTCCTCATAATATGACGGTTTCTTAAAGGCTGAAGTTCTATAATATGAGGTTGTTTTTAAAAAGGTCATCAGAATCTGAAAAATTTTCCGTAGAAAAAAGTCCTCGGAATTAATGAATTTTTCTTCAAAGAAAAAAATAAAGAATTATCTATAACCAAAAAGTTTTAGCAATTTAAAGAGACTTCTGTAGAAAATATGAGGGTTGTTCTATAGAATACATCTGATAGAGTATGAGGCTTTTTATATTAAAACGACATATTCGTATGGAAAATCATAAGATTCTTCGCACTCTTTCTTAAAGCAATACTGTCACAATATTATGATGTTTTCTTTTCTGAAAAAATGATGCCTTTTGAGATTGTAAATTTTTAATATTTTGCCATCGCCTTTTCAAAATGCTGAATTTTTCGCGGCCAGAGAAAAAACGCAATAAATCTACCCTATTTTTAACAGCTGTTTATTGTAACCAATTGAGTTGTAAATTTTCGATACTTTTTGTGTACTCAATACTACTCAATACTTTTCAACTGAATACTCGATAATACTCAAAATGTTTAACGGTTTTTTTGAATTTAATACTCATGATTTTTATTTTAATTTATTTATTTTATTTTAGTTTAAAGCAAAAGTGCATTTTCCTGGTAAAAAAGAAATAAAATGTTACATTCTTTGTCAGAAAAGAAAACGCCATTAACTAAACTCAAAACACTCTACTGAAAATGTCTTGTAAAGTGATATATATTTAAAAATGTTATTGAAGGGTATTAAAAGTTAGAAAATAATAAAAAAAAAATGACAAAATAAACGATAATTTTTGTATAAATATTTTTATCTAAAAACATAATTTAAAATCATTAGATGGTTGCACTACAGAGCGTATGAGTGTTATACATACTAATTCATATAAAGTATACACTAAAATATCACTGGAAATAGCGAAATCCGACAAAAGATCACAAGAAAATAATTTTATTTATAAATTTAAAGAATTAATTGATTAATTACACAAATTTGGTTTTTAATTTCTTGGCAACAGATCACAGTGATAGAAAGTACCAATCTGGAACACAGAAATTAATTATGTCAATAAGTTGGTCCGATCTTAATAAAACTAATGGCAGACTACACAGACTGCTCTTAAATTTAAAAAGTCGTCCTAAAAGACGTGGCGGATGAACAAAGCATGCATACGGAGCGGGAAAAAAAACTTCTGAAGTCATGTAAATTTTTTGCTGTTAATGGATTTAATGTTTTAATATAATTATTATGATAAAGAAGTACTATGCGCATATGGGCTTATACCCTATATCGTTGTTATTTTACGAATAAAAGTGGATTTTTTCGTTCTAAGACCATTTTATTACTATTACACATGCAAATGCATTTTTCTGCATGATTCAAATGGCAAAAAATAATATAAAATATGTGCATTTACTCTGCAAGAATTCTAAAGTAAATTTATTCTATTAATATCCATAAGAGAGAAACATAAATCATTGCATTTTGTTGCTATTTTCAGAATCCGCAGGAAAAATAAGAAATTGTGCAGAAATGTACCAGATTCTCGAATAATTTAATACGATTAATCAAAATTGGTAAGAAATATTTTTCATTTAAGATTTTTCAAGAGTATATATAACACAATAGCATTCACTTTATTCTCTAGATAACGATTTTTCGAAAGTCCTAAGATTCGAGATTTTTTAAAATGCTTACAAGATTGTGCAAAGGCACAGTGAATATTTAATGGTAACTAAATAACTTTTTAAAAGCCAACTCTTCTAGAAATCCCCTGCGAAATATTTAGTAGAAGCTAATATAGGGACGTAGCGAAGTAAATATACACGCAGAGAAAAAACATGATTGCAACATGATCACTGCTACTATATTGTGCTTGCTGCAATCGGGTATGGTTGTCACAATCATATTATTGGTTCTCTAACCATCAACATGGTCGCTACCATCATTATTATAGTAAATAATTCACTATTTTATGACTGCCACCTTATATTTTATAACATGATTGGCTATAACCATACTGTGGTAACAAAAACTGTGAATAAATATGATAATATTGCAACCATAAGATTCTGGCAACAATCAATGAATAATTATACATCAAATAAAACATGACTTTGACACTTACAGTCCTAATACGAATATTGTCTTGTTTTCATAGCAACCAAAATGTCTTAAAAAAACAATCATATATTGTTTACTAAAACTGGACAAATATCAGATGTGTAGAAAATACCTTTCATGTGGCATTAAAACATTTCATCAATTGACCTTTTAAGATCCAGTTTATTTTTTTTTTAAACTTTAGAAGATTTTTTTGAGGGTTTTTTTTCGAAAATTCATGTAATATTATTTACAATAATCAATTTATTGTCAAAAAGATTCTATATAAAGATTTTATATGGATTATATTATGATAATCCAGAAATCATAATATAGTTATGGGGATCATAATGTTATACATAACATTTTGAGCATACTATGATTACATGCAATCATATTATGATAAATTCAACATCATAATATGTTTATTTAGAATCATAATGTGGTAATTTTTGGATCATAATATAACTGTAGGATCAATATTATGGTAAAATTATGGATATTTTATTATCATAATATGATAACCATAATATAGTACGACTATGGTTGGCACAATCATAAATCCAAAAATATATGATGCTCTTCGAATATAATTCTCCTAACCATGTTTTTTCTTTGCGTGTATACGAAAAGTCGATTCTCTATTCATTTACGGTTTTTATGTGTTTACGGCGTATGAAAAGACATAAATTAAAATACAAGATTATCATTTAACTCACTGAGGCCTGCTAGTTCATCTAAAATAACAAAAGTTTTGTGCTAAATTATAGTAATTAAAGTTAAATCTGTGTTGAAAAATTTTAAGTTAAGGTTTAACTCATATTATTTTTAGATAAGTTACCCGATCGAAATGTATTATAGACGTAAACGTACATTTGACTAATCTGGGCTTAACTTTATAAATTGCAAAACGTAGACGAAAGAATGTTTACAAAACATGATCTACATTAATGAATTTTTTTTGAACATTGATTTTTAAAGTTTTTATGAATTTATTTGTGGTTCCTTTTTTAAATGAAACTATTAAAACAACAAAAAAAAATTATGTTATTCTATATCAATTTTTTACAATTAATCGATTACTTTAAAAATTTTATTCGATTAACCGATTAGTGAGTTTAAATGGTACCAGACTGGCGATTAACTGAAATTTGGAAATAAAGTTTTTATAATAAATTTTGGGATCAGGTAAAAGTAGATAAAATTTTGCATCACTAGTTGTCAAAATCAATCAAATAAGTACCCAGCAAAACTTTGGTAATGGGTGCGATATTCTCATGCGTTAACTTGTAATGATAGCTCGTTACCTTTTTCATTATTTGCAAGCATAAAGTAATAAGTTACTCATTATTAATTACGAAATATATGATTTATAAATGTTAAGTAATAGTTGAAATATTTTTGAAAATCTATTTTTAGATACATTACTTTGTGTTTTTTGTAAGCAAAAGGGTAATGTATGTTTGTTTTGACAACACTAGTGAAAAAACGAAGCGCAACAATTCATTTAAGTTTAAAGCAATCAAATACTATATGCGTCGATAACTCAGTGGGTAGAGTTCTTGGCTGGCAACCAGATTTTCCTGGTTCAATTCCCATCTTGACCACATTATTTTTAATTACAAATATTTTAAATAAAATATTTGTAATAATTTTTTTTTTTAATAAAAATTTCTCTTTTTTAAAATCTATTTTTAGACACATTACTTTTTCTATTCTCGTAACCATAAAAGTAACCCCTTACATTATCACCACTAAAGTAATGGGTATATACATTACTTTGGGCTCATCGCCTATAAAATTCATTAATAAAGTAATGTGTAAAGTAATCCATCGGCTCCTATGGCTATACATTACTTTACCCATTATTTGGAAATATGTGGTTTTGCTTGGATGGTAAGATTTCAGCTTGTATTTAAAAAAAAAATCGAGACAACGCGTATCCCTTTTTTATTCTCATTTTTGTGTAAAAGTCTGTTTGTTAATTATTGAACAAGACCAGTCAGTGTGTTGTTGTGTTTTAATACTGCCACTCTATATATTTTTGGTATTTTGTTGTTATTAGAGATGAGTGCGTGAGCGATTTCGATTACTTAAGCTCACGTACAAAAATTTTTATCACTCACAGAAAACAAAAATATCTGCTGAAGTTAAAAAAGTGGACTTAGCTTTGATAAAAAAAATGCATACAAAACTAATTGCTGTTTCTTGTGGTCATGAGATTTATTTGCTCACAAAACGGCTAGATACTTCGTTGATAAATATTGGTGGTTTGCATGCCTCCCACTTTGCAATAATTTTGTATTCACGGGCCGGAAATTATACAGCGAGCACTTTTATCAATTTGGAGAATTATCAAAAGAAGCTCAAGAAGCAAAAAACAAACATTTTTAAAATGATAGAGATAACTTTCTTCGTAAGTGCAGCCGGGAAGAGTCCAATGTATATATATATGTTCAATAGGTTTCTGCTAAGTTAGAGCAGAAAAAATGTTATTTATCAACTTCGGAATTAGTTATTACACACAGTAAAAAAAATGGTTAATTTGCTACTGAAAGTCGGTTTCCATAACATCTGAATATTGGTTTCCATAACAAAATTAGGTTAATACAACTGAATTTTGGCTCCCACACCCAAAATATTTGGCAATCACATTAAAATTTAGTTGTGCTAACCGAATTGGTAAGTTGTAGCAACCAAAATTCACTTTTCAAGCCAAATATTTCTGATGAAAATTATAATAAAGATGATGATAATGAAGATGGTGATGAAAATAATGATGATAATAATGATGATAATGAAGATTTTGATAATTGGGTTATTTATGATGAATTTGAAAATGAAAATTAATACAATTACAATAAGGCGCCTAACAGGTTAAAAATTTTTTTTTTAAATTTTTTTCTGAAATGCTGTGTTTTTATGTGTTTATGATAACTCATCAAAAAAAAATTATAATACTTTAAAACTACGACTTTTCTGAATTTATAACCATTTTGGGTACCATCGAACCCACTGTGCCACGTTTCGAGCATAATGTAAACGCAGTTTAAAGTCCAAGCAAAATCCATTTACAAAAGTTTGTGGGCGTCGTGTTTGGATAAATATGAACATTTTAATCTTCTGCGAATTTAGGCGACTTTAATGTCAGATCTTACGAAATTCATTTCTTAAGTGCCGCAGCTAGATTAAGTTTTTTTTTATTAATTCAACCCTATAATAAGTTCCTATTTTATTTATACAATCGTATAATAAGATAAGCTGAATGTGTATTTTAAAAACAATGTTTCTAAACTCATAAGTACATTATTAGTTGGTAATGAACTTACTAACAAATTACACACTTTATAATTACATAAATGCTAACATATCAACCATATAAACATATAAATGTTTGTGTGTATAGCATTCGAATTTGTTTATTATGCTTAAAATATTAACTATTCCAAATCTACTTATACATATTGTAGAATACAAATTTTAATCTGTATTCATGTTAATCTTGTTTTTAAATAAAATTTTAATCTCAAAATATTTAATTATTTTAATAGCATTCAAAGAATGTTTGGATGCTGATTAAAGAACAGAAGTATTAAGCAGCATCTGGTATGTATTTGATTATAAGTTAATTAAATCTAGTCTAGGTCTAAAATTCATGAAAATCTACATAGATATTTTGTATATAATATTTAATGATTTTTGTATAAATACTTATTATTGACAAATTTTTAAAACAGTACTTAATTTTTAATATAAACGGTAACAACAAGTAGAAATTTATTTTACTTAAAAATAAAATAAATTAAAAAAATGTCAAAAATTATAGTGAGTTTAGAAATTAAAAATAAGATAAATATTAATAAGAAACTAATAAGGTATAAATCCATAGCTAACACAATCGTTTTTAAGAAAATAATTCAGAATAATAATATTGCTTGCACCATAACCATCATTTTTAAAAAAAAAAATTTATATGGTTTGCTTGCATAAGTCATAAAAATATAACCTCTCTACAATTTGGAACATACTTGCGATTTTTTTACTGTCCTTGAAATTTAACTGCTATTATTTTTAATCAAGGGTAGTGACAAAAATATCATTATAATATAGGCATCACATTTCTTGTGTATTTTTAGCTTTGATGTGTAAAGAAATCGTTTAAATATCACTTATAGGCATTTAAATATTAAAAATTGAAGTTAAACAATAAAATTATTTTTTTGTGGCCTTTTTAATACCAAATTGTTTTTGTTTTGATAAATTCATAATTTTTTAAAGTTTTCCTGAAAAGTAGACATATTTTCCTATTCAGAACCGAAAGGACAAACATTTCAGGATTAACTTGTTACATTTTAATCAATTTCTGTTAAAATTTACCCAACTTATAGCATAATATGGTTAATTGTAAACACATAGTGTTTTACACATTTGGGGTTTATATTTACTGAATTTTCATTATATGTATTACATAAAAATTGACCTAGTATATATAGTAGTAAATAGTATATATAGTAGTAAATTTACACACATTTTTTTTGGGCATGCTGTGTACATCTTAAGTAATATTAATATTAGGGCAAATAATTGTAATTTTTCCCACAATTTGTTTATTAGTATTTTTTTCCTTTTAACAACACTTCAATTAATTCCTGTTCAAATTTACCAAACTTATAGTAGGAAGCTGTACTCCTACAATAAGTTGGGTAAATTTACTCTGTGTGCGTAAAATAAAAAACACACACATTATGCGTAAGTTAATGGACACAAAGACACATTAAAAGTGTGTAAAAAATAAATGCAGATTTGAGCTTTTTAAAGCAGATTTACTTTCCAATTTTATCAACAAAGTATTATAATACACATTATTAGCTGTGTTTATGTGACAAGCTATCAATGTTGGCTTATGTTACTCCCATGTAAATTTGACATAAGCCAACGTCTAGTGTTAACTCTGAAGGTTGCTTAGTGTTAACTCTGAAGGTTGCTTCTCTGAAGAGAAGCCAATGTTGATAGCTTTTGGTCGCCACTAAATGAGAGAAAGAGATATCAATACCTGTTTTTGATTTGTTTTAGATAATGGTGGGACCCATATTTCTGCATCATTAACTATTTCTACTATATATTTCTGCATCATTAAACTAAATCACATTTTCTGAGTTATAACTTATTTTTACAATTCAATCTGAAATATCGAAAGTTATTAATCTTTTTTTTTACTTGCTTGGGAATCGTCCTTTTCTATTTCAACGCATAATGTTTGCCTTTTCCGGGATTTGAACTCGGAAATACTAAGTACTGAGTTACCTCTCTACCTACTACACCACAAACACTAATGAATATTTATGGCTAATTTTGAATTTAATCAATTTGTTAGGAAAGGAAACGTTAGAATAAAATTTGTTTTTCAATACCAATCATTATCTATTATTAATACAATCCACAATTCGCTTGCTTCTACTGAAACCCTAATTAAATCATATATTTGATCAGAATAATCTTGCTTGTTGTTATCACTTTTGAATATTGAAATTTTTTTAATAAATTTGATAGATTGCACTAAATTACTAATATATTCACTAAATAAATGGTTGCTTCCACCGCACACAAATACTAAACGAATTTTATTTTAAAAGATAATTGGAATTTTATTTTAAAAAATGATTGGATATAATTTTACCAATAATTGAAGAATTGGATTCATTTTTGGTTTCTTTTCCCTTTTTTTTATTCCTTTATTAATGGATTTAAGGTTATTCCAAATAAACTTGAATCCTCACAAATAAATATTAACGGTTTTGATCGAATTGCAACCAATCTTTTCTCTGGGTTTAGTTTCAAAGAAAACTTATTATGACGTTTCCAAAAAGAAAAAAAAAATATAAGAGCAAAATAATAACAATTTATAAGGAAATATTTGTACATTTTGTACCAATGGAAAGGAATCTATATGCGATTTTCAAATAAATAAGATTTTAAAGAATATAGAACAATTTTGTAAATATAAACAAATAAACATAAAAAATTAAACTTAAAATATTTTGTTGGAATTCAACGATATTTAGCCAATTTTTTCATATTGTACATCGAAGTAAAAAAGCTTACGAAATCATCATGCAACTCTGAAAGTTATTTTTTCTCTCTAAAATTTGTAATTTTCAACCAATGCATGTCTTTCGGTAAAATGTAAAAATTGTACAGTTTGAACCAAAGTTACAAGAAAATTGTAAAGAATTACTTTCTTACATTTTATTTTCTGGAAACGCTGGGGGCCCCTATTGGTCATCAACCTAGAATTTTAATAATTCTATTTTATACATTCTTTAAGTTTTCAAATTTAAACTATTTGGCTTTTTGGAAATCCCGCCAGTTTTTCTTTTTTGAAATCCTTCACATAAAAATTACTTCTTTTTGTAGATAATTCAAAAAAAGAGTTCTAGTAAAAAATAAAATTTTAATTCTTACCGTTAAATAACAAAATCCGATTTCAAAAACACTTGAAAATTCCTCTGTCGTTTGGTTTTAATCAACGATAAATATCTATAAAAAAAATTGTTCAACTGTTATATCTAGCTGATCTTATTTGATCTAAAAAATAACAGATGCACTTAGATCCATCATTATATTTGGGGATTTAGTAACAACTTATTTGAGCTGATCTGGGACCATATATTTAAATATACCCAGCAAAAAAAAATGGTAGTCATTCTGTGATTATAACTTCTTTCATTGCTTCCTAAACTTCAGTTGACATTCTTTTATAATTTTTTGGTGTTATTCTAAGTCACTTCCAAAGAATTGATGAGTTCATATTTCAAATGCAGTGATCTGGATATAAACCCGATGCATATCTTAAAAAATCACTCTTCATTACTTCTAAAGCATATGTTATAGTAAATCGTATATTTGTTTTTGAATCTAAAGCATTTATTCAAATTGAAAAAATAGTTCTGATGAACTTTTTTAACTTTTTTATTAAATCATTTTTTATATATTAGTTTAAAATTTCATGAGGGTTAAAATTTATGCAGTTTTGCAATTTTTAAAAATGTTTTGAAATATTAAGAAAAACAGATTTTTTTAACCTTTAATTGAAACTATCTGGCCTGTCATTTGCATTTTTTCTGCCTGTAATATTTATGACCACGCAATCTGTGCATTTTTGCATTATGTTTATTATTTCAAATTTTAATTCAGAATTTATCAAAATAATTTTAAAATTGTGTAAAAATTATTTCAAATTACCTAAAAAGGTTTTAAAATTGTGCAAAAATTATTTAAAATTGTTTAAAAATATTTTAAAATTGTCTAAAAATGTTGCCAAATTGTACAACCATTTTTTAAATTATCCAAAAATATTTTAAAATTTGTCTAAAAATTCATTAAAATTTTTGAACAATGTTTCAAAAATGCTTTTTTACTAATGCAAAATTATTTATTTGTTTTAGTAAAGAGAATCTGTATATCAATGCATAAATTTCACTTTTTTAATCTTATTTTTCTTCATTCTTATGAACTAAATTAGCATCAAAGCTTAAATACTGCAAAGTATATGAACATTTTCCACTTATGCATCAGAATATCTAATTATTGCATCGTCATTGCTTCCTTATAGTAAAGTATGAATAATGCTAGTAGCTCTATTTGAATACTTCCATCCTTTGACACACTAATGTTAAATTCATCGATGAAACCATTAGAAAAGAAGTGATGCCTTTGCCATAGTAGTGATGCTTTTATTGCTTCTTTGTCATCTTCATTTTTGCTGGGTCATATAAAATTATATATGTCACGTGCAGGATCATATATATATATGGTTTCATCGATGAATTTAACATTAGCGTGTCATAGGAAGGAAGTATTCAAATGTAGCTACTAGCATTACTTATACATTATTCTAAGGAAGCAATGATAATACAATGATAAGAGGTATTCTGATGCATGAGTGGAAAAAGTTCATATACTTTGTAGTATTTAAGCTTTGATGAATATTTAATTCATAAGAATGCAGAAAAATAAGTTTAAAGTAGCGAAATTTTTGCATTGATATACAAATACTCCTTCTTAAAGCAAATAAATAATTCTGCACTAGTGAAAAAGCATTTTTGAACTTTTCCAAAAATTTTGATGAATGTTTAGACAAATTTTAAAATATTTTTGGATAATTTAAAACTGGTTGTACAATTTGGAAACATTTTTAGACAATTTTTAAATATTTTTGAAGGATTTTAAATAATTTTTGCACAATTTTAAAACATTTTTTTGGGCAATTCGAAATAATTTTTACACAATTTTAAAATTATTTTGATAAATTCTAAATTAATACTGGAAATGGTGTAGTGTTAAATAATAAACATAATGCAAAAATGCACAGATTGCGTCTTCATAAATATTTTGTGCTTAAAAATGCAAATGACAGGCCAGCTAGTCTCAATTAAAGGTCAAAAAAATCTGTTTTTCTTGATTTTTCAAAACTTTTATAAAAATTGCAAAACTGCATAAATTCTAACTCTCATGAAACTTTAAACTAAAATATAAAAAATGATTTAATAAAAAAATTAAAAAAGTTCATCAGAACTATTTTCTCAATTTGAATAAATGCTTAAATTCAAAAAAAAAAAAAATATACGATTAACTATAACTTATGCTTTAGAAGTAATGAAGAGTGATTTTTTAAGATATGCATCGGGTTTATATCCAGATCATTGCATTTGATATATGAACACATGAATGCTTTTGGAAGTGCCTTAGAATAACACCAAAAAATCATAAAAGAATGTCAACTGAAGTTTAGGAAGCAATAAAAGAAGTTATAGTCACAGAATGACTACCATTTTTTTTGCTGGGGATATAATATATATTTTATCTTAAGATATAATATAAATCTTATTTATCGTACTTTTATAGAGATCAATATATAACTAGATGTGATTATATATGATACAACAAAAGATAATTTAAAAAGTAAGTTACGTAATATATAATTAAATATGGCAATGCATGCCAACATACGTGCTTGTATGTGATAATATATTATTACTAAGGACACATATGATTATGTATACACTTTTTTACTTGGGTATTTATACTTGTTTTTAAAGGATTCTAATATACATATATTTTATTTTTAATTCCAGATTGTTTTCGTTGCCTTATTTGGCATTGCTGTGGCATTCCCTGGCGGTTATGGTAATGGCGGATATGGTAACGAAGGACGTGTTGGTAATCAACATGTGGGTAGTTATGGCGGAAGTCATGGAGGTCATGAAGGTGGTTTTGCAGGATCACAAGGAGGTTATGGAGGTCATCAAGGAGGTTACAGAGGCCAATCGGGAGGCTTCCTAGGTCCACAAGGAGGACATGGAAGTCATGGAGGTCAACAAGGGGCTTTCGGTGGTCAGCACGGAGGTTTCTCAGGATCACAAGGAGGTTACGGAAGTCATCAAGGAGGTTACGGAGGTCAATCGGAAGGCTTCCTAGGTCCACAAGGAGGCTATGGAAGTCATGGCGGTCAACATGTAGGTTTCGGCGGTCAGCATGGAGGTTATGGACAAGAACATGGAGGTCACGGCAGTCACGGCAGCCATGGTGGCCATGGGGGAGGTTATGGAAAACACGGTTATTAAACTTTTAAACATTTCAAAATGTGTGGTTTTTGTTCTTGATATTCTAAAATAAAACTTATATAAAAAACAATTAAAAAAATTCACAGACGCCGTTCAACTTATATCGGTTTGGCTTTTTAATGTGGGAAGTGTACCAAATTACGACAAGTGACATGCAGAAAGTATAGAAAAAGTCGTAAATAAATACGTATCGTTCGATTGCAATTACGTTACGATTTAAAAAAATCTCTCATGTCTTAATATTTAAAAAGTAAATAATTAAGAATTATAAACATTTTTTAAAAATCTTAAATTTTGAACGCGTAAGAGTCAAATGTAAAAAGTTATATATAATCATACGGTTAACAAAAACAAATGTTGGGTTTGTTATTTTCTAGCGATATAATTTTGCTTATTTAATGATTATTATAAGAAATCCGAAAATACTTTTTACACCATATGTTAGAATTGATATCATTTACAAATTGTTGCTTATAATGAGGCAAAACAACCACTTTACTGAAGAGCCGCCTTATTTTCCCATACAGTTTTATTTGAATCAGCTTAATACATATGAAGCAATTCAGTTGCACTTATTCCTTCCGTTTTGTTCTTTGTTTAAAACTATTCATGCTCTCAACAATTAACACTATAAATCTGCAATTAAAGTTTTGTTGTTTTTTGAAAAGGATATAGCAAAAAAAACGTATCGTTCAATATACGCAAATAGTTACCTTCGAGAATAAAGGTGTCAGTTGGAATGTGGAACCTGTCCCGTGATAGGTGAATTCAAGACCGGTTCCGAGATAGGTGAAAAGAAAGTCGGTTCATAAATCACCTACCACGAGAACGTTTTAAAAGTCATAATCACGTGGTACCAGTCCTGTGGTAGGTGAAAACAGTATCAGTTTCTAAAGTACCTCTCACGTGATCGGAATAAAAAGTCTTTTATAACGTAATGGGTTTGAAAGTACTAGTTCCGAGTTAGGGTGAAAACAAAACCGATTCTCAAAAAACTTACCACATGATCGGTCTAAAAGCCTCTAGTACGTGATGAGTTTGAAAGTACAAGTCCTGTGATATGTTCTTTGGGGTTAGTTGTGTCACATGTTCTTTTAGACCAGTCCAGTGACATGTTACAGAGGGCAAGTGACCGGTCCTTTTCATATAAATGAGCTGGTCCCGTAACTGGTCTCTATCACAATGAACAGGTCACGTGACGTGTCGTGGGATAGGTACTTGTCCTGCAGGGTACCTATTTGTACGTACACTTGGCAGAAATAAAAAAAAATATAAGCAATTAGTTAGTTAAACTATTTTCACTTCCGTTGCTTTAAAACAAGGGTGCCCAAGCCCTATGCGCTTGATGCTCATTTGTTTTTGTAAAAGTGCTTAGCTATAGGCTGTGTGTTTTAATACACATAGAGCACTCAGCAATAGCAATACAAAATACACAAACAACTTTGCCTTATTAGTTTTTTTGTCGTTCTTTACTGCATACACGCAAGTGCAAACCAACAACACTTTCGTATGCTTTGATGGTAAACATTGACGACAGCGATCATCAATGTAGATTTTGTTTTTGTTTAACGTATGATATGAAATATTTTTTTTTCTTTTTTTCTGTGTATGTATTGGTTTTTACAATAAAAAATATTGAATAAAAATTATTAATTCTTTAAATGTATTGGTGTTTGCTCTTCCATAAGAAACTTTTGGGCATCCCTGCTTTAAAGCAACGCCTAATTTTAAAGTTTCATAATTTTAGTTAGAATGTTGTTATAACAACCCATTAAAAAGTAAACGTAGCCTTACCATAATACGCATTACATAAAAAAATATTTTAAAATTTAATTAAGTATTTTTGTAAATTATTTGTAAGTAGAAAGTAGGCCGGCATTAAAAAAATAATAGGCTGATTTAGCTAAACTCGTATAGGCAAATATTCTAAATGAAAACATTTCTTGTGCATTTGTATCTTTTATATTATAATTCGGATTATAAACTTTTAGAATTTGTAAAAATTTAATAAAAATCTAATATAAAAACAATTAATAAAAATTCAATTTAAATTTAAAAAAAATTCACCACATATTCCCACCAGACTTTTTAAAAAAAATTCTGTGGGATCGGTGAGGAGTGCAAAATGGGTTGAAATTATAAAATAAGTTACCTCGAATAATAAACTGTGAGGCAGCCAAGTTAATTTCAAACTAAAATTTTGAACACTCACCCGATAAACCAGAAGCTTTGCCAAGAGGTGTCAAAGTAGGACACGCTTAAAGTGGCGCCTAACAAAGTTTTAAATTACAAAAAACAGGTGTTTTTACCTGTAAGGAAATACCTTTATATTTAAACATAGTTAGCTTAAAAACAACACTGCGTGGTTAGGGCATAATGAGTTTGTGCTTGTATTTGTAACTGCTAAAAATATCAGACTCAGACCCACTTTAAAGTATATCATTGAACTAAGAATCGGTTTCTGAGTTGTTTTAAAATATTTAAATTAAATATGGTGCATAAGTTTATATTGGCACAAGGACGAATCCTTTAAGCTTGGTTAGAATAGGCCAATATTTAGGGTTTGAATACATCCCATGGAAAGACATATCTAAATTAACTTAAAAAGGCCTTTTTATACGTAAATCGAAAACTACAAAATATATGCTTGAAATATGCCTTTAATTATTTTTTATTTATGGTTATTATACATATGTTTCCAAACAAACATTGATATTTTTTTTTGTATTATTTTCCCATCTAACATGTTTTTGCAATTTTATAATTACTATACTTTTGGGTTGAAAACGTAATAATGCTAAATATAAATATATATATATATATATTTGCACGCAAATATATTTATTTGGTCGGTGGATGAATTTTGTTTAATTCTGTTTGAAACATATATATGTTTACAGGCAAACATTTCATATTCGCAGGTTAAGATATTCCATTATGTATATTACTAGTAAAATTACACCAAGAAAACAGATTCGTGCTGACAACCGAATTTGTTGCCAATCGAATGGTACAGTAGCAGCAATCGAATTTTATAACCATCGAATTGTTATTGTGGTAAGCAAAATACTGTTGTCACAGTCAGATAACTCATGTCTCAATAGGTTTTCAGTTTTCACAACCGGAAAATTCGGTTGTCAGCACGAATCTGTTTTTTCTGTGTATATTCAGCAGAGAGTCTTTTCCGGAACGGTGCATTTTGATTGGATTTAAAATGTATTTAGACATACAAATCCGTACTATTTGATTGAAAATTGAAGAAAATCTGCTTTTAAGTCCGATGTTAATTTTTTGGAGTTCATTAGATTAATTAAATAGTTTTTAATAATACATTGTACATACACAATCAACTTTATTATTATTATTTTGAAAAAATAAAAATATTTTTAGTGTTTTCATACCTAAAATAAACAAAATGCTGTATTTTAAAATAAAGTCAACTTTAGTTTTTACCCTGTAGGAAATATCGATAGTGAAACTGCACTGATTCGCTATTGACTTTGTCACCAGTACTACTGAATAACTATGCCCCAGACAACGCTTTCTGCTGTAGACATTTAACATGTGCGTGTCATTGCGAATCTACACAACTATTGACTAGGTGTTGACATTGAAACCAGAGTTTTAATAGTACCGCTGAACGAAATGTCGATAGTGAAACTGTACTTGATTGATTGGCTATTGACTTTGTCACCAGTACTACTGACTTTTTACATCCCAGTCAAAGCTCTCTGCTGTAGACATTTAACATGTGCTTGTCGTTGCGAATCTACACAACTAGTAATTCTGGTCTACACTTTTTGAACTTTTAACTAGAATTCCACACAAGGAAAAAAAAAGTTAAAACAGGTGCATTTATTTTGTTTAATTAGATATTTTATTAATAACATTTTTTTTTTTATAAATTTCATTAAATTAAAAAAAAATCGGGCAAATTTTCTTAAAAGACATAGAATCATCCACAGGCACCGTAAAATCTTCATCAGGCTCCACAAAATCTTGTTATTTTTATACAAAATTGATTTTTTTTTCACAAGTCTTTTGTAATTTCTTTTGCTCATTATATATTGTGTTCAAATATGTATATTTACCTTTTAAATTTATGTTTCTTTATATTTTTATTAAAAACTTTAATTTTGCATATAGCTATGCACATGTATTTTCAACAAAAAAAAAGAAACAATAAAAAAAACAATAAAAAAAACAAGAACAAGCACAGCATTGCAGCTGCAAAAAAAAGGAATGCAAAAAGTATAGACGCTTTGTTGACATATCACCAAAAAGTCAACTAAAATAGGTGACTTGTAGACTCTTGACCCCAGGCTTCCTACAGGGTAGCTAGACCCAATATTTTCATTGTTTCATATAAATATAATGACTGCTAGTAAATATTTTCAAACACTAATTAGCCATCAAAGCTAAAAACACTTAGGTCGGCTAACTTATCTAAAAGTATGCTCAATTTAACACTTTTAATAGAAGTTTTATGAAAATTTTACTCATGGTTAAGAATTAAGAACAACTTCGCTACATTAATCAAGAGCAAAATTTGTATTAAAATAACTCAGGATAGTGTAAAATTGACCTCACCTTTTAAATAAGTTAGCCGACCTTAATACATCTATTTTTTATAGTACAATTTAACCTATATGTAGGTATGTGTTTTTTTAAATATTCACATTGATTTGGAGTTGAAACAACCCAGCAAAATAAGAACTGAGGAAGAAGTAGTTTAAAACTACATCTACTGAACACGAAGTTGTGAAAATTTCGGTGAATCATTAATGATTTTAACATTGGCGTGTCATTGGGAGGAAGTAGTTTAGTTCGGTGCTATGAAAAATCGATGAGCAGATGGACTTTTTCAATAGTTTACGGAAATTGTTAAATATAGGGACTACAAAATAAATATAGGGAGTGGCTTTTTTTTAAGTTAAAAATGTAATTTTGAACACGCCAAGAAAGTGAATGTCACTGGCATGCAAATATGTTTTCAATAAGGCATTTAATGACTTAATGAATTAACCATTTATGGACTAACTAAATAATTGTTTTTTTTACTAGTATGGGTTAATATCAACATTTTGGAAGTTGTTTAAAATGACTTCTTACAAATCGAAAAATTTGCACTATTAACTTCTTTGGATGTTCTGAAAAAGAGATTCGTAAAGAATAACATCCATTTTATTTTGCTGGGAATTTTATGCTAATGTGGGCGTATGTAGGGCAGCATGGAGGTAAATGTTTTGATTTTGAATAACAATAAGAAAATAATCTCCTTTCAAGTTTCTATTCCAAATTTTTTAAAAAGTAGTTTTTGGGACTAGGATTTATGACTATTTATTTATGAAATAACGGTTCTACTGTGTAAAAATGTCATGTAATTTTATTTAAATTTTTTCACAGCAGCTTAAATTTTATAACAAAATTTGTATGGATTTTTAAGCCTGCTTTCGAAATGTCTCTTTAAAATTTAACGAAAACTTAAATTATATTTTTCTATGGGAAACAATAACAAGTATGTCACTTTAAGACGCATGTGATATGTTAGTTAAGGCAAACTTGCGGAAATAAGCTAAATTAGTTTGTTTTTTCACGCCTATTTTGGATTTGTAATTTCATCATAACTCAACAGTGTTGAGTCAAACGAGCTTGCTAAATATTTACATAATTTTAAATTTTTTTTCACTCAATTAAAAAGGTTTTGATATGGTTATATATTTCTTGTTAATGTTTTTAAATGCAATAAAATATGCCATGAAATTTTAGAATAATAGGCAAAACAACAACGAACAAAACTTATATACCCACAATTTTTGTTTGTTAAAAACAATGTAAAGTACTTATTAAAATAATCGAAAATATAATCAAAAGGTGTACTACTGATTTTTCACTGTATTCAGCCCATTTTGTTAAATATTTTCAATCATTCTTTAATAATCGACAAAAGTAATATACACAATAGAAAGTACTTAAAAATCATCATAAATTTTTGACTGCCAAACGTTAGAGAAAACACTATTTTTGTGGATTATTTTTCAAATTGAAAGCTTTTTTATTTGTGTGTAATTTTACAAAACACAACACACACAGATGTAAATATTTTTATTTTCTATGTGTGTATGTATATTTGAGTAATTTCTTGTATTTTTTATTGAAATAAATTTGTATTTAAATAAACTATTTTGATAAAATGAAACAAAACGGATTTATTTTAATTTCTATTTTTAGAAACAGAAAACATAAAAATTTTACATTTAACAGAAAATATCAACTCCCACTGAATGTCTGTAAATTTTTATAGTTTGTTTTGTGAATAACTGATTCAAATAGTAAAAAAATATATTTCTATGAATTTCAATTGATTCATCATTTAAAAACAAACTCTACGTATTAATTTTTAAATAAACTACAGTCGCTAAGGGAAAATATATTGTGAGTGCAAATCTCAAATTTTACGATACAGTCTGTTGCATTTGTAGACATTATGAATTGCAATTGTTTATATTATACCTTAATGGTATAATAATATTATTTGTTTAATTATAATTTATTAAAGTGCCATATGAAACAATATCCAATTACATATCGATCCATATGTGATTTCTATCTAATTTTTTTTTGTCTCACCAAATGTTTTCCTGATACAATTGAAATACTTAGTGTCAATCGTAATTCTGTTGCATTAACCGAATTTCGGTTAACAAAACCATTCGGATGGCATGCAATTCGGTTGTTACAATTATTGAATAATATGTTTCAAATAAATAATTTATTTTATTTCACATATTTAATACAATTATTAATGTAAAATTTTTATAGCTATTAATTTGTTATGTAATTCTGTAAGAAAACATTTAAGATATGCAATGTGTATAATTATTTACATATGTTTATCTAACTTTTTAATAATAATATAATATTAAAAAGTTATTTTACAACAATAAGTAAATATACGCTGTCATGATGGATTTCATATTCTTCAAATCATCAATATGTACAAATTAAGACTAAACTTTCGATTTAAATGCTTGAAGAATATTTACAAGAAAAATAAAAAAAATAAAAGCTTTCAAATCAGAAAATTTTTGAGTGGACGCTTTACGTTATTATTTAATTCCTGAATTTTCAAAATTAAAATTTAAATAAACAAAAGTTAAAAAACATTATAATAAATATATTATGTATATTACGAAGAAAACTTTCTGACCACTGTTGAATTTATAATAAAATAATATTTATTAAGTAATTCATAATAAGGGGATAACTACTAATTTATATTAAAATATAATCCAATATAAAAAATAATATTATTTATAACATATATTTTAATTTTAATGAAACAAAATAAAGAACATTTTAATGCAATAGAATTTCGGTTGAAAAAAAAATATTTCAATTGTTTTAGGAAAATATTTGGTAGGGACAAACAAATAATTCGGTTGCTGAAAACAAACCATTCGGTTGGCAAGAATGTGTACATAAAGAAAACAGATTCATTGTTACAACCAAAATCTTATGCCAACCAAATAGTTTGGTTTGCAATAGAATTTCGGTTGAAATCAAACATTTTAACTGTATCAGGAATACATTTGTTTGCGACACCAAATAATTCGGTTACTGTAACTAAAATATTCAGTTGGCAAGAAATTCGGTTGTCACGATCAATCTGATTTCTCTGTGTAAGGAAGTTTTGTTGAGGGTATTTACGCGTATGAATTTCATATGATGGAAGAAAGCTCATGCTGTTTTCAGTCTTCAGCAGCATTTTTGCATTATATGCAAAAAACCTCTTGCAGATAAAACAGATTATTAAAGTATTTTAATTTTAACTTAATATTTGGCCCTTATTTGGGGAAACTATATATAAAAAATTCCAAACCCTACAATTATTTTTTAACTTGTATTTTATATTGTCTGATTGTACAGGAAATATTTATTTGACAACATAGATTTCTAGTAATTCAATGTAGTATTAGAATACAGAACACCAATATGTACACTATCGGACAAAATAAAGTATTTTTGAGCAAAACTTAAGCTGTTTAAATTCGATTAAATGCATTCGAAAATATTTTACAGGCACCGTTTATTAATGATAGAGATCCATGAACAAAAAATTTTATATTTATTTTGGCAAACCGTACTTCTTATCTTCACTGGACATGACTTTTAAGATAAAAACTGTCTGTTAATACTGTTTTGGAAATTTCCTTTTGAATGGCATAAAAATATGTATCTCTGTACCGAAAAAAACAATTCAATCGGTCCTTAGACTTAGGATTACAGTCGTATTATTTTACCATAAAATAGCATTATTTTATTTTAAAACTGGTTTACTTTTACTTTTAATTTGACATTTTTTATAATTTTCTAAATTGAAAAAGTCTAAGAATTAATCCATGACATAAATTTTTGTTTTATCCTATTCACGTCCTTTCATACTGACGATTTAGTCATTCTATGTAAAACTATGAAATTTTAATACTTACTTCAATTGTCGATACTTTTTAGTCCTTCTATACAGTTTAAATATCATTTATATTATTTGAAGGACAATTTTGTAAACTTGATCTTGTGTTTACACGATTTAAAAATCCACCTTCGAAAGTTTTTTTTTTATTTTTTTGGACTCAGCATGTGAATTTACCCTAAAAGACGTGTTAATATAATCGACAACAATTTATAAAAAATATGGACCAAAAAAATTGAAGTGTTGCAGAAAATGTCTGAAAATATAGAAAATTTCCACATTTTTACACACCACCTATGAAGGCACCAGCCATTTATTAATACTAAAAAATAGTTAACCTAAGTTTATCACTATTTGCAATACTTTCAATATGTATTTTCCATAAAAATATGTATATATTAATTTGGCCAATCCCTGTATATATTATGCGACAGTTAAGAAACTATATTCTTTATGCGCATAGCAAATTTCAGCTCTTTACATAAATAAATAAGTTATGGACTTATTGCTGTAGTATACCACAGTACATGAGCAAGAAGAATAACACATGGCGTATGATTATTATGCTTCATTTATATCAATTATACGCACTGATGGTTTCTAAAGTATGAACAAGTGATTTGTTGCCGTGTTGCCATTCAAACATTTCTTGGGCGAGTTGGTTAACATGGAAGGTAAGCGGAGTGGTGCATACCGATTTTTATGAAATTTGAATATGTTGTAGAAGAGACAAATCAAATTCATAGGTATTTTTTTTATTGGCCCGAACGGTCCGAACGGAGGAGTAAATGTCTCAAGTATACGAAATTCCAATAAATTTGTACCTAACTTTAAGACAAAAGGAAAGGATGAATGCAAGGCCGCCACCTTTTTTAAGTATTTAATATACAGATATAAAAAAGCAGTTTGGGGAAAATTGCGTACAATTCGAAGAATTATAAATATTAATAAAAGCCAAGGCACCTACTAGCTTAAATGGAATGGCAAAAAAATGTAAGTGTTTTTAATGAGTTTTTAATCACAGCATGGAAAATCAAAAATAGTGGCGCATGTTTAATACAACCAGAGATAGATCTTAAAAATACCTTAGTTAAAAGACGAGTTTATTCCCCCTTTTTCCTTTCCGTTTTACCCACAAACCTGAGATTTTTATAGTCATATACCTTCAGATCCGAAAATTGTATATGATTGTATATGATCATATATTATTAATAGCCATATACCCTCAAATTTCTTGTTCGAAGATTTAATTTATACGAAAGAGGTAAAATCGAAAATCCATTCTCTGTTAACTAAAATAAACTAAATTTAATGCTAAAATATACTTAAGTATGCCAAGTTTGTATGGAAATATATGAAGCTAACCTCTAATTCAGGTTATTTTTAGATAAATTATCCGACCTAAATTTATTATTTACTGCTAGGATCAGCCCTATCTTAATAAAATATAACACTTACAAGATAGGTCAGCGTTGTGGCTAATTCCATTTTCAATAAAATATGAATATAAGAATACATAAATATTTGCAAAATGTAATTTCAATTAATAAATTTTTTTATACTTATAAAATAATAAAACTACAAAAAAAATCAACATTATTAATTTTTTTCGGTTAATCGATTAATTTGAAATTTTATTTTTATTAGATAATTTAAAACACTAATTAAAAGTTAGGTATGAGGAAAAATTCACATAGTCTTAAAATATTCAACAGTTTAAATTTTTTGAACTTGTATACACTGTAATGTTAACCCTTAAATGCATAGTGTTGCCATTTTGGAACAAACGTATTTTGCATTTAAAAACACACTGTATAATACACACTGTTATAATATTTTTACTAAACTGGTTTTGACAATTTAAGAAAAAATAGTGATCTTTCAGTTTCGATTCGTTTAAATTCTTACAAAGTTGCTTTTTCAAAAAAGGCAATTTTCAAAAAATAAATAAATTAAATATCTGAAGAGTTATTACTTTCATAAAATTCATTTTGGATTTAACTAAGGTATATTTTATTAATACCAATAATAAAACTTATAAAAAGATTATTAAAAAATGTAAATAATTCGTAATTACTCTTTGTAGGCAAAGCCTATTTTTCAACAAAAATCACATTTTTTGTTCATAATAAATATATTTTTGTATGTTTCTCGGAATATACATGTCTCCAGTAATCATATATAAAAAATGTTTTAAAAAGAAAAAATCATGCATTTAAAGGTTAATGTGCACTTTATGTAAATATAAAGCTATGTAAAAGGAAACCATAAAAGAGAAGCTAATTATGCATTAATAATTGAATTTTAAATCTTTTGTCTAGTTAAAAAAAAATATGTAGCCTGATAATAAGCAAGTAAATTTAACGAGAATAAAAACATACGTTGCCGTATAAGATTTAATAAAATTTTAGTTGTTATCGATGAAAAAAAAAATATGTTTAGATTGAGGTTTTATTGATTTTTTTTTTAATTTTAAAAGTTAATAGAAATTTGTTAACCTGAATTTAGTTAAGCTAGTTCACACCAAATGAAAAAATATGAAAGTTTGTTTACATTTTTTTGCAATTATTTTTTAAATTTTCTTTTATTGTTTAAATAAATTAAATTAATCACGATTTACTAACAAGGAAATTACATACACTAACCGAAAAAAGTATGTAATGGCAGCTGAAAATTTTTCTGTTATTACGGGAAGTTTTGCTAATTTGAGCCCAGCGGTACTTTTTGGTAATCTTAGCAACACATGTCTGCTGACATGAAGTGCAATGAAATTTGTAGAAAAAATCTGTTGCCGCTACTTAATTTTAGTAAACTTTTCGTAAAGTGGATTTTAAAATCTGTTTGCTAGAATCAGCAAAAAAACAAATTGAATAAATATTATTAATATTAGTACAAAATTTAAAATTTATTTTTTTTATCGAGCATCAACATATTTTTATTTGATCTATTTTAACCAAAAAATACTTTAGAAAAAATAAAAAAGAAAAAATATAATCAAAGTTTTAAAAATTGTAAATACAAAACCGAATTTATCAATTTTTTTTAATTTGATAATTTCTGTTTTGAAAAAAATTTAAAAAACTTGTGAGTGCTATTCGAAGTGCATGTTCTATTTTCAGACATGAGTCGGTATATTGGCTTCCGATCCCTTTTTGTAATCTATGTAACATTTTAAGGCAATTTAAGTTTGTAGGTGTAAGTTTTAATTAGAAATAACATATCCTTCAATATCCACTTAATTTTAATTTTAATAATTAATTTCAAATCGGGTTTCAAAAATTTGTAAAATGATTTCTGAAATTAGCAATAAAATTTTTTAAATACTCTTTAAAAACACAGGTTTACTACTTTATACTAATTTTTTCTGAGTGTAGTAATGTAACCTGCAGATCATATTTAAAACCCTAAACACGAGATAGCGCACCTAATAAAATATTTATTCCACAGATTTTCTTTCTTTACAAGTTTCACTAAATCTGCGGGTTACACCGTTGTGTGGTTTCCTTGTAATTATAATTATGCTCTTATTTTAAGTTTATCGTGCATGTGTAGTTCTGTACTTAAACTAGGTTTGTTGTACATGTATTATTATTGGTTTTGGTTGATTTGTTTTAAGCCAATCAAAATCTTTAAAAAAATGAATTTTTCGTTGGATTTCCATGTAAGCAAGTTCCCAGGAAAAAACGACCTTACCAAATAATGGGTTTTAGAACGAGGAATAACTATTTAAAGTTTGCCTGATAAGCTCATTATTTTAACACAGGTATGCCATTGAAGGTAGCTAGTTGCCTCCAAGCTTACGAGTATGGAGTAAAATAACCAGTTAATGGTAAGGTTAAAATAGCTAGTTATGAGTAAGGCAAAAATAACTGAAAACTGATTTATCTTAAAAATTTAAAAATTTTAAATATCAAAACCAAAAGAAAAATTTTACTGCCAAATAAGCAGCTAAAACATATTACTAGTAACTTATTATTTTCTCTTTGAAAGTAATACAGTATGCAAGGAGCTATACATACTATACATTGTTAGTAATTCATTATTTCCACTTTAGAAGTAATGCAGTGCCCTGCTCATTATTGGTAATACAAAAATGAGCTGCTATTACTAAATTCTTCCTGGGTCGCTTATGTGAATAATTTGAAATGTTTAAATACTTTTGTTACATATTAAAAAGTCATAATGAAATCATGATGTTAGTAGTATAACCCTATAAACCAAAATGAACAAACTACCAAATTTATAGCCACCCATGATGCCAAATGGTGCGACTACAAAAACGAAATTCTTAGCCGATTTACAAAAAAACTTAGCCTCTAGCAAGAGTTGTACCAATTCAAGCATGTATACATTCACATCACAATCACTGTACTTGCGCTACAACCCTTGCTAGAGGCTAAGTTTTTCTGTGAATCGGCTAAGAATTTTGTGGTTTCTACTAAGAATTTTTTTATAGTCGCACCTTTTGGCACCATGGCATCATGGGTGGCTAAAAATTTGGTAGTTTGTTCATCCTGGTTTATAGGGACTTTGGTATAACGTATACAATTTCTATTAATTTCTATAATATTTACAATGATAATATACAAAATTTCCAATTTGAACTTTAATTTCAAAACAATTTCCATCTATTGCAAAATATTTATATCACAATTCTATAAGCCTATTTAGTTAATTATATTGTGCAAATAATTATAAAAAAAAACAATTTAAATAATTATCGCACAAATATCATTCTAGTAATGGTCCAAATGTTAATTGCATTATGGCTTGTAACACAGTGACAGTTTTTGCTAATATTCGTATACGATTGTGTATTCATATTATTATGACGCACAAATATTGAATTTGAAATATTTATTTTACAAACAGTATCAAGTACACTCAGGAAGTTTTGTAGGTAGCAAATGATGATTAAACTAACTGTACTTTCATGTAAAAGAATATGTACGCTATATCTTCATTTAACCAAAAGCTTATGTAATTATTTTTAACGGTTAAGAATCTACTGAAAAATGTGGTAAAAAAAACATAAATATGAAAATTATTTTAAGTCTTTAAAAACAACTGAAACTAAGATTCAAGTTCAATGTGAATCCAATTTCAGAAAATTAGTATCATTTCTTGAATCCAGTAAAAAAAATTTTTATACTTACCAGTTGAAGAGCAGCAAAGGTCTTCAGATAGTCATTAAGGGTATTGAATCATACAATGACCCACTTGAAGTAAAGAAGGCACTCGAAATCAACGGCTTTAAAGTTAAGTCCGTTGTTAATATTAGAAACCGGGATAAGCTCCCCCAACCCCTTTTCCGAGTTGAATTAGAGCCTGGCGATATCAAGTTGAAGAAAAATGAAACACACCCTATTTATCAACTTAGGTACTTGCTACACTATAGAGTTACAGTTGAAGCACCACATAAGCGACGAGGACCTGCTCAGTGTACGAACTGCCAGGAGTATGGTCACACTAGGTCTTATTGTAGACTACATGCAGTTTGCGTAGTTTGCGGTGAGCTACATAGCACAGCTGTCTGCACCAAACCAAAGACAGTAAATACTGAAAAGAAATGTAGCAATTGCGGTAACCCCCATACTGCTAATTACAGAGGTTGTGAGATATATTTAAAATTAAAAAACTCAAATTTAAACAGAACCCGAAACCCCCGAATGAAATCACAGTTGGAACCCGAATTTTATATTCCACAATACCCACAAATTATCACCAACAGTGCTTCATACTCTGAAGTTCTAAGAGGACAACCACAGCCCCCAAAAACTCCACAAGCCGCACAAGTCAATCCAAATGCTCCACTTTCTCAATCTGAACCCCAGATACAAAATTTCAGCAGACTTGAAGCATCCATTGAATCCTTGGTTCAAACTGTTACTAACTTTACAAACTCAATGAGTAATATGATGCAAGAGATGATGAGAAATCAGTCTATTTTGATGCAAGCTTTGTTAACTAAACCATGAACAGTTTGAAAATATGTTACTGGAATGCTAACGGCATATGCCAACATAAAGAAGAGCTCGAGTATTTTCTCAGAAATCAGCAAATTGACGTAATGCTTATTTCTGAGACCCATTTAACCCTGAGAAGTTCATTTTCAATTCGCGGGTACACAATGTATGATACTAAGGACCCAAGAGGCAGGTCATGTGGAGGATCAGCTATTCTCATTAAATCTAGATTAAAACATTTTCTTATGTGTGATCTTTGCGAAAATTATCTTCAGGCCACTACTATATGTTTTGAAGAATTCGATTGGGACTTGGTGATTTCGTCAATTTATTCTCCCCCCAGATTCTCCATAACGGAGGATCAGTACACAGTCTTTTTCGAATCATTAGGACCGCGTTTTCTGGCAGCTGGGGACTATAATGCCAAGCATACATTCTGGGGGTCACGGCTTGTTACCCCTAAGGGCCGTGTTTTGTTTAATACAATTTCTAAGCTGGGTATGGATGTGATCTCTAGTGGAGAACCCACGTACTGGCCAACGGATCGTCGAAAAATACCCGATCTGATAGACTTTGGAATAACAATGTCTATTGCGAGAGAATTGGTCCATGTAGAACCATTATTGGATCTCTCATCTGATCACACACCTACAGTTGTTACTATTTTAAACCCCCGAGGAATTGTACCCCCCTCTGGTGACTTAGCACTGACAGGCAAAACAACAGATTGGTTGAAGTATAAAAAATTTATCAGTACACATTGCTCGGAAAACATACCGCTAAGAACACCGGAAGATATCGACCTCTCGATTCAAAATTTTGAACTAAATCTCAAACTTGCTGCTCAACTTGCTACCAAACCCCCCCGACACAACAGACAAAATATTATTTTGTCTGCCGATGTCGAACGACTCTTAAATGAAAAAAGATGAGCTCGAAGAGAGTGGCAACAGCACAGATCTCCTCAACTTAAGGAACGGTTGAAGGAATGCACTAAAAAATTAAGAAAGCTACTTGAACATAAGAGAACTGCTTCATTAAACAGATATCTTGAAAATTTAGATCCAACATCAAGAACTGATTACTCATTATGGCGTGCAACGAAAAATTTAAAAAGACCTGTCTTATGTAAGCCTCCTTTGAGAAAATTAGACGGAGGTTGGGCTAGAAATGATACTGAAAAAGGAGATCTGTTTGTAGAACATTTAAGAAAAGTATTCACGCCAAATATAACAAGTTCTGTAACAGAGTTGCCACCGATTTTACCCCAGCACCGAGCAGCTACCCGATTAACGTTTGAGATGAGAGAGGTCGAAAAGGCTATTTTTGAACTAAACCCCAAAAAAGCTCCTGGTATCGATGGAATCGGTAACAGGATGCTCTTGGAGTTACCCCGTATAGCATTAAAGATAATTCTCTTTATTTTTAATGCTATTATACGCCTTGAATACTATCCCCCAGAATGGAAAGTTTCACTCGTTAAAATGATACCCAAGCCAGGCAAAGATTACACAAAAGTGGAATCGTATAGGCCTATAAGCCTATTATCCAATTTGTCAAAGCTGTTCGAGAAAATCCTAATGGAAAAGATAACTGTTTATGTGGAACAAAACAACTGTATTCCATCACACCAATTTGGCTTCAGGAGAAAACACAGCACCATTGAGCAAGCCCACAGGCTGGTTACTGTTGTCAGAAAAACGTTCGAGGAGAAAAAATACTGCTCTGCCCTTTTTATCGACGTTTCACAGGCTTTCGATAAGGTTTGGCATGAAGGTCTACTGTTTAAAATAAAACTTTTGTTACCAACAAATACTCACAAGCTACTCAAAAGCTATATAACAAATCGAAAATTCACTCTTGCTGAAAAAAGTTTTGTCAGCTCTCCTCAAGATATACAAGCCGGAGTTCCACAAGGTAGCATTTTGGGTCCTCTGTTATATATCATTTATACTTCAGACATGCCATTAGATATTAATACCCACACATCGACTTTCGCTGACGATACTGCAATCTTAAGCGTCCACGATGACTCAAAAGTAGCGTCTAGAATGTTACAGACTCACATTTCACAATTGGAAGCTTGGTTGGATAAGTGGAGAATTAAGGTGAATGAACAGAAATGTATCCACATTACTTTCACACTGAGAAAAGAGACGTGTCCACCCATTAAAATTAATAATCTGAATATACCCCAACACACATGTGTGAAATATCTAGGTATTCCCCTTGACCGTCGACTCACGTGGAAAAATCATATAGATGCGAAAATAACTCAGATGAGGCTAAAAACTGCTCAACTCGCTTGGCTTACTGGCAAAAACTCTAAACTAGGCCTGGACTGCAAATTACTCATTTACAATTCGATCATGAAACCCATATGGTGCTACGGAATTCAGCTCTGGGGTACTGCCTCTGCGTCCAATATAGGGAAAATTCAGAGAATGCAAAATAAATTCTTGAGGACGATCACGAACGCACCCTGGTATGTTAGGAATTACAACATACATAAAGACCTGAATGTACCCCTGGTCAAAGATGAAAATATTAGACACTGTCAACGCTATTTAACAAAACTGGAAACACACCCCAACATACTAGCCCGTAACTTAACTGATAATCACGGCCACCAGCGTCTTAGGAGGAGGGACACTGCGGATCTGGTCCGCTAATAATAAGGGGAAATAATGGTCCCAGTTGAACCACACAACATCAGTCTGGCACTGGCTGGACTTAACAATTAATATTTAGTTTTAAGATTTGGATAATTATTGTTAGTTCACAGTTTTTAAAAGTGAAGATTCAATAAATAATATAAAATATGGAGAAAAAAAAAAAAAAAAAAATACTATATAAAAACGTATTAGTGGCATTATAATATTAATTTATTTGTATTAAAAGGACAGTTTTTCGTTTGGGGGACCCAAGTTACCCCACGTCGTACTTTACGTTACAAATTTTCTTTGTGTTTTTTAGGACAGAAATCGAAAACCGCGACAAATAGAAGACCATTTGAATGCCAGAAGTGATAGTGAGGAAGATCCTTGGGACACAGATTGTGCCAGTGACAACTCTAGTTGTATACCTGATGCTTATGCGAGTGAAAGCAGCGAAACGGAAGACGAGATTGAGGAACTTGAAGAAGAAGCAGAAGATATTCTTCCGGATATTGATATTAGCGAAGATGATGATGCTTTTCCTTTGAATGCAGAATATTACACTGCCAAGTATGGTCGAGTTTGGTATTCGAAGCCATTTCCAGATACATGTAGGTGAGCATGCAATATTGTGAACGCAACTCCAGGAGTAACTAGTTACATGAGTACTGCAACCGAATGATATATTAAATCATCTTATAACACCAATGATTAAAAAGAAAATCTGTCTTCATACTAACGAAGAAGCCAAAAGAGTATTAGATAAATACAATAAAAAGTATCCCCAAAGGCAAAACAAAAACTGGAAAGATTTAACTGGAGGTGAATTGGATGCCTTTCTCGGAGTACTTATAACAGCTGGAGCGCTTCATTGTAGATGAGAAAATGTGAAAGAAATGTGGAGTACTGACGAATCCATTCGGAGAAAAATATTTACTGCATCCATGCCTCGTGATAGATTTATTGCATTGTCTAAGTATATAAGACGTTCGCCATTTAGAATTTTTATGAATATGGTAGACATAGCTGCACTCAATGCATTTATAATCTTTACACAGAAGAACCCTGAATCGAAACATACAAACTCATCACGAAGAAAGGTATTTCTATTAAATCTTGGACAAAAACTAGCTGAACCAAACATGAGACAACGTTTGCTAAAAGAAGCTAAAACCGTTCCAAACTTACGACGCACTTTGTCGGCTTGTGGTGTTGCAGCTGAAATTGAAAAAACGAGTGAAAAGTTTACAACAAAGGATGGACTAAAACGTGGTCGTTGCTTTCTGTGTCCTAGAAATAAAGATAAAAAGTCTAAAGTGAAATGTTCTTTATGCTCTAATTTTGTTTGCAATGAACATAGAACTGAAGAAAAGAAAATCGTTTGTCTAAAACATACTATGGATTCCAGTGACTCTGAATAAAGAAATTATTGATAACGATGGAGATGGAGCTGATGCAATGAATTTTTATATTTATTTTTTTGTATTTTATATTTTTTAAAGTAAAATTGAATTTCTTAGTTTGTGTTTTTTATTTTAATTATTAATTATAATTATAAGTTTTTTTTATGTGAAAATTTAAATTTTTGAAAATAAATGCTGCAAATTGAATTAAATAATCGTTTTTTACTTTTCTAACAGTCTTCCTAATATTATTATGCCAACTTATAAACAAAATAAAATCCATTTTTGAGTGGGGGACTTCAGTGACCCCACTCCGTACTTTATGTAAAAAACTAGACTCCGTACTCTAAAGGTTAAAATAATACACCAGTAATAAAGCCATTAAACGTATTTAAAATTAGATTTGACTAATTTTCAACAAAATTTTTGTTGCAACACTGATTTAAAAAAATATCTTAGTTATTACATCAGTGCTATAAATAGTTTTCGAAGTTCTTTACAACTTTATAAGAACTCATAAGTTACATTTTACAAGATTTATTGTTGTTATTCTCTTTGAGGGCTTTCAGAGTCTGTGGCTTGTTCACATAGACCAGTGAGTTCAAGATAGCAAAAAGTCTGCAGGGGTTAAATCTGACGACTGATTATCGCACACCAGCCACAGCTACCGTGTTACTAACGGCTTCCTCGAAAAAAAATTATGCCCGAGGACATCTCCGGCATAAATACCATACCATGCTGCCATGACTTTGAGTGGATAAAATGGCTGTTCGTAAATAATATGTGGTTTCTCAATGTCTCAGAAGCACAAAATTTTGTTTGTTTACGTATCCGTTCAGATTAAAAGGAACTGACGAATTATTTTATAAAAAATATTCAAGAGTATTTCGCATTCTTGAGGAATACCGATAGGATGATTTTGGGACCTGGAATTAGTAATGAGCGTTTCACAGAAGCCGATAGTAGTATATTAATCAATATTCCAGTTTCCAATGTCTTGCCGCTAAAACCTATTGTGAATGAGCCTCATTGGCAGGAAGTGCGTTTTCATTACTTTAATATAAAGAAAAGTGAAGATCGTAGGCCATAGAATCTTAGTGGAAGTTTACGTCGAGCATGCTTTATCTGAACAATCGTGTAAAATTGGTGATTTTGACAAGAAAGTGTATAGACGAAGAATTAGAATAATTGCTCTAGGTGGACGAATGCCAAACGTTTCAGGAGTTGTCATAATAAGTGGGAGCCATGGAACTTAATTTAAAGCAAGGAAATTGAGTGCCTACGATTTTAAGCTGCGTGATGTCGCTTGTTAGCAATTCCTTGAACGTCACAAAAGGGAGGGTTTTTTGCATCGCTGAGCATAACTTTCATGGCATGAAAGTTATGCTCAGTATTTGCTAAGACCAGCGCGGCGTGATCTACTAGGAGCTGCTCAAATCCACTGAAACGATCACGGGGGAATGGTATCGGACTTAACTCATGTGTTTAAGCCGCACAATGAAGTAAAAATGTCCGATATACAAAGAAAGTCACGACAAAGTGATTTTACAGCGTGACAACGCTCGGCTACATATTGCAAGACCAGTTAAGACTTATTTGGAAATGCTGAAATGGGATGTCCTACCCCAACCGCCGTATTCTCCAGAAATCGCTCCACTCGACTACTACTTGTTGCGGTCGATGACACATGGCCTGTGCCATCAAAAGTTCATTTGATATGAACAATGCGAAAAATGGATGGACGAGTGGATTGCCTCAAAAGAAAAGTTGTTTTTCCGAGATGGTATCCGAAAATTGCCTAAATGGTGGGAAAGAGCTGTGGCCAGCGATAAACAATACTTTAAATGAAATATATGTAACCATCATTATTAATTCAAGGTCCCAATATATTCGCCCACCTTTTATTACCAGATAGATGTCGCTTCTGGTAAATCCAAAGTTTTAAAGATTCCATTATAACGTTTTCTTTATCCGATTTTAAAAATTCTATATCTCAAAAACTAAAAGAAATGGATAAAAATGGATGAAAATTTCAGTGAAAAGGTCGTTTCTATTTAGAAATGCTCCTTGGTGCGGCTTTGGACTTTCCGAAATTTATTAGTTTTCTTCAATCTTCTTGATTTATAAACTTCTTTAGGGAAAATTAATTATAAATTATTTATAAATCATCAATTATATCAAATTTTTCCCTGAAGAAGTCACCCAATGAAGTGACGAAATATTGGATAAATAAATAATTATAATAAATTTTTTTATGAAAAAATCTAAAGTTCATTTGTATTGAATATATAAGATCCATTTTATGTAATGGCCTTTATCCTAGGGAGAACAGTAGTAGAATTTTAAGAAAGTATATTTTGTATTCACCCTGTTGCAACAAAAGTTCAGAGAAAGGGGTTTCAAATTTAACTACCTAGACGGATAAAACTACCTAATGTTAATGTTCGATTAATTTTTTTAATATTTTTTTCACGATTTTAGATCCTCATAGTCTTTTAAAAGGCACAAAATAGAAATTGCTTAAATGGCAGTGCTATATTATATACATCAAAACTAATTTGGTTTCAGATATCAAAAGTTAAAACGGTCCATTGAAATATTTTTTTTTTGTAGATTTAAGTTTATAGTTTATTTAAAAATTTATGTTGAAAAAGGAGATTCTGTATAAACTTAAAGTTTATTGAATAGTGTTATTAAAAAAATCTGAATTTATGAACAATTTTTAAGCCAAAAATTAATTAAGTTGAAAATCATTGTAATCAATTTACAATTGCATTTTCTTTGAATTCTCGATTTAAAATTACATATTATTTATGTAACACATTTGCGTATATATGCCCACCAGAAAAACACTTATCACTGCAAACAATAACGTCAACATTCATGAAAATAAATTTCATAAATCTTCATATTAAATACAACTGCAATGTTAAAAATTATAACCTCTACTTTTGGGTTTTGAAATTAAATACAATAATGCAAACATATCAACAATTAAATGAAAAACTAACCAAACAAATAAACGTGAATATTGAGTAATTTTTTTTCCATAACAATACACAGAAAAAATTTACTGTTAAACAATAAAATATATATAATCAGATATAATGCCATATGAATTAACGTTTATTGCACAAACTACGTACATGCAGCACTACATATAATGTGTACAAAATGACGAAAGAAAAATAAAACGAACATGCAAATGTTTACCACAACAGGATAAAATTGGTAATCATATATGAAATAAAGTTGGTGTTTATATTTTTACATGAAATTATTTTATAATTTTTGTGGATGGTGCAACGTTTCGTGTTCGTTGAATTATTTAATCCTATTTAACTGGGCTTTCATTCGATTACACAATGAAAGCACTACAACTTTATATTTTTTTGTCACTCTATGTCACTATTTTCAAATTTGCCTATTTTATAATGCTAAGTTAAGGTCTTTTAGAGCTGCTTTATCTTTGTCGTGCATTCTGGTTTGAAATGCATTCTGGCTTCTGTGTTTGTAGAAAAAATTTGATTGATTAAATGCTTATATTTATACTGCTCACTGCAAAAAAGGCCGCCCAAAAAATGCCTAGCTCTTCTTTGTAACTAAACCTATAATATTTTATAACTCAATAATTTATTTTAATGCTATCAGATAATGTAACTTTTTAACACAGCATAAATACTACAAAAAAATATGAGCATTTTTAACTCATACAAAAGAATATCTTAACAATGCATTTTTATTGTTTTCATAAAGTAAAGTAAAAATAGTGAATACTTTCGTCCTATGACACGCCAATATTAAATTCATCGAAGAAACCATCAGAAAATAAACTAAAATAAATAAACTAAATAAAATAATTGAAGCCTTTGCCACAGTAGTGATGTTTTCATTGCTTCTATGGCAGCACTATGTGTCTGGGTAATCAGTTTAATAGAACGGAGTTGTGTTAGGGAAATCAGATAACGAATAAGGATTCAGAGCCCCAAAAATATATAATTCTATTACTCTAGTCTACTGTTTTAAGTGATTATGTCAAACCTAATCTCCAAATGGGGAGTCACAGAACAAAACGCGCTTTTTTGTATTTTATGAGAAATTAATTTTATGTCATTTTTGTATTATTTGTGTTGAAATCTACTAGAAAAAATATCATTAGCATAATTTTGTTTCTTTTTTCAACAAGAAAATCGACTTTTAAAAAATGGTGTTAAACAAAACGTACTTTTTTCATAATTATTTTTACTTGTTTGTTTTTAAAAACTAACAGTATTTTTTGCAGTGAAAACTGACATCATATTGTACGAAAAATATACAAAATTTACTTATGAAAATTTTTTTAGTTGATTTGTTGGTCTATAATTTTTACCGAGCAAATGGCTGTATTTTAGGACTAATTGAGATATTTTAAAAATAATACCGTTAACAAAAATTCGCACACCATAACGTTTACTTTTTTAACAAAAATTTATTTTTCAATTTTTTTAACAAAACGTGCTTTTTTGCATTTAAAAGCCTTTTGATCTGATTCATCCGTAACATTTACTGTGGTGACTTCTTCTAGTGTGATGCATCTTATGATAAGCAAAACACTTCTTACTGTTTCCAGGTTAATGCTGTTTGACAAGGGGGTGAGAAAAGTATTCCTCAATTTCACAAATAAAAACATCGCCCAGCCCAGCTAGGAAGCTAAATTTGGTATGTAGGTTCCCTCTCCAGCGTGGACATCCGCTAAGACGATTTTTTAGCTGGAAATCTAAAATTAGAAATATGTTTTCCTTGAAGTATGTAATAACTCATTGATGAGGTACACTTTGCAATTTTGGCCTGGGAGCTGGTAAATATTGGGGTTCAAAGGCGAAAAGTCTTCCCCCCCATCGGCCTGCCCAAACCGCTGGAACTATAAAGTCGAAATTTGGTATACAGGTTCTTTCTCCAGTGTAGACATCAGCTTGGATTTTTGAAAAATCCAACGGTGTGAGGTAAAAAGAGGAAATTCACCCCCTTGACGGCCTGGCAAAACGGCTGGAATTAGGAAAGTAAGATGGTTCATCTTACGGCGTCACAGAAGCTGAGATTGTATCTTTGAAAATTCTTCGCGACGGGTTGAAAAAATTAAAATTTTCCCCTTGGCGGACTGCCAAAAATGCTGAACTTAGGCGTTAATATCCACTCAGACGGGATTTTTAAAAGCACCTGCCGGACGGCCTCCACAAACCTTTCGACCTAGGAAGTTCAAATTGAGATAAATGTTCCTTCTCCGAAGTAGACATCAGCTAAGGGGGAATTTTGGAAAATCAATGGAGAGGGGCGAAAAATGGGAAAATTCTCCGCTTTTGACGGCCTACCAAAACCCCTACAGCTATAAAGTTGAAGAGTTGTGTGTAGGTTCATTCTCCAGCGTAGACATCTTTTCAGATGGGAATTAGTAAATTCCTACGGGAAGAGGCAAGAAGGAGAAAAGCCTACCCCTTGAAGGCCTGCCCACACCGACTTAGCTAGAAAACTGAAATTTGAAATATGTGAGCCCTGGAGTATGGGCATGGCCAGTGACATGGTAAAAAAGGGAACTCCGAATATTCCCGGGCAATACCGGGATTTAGCCCGCGAAACATTTTTCATTATTACTTTTTTGTAAGAGAGAGAATTCAAAATCAAATGAAATGAAATAAACTTCCAAATATTTATAATAAAAGAAGAAGTGTTTTTTTGGGGGGGGTTTTTAAGTTTCGAATTTTTAAAACCTGATGCGATGGAAGAAACCGGAATCAAGATTTTCAGTCAGCGTGTCAAAGGCCTTTTAGAACATATACCAAGGTTTGCAGTTTTACCCACTAAGTTCATATTCAACCCCAAAATACTTATTTTATTTTTTTCAAGTTTTCGATTAAAAGTTTGTATGGAATTTGAATGTCGAAAACTTCAATAAAATGATTTTTTTTACTAATTTCTTATACCACATATATGGATACCAACATTATAAACCAGTTCTAAAAAACTTTGATGCGGTCGTTTCAGTTATTTATTTTTATAAAATAATTGTGCATATTAATACACAAATAATTTTAAATATGTTGTTTGGCAATTATTGTCTGCAATATTTAACAAAATGGTATTTATTTAATTATTAATTTTAATTTATGTAAATACATAGTTTAGAGAGTTTTTTCAATTAAACTAATTTGTTATATTAAATTTTAATATTTATTTACTTTTTTTGGTGAAATAAAACAATGACCAATTAAATACTAAAAATAAATTATTTTATGGATTTTCTATCACCAAAATGCTGAATGTACATATTTTTAGTACTTAAAAAAATAAATATATTCTATTATAATAACCATCAGCATTTTTAATGATTATCTGCAAATAGTTTTGATAATTTTCCTTCCTTTCTGTCCTTTCCTTGTTTTGCTTTTAAGTATCAAATTTGTTATTTAAAAACTTGTCTTAAGATAGTGTAAATAATATACATATATGTAATATTCCTGGTCGTTTACTTATTACCATTTAATACTTTGACTACAGCTGGAAATTTTCAAAACAAAAAGTAAATAAAACTTTCCAATTAAGGTTAAACTAGGAATTTTGAGTAAATATTATATTACAAAAACTAACAAGAATTTGTGTCAGTTTTGTGTTTAATTTATTAGTTTATATATAAAACCAATAAATTTTGTAAATATAAATCTAAATTTGTGGATATTTGAATTTATTATTATTAAAACCACATTTTAATAAACTTATTTCATTAATTAAATATACTACAAATCTATATTTACAAATTAATGTCTTACTCATATAAGGTCGTAAAATCCAATTTTTTGAAAACGTGTTTTAGGTTAGTACGAAATTTCAGTTATAATTTTAGACTAATATTTGAAAATGGCAAAATTTTTAAATACAACTTAACCGCGAATTTATTAATGGCTGGTATTCCTTGATCCTGGAAATTTACAAAAATTTAAACTCCATAATTTTTTGTAAAAAAACTTCAGCAAAAGCACTTGATTTTGCTAATCATTGTTTCTGATATTATTATAGTTTAATAAAAATGTTCTCAAACTTTGTGTAAGGGGGAGTACGTGTTAAGGTATTTATGAAAAAAAAAATTATCAAAAATATTGGACTTTCAATATTTTTACCTTAAAATCTAGCGAATTAAAAATCAGTTTAAAATTAACTGACCAAATAGCCAAATATAATTGATTTTTTGTTTACTAAAAGTAATTGTTGACTGAATGTTTTTGCAAATATGGAAATTCCCTATTTGTGCGATTGAATGACTGGTAGAAAAGTAATTTAACTATTTGTTTCATTGAGATAACTTAACCGAATTACTTTTAAAATTATTTTCAACCTTTACGGTAAATATATTTTCAGTGTTATTTTTTTATTTTTCTTACTTTTATCTCGTCTCCTATAAAGTTTCTAAAATGAATTTATTGCCCTTATTCGAGTGAGACATTAATATTTGTAGAAGGGTTATAACTTTTATTTTTGTAGAATTTTTATCTATTTATCACAAAAATAATTTATAAAATTCTATGCTATGCATTTTTAATGTTTAAACTATTTTTTACGAGATGTGTTTAAATAATATATGTTTTTTTAAAGAATATACATGAAAATTTTAAAGCTTATCAGCTGTATTCATAAAAAAAATTTAATTAAAGTTTCAAATACGTTTTAGTTAAAAAACCTTTTAATCCTAAAAAAGGTTTATTAAAAATTCGTATTCATAATCAGTATTTTGACTAAAAAACGATTTAATGTTTTTTTAACTTGAGGATAGCAACACTGTTTTTTTTTATTTATCAAATTAATCGTAATAATGCAAATTAATGATTACTAAACCATACGGTACTAGTTTATATGTTTTTTTTTGTCATTTTTCAGAAACATATTGTTTTTATAAAATAAAAAATTTATGAAAACTTCTTTATTAATTAAAAAAAGAAAAAAAAAAAATCAAAACAAAATGCCCAGTAAAAGTGTTACATAAATAATGATTTTATTGTAGTTACAAAAGTATTCAAATAACCGGTTTTACTTTCTTTATTTTGATTAAACAACACACCACTAGTTAATTAGTTTACTTTCAGTAAATATCAAAAAATATTATTATTTCTGCTTAAATTCTTTATACGACGATTTTTGTAAATTTCGGCCATACATTCTATTATGAACAAAATACATTTAAAAATACCACATTTTTCAAATAAAAATGGTTCTTACAATTCTTTTGATCAAATATAGAATGTCTTTTATTTATTAAACAAAAACAAATAACTTGTTTTGATTAAATGAAAATTTTTTGCAAAAATTTTTAACATAAAAAAACACTAGCAAAAATGTCATTTTCAAATAGGTTTAAAATAGGATCGAACTAATTTTAAAATTCGTTATTTAAACAAGGATTAAAAAAGGTATTTTAAGCTAAAATTCGTTTATGAATACAATTTTAGCAAATTTTGCTAAAAATTGATTTGAAATACTGTTTAAAATTTTTATGAATACCGCTGTATGTCCATAAATATACTTAAAAATCGATACGTAATATTTGTGTCTAATTACTTTAACATTTTGGAAAAATATTGATTTTGTGATTGATTAAATAATCAAATATATCTTATTCATAGTTTTGAAAGCCTTTTAAAATTATTACCATGTTTCTTAATATTTTTTTTTGTAAATGGCAGGGATAGGTAAAATTTTATATTTTAAAAAATAACAAAAAGTTATACTCCTAATGTATAGGATTGTTTAATATACTATCATGTAAATTAATTATTTATTATAAATATCATATATTATTATGAAAATATTTCCAAATCAAATTGTGGTTTTTGTATTAACCGTGAAATGCACTAATTTTTGTTTGCAATGAATTTTAAACTATAAGTTTTGCAAAAAAAGTAAGCAAGAGCGTTACTAAATATTAATATAAAAATCAATGTTCAAAGAAAATTAGGAAAAAATTGGTAGAAAATACTATTTTCTTACATGTTGATTTGGATGAAACTCGGATATGCAATAAAGAAAAATAAAAGGTTGAACTCACACATTTTCATTCCTATCTCTTGCGATACTGTATGCTATATTGAAGTCAGCAAACAAAATTATTACATAAAAGCGCAAATTCGAAACTTTTACCTTTTGCTAACAAAATTTTAAAATACATATATGTTAAGCTACTTAAAGTTCAATATTTAAGACTGTTGAGATTAGAGATAAGCGCGTGAGTGAGTTTTCACTCACGCTCCTGTACGATCACGATCCAAAAATTACAATCATGCACGATAATTTTGTTTAATGGTTACTTTAATATGTTTTCTTTTAATAATATTTTTTCTTTAAAATTTAGGAAAACTAACTAGTTTGTTTTTAATTTATTGTATTTTTTTGGAAAAGAATATAAAAAATAATTTAAGTATTTTTCACAAAAAAAATCCTATATATTAGTTTATAATTTTTCAAAAATTAGAAAACTTTTACTTGAAAAAAAAAAATATTTTTTTAAAATTTTTAAAATTAATCTGAACTAAGTTGCATGAAAATTTTCCTTAGAAATTTTTATTATTACAGACGAAAAAATTATTACATTTTGTTTTGAATTGCCTAAACTATTTTCGAGAACACAATTCTTAAAAATTAGAAAGTGGTAGACTAAAAACTGAATTTACAAGTAGCTTTCTAAAATTTAGTTAATTTTACAACTGGCGAAAAAAATTAACACACATCAAGTTCAAGTACTTTTTCATTTGAAGTTAGACACATTTTTTGAACTAAATGTGAGATAAGTATGTTCTAAAATTTTTTATAACTAAACCTGTCAATTAGTGTTTACTATTCGTTAGTATTATTAAAAAAATTATGATCTTGAGTCCGATAAAATTAAAAATATATAATTAAACTTAATTTTATTACATTTAGGTATGCAAATTTCTTAAAACTTAGATGTTTGTCATAAAAATTGATAATTTTTTATTCAATATACTGGTTTTTTCTAAAATCAAGAAATATTACTTAAGAAGGGTATGCACTATTTCTAAGTATATAAAATATTTCGTTTTTACCCTAATAGGAATTTTTATTAATTTTAAGAAATTTTTTTCTAAGTTTTAATAAAATTTTACTCAAATTGAGGAAAATTTTAACCGGTTTTAAAAGAAATTTTGGATTAATTATTAGTTAATTTCTTTTTTTGAATGTAAATTAAAAATAAATTTATAACATTTTTCCATTTCCCAATAATAACAATAAATGTAAGTGTGATATTTTGTCTTTTTGCAACAATTTCCTTAAAATAGTTAATTTGAGAAGTCAAAGGACCCCTAGTGTTCCTTCACCAAAAATGCCGAGTACCATTTAGGGCGTCCCTTTTTGTAGTTCTCTCAAGGAGAACCATTAATTTACTACGAAAAGGATCTGACTTTGTTACAATTTATTACGTTTGAGGATATCTAACAGTCTATTTTTTAAATTGTTTACCTTTTTGATAATGAAATTCAATTTATATTTTAAATACATGAGTTAAGTATAATTCAATTTAATTTAAAGGCAAAAGTGTATAGCAAAGGGCTTGTTAAGAGCAATGTCCTCACAAAGCGAAAGTCCTTCGAAAATGGGAAAATACTTACACAATCAGTGTAAAGTACTTTAAAATAGGTATTAGAAATTTTTTTAAATTAAATTTAAGTACATATAATTTTAACTTAACAGAAGTGATATTTAAGTTAACTCCAAGGAAACAAAGGAAACATTTTCTTGCTAGCAGTAAAATTTAAAATGATATATGAACTAATTATTAAGAAATTTTGCTGATTTCTAATAAAAATTTAGTTCTCAATAGTAAAATTTTTCTAATATCTAGAAATTTTGACCAAATTTTAAGTAAAATTTGTTTCTAAAAATTCAAGGAAATTTTATTAAATATTGGTAAAAATTGTCTTTGGCGCCATTTTCATTTAAATTTTTTCTCCTAATTAGTTAATTTTTCTAAATTCTAGTTAATTTTTTAGGTATATACCATAAACCTCGGTGCTTTCAAACCTCCTTTTATTCACAGCACTATTTTGAGCCTACTGAATGAATTTGCAATTTAATTTATTATTTATTGGTGTCTTGTTTGAGTGTAGTTTCAAATTTAATTGCAAACCACTTAGTTGGCAAACAAGATTGATTTTCGAAATTAATCTGTTTCTCTGTGCATGTATTTATTATATATTTCTTATTATTTATTTTAGCAAATTTTAACCAAAACTTTGTCTTTCCTCTACTCTTTGACATAAAAGATAGTTAATTATGTTTTTAATTGACGAAATCGCTAGATCTTCTTCTTAAAATTTCAGCCTAAAAGGTCAACAGTTCATAAAGACATCCTTTTGCATTGGAGGGTTAACTAATTGCAAATTTTTTGCCTTTAAATACTTATTAATTAGTAAACTATAATATTGTTTTTTATTTCCATATAAAAAAATTTAAGTTAATACATTTATATGCTAATTTATAAAAGTAATAAATACTCAAAATTAAATTTGTGGAGATTATAAAATATCTTGTAAATAAATATTAGGATGGTCCGATTTTCACTTTTTGGATGAGAACATATTTGTAAGTGGTCTTATAAGTTGACAATTGCTAATAGTTTGAGTTTTAAAAGCGCTATTCGGCTATAATCAATATGAACATTTTAGGTATTAAGGGAAATTGTGCCCTTATTTATACGTTTCTATACTCTAATATTTAAAATTATAGAATAACCCGTTAAATTGACGAAATAGGAATTTATAACGATGATTTACTAATTATTCAAATTTTCATAAATTATAAAAAAAAATCAAAGTGTAATTTTCGAGTATATCTAATCAAAATACATAATCATTAGTAGTAAAATTTACTTATTTTCGAAGAAATTACAATATAAAATTGTAAATTAACCAGAAAATAAAATTTTATTATAATCATAATTCAAAACTTGTTCAAACAGAAGATGTTCGAGCTTAGCCGGAGCAAAAAATTTAAAATCGAACCATTATAATGTTTACATACAAGATATATAACAAATTTGCTATTAAGTTGATTTTAGGTATTTATTACTTTCATTTGTAACAAGTAAACATCATACTTTTGTAATTTTTTTGTTTAAGATTACAAATAAATAAAGACCAGTATTACAAATAAATAAATTTTGACTTAATACTTATATCAAATTTTAGTTAAAATTCCTACTAAATGCAGACTAAAATACTGGTCCTAAGTATTTATTTATATTGCGTCTGAAAAAAAAACCTGATTTAAATGAAGCTGCGTTCAGTTCCAAATTCTTATATTTCTTCGTAGGTTTGTAATTTTAGAAATTAACTTTATATATTTGGTTAGAAATATATAAATTTAGAAATAATATAATAATATTAGAATAGTACCACGTAGTTAAAATAGTTTCGGTCTCAATAATGAAACCTTGGTATTATAATAAATGCCATTGAATGAGAATTATGATCCACATAAGCTTTGCGAGGGCGTTTTTTTATACTAAGAAATTTTTTGAGGATTTAATTTGAATTGTTTGAGTATTTATTTAGTATTCATTAGCATTTTTCTATAAATGTTAAACAAGATTATTTTGATTAATTAAAATTTTTAAATTTGGATGGAAGTTTTTAGTATTTTTAAATACGAAAGAAAATTTGAATAGTAAGGAGGGAAAATTTGGGTGCTTCATTACTATTTTGAAGAATTAAACAATCTGTTGAGTTTAGTGATATTTCTAATGAGAATAATTCGAATTGTGGTAAGGAAGAGTGGTGATAAATTTTTTGTGAAAATTATTATTAAAATTTCTCTATTTTGTATGTAAATTGATTAGTGACAATGAATATCATTCGAACCTTCGCCGATATACTTATTGGAAAGGGAATTGAATTGAAAAGGGAATTAAGAATAAGGAATACTTATAAAAAAGTTTATATTAAAAGTTGTCATCAATGTCAGATAATGCCAACAATTTAAATCAGTGTTTTCTTTCATAAATTTGGCGGTTAATATACTTCACAAAAAAAAGAATAAAATTCCAAGAACAACAAGAACCCACCTTTAATACAATCGTATTAGTGAGTCCACAATATAGGCAGTGTATCTTTATCTTCATAATATTTTTATTTTAACCTAAATTTAATTCTAATAGATTCTTTTAATATTACATAGTTTGGGCTTAATTTAATTTATATATTGTTTTTGTTAATTTGTTATAAATAAACTTTGATTTTGTTTATTAAATAATTTCTTTACTGAACGAAAAGTTAAGTACTGATTTGGGTTCACTAAAATATACCCTAGAGTAAGGTAGATAGGGTAGCTCTATCACCTAAAGCTATCCCTGTCAATCATAAATAGCCCTTCTCTATACCTTTTCACCATTTTTTTTTTTCGTTTATGTAGCTACCTTTTGAATATTTTGTGTTCGAACCCGAATCTACCTCCAAAGTGGCAAGAACACACCCCAGCCCTGGCACGGCCGGCTTTTAGGTAGCCTCGCCCCAGAGGAGGTATACCATCCTTTCAGGTCGTCCTGGTTTAGGGAAATCATAAACAAATAAGAACGATGTTAAGGTAGATAGTATGTTTTACTGGAATTAGATTTTGGTGATAAAAATCTTTCGTATTCTTTTTATTTACTATATTTAAATAAAATGTGAAAATTTTAATATTTTTTACCACTTACCCGACCATTTGATACAACTTGTATTTCTAATTGAGAATCCAAATCCAAGGTTTATCCCATACATGCATGTCGGAAATTTTGTAATTTATAAAAATATTAGCATAAAAATGATGCACTCTTCAATAAAGAAAGTTTAAGATGCATTTTGTCTACGTGATTATACAGTAGAACGAATCTATACCTTCGAATCTAAATTATTTTTGCAAGAAATTTGTGGTACAAGGATAATTGACCTCACGTATCCCCTTCAAGTATTTAGCTACCAGATCTTATTTCTTACAACCTAATGTTCCAAACTCATGACAGTAAATTAAAGCTAGCAAAAAATTATTAAGCTTTTGAAAAGGAAGTATTTTGGTAACTCCAGCAGAACAATCTTTTTTTTTGCGAGCGGTTGCCTTTTTAATGATGTCATATCTCCAGTATTTATATTGGTGTCTATGGGCAAAAACATATAATACTTTATGATCCGAATGTATCGTATGTTAAATGCCAAAATGTACACTCACCAAAAAAGGTCTGGCAACTAAAAATTTTGCTGTTATTACGGGATATTTTGCTAATTTGAGCCCAGCGGATTTTTGCTAATCTAAGCAACACATTTCTGCTGATGTGTAGTACAATCAAATTAGTAAAAAAATTAGTAGCCGCTACTTAATTTTAGTATACTTTTTGTAAAGTGTAATATAAAATCCGTTTGCTAAAATCAGCAAAAAAGATTAATAAATATTAGTACAAAATTTTAATTTTTTTTTTTATCGAGCATCAAATTTTTTTTATTGGTAATTTCTGTTTTAAAAAATATTTTAGTTAATTTTTTTTTACTTTTAATGAAAATTTTTGATTGTTTTTAGGTCTGATTTTTAAAACTTAAAAAAATTTTTGGTGCTCTTTTAAGTGGATGTCCTATTTTCAGAAATGAGTCGGTATATTCACTTCCAATTCCTTTTTTAATTTATATAACATTTTAAGTTTTTAAAATTAGTAAGTTTTTTTTTGCTAATTTTAGCAAATCGGTTTTAAAAAATTTGTAAAATGATTTCTGAAATTAGTAACAAAAATATGTAAATATTCTGTAAAAACTCTGTTATTTGTAAAATGTAAATAGCAAAAAGATTTGCTTAATAATAATTTTTTTACTAAAAATAAGTACAAAAATAGTAAAGTGGGATTGAAAACCGTTTACAAATTTTTCTACTAACTTTTTCTTCTGAGTGTAACAAAAAATTTAACAAGGCTGCAAAAATAAAAATTTCGAAAGAAAAAAGAAATAAGTACATGTTCGTTAAAATTTCATGAAGAATGTTACATGTGAATTCCACAGTCCAAATAAAACGTTACAATTTTATAAGTTTTCAACAACGACAAAAATAAAAAAAACATAGGCTTATTGTCCTTTGAAATCTATTTTTATTAATACCACTTTTTTATAATCGCTTTAGAAGAAATGTTAATACAATTATGATAAAAAAAATAAAAAGAGTCCACGTTTTTGTCATTTTTACCCCGTAAGCATCGGATAAAATCAGTAAGCTTTAGTATTTTATTTTCTAAGGCATGTTCGAGGTTTATATAAATCGGCCTGGAAGCGTTAAAGAAATTCACTCACAAAATAAGTGTATTCCTTTTTTATTACTAAATGCAATTTGGAAGATAATTTATGGTGCATTTAACAAACAATTTTATATTGTCTTAACAAATAATTTGAGTAATCAAAAAAATAATACCTTTGTTTTATAAATTCACTTCACTACTTGGTATTTGGATATTCTTTGTTACCAAAAAATATTTTAAATATACGGAATTTGTCATACACCGATAAGAATTTAAAAAATCTGAATATGTGCGTTAGTTTTTAAATGACACTTAAATAAACATTTCATTTTTGTCGAATATGTTTTGGCCTACAGTGTATATGCTTCATTATACAACATATGTATATATGAATTGTCATCAATTCTTGTCGTTTTAATTAAAATTGTTACACTTGTACAAGTTACTCTTTAAACATACATAAACCCTTAAGAAGACATACACTGTACAACTATTTTGTTGTGGTAAGGAAGTAGCCACAGAGTGACACTTATTAGGGTACCTTATTTTGCCACTATTCTTTCAGAGCATATTGTCTATCCCAGATATATTATTTTTTAATCGGTTAAGATCTTGTTTTAGAATTTTTGCCTAAATTTCGGACTTTAGTGAAAAAAAAACAATAGCAAAAAATTAAAGGCGCGCATGTCACCCACCAACTATAATGTAGATGATATACAGGGTCTGATTCTTATCGTATGGTCAGTGCACATAAGCAAATTGTTTTATGAGCAAATTGCTTCTTAAAATACAGTTAAAGCTTAAAACAATTTGTTTTAATCTAAATTTTTTTTAATCTTAATTGCGACTTAATCTATTTATAATCCCTTTTCTCAGAAAAGGATCGATGGCCTAACAAGGCGATGAAGCGTTGTTTGTCCAAATTCAAATAGGTTTAAACATTTTTTCTTCCGATCAACATGTAGTAGCTGGCAAAAGTGCCCTCTACAAAAGTATTTTTTTTTTTGCAAATCGAATGATATTTTCCGTGAGAATTTATGCGTCAAAGTTTTGAAATTTCTACTGAAAAGTGACTAAAAGAGGCACCCCAAAGTCTAGGAATTCCTCACTTCTGTTTGTATTTTTTTCCAATGTATGGTTAGTAATACTTATTATCGTCATCACCATTACCATATCTCTTATATTTGGGTTCTCTAGTTGTGTTTATAATGATTCACTTACCGTTGCAAACAGTCTTCACGTCCTGCCAGTGCTAATTTAACAATATCCGCAAACACCGGAATTACAACCCAATCATTAGGTTTTGTGGTGTTGGAAGCCTTTGCTGTTGTATTTGTTGTTGATGACGTTGATGTTAATGGCAAAGAGGTGTAGGAATTTAATGCATTTGTTGTTGATGGTGTTTGAAATAAAGGAGAGGTAGAAGTGTTGGATGTTGTTATATTTAAAAGTTTTTGTGTAACGCCTATTGGTTGGGTATTTGTAATATCTTTTGAAATTTCCAGTGTCGATGTTGTTGTCAATGGTGGTAGAGGTGATGTTGATTCTGTTAATATTGCTGCTGTTGCCCCCTTTATTACTGATGAACCGCATGATGCTGTCGATTCTTCATGAGAAACCGCACTTAACACCGTTGACGATGTTTCCGTTTCGACTTCCACTTCCGTTGATGTTGTTGTAGTATTTGTCGTTATTGTTGTATCGGTTAATGCTGTTACGTTTGTTGCCGTTGATGATGATGTTGATAATATAAGTTGGTTTGCTAATGTTAAATTTGTATCAGTCTTTTGTTGTTGTAGCATTAGTTGCTGCTGCTGCTGTTGTTCGTGTATTTGTTGTTGATGATGTGTCTCATTTAAGACAATTGCTTGTTTATGCCACAAATTTCCATGCCCTTCGGCATGACGTTGCATACAATCCAATTGCTGACACGTAACTTGTAATTTACTCCACTGTATGTATGGCATTTATTAAAATGTCAAGAGTTGTCATTATCATGCGTAGTAATATGAAATGAAAAATAAATTTAAATTTTATTGTATTCAATATTTGTTAATGGAACTAAATACTTTAATAAATGCAAAATAATAAATTATCTTTTGTTGAAAAAATAATAAGATGTATTGTCGACTTTTAGTTTTAACAATCTTTATTATTCAGAGGTTATAGAAAGAGTGAGCATAAGTATAAAAAGGAAAGAATTAAAATAGACAATAGCAAATGCAGAGAAAAGAGTGCCAATTAACACTCCCTCTCAACACATTGTTATACAATTAAATTATTCAATATAAACTGATAGCTTTTCAAAACTTTAAATGTTTAATCTTACATAAATTTTTCGTAAATATATCAGATATCATTTCTTCAGTTGGTACATAACCGATGTCGATAACACCTTTGGAATAAACATCGCGAACATGATAGTATTTGAGATTGTCACCATATAAACGTAATGGAACATCTTCGTTGAATCCCAATTCGCCAAGCAAATTCTTTATATATGTCGCTTCCTTAGCTGCTGAAGATAGAGCAATATATTCTGCTTCCGTGCTGCTCAGTGCAACCACATTTTGCTTTAAGCCTCCCAAGCGAAAACACAATTACAAAAGCAAAACCTGAATATGATTTTCTGTTGATAGGATCACCACCCCAATCCGCGTCAGCAAAACCTACTGTTGGTTTACCAGTTTTTTCAAAATTTAGCTTAAAATCAATCGTCCTTTTGAGGTACCGCAATACATGCTTAACGGCTGATAGATGTTCAGCATGTGGATCGGTATTACGCTGAGCAAGCTTAAACACTGAATACAGAATATTTGGACGTGTTGAAATTGCGAGGTACATTAATGCACCGATAGCTGACTGATAATCAGAAGCATCGACTTTTCTACACTCACTAGTAGTACATGTTGCCTGAAACCCTACCTCTAGTGGTGTCGCAACCTCTTTACAGTCGTTCATTCTGAAATCATACAATAAATTGTTAATATATTGTCGCTGACATACCTTAACCGAACCGGTTTCGCCGTTGCGCTCAAATTCCATTCCAAGGAAATAGTTGAGCTGACCTCCATCCACAACATCAAACTCGTTGGCTATTGCTGCTTTAATACTGTTAAGCTCCGCTTTTGATGTGCTCGCAATGATGAAGTCATCCAAATAAATTGCGATAATGTTGACCATGCCATCGTGATTATTGACGTACATACACTGTTCACTGATGCATTTTGTGAACCCCATATTAATTAAAACGTCGTTTAACTTTATGTTCCACGCACGTCCCCTTTGTTTTTATCCATACAGCGATTTCTTCAATTTTAGGACTTGATTTGGATGCTGTATATCTACGAAGCTTTCTGGCTGTACCATGTAAACTTCATCGTCTAGTTCTCCATTCAAATAAGCGGATGAAACATCCATTTGGTGCATGTACAGTTCATGTTCTACGGCTAAAGCAACAAGTAGCCGTATATTGGCATACCTTACAACCGGTGAAAAGGTTTCTTTATAATTCACTCCTATTTTTGGCTGCAACCTTTGGCAACCAGTCTTGCCTTAAAAGTTTTAACATTTCCATCTTTATCATGCTTTACGGTAAAGACCCATTTACACCCTACAGGTTTCTGCCCCACAGGTAGTTCCGCTAACTCCCACGTATTATTTTTTATTAGAGATGTGTACTCACTTTCCATTGCAGCTTTCCATAAATTAGCATTTGAACCATTTAACGCTTCATTGACAGTGCTTGGGATGACGACCTTAATTGAGTTTAAAGTATTGTACACCTTTTTCGGGCGACCAACGGATCCAGTTTTGATTAATTTTGGACGTCCCGGGCGAATTTTAGGTTGGTGTTCTTCAGATCTAACATCAATTTTGTCTCCCGCTTCTTCTTCCTGGTGAGTTTCATTGTGGTTGCGATTTTCTTCAGTTTGTGGTGTATCGGCGGCTTTAAGATTGCTTTCTTGTGGTTCATAATTTTTATCATTTTCTGATTCTGTTGTAGTTAAAAAATCACCAAAAAGGACAGAACGTAAAACATCTTGTTGCTATTCTTCGCTACAGTATTTGCCCTCTATGAAGACAACATCACGACTTATGTGAACTTTTCTTAAATCTGGGTCATAGAGCCTGTATGCCTTCGCCTGTTCACTATAACCGATCATAATCATTTCCTTACCTTTAGGTAAAAATTTTCTGTGGTGGGTTTTATCTAAAACAATAGCTTTTGTACCAAAAACCTTTAAATGCGCTACAGATGGCTTAAATCCATACCAAACTTCGAAGGGCGTTTTGTCCACTAACACTCTTGTTGTAGTTCTGTTACGTAAATATACTGAAGTTAAGACTGCCTCAGCCCAAAATTTTTCTTCAAGTTTAGCTTCTAGTAACATACTGCGGGACATCTCAACCAATGTCCTGTTAGCCCTTTCGGCCACTCCATTTTGTTGTGGGGTATAGGGCACGGTGAGCTGCCTTTTTATACCGTTATCGACTAAGAACTTGTTAAAATCATTATTAATATATTCTCGGCCATTATCAGTTCGCAAGCACTTTATTTGGCAACCCGTTTGTTTTTCAACAAGTGCTTTGTATTCCATAAAAGCATTTAAAATTTGATCTTTTGTTTTAAGGAAAAATACTGCAGTGTAACGAGATTTATCATCGATAAATGTAGCAAAATATTTGGATCCAGCAATAGATGGTATATTTACTGGCCCACAAATATCACTATGCACTATTTCTAGTAATGATTTAGCTCTAAATTGCGATCTTTCAAAAGGTTTCACAGTTATTTTAGATTTAGATAATTTTCCTCGCAGGTCCCTTTGGTTGATGAATCTCCCGTAGTTTTTGCCACGCTTCCGACGCTGACACACAGCTCTTGATATGGTTAAGCTGGTTAGGCTTCACACATAACAAAATTGAAGCTAAAGCTTTTTCATTTTTTGATTCAAATAAGGCAAACGTTGGTGCTACGGGGTCCTCTGGTTTTACCTCTCGGCCACATACCACACCCCACAAATCCGTGTGGACTAAAATGCTTTTCATTTGGATGCTCCATGTTGAGTAATTTAATTCATCTAATTTTTTAATTTTCCCTCTTACTTTGCGCGACAATCTCAAATGCGGCAAACACTTAAAAAAAACAATTTGCGACACAAGCTTAAATATTATTTTAATTTTATTATTATTTTACAGGCGCGTCTGGAACCATAACCTGTTGAAAAAATAATAAGATGTATTGTCGACTTTTAGTTTTAACAATCTTTATTATTCAGAGGTTATAGAAAGAGTGAGCATAAGTATAAAAAGGAAAGAATTAAAATAGACAATAGCAAATGCAGAGAAAAGAGTGTTACCAGACAATTAAGATTGGTTTATATGATGTGTTGCCAATTAACATCTTTATTACACAGAAAATACATGTTTATTGTGGCAATCTAATTTTTTGCCAACTGAAAGGTTTGATTGGAGCCGCTTAAGTTCGGTTAGTGCAACATAATTTCGCCTAAAAAATATATATGTCAAGTTGCACCCTTATAAATTGGGTTCAGCAACCAAATAGTTTATCTGGGAATGTTTTTGTCGCTGTGTACAACTGATAACTTTTTTACGTTTCGCGAACGATAGAAAGTCACTGTCACTTTATTTCCATAGATTTTAGCACTAACTGCATGAGAAAATAAATATGACTGATTATTCAATTCTTCTGCTTTTAGTTTTTAATTTTAAACATCGAAATTGAACTCGGAGCAAGAATTGTTTTAAAAGACAAAAAATAAAATGAAACATGGAATGTCTCTAAATATTTCATAAAAATTGGTGGATCACAATTATTCTCAATATTGCCTGGAAAACGGGAAAATTTTTAAAATAACTTGGTATACTTCTTTTTATTGAAAATCTGGTTTAAAATGTATTTTTTTAATCAATTTGTATTTAAAATTTTTTAGATTAGGTTAGGTCGAAAAGAAGAAGGGTCATTCGCCCTTCAAGAGATACACCTATGCCAGAGGATCGGCATGTTTTGCGCTCTCTAAAACTGCTTGAATAACATTCCAGTCTACCTGAAGAATTCAGTATCCCTCAGTTATCTCTTCAGTTTTCCCAAATGAAACCGCAAGCACTCCACGCTCCTGTTCCCATGCCAGTGCCTAACCCTACTTCTTCAAAAACATAGGAAGTCCTCCAGGGCCTCATCGTCCTCCCCACAGGCCCTACATCCCAAATTTCATGATCACACCATCATTATCCCCATTCTAGATCTCCTTATGCACCTTGGTTACCCATTGTCCAAGCTCCGTTTTCGTCATCCGAAAAGGTCTCGGATTTTGATATTGTGACCAGGTTTGATCCATTCCTAGCTAGCTCGTCAGCCTTCTCATTCCCCTCCAATTTACAATGGCCGGGTACCCATATCAACCTCAGACGATCCCTGCCAAAATAAGAGTTTATCACCCCCTTGAAATTCACAGACTCCTCTGATAGAGCCCTAACTGCAGTTAAGATGACTATCATCTTCTTCCGTCTCTAGTTTGAAACCATTATGTAAAAATGAATTGGTATCATCCAAAAGAAGCTTTATCCCTTCACCACTGCCTGTCAGAAATAAGAAAATTGCTGTCCTCCAATTAACTTAATACTGCCAGCTTATCACATTCCATATCCAAAATGTGATAGCCTGCAGATTTTCAAGGACTCTCTGATGCTCTCCGAGCACCATCAGTCTATAAGATCGAAGTGCAGTCTCATATTTAACTTGAACATGTATCGGTCTAATGGAGTGTATAGTCTCCATTGGCTTTGTAGATGTCAATATAATCTCTTGTTTTTACCACTCACGGGACAAGTCACATGTCCTTTCAGAAAAAATTTTCAAATAGAAATTCAGAAAGGGCGCCGTCTATTTTTCAACATACAAATTACTTCTAAAAGCAACATGTCATTCCCTGCTGATTAATATTTAGGAAAAAAATTAATTAAAATTAGCATTAAAAAACATTGTTGAAATATTTGTAGCTAAATTTATCAAAAATAGCAAAAATATTTTGCTAAAAACTTAATATGAATTAAAAATTGTTTCCAAAACTTGTAAAGTTCGGTTATTAACGGTGTTACTAACTTTTCTTTATGAGTGTACAGATAAAATGACAAAAAATAAATATATTATGGGGTTGAAAATAATTTTGTGGTGAATAATGATGAACAAATTTTTTGAGAATAGATTTTGTGGTGAAAAAATGTTTCAGGTATGAAAAATTTTGAGGTGAATATAAAATATTATGCATTTCAGGCATCCCAGCAAAACCACACATTACCAAATAATATGTAAAGTAATGTGTAGCAATAGGGGCCGATGGATTACTTTACACCTTACTTCAATTATGAATTTAACAGGCGATGAGCCTCAAAGTAATGTATATACCCATTACTTTAGAGGTGATAATGTAAGGAGTTACTTATATGGTTACGAGAATGGAAAAAGTAATGTGTCTAAAAATAGATTTTTAAAAAGGAGGAATTTTTATTAAAACAAATTATTACAAATATTTTAAACGTTTTAAAAAATAATGTAGTCATGATGGGAATCGAACCAGGGAACTCTGGTTGCCAGCCAAGAATTCTACCCACTGAGCTATCGACGCATACAGTATTTGATTACTTTAAACTTAAATGAATTTTTGGGCTTTGTTTTTTCGCTAGTGTTGTCAAAACAAACATACATTACCCTTTTGCTTACAAAAAAACACAAAGTAATGTATATAAAAATAGATTTTCAAAAATATTTCAATTATTACTTTACATTTATAAATCATATATTACGTAATAAATTATCAGTAACTTATTACTTTATGCTTGCAAATAATGAGAAAGGTAACGAGCTATTATTACAAGGTAACGCATGAGAATATCGCACCCATTTCCAAAGTTTTGCTGGGATATAGTGAAAAATATGACAATATATTTTATACACCAGAAGCTTATATGAAATTGTACTAAAATATGAAATTTATATGGAAAGTTTAGTCTACATTAGTATTCATAACAAAACTACCGGGTTTGATAGCAAACAATCTATGAAAAAATGAACAGCCCCTCTTACATCCTGGCGCCGTGATTGCCTTTTAAAGGGGCGGGCGGACATCGCTACTTCGTTTTTAAAATTCACAAGGACCATGTATGTATGACATATACTTTACAGGGTTTTAAACATATACTGCACCATGTTACAAACGCAATGACAAACTTATCACTCAAGTATATATAAAATTCTAATTAAGGGAATCAATAGGTTTCATTCCGTGATTCGGACCTACATTTTATTTGGTTGAATCTAAGAATTTGTGACGAAAAGCATTATCAGAATCTGTGAAAATGTTCTTAAAAATGTGCTATCTCAAAACTGTTATAATGAAAAATTTTATAAAAATTATAGATTTTTCGTCAATAAGTTAAGTATAACTATAATCTTGTTAGTGTTTCTCTCTAACATAAAAAAACAAAATGCTATTAAAAACACTCATACTCTTTTATCTGTACAAACTAAAACCTTGTCATTCTGAGTTCCATCAATTTGTTTTGTTATTCATATTCTGTTTATATTATTCCTTCCATCATCTTAACACTATGTCGTATTTTGTGATTGACATTTATAAAAATACAAATGTTATCGAGAAAAATAAAATCAAAACATGAAAACAAAAATAAAATTGATAGAAATTGATACTGAAGATGACTTTGATGTTCGATGTGTTATTTTGTGTTAGTGATGATTAAAGTGATGATTTCATCATCACTGTCGCCGACGTCATTATTTTCAACAAAATGTGTCATATTTTCTTTTTTTTTTAGTAAAGAAAAGAAAACAATGAAATTAAACTATTTTTTAAGACGTCTGCACGTTTTTGTTGGTTTCGTTCAAAATAATATATTGAAATACAAAAAATAAAGTTATAAATATAACACACAGTTAATAAGTCTGTATTTTATTTTTGTTGAAAATGTAACAATAGTTTTATTATCGGTAGATTATTATTTTTAGTAGTTAGAATACAAATTTTGTTGCTATCGGAATAGCTTAATTTCTAATTATAAGAAATTTGTGGTTAATTTTATGAACACCGTCTGGCGGCGGGCTTACCGGTTGGAAAGTTAATACTATGGTGATACAAAATTTAGCCTGTTTTGTCCTATTTCGATTAGCTTTAAAAAGTACCGCCTTTACAATATAGCGAATATCACAAGAGCTCAAAACGGACAAAATTTTTGCAAAGTCTACACTGTGAGTATTCAAACTAGGTAGGTCAGAGAGGGATCCCAAAATCATTTTTATGAAACAGACTCATGGTGATCAATAAGTCCGTGACTTTTCGAACTTCCTTCGTAGTTATATGAAATGCAACACTGCCCCCATCAAGTACCGCCTGTCAATAGACTACTGTCAAATTTTGAGCAAGTTCCGTCTTTAATTTGCGTTTAACAGCAGGAGTTTCGAGGTCCATAAAATAGGAATTTGTTTAATCAATAATTTCATCGTTGGAGCTAAATCTCTTTCCACCGAGCCATTTCTTTAGGAAAAAGACACTGGGGGCTAAATCCGGAGAATAAGGCGAATGAGGGGGGCAATTTGTAGTCTAGTTCATGGAAACTAAGCTGTCACACGGTGCCGTTGGTGGTCGATTGTGAGCAAACGCGGCAGCCATCTTGAGGAAAGCTTTCTCATACCCAAGTGAACGTTCAAAATTGAAACTACTGAGCGATGCAAGATGCCTATGTCTTCCACAATCTATCGCACATTCAATCTCCGATCGGCCAACACCATATCGTGAATTTTTTCAATTGTTTTGGGTGTAGAGACCTCAACTGGGCGTCCACATTCGGCATCTTCCGCGCCTGTAAGGCCACAACGAAAGTCAGTAAACCACTTGTTTACCATTGAAATCAATGGTGCAGAGTCCCAATAGTATTTATCAAGCTTTTCCTTGGTTTGATTGACGGTTTTTTTTTCGCAAAAAAATAATGTTTAATGAGCACTCGAAATTCCCTTTTTTCCTTTTAAAAAAAATTCACGAGGTTGTATGTTTTGAATAGCTGTTAAACGCAAAGTAAACTACGGAACTTGCTCAAAATTTACAGTACACTAATAAAAGGTGGTACTTGATGGGAGCAGTGTTGTATTTTATATAACTACGAGGGAAGTTCGAAGAGTCACGGACTTATTGATCCGCCCGTACAGTTGATATCAATTAAAAATAAATAAAAAGTCTTCAAACTTACAATAAATGTTGTCCTAGTCCTGCGGGGAAAAAGGGGACAGTTGGGAATTGGGACCTGTCCCGTAATAGTTGAAAACTGGATCAGATCCGAAAATACATATTACGATATAAGTTTTTTTTAGACCAGGCAGTTGACTCCCTCCTAGGACAAGCGCATGATAGAGTGACCGTTTCTTTACATATAAATATACCTTTCCCGTGATCGGTCCCTATCAAAATTAACCGATCACGTGACGTCCGCAGACATTAATTATTGCAGAACAACATTTTTTATTTGTATAAAAAGGGCGGGCTAAGTGATATCAAACATAAAGATTTTTGTAAAAATTTAAAACTGTTTTGATTTTTACACAAAGTTTTTTTTATCGTTATGTGTGTGTTAGTTTCAGTAGGTGGCTTGTTTAGTCTATTTGCCGCATTGGTATTTCCTTGTACTGTTTTTTTTCTGAGTAAACTGGAATTACACTTTTCCAAATAACTTTTATGGTTGACTACAGATATGTGAGTTTTTCTTTTACAAAAGTTTTAAATCTATGTCTGTAAATTTCAAAATAAAACTAAAAGCAATATTATTGCAAAAAGTATTATTAATTATTTTGTTAAATATTCGATACATAAAAACTTAGAAAGCAATAACACAGCACTGTAAATTCTACCTTTAAAATTATCAAATATAATTCGGTCACGATGACTTTAATAGAGCTCTCCTTTTTTCGCTTATGGGCCAGATCATTTTCAAAATTCTATTAAAGTTTCGCAGGTTTAACCAAGGACCCTATAAATTAGGGTTAAAAAAGGGATAGGAAGTGAAGATACTTTTCACAACCGGCTCATGTCCACTAAAAAGTTCTAAAAATCAGTCGTTTAAGGAACTAAAATTTCACCTTATAATCGAAATTTTTTTTCTAAAAATATTGAGGCAATTTCAAAACAATCATGCAACTTCAAAGTGTAACAAGTGTATTTAATAATATTTATTATTTATTTTATTTATTAATCATATAATTACAAATTATATGTTAATACCCTAACCGAGCACTACCAAAAAAGGCCTTCGGCTCGTTGTAGCGAAAACAGAGCAGAGTCTCTGGTGGGAATTGAACCCACGACCCCCGCACTGATAAGCTAGCACGCTACCAACTAGCCTACCGGGCCCTCGTATTTAATAATAATTGTGGTAACTTGTGAATTTTTTATAAGGTTTTTCATATATTAAAATTTTTCTGTATTTTACAATTTTTTAAGTTTAGTTCACTTTAATTTATCAAGAATTTTTGTTAATTAGAGCTTATTTATTTTAATAAACTTTGTAGAAAATTTTACTAATGTTTAGTAGCGCTTATTAACTTTCCAGCTATTTACATTTCACTGAAATTTAGTAAAACTTTTTGCTGATTTTAGCAGATTGATTTTAAATTGAAGCTTACAGCAATTTACGAAAAATCAGTGGATCTTACTAATTTGTTATACTAATTCCATTGTACTAATATTAATTATATTTAGTTATTTATTTTTGCTGATTTTAGCAAAACGATTTTAAATTCTACTTTACAAAAAGTTTACTAAAAGTTAAGTAGCGGCTTCTAATTTTTTCAACTAATTTCATTCTACTACACGTGTTATTAAAATTAGCAAAAAATACTGCTGGGCTTAAATTAGAAAAATGTTTCATGATAAAAACAAAATTTCAATTCAATTTTCAGTTTTCATTATAGACTTTTTTTGGTGAGTGTAAGTAATGTGACGTATCTCCATATGCTTGTCTAGTCTTTTAACTCATTCATTTAGATTGAATCAGCTGATTCGTCACGTTACGCATAAGTAATTCTAGATTAAGCCTAAACGAAATATTTAAAGAGTGATACATAAACGAAATTTCTCACCTGTTCGTTCGTTTGCATATCGTTCCTTTGGTTTTAGTTTCCTTTTAGATAAACAGACTGTTATTTTTTTTCGTTAGACAACATGCATTAAACTAGTTAGTTCATACATATATGTACATTAGGGTGTCTTAACTATTTTCTAAAATAACGTTTATTTAAAGAAAAATTAAAAAAATCAAATCTTACTAAGGACCAGTTATATAATGAATATTTAAGGCTTCTATTTAGACCACTTAACTAAAATTTTTTAAAAATATTTTAAGCTTAATGGTCTTAATAAAAGAATCTCAATCCTAAGTAATGATCCCGAAAAATATAAAAATCCTGAAAAATGTCGTTAAAAAAAATTTAATACTTCAACTTTGGTACACAACTGCATTTGTAGCTTATAAGCTTAAAACTTTTTTAAACAAAAAAATTGGTATACAATTTTTTCTTAATATCTAACACAACGTGATGACAAGATCTTATCCTGCCAGAGTAAAATTTTCAGTACAGGACAAAAAATTAGTTAAGGTGAAAATTTAATATTTTTGGTTCTTGACACCAATTATTACCTACATATCTTAAGGAAAATTAACAACTGATATAATTTAAATTTTGTTTGTTTGTTTTGATTTGTGATAGATTGATGCCATCAGTCAAAAATATTGTCAAACTTTAGACTTGATTTATGTATAAACTATAAATTTTGAACTGCAATACAAAATTTAAAACTTGCAATTTTTTTTTAGTGATTTTTGCAATTAAATCAAAAATACAAAATTTGACCCCTGGCAAGATAAGAACCTTTCATCGCAATGCATTACATATGATTTTCTTATGAATTTTTTTTTTTTTTCATACAAAATTTATTTATTGAATCTTCACCTAAATGAACAAATAACAAGTATGCAAATCTTAAAACTAAATCTTAATATTAAGTCCAGCCAGCGCCATACGAAATTTTCATTTATTCATAACATAAATTTCTTCATAGATATGTATGGCATTTGAACATTTTTCCTTCATACGTTTGATAGATCTGCAGTGTCCCTCCATCTAAGTCGCCTATGCCCATCATTATTCAAAAGATTATAAAATAATTAAAATCTATTTTGCAAAAAACTACGATTTTTTTTTGCGAAATGTCAAACACCAAACTCTTGTAGAAGTATCGCTAAAAAAAAACTACGTACCAGTTAGAATGCTAATACTTAATGTTATACAATAATAGGGAAACCCTGACATACGTACATATTTTGTACAAGAAAAGTGTAGTAGTTCTTTACCCCTTGTTTCCGTGACAAAGAAACACCAATGTTAAGATGGTTGATTATGTAATTGAGTATTTTTCGTACTGGATATTTTTACTTGTAATTTCATCATGTTTTCCGTTCGTATTCATTTCTTCTATTTAGAATTTCTACTTGTTTTAATGTATTTTTATTCTTATTTTTCCATCCTTTGCAAGTTTTTATTGATGCACTTTACACAAATGATTTTATGACCGGATATTTACCAAGCTGCTCTTTAAATATCTGTACTTCTTTTGATGACAATTTTTTCATTTCACTTTTCCTTTGTTTTTTTCTTTAATGCTAACAAATCTAGAAATGCTTGTGTTTGTGAAATTGTAGCCATAACTTAAAGGTATTTAATGTTTAATAAAATATTAGTATAGATATTTAAAATAAAATTAAATGAATTTATACAACTTAGGTCGGCTAACTTATCTAAAGGTAGGCTTAATTTTACAATATTTTATGAGAATTTTAATTATGCTTAACATTAAAGATCAAGAATAAAATTTGCATTAAAATAACTCTTTATAGTGTAAAATTAAGCCCACTTTACACTCAGAAAAAAGTTAGTAGAAAATTTTGTAACCCGTTTTTAATCCAACTTAACTGATTTTGGACTGATTTTTAGTAAAAGAATATTCTTTAGTAAATTTTTTTGCTATTTACATTTTAAAAATTACTGAATTTTTACAGAATATTTACAAATTTTTGTTGCTAAATTCAGAAATCATTTTACAAATTTTTGAAAACCTATTTTGTAAATTTTGCAAAAAAATTTACTAATTTTAAAAAAATATTGAAAGAAATGTTATTTCTAATAATTAAAATATATACATTCAAACTTAAATTACAATTAAATGTTACATAGGTTGAAAAAATGGATAGGGAGTGAAGATACTTTTCACAACCGACTCATGTCCAAAAAGAGGACATCCACTTAAAATAGCACTAAAAACTTTTTTGGTTCTAAAAATCAGCCCTTAAAGCAATTAAAAGCTGACCTTAAAATCTAAAAAAATTACTAAAATATTTTTCTTTGATTTTTTTTTTTAATTTTGTCTAAAATATTTTTTGAAATAAATAAATATAATAAAAAAAAAAAAAAAAAATGGTGCTCAATAAAAATGTTGCTCAATGAAAAGAAATTAGTAGCTTTAAAGTGTAATTAGTGTGTAAAAAATTGACTTAAATTGTGCATTTTAATAATTTTTTATAAACTAAAATTTTGCTATATTTTACAATTCATTGAGTTCAGTTCACTAATATTAATCACAAATTTTCATTAATTCGATATAATTTATTTTAATAAACTTTATACATAATTTTATTAATCTTTAGTAGCGGTTATTAACTTTCCTTCTATTTCGACTAATATTTAGCTGATTTTAGCAGATCTATTTTGAATTGCAGTTTACAGCAATTTACTAAAATTAGTTAGCTCTTACAAATTTTTTTATACTAATGTCATAGTACTAATATTAATAATATTCAGTAAATTTTTTTGCTGAGCTTAGCAAACTTATTTTAAATTCAACTTTACAAAAATCTACTAATTTTGTCTACTAATATCATTGTACTACACGTCAGCAGTTGCTAAGATTAGCAAAAAATACCGCTGGGCTCAAATTAGCAAATATCCCGTAATAACAGCAAAATTTTCAGTTGCCATTACATACTTTTTTTGGTGAGTGTTGTATTAGACTGCCTTAAAATTTTTTTCTTCCTTTAAACGTTATCTGTTCCAAAAATAGGTTTGACTTATTATTATACCCTTCACCACAGGTGTAAGGGTATATATAAGTTTGTCATTCCGTTTGTAATTTCTACAATATTGATCTTAGACCCTATAAAGTATATATATTCTGGGTCCATATGAAGAGCGAAGTTGATTTAACGATGTCCGTCTGTCCGTCTGTCCGTCTGTCCGTCTGTCCGTCTGTGTGTTGAAATGGGTTTTCCGAAGAACCCAGACGTGATGAGGACTTGATTCTTTTTTATTTCTGTTACATGTAATCCATTTCTGTTTGCTATTAAAAATCAGACAGATCGGTTAATAAATGGCTGAGATATTAGCAAAAAACCAGGACCACCTCTAATTTTTCCAGTAAAATCCCTTTGTTTAATATGTATGTAGAATTTTGAGCATTTTTTACTAACTTTGTTGTTTTTTTTTCTTTCATCTCCACCATTTATACACAAACAACACACATACAAAGATTTGTCATTTAAATAAAAATAAACAAATCCCTAATGACGAAGACTTTTATATATGTACATCTATTGACGATGATTTTGTGTAAGCTTCAATAGCTCAGTTGTCTAGACGCCATGTCACAAATACTTTTTTTCTCTAAGCCCGCGGAGTTCTAGGTTCAAATCTCGGTAAGGTCAATTCACTTTTTTTTTGTACATTTTTTTTTTATTATTTTCTTAATATATTTTTTTTTGCTTATTTTTGGTTTTTTTTTTAACATTTAATAATTAATTTATATAAAATTTTATATTAATAATTAAAATTATTTTCTTTCATCTCCACATTTTATACACAAACAACACACATACAAAGATTTGTCATTTAAATAAAAACTAAACAAATCCCTAATGAACGAAGACTTTTATATATGTACATCTATTGACGATGATTTTGTGTGAGCTTCAATAGCTCAGTTGTCTAGACGCCATGTCACAAATACGTTTTTTCTCTAAGCACGCGGAGTTCGAGGTTCAAATCTCGATGAGGTCAATTCACTTTTTTTTTACATTTTTTTTTATTATTTTCTTAAGACTTTTTTTTTTTTTGCTTATTTTTGGTTTTTTTTAACATTTAATAATTAATTTATATAAAATTTTATATTAATAATTAAATAATCCATAAATAGGCTAAAAACATCAACATTTTTATAAAAACCCTCTGATACAAACAAAATACAAACGTTTTTATACCTTTCACCACAGGTGAAAGGGTCGCGGGTTCGTTAAGATTTTTTTTTGTTTATTTTTTGTTTTTTTTTTACATTTAATAATTAATTTAAATAAAATTTTATATTAATAATTAAATAATCCATAAATAGGCTAAAAACATCACAATTTGTATAAAAACCCTCTGATACTAACAAAATACAAACGGTTTTATTTCTATTTTTTGCTCCGATTTAAAAGAATTTATAAAAAGATTTTTAAACCATTTTATTTCTCACATATTAAGAAAATTTTATACATAATTTACCTTTGAGTGAAACTATTTTAGGTCATAACTTATAATAATTTATAAAAAAAATTATAAACTATTTTCCTTCAAATTTTTAAAATTAAGCTAAAAAAATTACAAATATTTCTAATAAAAAAGCGAAATAAAATCCTAAATGCAAATTTGCCAGCTAAATCAAACTATTTTGTAGAAATAAAACACATGCAGTTCTAGTGATTTCTTTTAACGATTTGTTGAAATTCTTTTCTTTCACCTCTTAACCTTTTATACACAAACAACAAACACTATTCTAGAGCTGTATTATGACCTATGGATACGTCTTATATAGCAAAAGATCGAAAATCTTTAGTATAACATATTTGCTGAAAAACTCGGAAATATCGGTTCAGATACAAAAAAGTTATGCCCAAAACATACATTTTTTTAAAATACATATTTTCTGGAACCATAAATCTTCCCGAGTCCAAGTTTTATCTCCAAACTAAATGGTTAATTTCCTCTTAAAGGCGTCCGTATATAAATCTGTCCATTTCATATATGTCCATATATAAACTTCAGTTTTTTCCCAACCATGGTGAAGGGTATATAAGATTCGGCATAGCCGAATTTAGCCGCTCTTACTTGTTGTTTATAATTTCAAGTATTTTAAAGTCCTGCTTGACAATTTGTCTAGTTATCATGATAAGGATGGCCTCTAGTACTTAGCTGACATTTGTATGCTTGACTCATGATAATGCAAAGAATTTCATTTGTTAGGATACTGTAGCTATAAAAACCTATACTATGTATAACAAAATATAAATACATACACATATATCAGTATACTATTCCACTGATTTATGTAAATAGCAATGTGATATTATGTCTTTATAGTTGGTAAACTCAGTATTCTCATAGCAAACGGATATTTCATGTTTCTATTAGCGATGGATACACAAGTTTATGTCATGATTATGCTATGATAAATATACGCATAATTAACTTTCAAACTATCAGTGGTTTTTCCTGTCTTGAATTCTAATAAACTCTTGCAGAATTTAAACCAATTGTTGAATTAATGCACAAGGGAGAGTTTATGCTGTTTTTAAATATAAAACAATAAATTTTCACAAGTTTAAGAATACACACAAGGGTATTTTTTAAATTGTTCAAAAAAAAAAAAAAAAAGGAATATCATTTACTCTTATTTTATTAAGAATTATTAAAAAATGTTGGTATTTTTTCAAAATTTTTCAATAAACATTCGAGGATGCTTTAATATTTTACTTAAATTGACACAATTTTGGAAATATCATAAAATTTAAAAGCTGTTGCAATTAATTAAATTAGAATTATATTTGTTTACCATTTATTCCTAAATACTTTGGTGCATAATACTAACTTTTTAGGATATCGATTACCTGTTCAAAATAAAATAAATCAAAATAAAAAATAACATTTTAAAATATAATTTATTTTTTTAATTTAAACGTTTTAATCAGGTTGATTATTAAGTATATTTTTTTGTTATTTACATTTTACAAATTACAGTATTTTTATAGAAAGTTTAATAATTTTTGATGCTAATCTCACTTTTTAAAAATTTTTCGAAACAGATTTGCTAAAATTAGTAAACAAAATTAACTAGTTATATGTAGTAAAATGTATTTTTAGTCTGGTTTGAGATCATTACATTAAAAAGTTTTCCTATCAATTCGAATAAGACTAAAAATACATTTTCATACATATAAGTGTGAAAAAGATCAACTATAAATAAAACTTTTAAGTTTGACTAATTTTAAAAAAGTGGTTATTGTAGGAAATGTTATTTCTAATAATTAAAACTTATAACTTATAAACTTAAATTGCCATAAAATGATACATAGGTTGAAAATAGAGATCGGAAGTGATGATACTTTTCATAACACACTCATGGTCAAAAATAGGAAATTCACTTAAAATATCACTAAAAAGTTTTTTTTTAGTTCTAAAAATCAGCCCTTAAAAGAATTAGAATTTGACATTCAGATCTAAAAATTAAATAAAAATATTTAAAAAAAAAAAAATTATCAAATTAAAACAAAATGATAAACTAATTTAGATTTTAACTCTTTTCAAGCCTTTAAATTTGTTTTTAATTGTGTCTAAAATATTTGTTTTGGTCTAAAAATCAGCCCTACACACAATTAGAATTTGACTTTCAAATCTAAAAAAACTGGCTAAAAATATTTTCAAACCAAAAATTAGCAAATTAAAACAAAATGATAAACAAATTTAAATTTTTACTATTCTTAAGCCTCTGATTTTTATTTAATTGTGTCTAAAATATTTTTTGAAAAAAGTAAATAAAATAAAAAAAATTTTGTTGTTCGATCAAAATAATATAAACTTGTATATTCGAATTCGTATGAAAATTTTAATTGCAGTTTACAGAAATTTCCTAAAATTTAGTAGCGCTTACTAATTTTTTATACTAATTTCATTGTACTAATATTAATAATATTTAGTAAATTTGTTTTCGCTTATTTTAGCAAATCGATTTTAAATTCCACTTTACAAAAAGTTTGCGAAAATTCCATTGTACTCCACGTCAACGGACATGTGATGCTAAGATTACCAAAAAATACCGCTAGGCACATATTAGCACAGTTTTAATTACAGATTTTTTTTGGAGAGTGTATGAGCTTACATGAACAATATATAAGCATACAGTTATGTGCGAAAAATAGGGACACTTGCATGCAACAAATTAAAAGTAAAAAAACACACTTACATTTTGGAAAGAAACTAACAATATTATTTTTAGATTTTAGTACAACAGCAAGTCTTCATTTTAAGCAACAGTTCAAACTTTGTTGTTGCAATTGAAAAAAAGAACTTGGTACATTAATTTACATAAATATGATACAGAAATGAGTACATCTATTAGATACAATAACAACTGTTATATTTCCATAAAAAAATATTAAATACTAATAATATTTCAAACCATTTTCTTACTGTCCCTATTTTTATTCACATTCAACTATAGGAAATTATAATACTTTTTAATGTTGGTTTTTTTCAATTGCAACAACAAAGTTTTAATTGTTGTAACATATAACGAAAGAATTTTAAAATGGTCTGATGTTTTTATGAGCAGACTTGAAGCTTGGGCACGCTAATACTCCGGCCTTATTGCTCGTCGTGTGGGGTGGGTTTCAATTGCTTCGCTGCTTCATGACCACCATGTTACCTTACAAAATAATTTGATTTTGCGTGCCTTTCAAAACTTTTAACAAGCTCAATTTAATAATAAACAAATAGAGACGTAGAAAACGGAAGGATAAAGTAAAAAGATAGAAGTTGACAAATGGGGTACCAGCAGTAAAGAGTAAGAGGCCTTTAAACAAAAAAAATTTGCTTACCGAGATGTAAATGATAAGTCATAAGCCCTCCCGACCTTGATCATAAATACGAAATCCGGAAAAAATGTTATACTCATGATCCCTTCGAAAACACTACAGCAACCTTTACCCTTGTTTAGAAGTCAAACAGACTAAATTTAAATCAGCACGAAATCATATTGATTTATTTATAAATCCAAAATTCATTTAATCGGGAATTCAAAATTACAGTGAAATTTAAAAATATTAAAACTATCTACTAAATTTAATTTATAGATTATCATTTAAATTTAAATGGAAGCTAATGGTAAATAAAAACTAAATTAATTGCTTAAAAAAAATATACTAAAATTAAAATGTTATAAAGGATTCTTTCTTTTGCCAAAGCATTAAAATAATAATAAATAAATTTACTTTGGGGCTTCAAATTGAGCAGGGGTTAAGTATATATTAATGTTTTGAATATGTTCTTATTTTTGTTACGAAGAAAGAAAACTATAAAATTTTATTATTTTTACAGAAATTTGTCTACTCAAAGAACAAAAAAAAATCGAAATCAATAAATTGTGAAATATATAATATTATATATGCATTAGAAGTTTTAAATTTTAATGATTGTAATAGAAAAAAAATTAATTTATATTGACGTTACAACTGGTCACCCTAAAGAACCAAAAAAAATGTATCGCTATTTTAATTTCTTTCTTTTTTTTTTTATTCATAACTTAATTCCAGCAAACTTTCAGATGTAAACAAAAATAAGAACAAGAGTTGAAAAATAAATATAAAAAAATGGCAATAAAAAAACTTACATTAATGAGTACAATCGTTGCTCCATCGTCGAAAGCTTTCGATGCAGATTAACGTTGTTGTAGTTGAGGATTAGAGAAAGGGTTTTAACTTCTCTTTCGTACTTTCTCTTAATTAAATAGAATAATGTTGAGATTTCAGTATCTATCTTTATAAATTAGACAATGTTGATTTAATATTGATAAGGGGGGGAGGAAAAAAAACTAAACCGAAAAAAAAACAATCACTCTTAAAAGAAATTCGAAAAAAAAAGACAAACATATTAATTAATCGACCTTAGAAAATATTATTTAAATGAGAGTTTGTAGCTTTACTTTATATGCGTGTGATTCTCATTTTTACCGGTTTAGCCTTTGTTTCACTAAAAAAAAATAAAATTATGAAATTTACAAAAAAAAACCCAAAGATCAGCGTAACACAAATCAAAAAAAAATACTTTAAGCAAAAATAATAAAAAAAAATTCTTTTACACTGATCGTACAAACTAATAGAATCTAGAGCACAAAAAAAAAATTAACACTAAAGGCAATCAACGTTAATAAATTCCTTTGGTTTGTTACTAAGTAATTTCAACTAGAATTTGGCTAAATAATTCCTAACTTTATTTTGTTGGCCTTAAGAGATTTTTTCCTTTTTTTTTGTACTCTAATTTCTAAGAAAAACTTTAAATTTAGCTTAAGTTTCTAAGGATTATTAAAGCAAAATTTTACAGAACAGGATTTTTGACGATTAGTTTTTTTCCCTTTTAAGTATTATAAAGTTCTATATGGAAAATTGTTTCTTCTCCTTTTTTCTTTTAAATAACTTTCGTACCAACTTTTTTCCTTTTCTGTTGATGATTTAGCACAAGTCAGAACTTATTCGACGATTTTAGATAGGAGGATAAGAAAAGTTGTTTTTTTTTTTCCTTAATTTAATAAATATTTTAAAGCCCTCTAGGCGGCTTACGTTTTAAATATGATTTTTTTTTGATCACACAACTGAACTGCACTAAAAAAAAAATATAAAAATTCACTTGCGCAAGACGTTGAGAATGACGTGTTCTTAAGTCAAAGAGAGGATACCAGATGAAAACGTTCTTCTTCTTCCACGCTAGGCAAACTAGGGTATTTATATGTTGGGTATTTATATTAGACACAAAGTGCCAAATCTACATTAAAGGAGAGTTTTATAAGAATTTATAAAGACATTATTTATTTGATTTTTAATTTACCATTAGAGATGGCACCAAGGGGAAGAATCAACCAAAATTGACCCAGAAGTCAGAAAAAAGTGCAGTCACTAAAAATGACAAAACGTGACACAATCTAAAAGGTGCAAAATAATAAAATTCTAATTTATCAATTAGAACATACCTTTTTATTATTGTCTTTCCACAAAATGTCGATTCTATTCAAAATGGCTAAAACACACCGTGCCAAAAGTATCTCGGAAATTCTGGAGGAATTTGAAGAAAATAAACTTCTCAGCTTTCCCAATTACGCAAATTATGTTCAAAGAAAAATTATGGAAATAATTTTTCCACAAAAACTTTAACTTCTAAAAGGCTTTAAATTTAAAAAAAAACTTTAATTTTTCTTCAACACAAGATATTATTTTAAATAGATCACCAGCTAAACAAAACCTTCACCAAGGAACGATTGAATATCTAATGATGTAATTGCATCATCTTAGTAAAACTAAAGCTCGGTTTTCTTTTCTGTATACCAAAACATAACAGAATCTTTAACGTTTTCATTCCAAACTCCAGAACAATCTTTGTATATAAATCAAAAGACAAACGTCAAAAATGCAATACATATGTTAGCGGATAAGATGTATCATTCAGATATAGATGGCGTTCAAATGAGAAAAAAAAAATATTATAACAAATTGAGTTTAAACCTTTTCCTAACGACAAGTAATTCAAATGATAAAAACAAGCGGCATTACATTGTTGCTTGAAATGAAGAATTGTTGTTGTACTATAATCTAAAAATAATATTGTTAGTTTATTTCTAAAATTTATGTATGTTTTTTTACTTTAAATTTGTTGCATGCAAGTGTCCCTATTTTTTTAGCACATAACTGTATATGATCCAAAGATATATGTTCATATATGGTCATACATTGTTCCATGCATCGACATATATGACTATCAATATCCATGTCCGTATAAAAGCCCATGTATGATCATGTATGTTCATATGTTTTTCGATTTTTACTACAGATTATTAAGGTGACCAACTGAATTATTATACCCTATTTTCTTTAATTAATTATTTTTGTTATATTTTAAAAGTTCTCTTTTGTTTTGTTTTTTGGGTTGCAGGTGAAAAAATGTTACCCAACATACTGTGATTTTGCCATATTATAAAAAAAAAATTTTATTTTAACAATTTAAATAACGATTTAATTAAGAATGCATATGAACACTTAGTTTAAAAATTAGAAAACTCAGTTTTTTCTTTCAATTTTCTTAATCATTTATATTACCTTGGGAAATTATTGATAATTTTTATTATGGTTTCAAAATATGGACTCCGAGCTGTTGTTCGAGTTTCACGTGAAAAATTTCTTATCTCCGTATATATAAAAAAATTGTTCACGTTAAAAAATTTAATACAATTTGTTTTCAAATATAACAAAAGCCCATTCTTTGGTTCCCGTATTTCTAAAGGATGTTTTTAGAATTGTAGAACTTTTATTGAAATAAAACACATTAATACTTACAAAATGGTTTGTTTTAATTTTTATTTGATAGCTTATTATATGCAATTTAGTAATAAAAAACAATTTTGATCATATACGTACCGCAACCATCTTTCAAGCGCATTTGGAAGGTCAAAGTTTGCAATATTTAAGTTTCTAATATTTTATATGAGAGTCAATAATTTTTCGATAAAAAATTAACTCCATTTGACAATTTATCCATATTGCAGTAGACAAAATTACGCGATTTATATTCCGAAATACATACAAACTTCCACCCACTTTTGATTATAAATTATTCTATACAAAATAATACATTTTTATGATAAGACTTAAGTATTAAAATAACTAATTGCCATTAATTAAATCTTTTCAATTGGAAACATTTTTTTTAGTTTGGTATTTGTTAATTTACAGGTGGACTGAAGGTGTATTTAAAATTTATTTAAACAAATAATTTACACAACATTAATCATAAGAACATGAAACCTACGAGCTGATCTTTCGTGATATTTTTAAATCTTAAAAATAAATTTTGTAAACACGATTTGGTGGAACATATTTAATTTCAGATTAGAGTTTTGGCAAAAATATTTTAAAAAATGTTTGAGTAAAATTTTGTGTAAAATCCCTATCGGGTAGTGTAAACTGTTATGATTTAAATGCTTTAAAATTAATTACAATAATATTAATCGAGAGAAAAAATCTGTAATTACATTTATTACAAAACCTTGCTTTAGGAGTAAGACTTATGTAAAGAGGCGGAAAGTATACTTGTACTTATTTTTTGTTTTACCTTGAAAATCAGCACTAATACTATTTGTACTTTCGACCTAACGTATACCGGTTAACTAATAAAAAAACTTGCACATTACTCTTCGTATGCATGTAAACTTTCAACGTTGATGATTGTCAAGGTTGAAAAGTCAACTTCTATATATTTTGGCTTCTAGCATAAATCCTTTACGTTACGTCCTAAAACGTTCTGTTGATATACTTTCGATTGAACCATAAATATAAAGAACGTTAACTATTTATTTTTAATACTTAACGTTGATAGCTAGGAGCGAAAGAACAGCATAATTTTATATATCTTCCAAAGGTATTACCCCTTAAATACGTGTCGTAGTGTTGAACATAAAAATACATTATGCAGAACATGTAAAAGATAAAAACACAAATCAGTTTTTCTTCCTTTATCGTTCTTATATAGGGTGTCCCAAGAAGAACGCAATTTTAAAATTTTTTTTTTTAATTTTTAAGTTTCACGATTTTTTTTTAAATATCTGTGTTTTATTTAAAATTTAATAATTGCGTTCTTCTTGGGACACCCTATATATGATGTTGTTTGTGTGATGGTTAAAAATGTTCTTCCTTCAATATCAATTCCAAACCAAAATTAGTATTTCTCTTACTTTTGAAGTGGTGCGCAAAAGAATGCAATTAGGTAAAAATCCATTAGTGTGGAAAGTGCGTTTTTTTTTGTGTCAGGTTGTATTTTTTTTCTTAAAGAAAACTATTTTAACATAATTTTTAACAGCTGCTACGTAAAAGAATTTTCTTTGTAATTTCTTTAACAGTTCCACATTTCATATAAAGTATTTACAAAGAGCTTAAAAAATATTTTGATTATTATAGTCTTTTTTGTTTCTTTATGAAACATTGCATTATGGGACACATAACATGAAAAAACTTTAAAAGTAAAGTTTGCAATTTTATTTTAGACAAAAATTAAAAAAAAAAATATATCTTAACTTCAGTATTATCATTCAAATGTTTATGATCCTTTAAAATTTCCTTACTGGCCTTACATTAAAAGAAAGCTACGTAATTATATTTTCTTCCCAATATTCTTTACGGTGAAACATAAATTTCTATAACAGACATTAAAATAATAAAACTACGTTAAAAGAGTTCAAAAGAAACCCTATATTAAATACACAACGTGTTTGAGAGGGGAAAAATAATATTAAATCTTTTGGCAAAAATCCATTTACTAATTACAAACTTTTAATTAAATCTGCTTAAATAAAAAGGGCAGGTCGACACAACACCATTACTGCATTGCCATAGGAAAAAAATTGTAAAGTGGTCAAACTCACTTAAATTTAAGCAAAAATTTGCATGCAATAAGTGTTTTGCAAAAATATCACAATATTCAGTTAATATAAGAGAATAGTGGGAGTGTTAACTGTGGTTTTGGTTTTTTACTATCATTACTTGGTTTGACTGTTGGGCTTTAAGGTCACATACTGATAATATCAAAACCAACAAAGGGTGTATTTTGATGGAGGTCCACAAACTCATTCACACTCAAACACCTATAAGCTAAAGAGTTTATTACTACATACAGAGAATTTGTATTACAATTGTACACTAAACGCTTTTACTACTTTTATACACTGCAGTGTATTGTATGTGGACTGAACATATTTAAAAAATTTATAAAATTTGATAATGCGAAAAAAAGAACAAACGCCATGGCACCTTAGAACACTACGTGATTAAAGTGTAATGGATTTCTGCTGATATTTGAAACTACCAAAAATCTTGGACCTATTCACTTCCTCATTCGATGTAATGATGCCAGTCCATCCGTCCGTCTGAAAGTGAGTGCATTTACTCATTGCAATTTAACTATATGTTGCAAATACAAAAACGTTTGGATATTTAGTAGGTTTCTATAAGCGAAAAGACAACCCTTGTTAAAAGTGGATAAAATCGGTCCATATTTAGAATGGGACTTATATGGTATTTATATCCACAAAACTATTGATTTTCGTTTGAAATGTTATTTGAGACAATAAATCATACACTCACAATATTATTTCGTTAAAAATAATCTAAAATATGTACATATAAAATTAATCGAAAATCCAATCAAAAAGGAGACTACTGATTTTTATTATATTCAGCCAATTTTGTTGTTCATTTTCATATTATTGTTTAATACTCGACAAAAGTATTAAAAACAATCGAAAGCTGTTTAAAATAACCATCAATTTTCAACTGGCAAAAAGTAGAAAAAAAACGATTTGTGTGGTTTGTTTTTCAAATTGAATTTTTATTATTTATATGTAATTTTACAAAACACAACACACACAGATGTATATATTTTTATTTTCTATGTGTATAATTTGTATAATTTTTGTAATTTTTGTTGAAATAACTATTTTTGTGAAAAACATAAAGGAATTATATGAATTTCTATTTTTGGAAACAGATAACATAAAATTTTACAACTCCTACTGAATGTCTGTAAATTTTTATAGTTTGTTTCTTGAATGCCTGATTCAAATAGTTAAAAAATATATATCTATGAATTTTAATTGATTCTTCATTTAAAAACAAACTTTACGTATTACTTTTTAAATAACCTACATTCGATAATGGAAAAATATTGTCAGTGTAGTAGAAAATTAGTACATTCTATCGAATTTATAATAATTCGTCGATATTTAAAAGTGGTAACTACAACTATCCGAGTCCAATATACCATTAAATAAGAATTTCAGGTAAGGCAACCGAATTGTAGATTGTGTTGATTATAGACGAAACTAATGCTTTCTATTGGTAGACGAATTTTATACTATATTTGAAGCAGAGCAGCGAATAACGTTGTAAGCGACAAAATTTAAATTGTTGAGAAATCGTAGAAAACGTTTTAGAACTTGTAGGTGTATACCACTGACTAACTTCTTTAGATTTCATTTTGATAACGAAATCCTGCATAATTTTGACTAATTTAATTTATAAGTCATAAAAGAGAGGTATTCTAACGGTAATCTGGAAAGAACAGGTTTTGTAAAAATTTTCGCTTAAAACGTTATTCGCGGCTCCGCTTCAATTGTATTCCTAACAAATTATTTTTTATTTCATCAAATTTTATTTGCAATCTATTTTACAATAATAAGCAAATTTGAATAATATATTTATATTAAAATGTCTTGTTGATTCCCATCGGAAACAACAATATAAGATATATATCAGTGTTGATAAATAGTGTTGATTAATATGTTATTAATAAATAATGCATATATACATACAAGAATGAAATGAAATGTTATCATGTAATATATAATAATGTATATAATATATAATATTAGTTAAATACATTAATAAAACACATTTTATATAAAGGGGAGATCTAAAACATGGTTTCTTTTAAGTCTTCACTTCATCAGTCTCATCTAATAGTGTGATTTCCAATATGTTCTGGTGATTGCTGAGTCTATGTAAATAGTTATAGCTAAATTTTCTTATTTCAGATTTAATGAAGGGTATTTTGAGATCATTATGTGGTGTCATATTTGTAACATAAAAAGGAGCATTTGTAATGGTTCTTAAGGCCTTGGACTGGAATCTTTGTAAAATTTCTACATTTGAATTACTAGCGGTCCCCCATAACTCTATGCCATAGGTCCAGATTGGTTTTAATATTGTTTTTAACAGCCGAACTTTATTTTCGAGTGAGAGTTGAGATTTGGGTCCTAGTAGCCAGTACATTCGTTTAAATTGAATTTCAAGTTGTTTTCTCTTGGCTTGTATATGCACTTTCCAAGTAAGTCGTCGATCCAGTTGAAGACCCAGGTATTTTATATCATCTTTGCTGGGAATCGCAGTGTTATATAAGAACACAGGTGTGCACTTTTCTCTCACTAAAGTAAAGGTAATGTGGTTTGATTTTGATTTTTGTTGACAATAATATTTCATTTAGCAAGCCAGTGTTGAAGACTGACGAGTTGCAATTGCAATATCCTGGAGGCTTCAGATTTATCAGAAGATATAAAAGCCGTATCATCTGCGTATGTTGCGAGAGTAAATTCATCTCTAGTAGGCATATCGTATTATTTGAATATAATATACAATACTGGACCGAGTACGCTACCCTGAGGTATACCAGCTTTTCTATGGTGAAAGTTGGAAATATCGTCATTTGTTCTGACATAGAAACATCTATTACTTAAATACGACAAGAAAAAGGTGTAAAATTGAGGTGCAAAGATAGTTTTTAGTTTATATAGCAAACCAATGTGCCAAACTTTATCAAACGCCTGTTTTATATCCAAAAACACAACAGAACAATATTTCTTATTTTCGAAGGAATCAATAATTCTTTTGCATATTCGGTATCTAAATTTATAAGAGTTTTTAAGACAATGCAGTGGGTAGTGAGGTAGCCTAGTATTCCGACTTTCCGAATTCAAATCCCGGAAAAGGGAAACATTTTAAAATAATTTTTTTTATTAAAATAAAATATTCAAATGATTAAATATCAAATATATTTCAATTAAAATTGATATAAATTTTGGTGCTGTAAGCAAGAGTGCGAACTGTGAATCAAAGACCCAAGGTTCGATACAAAAATATCTAAAAATTAAATTAATCTTAAAATAAAATTTTGTAGAACGTAATAATATATGTGGAATAAAATCATTAAATTCGATAACTGAATATTGGCTTTCACAGCTAAAAATATAGTTTATTATGAATACAGTTGCGGTAGCCGCAAGAACTCGTTTGGCAACAACTTCGGTAGCCACAACTGATTCTGTTTTGAATTTGTGCTGAAGTTTCAAACTATTAAAAATAATGGGCAATGAATTTAGAATCACTTGCTGGGTCGAAAGCCGTCTACCTACGTAAAATAAACGACCGTTGTAATTTTACCAAATAAAGCGATTTAAAGCAATTCCTTACATTATTAAATAATTTTTTTTGAACGGGACATATGTAAATTTATTGTTTATGGAACGACCACCATATATGGTTTTGAAATATACCTGCCGTTGTTTAGATACCTGCCATCTATACGAATTCATATATATGTAAGCATTTGCGGGTATGTGGTTCTTATGCAATTTTAAGCCGATCCAGCGATGTTCGTCTGTCTGTCTATCTGTTCATCTGTCGAAATGGTGATCACGAAACCAGAGCTAAAAACTTGTGAGTAAAAATGTGAATGTACCTCTAAAATTTTCATACAAATTGGTGTATTTTAGTACAATTTCATAGTCGCGACTGGTAATTAAAATATTCTCTCTTCTTTTTTAACCAGTCGCTTAGAAGTGAATTATATTTACCTCATATATTTTTCACTTTACATATATCACCACACAAATTGTTTTCACATCCAAAAGGTTTTTTAGCTCTAACATTTTTTTTAATCTCGATAATTTCACTTTTACGCTTTTAACATTATTTGTATCAAAAACACTGTAGAAGGCTGGGAGGATAAAGTCTGTACCTAAGTAATTATGGGGTACTATTAAAGCTTTAAAAGTACTCTGATACCCCTTTGACTCAATGGGTACTATTCACAAATATCAGCCTTGTTATTTTTTTAATGTTTATATGACATTTTTGTGATATAAATTATATTAAATGATGGTTGATAGAAATGAATTTTTACGGGGATGATATATTATTCATGATACTATAGTACATTTTGTGCCACAATTTAAAACCTCAAAATAGAGATTATTTATTTTTTTAGAACTGCTATCTAAATTTTAAAAACTGTGGGTAAAAGTTTTTCTAAGATTAAATAAAAATGGACTAAAAGCATAGCATATATGTTATGTTTAATTTTATCCAAAATATAGATTTATTTTAAATTGCTTTGCTGACATGTGTAATACATTACCATTGAATTCATAAATCATTGTTTTGGACATTGGTGGATGGTATTAAAAGTTTCGGCACTGCCGAATTTAAGCTTTTTTTTACTTGTTTTTTGTTAAATTGCGATTCGTTAACAAATATTGCGGTTGAATTATAAAATATTATTCCAAGCCTGTTTGATAATTAAAAAATATTTCTGTTAAGCCAACATACATATTATTTTACGAGGCATTCTTTTTGCTTAATCTCTTGGTTGGATTAAATGTGTTTATTTCAGTTGAACATTGTATTTTCCCTTTATAACTTTAGTTTACAGCCATATTGTGCACTGTATTCAAATAAGTTTTTGTATTCTGGCATCTTAAATAGGCAAATAGCATACAACTTTTCTACACTCAAAATATTACTTCTATTTTTCGACTAAAAGAATATAATTTTTTAAAATTAACAACGTTTTGTGTTAAAAATTAACAAATGTACATATTTAATATTATTGTAATAAAATTAATAACATTTTTTTTAGAAATAAATAAACCTACAACTTTTTTACCCATAATGCTTTTAAAAAAATTTGATTCTAAGCTTAACATTAGAAATATTTCTGTAAAATAGCAGATTTATCATTTTGAGTGTATTATTTATATATAAATTTTGTTTTTTTTAATTTTCAGTAATATATTAAAAAATAAAACTGAATTTCCAAAAGCAATGTTTTTTTTTTAATTTTGGAAGCAATGTTTTTTTTTTTAATTTTGGAAAAACATTCTAAATAATAGAAGTCTTCCATAAAAAATATTCAGTGTAGAGAAATTTGAAACAACAGAAAACTTATGAATAAATTTACAATTTTTGCCCAATTTTATTTATTAATATGTGTGACTCTCTCACTACATAAACACAAAAATTTGTGGTACCAGTCGTATGAGTGATATTAATGTAATACTAAAACATATCACTCATACGCATACAGTTTTGTGTTTGAATTTTAAAATGTTTTTTCTCAAAATCTTAAAAGATGTTACTTTTGGAAAATTCAGGTTTATTTTAAAATTATTTTTAAAAAACTGTAATAATAAAGTTTGTAACTTTTTGATTTTTTTCATATTGATGCCATTAGTGAACATATTAATTGTTCTTGGGCCATAAATGGTCAAAGAGCTTATGATAAAAATGACAACAACTTATACATAAATAAACCATTTTATATATTAATGAATAATTAAAACTACTTTCACTTATTGTGGAAACTTAATTAACTTTTCAGTTTCTTAAGCAACTCACTTACAGTAAGTTTTACTTTAATCTGATTTACTTTTAATAAAAGTGAAAGTATTTAAAAGATGTTTCATATGCAAATGTTGCTTCTTTTTTTACACACAAAAAACAAAATCATACTATTATTATTTTTTAAAGTATTACTTTTTAATTAACAAAAAAAAAATAAAATTAATTGTTAAAATTAGATAAAAAAAAAACCGATTGTATATTTTTAATACCAGTTTTGTTTCGTGTAGTCAGAAACTATAAAAAATTATGAAAAATTCTGACATAGAACGATACTGGATTTAAAAATCGAAAATTCGTAATTTTATTTAATTTACAAACACTTTTTTTTTGATAAAAAACACACTATTTTTTTTTGTTTTTTTTATTATAACAAAAATAATAAAGCATCATCGTTTCTATAACAAAACTAACGGCATATTTTTATTAAGCCTGTATTCAATTTTGCCATTTTGCTGCTTTTTGTGCTTAACTTATTAAATTTGAATACGTTGTGGGTAAGCGGAAAAATAACAACGTATTGAAATAGCAATATAAACAATTAATAACGTGTCACAGAAAAAATATTAACATTCAAGAAATCAAAAATATGTCAATTTACCCACGGTTCTTTACTTTTTTTTGAGACTTGTCTTAAAAAATATTATATTTTTATTTAATTAAAAAATTGTGTAACTAACTTCGGCTTACGAAATGCAAAAACTAACGAATTGCTATTTAAGTGATATACTTGCAAATGGTTTAAACTTCAAAATGCTATTTTACAACCATAGCAAGTTAGCACTTAAACTCACAGTCCCTTCAATAATTCTAAAAAGTCGCGAAGATAAATATTTTTTGAAATATGAAACTATATATTTTAATAGACGTTTGTAAAAGTGCAAATAGTAAAATTCTAAAGTTTTATAATTTCTAAACTTTATTCATCTTAATATCTTTAGCCATATTTGAGGAAAAATTACATTTGTTCTTTTTTACGAGTTTGTATTTTTTAAATTCAAAAGTTGACAACACCTTGAAATTACTTTAGAAATTCTGTTCTTACATTTTATGTTATTTGAATTATTATTAACTACTTCTTAATATTTATGGAAAACGTAACCTGTAATATATGAGGTATTTCATAATATTTTGTAATTATGAACCCGATCTTAAAACGTATGAACAGGTTTTTATTATGTATGTACGTCGTCATAATATAAAATAGGGAATTGTAGAAACATTTTTAAATTATGAAATTTTCATAATATTCAAGAATTTGTACACAATAAATATGATTTTTTTTTTATGGACATAATTCATAATAACTATGATCGAATTTATAAAAAAAACACTGGGAAGTTAGGAACACTTCATAAATAGTAAGTAAGCTTCATATATAATATGAACGTTAAAAATTATGAACAATTTTCATAAAAATTATGAATTTTATTTTTTTGTGTGTATACAGCATCCATACGTGTGTACTTTATTCATCATTCGTCTTACAACATTGAAGTTGCAGTGTATGTCGTTCGTTGCCTTCGCTTTTAAATAAAAATCATGCATATTTTAAGATATTCTACATATTGCTTTCTCTACAATATACTATATAAGGTAAAATAAAAAATATGTGCTTCTGTACTCGCAATGTTATCAGGCTAAAAACGACTTAAAATAACAGTTGAAATAATTAAAAATACAAATAGAAAAACTCATTTGCATTAACGCTTTTTGGAATTTATTTTCAAACATGTCTAAACCCAGAAAACAGTACACTCACAATATATTTTCCGTTTCTAACTGTAGTTTATTTAAAAGTAATACGAAGTTTGTTTTTAAATCAAGAATCAATTAATATATATTTAAATATTTTTTTAGACTATTTGAATCAATCTTTTAAATAACAAACTATATAAAATATGTACTTTCAGTAGAAGTTGATATTTTCTGTTAAATGTAAAATTGTAAGTTTTCAGTTTCTAGAAATAGAAATTCAAATAATTCCTTTTCTTTTTTTCAAAACTATTTGTTAAAATACAAAATTATTTTAACATAAATTACAAGAAATTTTTACTTATTCATAAAAAACATAGAATAGAAAAATATAAATGTATGTGTGTGTTGTGTTTTGTAATTACATACAAATAAAAAAACTTTATATTTTAAAAACATACTAAAAAAATTGTTTATTGCATACATTTTGACAGTTAAAAATTTATGATTATTTTAAACCACTTTCGATTGCAGTTACTACAAAATTGGCTGAATATAATGAAAAACCAGTAGTCCGCTTTTGGTTGTATTTTCGATTAATTTAATATGTATTTTGAATTATATTTAAAGATATAATGTTATGAGCCTATCAGCTGTTACCACCGATTTTGTTGCCAATGGAACTCTGGCGGTTACGGCAACTTTCTTCATATAAAATTATATTTTTGGATGTTAAAGTCAATATTTAGTTGTTGTTCCACAAAAACATCAATAAAAAATTGAACTCCTTGTACTACGAGCAGCTGATCCACCTTACATATTATCCAGACCTGGCCCCAGTAACTACTATTTGTTCCCAATTTGAAAAAAAAAACCTCTAGCGAGAGATACACCAATGAAGAATTTTTATGTTTAAATAGAGAGAAGCCATTGTTTTTTACTTCAAGGCAATTTTGCTAAAGATTATATATATGATTTAAAAATTAAGCAGAACTAATTTTTCATGGCAATGCTACAAAACTTTCATCCCCAAAAAATTCTAATAAGGCAATTTATTAGTATTGAAATCCCTCGTTATACCAACATTCATAAATATTTAATAGAAAACTATGTGTTCCGAAAGCAATATAGACAATATTTTTAGAAAGCATTTATTAAAAAAGAGATAATCTAACCTCGATTTTTGAAAAGAAAAATTTGTATTTTTTAGTCAAAAATATTTATTCTTCTTCTTAACCTCAAAACGTTACTAAAATAAAGAAATTCACTTTATGGTTATTTGAAATGTTTTTTAATAACAAATGCAATTTTAAGTTTCCTTTATATTTGCAATTCTGTTTTGTAAAAGTTTTTCTCAATTCTTGAAAGTTTTGAACAATTCTTCTTTGGTTTACAAATGTCGAAAATATATTTTTTTAAATGACCAGTATATTATTTTTAAATATTTCAAATATGGCCGTTATATCTTCCAGCTGACAAAAATAAGATATGTTAAAAATACTGCTTTTATTATTATCCAAATGTAAAATTAAAGATAATGCCGTAATATCCTCTCGGTACTTTGTTTTCCAAATGCTTGTTGGGTAATCGCTTGAACTATTTTATTGTTTGTTTTTATTATGTTTGCATATACAGTTACTTCTTAAAAAAATCTGGCATATAAAAGAAATGACATAATTTTACTACCACACTTTATAAACGAAATTTACTGTTCTGTAGATACATATAGGGAATTCTAAAATTTTTCCAAGTTTCCCACTTATAAAATGGATGTGTACTTCAGGCAGATTTACTTATTGTAATGAAACAGGAATGTAATAGGAATATTTTAAGGTGCCAGATGTCATAGTTAGGAGTTAGAATTGTGTACAAAAAATTATTTTTATTAAGGTTAATAAAATTTTATTCTAAACCAACAATATTTTTTTAAATAAATTTTATCCATATTTTATAATGTGCGCGTATTTAAATTAATTGTCGTACTCAGTGCTTAAATTATTTTTATACATCTCCAATAAAAAAATTTTTTATGTAGATGGTCAAATGATGTCAAATGTCTCATATTGTTTTTTACCAAAATCTGTTTATAATTTATATGTGTGTTGTTATTTTTTGGAAAATTAAATTTTTATTTATTTTTGATAGAGTTTTATCGCAAAAACAAACCTAACAAAAACCTAAATACGTACAACAGACATTACTGCAAAACTAGATTCACAATTATGGACAATTTCAGGCTAGTTGAATGAAGTATACTCTAATAGATACAGCACAATATAAAGACTTTGTAATTGCAAAGGAGAAGAGAACAAAATCAACTCTGTAGATTGGACTGCACACTGATTGGGAATCGGCCTTAAATGAATAATGGTGAAGCTAATCTGTTTTCGCTACAACGAGCCGAAGGCCTTTGTTGCTAGTGCTCGGTTAGCGACTTAGGATATAATTTGTAATTATATGTTTTATAAAATAAATAAATAAATAAATAAATAAATAAATAAATAAATAAATAAATAAATAAATAAATAAATAAATAAATAAATAAATAAATAAATAATAAATAAATAAATAAATAAATAAATAAATAAATAAATAAATAAATAAATAAATAAATAAATAAATAAATAAATAAATAAATAAATAAATAAATAAATAAATAAATAAATAAATAAATAAATAAATAAATCAATAAATAAATTAATTAATTAATAAATTAATAAATAAATAAATAAATAAATAAAAGATTTACTAAAAATAAGTTGACAAGAATCATGAAGTTATATTAAAAAATTTTAACTTTGAAAAAAGTTATATATTTACCAAAATGTATTTAGAATTACTTCGGCTCACTTGATTAGAACACAACAAAAACTACCATTGTGTTTACTCTTTAAGCATATATTGAGAGTTGTTGTATTGAAATTTGAAAATCTTACATAAAAGCACTCAATTCTCATTTTTGAGAGGATTATGAAAAAAAAACAAAACATGCTGTTATGCTGAAATGTTGCCAATGTTCAGTTAATCCATTCCTTTCAGAGCCTTGAAGTCGATGTACTCATCTGTTTGGCAAAAACATGGTTGGGCCAATCATATTTGAATAGCATCATATATTATTGGGATTATGATTGTGCCAACCATAGTCGTGCTTTAATATGTTTTTATAGTAAAATCAGCATAATTTTACCATAATATGGTGCCTACAGTTATATTATGGTTCAAAACTATAAAAAAGTTCATAAATTTAAAAAATGCATTTCCTAAAGAAAAAATATGTTACTTTTCAAGAAAACTTCTTTGTTTCCCAGCAAAACCATGGTATCAACTACTTATCAGCCTATTTACTCGCTTAATTACTTTTGTTCGCGATGAGCCCAAAAGTAATGGGTACTGGCTGTTCGTAAGCGAGAGGGTAAAGACCACCCATTACTTTGTGTTTTTGTAAGTGAGAAGATAATGACCACTCATTACTTTTGGGCTCATCGCGAACAAAAGTAATTAAGCGAGTAAATAGGCTGGAATATAGTTGATACCATGGATTTAATGTGTTCTTAAGAATTATTTTAAAAAAAAAAATTTAAATTTAATAACTTCTATAATAAAAAACATAAATTATATGGACCTTTTAAAATGGAAATAGCCTTCGATTCTAAAGACTTTTTTTAGATAGTCCTTAGAGTCTCAGAATTTTTCTTTTAGAAAAAATCCTTAGAATTTAAGAATATTTCTACTAGAAAAGGTTTGTAGAATGTATGTAAATATATTTCATGATGAAAAATCCTAAGAATCTAGAATTTTTTAAAATCTAAGTTTTTTAAGAATATTTAATTTTTTTTAAATCAGTTTTCTGAATCTGAGAATTTTACTTTAAGGAAATATCCAAAGAATATCAGGAAAATTTCTAAAAATCTAGTATTTTGTATAAGAAACCTTTGGTTTCTACAGACTTTTTATTATAAAAAGATATTTTATTAATATTATGAGTACTTTTAATAAAATATTCTGAGTACTTTTAATAAACAACTTGAAAATAATTAAAAAATATATAATCTTTATATGTTGAATCTTTTTGACATTGAATTTTTTCGACATTGAACGGATTAGTGTAAATTAAAATCTTATATGTATAACGTAATTTAGAAAATAAATTTTTGCCAACTGAATTTTTGTAGTTCTATCTACCATCACTTTTATAAATAAACAATAAATAAACATTGTTTAAATAGATAGTCTACTAATAGTAACGCGTTCCACAAAATACTTTAAAAAATGTTTTTTTTATGCCACGAACTGGGTACCAATTCCGAATAAAATTTTTGCGAAGTGATAAGTAATTTATCAATTTCACTTCACAGATATTTATCAATTCATGTTTTCATTTTAAGCGATTCCCATTCTCGTTATGAAAAAAAATATTGTTATTATGACTATCTGACAATTTTATTTCATTCCACTCGTTCCGTGAGTTTTAAAGCAAGATCTTATTAAAAAACTTCAATTAATTTTTTTCATTAAAAAAATCGTGTTTATATGCGTTTATGATTTGGAAGAAAAACTGGAGGCAGGTTTTTTGTTTTTGTATTTATTTTTTTTTTGTAGTGTTGCAAACATGGATTTTTCGAGTGTGATTTGAGCGTTTTTTGTTTTTATAATAATAATGTTATTATTGTTATTATTAGTTCTGTAATTCTTTTCAAAATTAAAAATTTCTTAAAAAATTTAAAAAAATATATAGGAAAAAATAAAGAATGTTAAGAAATAATCAAATTAAAAAAATTTCCTAACAATGTTTGGAAAATAGTGCAACAGTGAGAGAAAAAAATTCATATGATAAAATTTTGACAGATAGTTTTCGCAAATGTTAAATCAAGAATCGGAGTTTTTGCGAAGTAGTGAACAATTTTATCATTTCACAGCTTCGCATATTCAGAATCGGTCCCCTGGGCTAGAACCGGCGATCATCTGTTTGTCAGGCCACTGCTTTTCCTCTATTAAATTTTTCTAGTCAAATTTTAAACTTGATTATTTTTCACATTTAAAATTTGAATATTTTTGTTTTATTTTGCAGCCACAACAGAAAATAAATTATGTCTTTTAACTTTAATCAATAAACAAAAAGAACTCAAACCCCTAAGTCTAGCAGGCAGTGTCTCTAATAATTGCATCAGGTACACTTATGTTACATTAAGTTGTTGTTTAATTTTAAATATAAATATGTATATAAATTAAAAGCAATAATATAATACATTTAAACATTTTATTATAATAAAAATTTTGGTTGCTGATGTTAATATTTTATTATAATTTCAAAAATTGTGGAAATTAATGGTTGATTGCACAAATGTTGGATTCGGAATGTTTCGAGTTACGGTCATATTTTTGGGATTTAATAATTCTTTTTATATTTTTATTATTTTATAATATTGCTTCTTATATTTGTTGAATGCCTTTTTAAAGACCAAATTTTGTTTGATTGTCCAACTAACGGTTTGGCTAAGAGTTATCATTCATTTACATTTTAAGGTTTTAAGTATTTAATGTCTCGTTAGCTTAGGTTGGAGTGCGGATGACTAAAAAATAAGTACTTACATTTTTTAAATTTTATTTGGGAAAATATTTTTCTGCACCACTTAAATTTTGATTTTGCCAACGTGGGAAATATTATTTTCCCAATGCATTTCCTCTACTTTTTGAGCAGTCGGCTCTTTTGTCTCATGACGCTACGATATTTAGGGATTAAAAAAGCATTTTCTGCCAGCACATGCACCACGTGTTAAAGTACCTTGCCAAAGTTTTCCCCTTTGTATTTGGGTAAATTCTAATTTACGCTTTAAAGCTTTTCACGTTTTTTGATCATACTTTAGATTTTCCTTAATTATCTAGACAATTTGAAAAACATACACAAATTGTAATATTTTGTAATTGTCCTAACTAAACTCGTTGTGAATTTTAAATACTTACTGCAATTTATGTTAATACAATCAACACCAATGCATGTTCGTATATTTTAGTTAATGGAACGCGTGCTTGCTAACAGATGTTTTGAGTATTGAAATAATTGGCACCATAACCGAAAAGTATTTAAAACTTCTTATGAAAACTGCATTAATTTTCTTAAAGAAAATATGAGTTAAGTTTCATATTTGAAAGCAAATATCTAAGGTATTACAAGAACTTATGGTTTTGTTATTAAACTTGTTTGAGATTTATTAAAACATTTTATTTTTCATATACTTTTTGTACTTGGTATTTATATTTTCTTTTACTTACCGTTATTTTTAAACGTGCTATTGGCGGAGATTCTAGTGTTTCCAATATGGCAGTTGCACTATTATAATTACCCACTAACAGACAATATTGTGCCACTCCACTCCATAGTTCAACACATCTACTACGTTCTTGTATGCCGCCGCACTGCAAAAACGAAAAAAAAAAAATAAACGAAATAAATTATGAAAATATTTTGCTTTATATTCTATATATGCTGCTATCTAATGATATATGTAAAAATATGGAGGTATCGACATTATACAAATAGAATGACAAAACGAATAGGGGTTATATTCATTTTGTCACCTATGGTGTGTGTAGAGATAAATGGTACAAGGTACGTATGATGAATATGAATTCCAAATAAATCATACGTCTTTTTTTATACAAAAATATATATTAAATTTCTATAAATTTTTCATGTTAAATTGAAGACATAATATCAGATTGAAAGATTTAATATTTTTAATTTCTGTTTAAAAGCTCACAAACAATTAAATATGTGAACAGCAAATTTCTATTGAAAAACTAAGAATGTACAATAAAATCTTTCTCTAAGAAAAATTTTGATTAAAAATAGCGTATTCTAAATTTGGATTTTCGTTTTTTGCCTTTTTTTTTTAAAAAAGACCCTTAAATTAAAATTATTTGGCCTTGTTTTTTTTTGGAAAAATATTTAGCTAAAAATAAATAAAATACCATAGTGTTGTAATTTTCCTGTAAACATTTTTTTAAGTAAATATTTGTATTAAAAAGTTCTTGGAATATATGTAGTATAAGCTCCTAAAATTAAAAATTTTCTATATAAAAATTTGTTTAAAAATTAACGATTTTTTTATTAGACATAACTTTAAGGAAAAATAAAAACATCTTTGGAATGAAAGGCTTTGGTGAGCATAACAACTTATCTAAACAAAAAAAAAATAAATAGGGAAAATATCTGTTTCAAACGATCTTTTGTTGAACTAGTACTTTTTCTCTGGAAATCATTTGCATTTGAGTTAAACCATCGACTAGTTTACAAAAGATACCGATATTTCGCAGCTGCTCAAAGAAACATTTGCCATGAACACCATTTCGGGTTTGGTGATTGTGTCATAAAATTTCTTGCCCATAACTCCTTTAATTGAAGTGACCGAATAAATTTTTTGGCATAATGCCTGGAGAAAATATTATGCACTGTGAGAAAAGCTTTATCAAATTTATGAAAAACTTTATAAATATGATGGAAAACGTAATAGGATACGGTGAAGATGTTCAATTAAATTATTACTAACATGATCTGGTTTGGAATTTATAGAAATGTGTTAGTACTTCAGTAGACTAAAAAATATGTTCGTTTGGAAGATATAAAACTTGTTTTATAAAATATTATGTAAATTTTCATAATATATATTAAAATTTTATTAATATGACTATTATTTAAAGTTTTTTGTCCAAAGTATCTGCTTTATACAAATCATAAGTGTTTTTCGATGGGTTTGTAACACCCAAATTCATTTAAGATATGAGTTTCCAGAAGCTTAGTTAAAATTGAGGTTATAACTAAAGGGGAAAAATCACCATCTAAATTGCTGGTCTAATTCTCACTGATAAAGTACTTTTTGAAATTTTTGTCAGGAACGAGGTAAAAAGATGGTTCAGTAGGTGAAAATTATCCCCCTCAGTGGCTGCATAAATCACTTTGGCTTAAATTGAAAATATGAGTTTCGTGGACTTTTTGCTAACTTGGTGGAAACGTGGAAAAAAACTTCAATAATCATAAAAGTTTAGATATAATTATATGTGGCCTTATCTAATAAAATATTATCATATATATTCACATATGTCGGTATGCATTGCCATTTATATTTATATATTGCATTATTTTTATTTAAATTACCTCATTTTGCGCCATACATAACCACATCTAGTTATATATTGATCTTTATAAAATTGGACATAATTTATTTAGTATATGATAAAATATGGTATATAATATTATTTAACATATAACTCTTTATATAATTATATATGCACTCAAAAAAGACATTATCTAAAATGTAATCAAAAATTTCCTTCAAAATAGTATATAAATTGTACTCAATTTAAGTAAAATTTTATTTAAACTTAGAAAAATTTTCTTAAAAAGAATAGAAATTCCTAAGTTTGAGGAAAAACGAAATAGTTTATATACTCAAAAATAGTTCATATTTTTCCTAAGTAATAGTTCTTGATTTTAGGAAAAAAAAAACAAATCAATCAAATAAAAATTTATTAATTTTAAGAAAAAACATCTTAGTTTTAAGAAATTTGCAAACTCAAAGGTAATAAAATTAATTTTAGTTCAAAAAAAAATTTAGGTCAAAATTTACTCCCATTTAGTTCAAAAAATGTGTCTAACTTAAATCGAGAAAGTACTTGAACTTAATGCGTGTTTATTTTTTGTTCTCGAGTAGTAAAATTAACTTAATTTTAAAAAGCCTATTCCAAACTCAGTTTTTAACTATACCACTTTCTAATTTTGAAGAATTGTTTTCTAATAATTAGTTCAGACAATTAAAAACAAAATGTAATAAATTTTTTCCTTTTCCATAAAAAAAAATTACTTGATTTTAGAAACTGATGAACTATTTCTAAGGAAAATTTTTATGCAACTTAGTTAAGATAAATTTTTAAAATTTTAATAATATATTCTTTTTTTCAAGTAAAAGTTTTCTAATTTAAAAAAAAAAAATAATAATATTTGGTTTAGGATTTTTTTTGTTGGAAATCGTTTAAATTATTTTAAATATTCTATTCCCAAAAAAAAACAATAAATTAAAAACAAACTAGTTAGTTTTCCTAATTTCCAAGAAAAAATATTATTGAAGGAAATAAATTAAATTAACCATTTAAAAATATTATCGTGCAAGATTGTAATTTTTGGTGCGTGATTAAAAAATAGCTCACATGCCCATCTCTAATCTTAACAGTCTTTAACATTGAACTGAAAATAGCTTAAAATATTTTTTTAATTTTTTTTTTGCAAAAAGTTAAAAATTTCGAATTTGCACTTTTATGTAATAATTTTGTTTGTTTAATAAAATAAATAATAATAATATTTAATTCGGTTGAACCATAGGCGCAAACCTAATATGTAGCCCGTTAATGCGGAATAAAATTAAATTAAACATTGTGCAAACTTAGAACGATATGTATTGGTACGGAAAACATGTGAAATCTGTACGCTAAACGCGAGGAACTAAGGGCAATGGAACAAGGAACGAGTCTAATTGGAAGATTAAACACCGAAAAGAAAACCGAATGGAGCGCGCCTAAATTACAGTAACACTTTTTAATTTAAAAATATTCCCTGTATGAGAGAAAACTCATTTTTGATTTAATTAAATGGTGCACTTATTTATTATAATTGATTAGTAATTCTACTAATTCCACTTTTGTGTTATTTAATTTTTTATTTGTATGAACTACAACTATGCAAAATATGAATTTAATATTAATTGCCCAATACCATATTCATATAGAGACCCAACTTCGTGCAAAACCATATTGCTTTTGGGTTGTAAAAACTGTAGAAATATAATTATTCACTTGTGGAATAATAAAGTTTTGATTGCAAAATATATTTGAAATAGCATGAACTACATAAAGAAACACAATAAATCATTCAAGCAAATATTGAAATTATAGATGGAACTCAGTCATGTAAAAATAACTAGTAGTTACGAATATGCTTTTCAATTGTGATTGTAACTTTATATATTTCCTATACAAAAAAAGAAACAAAATTGCAATATGATCGAGATATACATACACATTAACATAAAAGTATTTATATACATATTTTTGAAAATCTAAATATTTGTGTAGTTCATCAGTATATGGGAAAATTCTTACATGATGCACATCAACAAACCTTAAATTTCATAACTAATTATAGGATTATCTAACTTAATAATATGTAATTATGTTAATTTTTTTTAACTAATTTCTTTTACAAAGTATATGTCCTTTCTCTGATTAATATGGAGTCACATTTAAATATGGTTGTGCTTAGCGAACTTTTTGGCCACATTTTTGTTTTAAAGCTTCATCCTGATTAATTATTCAAATTTGAACCAACCAAATACAAATGTAACATAATATATCAATTTCTATTAGTAGTTGAACAAAAATATATTGGCATACAGGAATAAATATTCGAGATAATTAAATAAAGAAAATTGAAATTTATAATGGTAAAATTTTATCAATATATATACATTTTTGACAACTCTGCGAATTTGTGGACATTGACTTAACATATTTAGCGAAAATTCGAGTCAAAAATATATATTTTTTTCAACTCCTGCGGGAAAATCAACTGGTCGTTAAGGTGTTAAAAAAAGTTCGAATAAACTAGCTTCCCAGCAAAAATTATGCTGCCAGAGAAGCAATAAAAGCATCACTACTATGGCAAAGGCATCACTTCTTTTCTAATGGTTTTAATATTAGCGTGTCTTAGGATGGAATTATTCAAATATAGCTACTAGCATTACTGATACTTTACTCTAAGGAATTCTGATGCATGAGTGAAAAATGACTTTGTAGTATTTAAGCTTTGATGAAAATTTAATTCATAAGAATGCAGAAAAATAAGTTTAAAGAAACGAAATTTATGCATTGATATACAAATATTCTTTATTAAAACAAATAAATAATTCTGCATTAGTCAAAAAGCATTCTTAAAACATTTTTCAAAAAGTTTAATGAATTTCAAGACAAATTTTATAATATTCTTGGATAATTTAAGAACTGGTTGTACAATTCGGAAACATTTTAAGATAAGTTTAAAATATTTTTGAACAATTTTAAATAATTTCTGCACAATTTTAAAACATTTTTTTGGCAATTTGAAATAATTTTAAAATTATTTTAATAAATTCTGAATTAAAACTGGAAATGGTGTAGTGTTAAATAATAAACATAATGCAACAATGCACAGATTGTGTCGTCAAAAAAATATTTAAGGCTGAAAAAATGCAAATGACATGCCAGCTAGTTTCAATTAAAGTTTAAAAAAAAAATCTGTTTTTCTTAATATTTCAAAACTTTTATAAAAATTGAAAAAATGCATAAATTCTAACCCTCATGCAATTTTAAACTAAAATATAAAAAATGATTTAATAAAAAAATTAAAAAATTTAATCAGAACTATTTTTTCATTTTGAATAGCTTTAGATTCAAAAAAATACTATAACTTATGCTTTAGAAGTAATGAAGAGTGATTATTTAAGATATGCATCGGGTTTATATCCAGATCACTGCATTTGAAATATGACCACATGAATTCTTTTGGAAGTGCCTTAGAATAACACCAAAAAATCGTAAAAGAATGTCAACTGAAGTTTAGGAAGCAATGAAAGAAGTTATAGTCACAGAATGACTACCATTTTTTTTTTGCTGGGTTCATAACCCTGAATATATGCCATTACGGAAAAAATATAATTTGCCAATAAAATGTTTACCTAAAGGTAGAATATTGTCAAAGAATTTCATAATTTGAAATTATTTAAAAATTAAGAAAAAAAATAAAATAATTTCATTAAAAAAAATTCGAATTTGATCAATATTTTCTTATGTGAAACAAGATTTCTGTTAACAATTTAATTTTAATAAGCTAAATAATAGCGAAAAACTAAAAAAAGGCAAAATTTAACGTTCAGTTGCAAGGATACCTATTATCCTGTCAAAAATTAAAAACAACTTTATGTTTAATGAAAGCTCTTGGTAAGAAGACAGCAAAGGACAAGAAGTTGAATGACATTAGGTATTTAGGAAAATACTAATGTTTCCAATTTGGTTAATCGATTAACCGATTCCTCGATTAATCGCCTCAATTACGATTAATGTCGAAACAAATAATTTAAAACTAAAATAATTATTCGAAAAATTATTATTGATTAACCGGTTAAATTTTGTTTATGAATTTTTCTGCTACTTTTCTTAGCTTTGGCAAGAAAATCGTAGAACAAAACATCAACTAAAGTATAATCAAATTCTTTTCAAATCGACTGAATCAAAGCAAATGTTATATATGTAGGATTTAGGAAATACGATAGACAATATTTTTTTTTTGTTTTCAATTATTTAAAGAAAAAAATTTTCAATAATTTAAAATTATATTTCAGCCTCCGTATACTTGTATTTCGAGCTAACAAAAGATCTCATCAGAATGCGAAGTTGTAAAAAAGCTAGAGCCTCTAAGCAAAGCTTTAACAAAAACCTATTAAAATATATATTTTTCTCCTTAGCAATGAAACACGTGACTAGGTATATTTCTATTGAGCACTATGACGTTACTTATCTTATAAAATAATAACATAAAATTGCTTTAAATTCGAAAACCTTATTTTCCAAAAAAAGACTATTTTATTTCAAATTCTATGAAAAAATTTATAAAAAATAAAAAAATAATTTTGTTTCTAATTTGATTTATCAACAAATTTTGATGAAGTAGGAACTTCAGTAGAATTAAGTTGTTTAGATAAATATATTTAAGTATCGATTATTTGAACTCTTAATTGCACAAACACAGAAAAATCGATCAGGACTTGTCAGGAATATGAGTGATTTTTATATCTCTTCTAATAGATTGACTCTTTAACTCTAAAGCTTAAATCAGGTAGTAAAAGAGCCTGGGAACAGCGGCAGTTTTATCAAACTTTGTTTCGCAAAAGTATTTTCAAGAATATTTTTAAAAATTTCTTATTGAATTTTTTTGAAAGCAGCTTTTGTTTATTTACGCATTTTTTTATTCTGGACAGTGTCATGTAAAGAAAATAAAAACTAACTTTATCGACAAAATGCCCCACTTCGGTAAAACACTATCTATACTGCGTTTTTGAGGGTTTACTTCCACTGAACACGTCTGATACGTCGCCAGATTCCTCTGAAAACACCAAGATTATAAGGCATGATTCTTTAAAAAATCTCAGGATGCTTTGAATTATCCTAAACAAACACTTAAGAAACCAATGCAATAGACTTAACTTGATATCTAAGCAAAAAACAGCTTTTTGTGTTCTTATTGATGAAAGAAATACATTTATTTTGTATTAAACGATTAATCGCCAATTTTCCAGATCAATCGAACCGATTAACCGATTAATCAATTTTCTTCATTTTTTGAGTAATGTCCTAACCTAACCCTGGCGGTGAGGTTGAATACCTGGAAACACTAGAAAATACCACAAAAACTAAATTTGTTAAATTAAAAAAAAAAATAATTTTAAAACCACAAAACTGTATTTACTTTTGATTGAACATTAATTTTTAATAAAAATTAAGTTCAGATTTAAGAAATTTGTTCATATAAATTTTGATATTTTGAAGGGACCATTTATTTTTACTACACTCAAAATGTTATGAAGTTTATTGCCTGTAGTTTAATAAAAAGTTTTGAGTTCAGTTGAAAATAAAGGAACCTAAATTTATTTTTCAAAGAAAGATTTTTTTTATACATTTATTCAAAAAGATTTTCTGTCATTTACAGGTTTTTATCAGTTTCATTAATTTTTTTCATTTGTATGAAATTTAATAAAAAATTAGCCACAAAACGGATATTTTTTACAGTCATTACAAATTTAAATTTTGTTTGCTGTCTGCTAAAAAAAAACTTTTAAAGAAATTCCAATTTGGTTTTGATTTAAATTGTTAAACTGTTTATAAACAAAATCATTTTAATTTAAATTACAAGAACTTTATAAACACACACCATATAATACTCACAAAATGTGTCTGTTGACTGTGTGAGTATAAGATTAAAAAACAAACAAAAATACATAAAACCGAAACAATTTCAATTAAATGCAAATTAATTTTTTTTTTACGGAATTGGTAGGTAAAATTTTTATATTTGTTTTTAACTGCATGTATCAGTTGTTTGAACAATATTTAAAAATAAAAAAAAAACATTTAATTTAAATGAAAAGAAGGTTTTTTAAATATCATTTATTTTTTAATGATATTTTCTCTTATTTTAACTTATAAACTATTTTAAGTATACAAATATCCCAATGCATTGTAAGGGATGTACTTTGTAAAGCAAAAAATAAAATATCTAAAATTTTCAACAATGTAAACTAGGTAAATTGTTTAATTAATGCAGTGTAAATAGTGTAAAATATCTAATGTATTTAATGTAAGATATGTAAAGTAAATAATGTAAACATTGAAAGACTTATATCTGTAAACACTACTTCCTCTTTCCTCCTTCCCATAATATATTTGCCTGATATCAACACAATGCACTGCATTTAACATATAGGGTGCAACCCGAGTGTTGATACAATTAAAAAAAGTAGTGTAAATATTTTTAACTTGACCTTAACTTTCAAATGATTTTGATGTGTCCGACAGACTCTGGGACTTCTATCTCTATATATAAAGGAATAAGGTTACTGACTGACTCACTCACTCACTCATTCAATATCACCCAGCCCAAACCGCAAGAGCTAGGAGGCTGAAATTTGGTATGCATCCTCTTTCTCCAGAGTAGATAACAGCTAAAACAGGATTTTTTGAAAATTTAACGGAGAGAGAAAAAACGGGAGAATTGTCCTCCTTGACGACTTGCCAAACCCGCTGTAGCTAGAAAGTTGAAATTTGGTATATATTTGGTATATTCCCCCTCCGGCGTAGACTGCCACCCTAGTGGTATTTTTGTAAATTCCTACGGGGGGGGGGATAAAAGTGGAAAGGTCTCCACTCGCCGAAACTAGTTATGGTGTGACTTTTGGAAAATCCAAAGCGGAGGGGCAAAAATTCTCAATTATTTGTTTTATTCTTTATTTATTTTATTAGCACTCGCATCTGCGCGGACATTTATTTCCAAGAACCTTAATGGCCACCCTATATATGAACCATTTCATATGGAGACTAAGGGTGATTCCGGGCATAGCAACGTAGCGGGCTTTGCCCGCTAGTTATATACAAAGAGCTTAGTGCAAAACCATGATAAACTGATTTTATGTATTCATTCTTCCTTTTAACACCATAACACTATCTCCTAAAAATATTTTAGCTATTTTCCAATTGATTTCTGATCTAGAGTTAAAGCTACTTTTTACAATTCCCTATTAGTATAAAGTTTTTACACAAAAACTCGATAAGCCACATCAAAAAGTTACACCTCTGAACAACACGATGAATTGTGGGAAAAATAAAAGTGGAAGGGAAGATTTTTTAAAAGATAATGTTGACAATATGGTGAAGAAAGACGTTTTGCCAAATGATGGCGAAGTAATTTTTAGAAAGCAGCGATATGCGATTTATTATACGTTTTGTGGCTTATCAACTTAAAGCCAATTTATAAAATGCAATTAATTGCATGTAATTTTCTTAATTTCCTTTTCAAAGTTGCTTCCAAAGTTATGTCTATTTATACGGTGACTTTTGTTGCACCAAAACCGATTGTGAATGAAGCAACAAAAAAAGAATAAATATGAGTGTTAAAGAGAAACAAAAATCGTGTTTTTTTTTGTTACCCCGCTTGCTCCTCTACACAGTTTGAAATAAAACAATAATTGCACGCAATTATTACATGCAATAAAGTCACCGTCTAAATTGGCTCTTATTTTTTGGAAATTTATTACAGATACTTTTATTTTGAAAAACGATAGTTGTTTATCAGATTTAGCACATAGATGTAGAAAGTTTTTAAGAAAAAATAAAGTAATAATACTATCATATATTCGTCACTGGACGACTGAACACCACTGAAAATAGTTATTTAAAAAATGAGGCTTTTGTAGATATTTCATTAAATGTTTATTAGTTTATAGAAATAATAGATGTTTTGCAGGCTTTATGTACTCTTGAAACTAGTAATACTTCTATCACATATCCCTTGCTGGAAAACTATAAGACAGTAAAAACAATTTTTTGCTGTTTCACTTTTATACTTTTTTTTGTCTTGTTAATCAAAAAATTTATTCTGTACATATATGCAAAAATAAGTATCTGGACAACGATTCCATGGAAAAGGAAAAAAAATCAGGCAGAAATTTTAAGTAGGAAAACCCGGCATATATTTCAAAGTTATATTACGGCATGGAAATGGATAGCCCTGCACTACAGCTACATGTTCTTTCAAAATATACAGTTCTGTAAAAACCTTTATGCAATAACAAGATAAATTATACTTAAAAAAACGGCTATCTCCGAATATCAAAAGTTTTATTTCATTTAAGGCTTATTTTGCACATTTTTTTTAAATTATTTTGATTCTTGTTTTTGCACTAAGCCCTTTAATTGCTAAAATATTGCCGTTTTTATTGATTTCTAAAGATTTGAATTCAAAACCCTAAATGATTTAGTAAAAAATATTTTATTTATTACATTCCTGGAAAATATCAGTTAGTTGTTATCATTTTTCCTAAATATTTTATCCAAACCTCTATTACAACAAAGAAATTTTTTTTTTAAAGTTTTTGCTATACAAACATATAACATACATACTTCTTTTAAAAATAGGTACATATTTAAATTAAAAATAAAAAAATGTACTTGTCTTTGGGCAAAATATTTAATACACCCAAATGGATATGTGACATACACCAAGTTTTAAGTTTTTATTATATACTTTTTTGTTGACTTTTGTTTTTTGATAAATATTTAATGAAATAAGAAAAATTCTGATAAGAATTACTCATAAGTAGTAGTTAACATCTTGTTGGGGTTATTTTTAAAAACGAATTTAAATATGCGAATGTTATTTGCAAAATAGTTCACAGTGGTTAAATACGGTCAAATTTGGGTAATTTCTTTATTTCTTTTGTTTAAGAGCTGAAATTTATATATATTATAGCTTATCTTTCATAAAAACTTGTAGTAACCCTAAAAAATAAGTTACATTTTAGGACTTGAGGCATAATTTTTTACTTAAAAATGATTATTTATAAAATTGACAATAACGATGCCGTTTAAAAAAATAAAAGTTTTCAGGAAATGTATGAAAACATTCTCACATTTGTATAAATTTTGTATGAGTACATAGATATTTGCAGCCATATCAGAGAACTGCAAAATCAACTTTTTTCTTGATTTAATCATACACAAAAATTCTTGTTCACTTTTAATAATTCAACAAAATTCACTGTAGAATAAAATTAGCATCATGTTACTGAACACTGTTAAGTGATTACATTTGCATAAAACATAAACGACAGATGATTCACACTGATTCCAATTACGCGTTCAGTAACATGATGCTGATTTTGATCTACAGTGAATTTTGTTGAATTATTAAAAGTGAACAAGAATTTTTGTGTATGATTAAATCAAGAAAAAAGTTGATTTTGCAGTTCTCTGAGCCATATGCATATACATTTTGTTGTTTCTTATAACAGTCTCTTAAAGAAAATTTGTTGTTGTGTCTTATATGCTAATTTGTTTATAATAAAGTTATAAGAATCAACAAAATATATATGCATACACTCAAAATAGTTTGTATGTTAATAAATTAATACCATTTAAAAGAAATTAAATTTCATTTAAAACCCGGTCAACTTATTTTTCGATTTAATCTAATGGTTTTTGTTATTTATTATAAAATATTATTTAAGTTACTTCAAAAAACAAATGATTATTCAGTTAAATATAAATGTTAAAATTTAAACTACCAATTCCGTAAAAATAAATTATTATTCATTTATTAAAAACTGTTCCGGTTTTTTGTATTTTTGTTTATTTCTTAATCATGTAAAATGCATACTCTCTTACTTCTATAAACACATGTTGTGTGACTGGTCGTATGTGTGGGTCTTCATGAAGTTATTGTAATTTGAATTGAAATAATTTGTATATAAACAAACAATTTAAATGAAAAGCAAAATTGGAATTTTTGGAATTTTTGTTTTGAAACATTCACATACTGATTTTATTTTTTTCTTTTGTTTGAAATTTAATAAAAATTTACCCAAGCAGTGGAAATTTGTGGTTTATTTGTTTCCATTGCTGCCTGCTTCAAAAAAATATTTAAAAATTCCAATTTTGTCTTTATTCAAATAGTTGTGTTTATATTCAAAAGTATTTCAATTCGAATTATAAGAAATTCATAAGCACACACATATAACCATTCACACAAAATGTGTCTATAAACTGTGTGAGTATATATTTTGTAGATTAAGAAAAACATACAAAAATACGAAAAACCCCAAATAATTTCAAGTAAGTGAACATTAATTTTTAACTCAATAATCATTTGTTTTTACAAATGTTTAAGTTGTTTAAACACCTCTTAAAAGTTAACAAAAAAAAACTATTTGATTTAAAGGCAAAGTAAGTAGATCGGTTTTTGAATGAAATATCATCTCTTGAAAATGCCATTTTAACTTACAAACTCTTTTAAGTGTACATAATATTTTTAGTGCAGTTGTATTTTTCTTTAAATACTGGGAAAAAATTATTTTTAAGTACAGAATTTTAAAATATAGGTATCGATATTTTTATGTAAACAATATTATTAAAAAAATTAAACTGTGAGGAAATAAGTGAAATGTATTTTTCCATTTTTTACAAAAAGTTAAAACAAATATACAAAAATTAAAAAATATATAGAAGAATAGTTGCACGAAAAAGTGCTAAAGGTACCATGAGAAATTAAGAAAAGAACTTTAAATAACCGAGTTTTAAACGCGGGTATTTGTAAAAAGTCACCGGTTACGAAGTGCTAAAAAGCACAAAATTTAACCGAAAAGCATTGAAATAGCAACACTGGTAACAATATGTTAGTGTTTAAGAAATGTTTTTCTATATCTCATAGTCTAAAATACAAAAGGTTTAAAATCAGTTCACATTCGTAAAAGCTCAGCGCTCTGAAATGTTTTAATACATCCTATTTTGAACAAGGCAGCCACCAAAATTATTTTTTGAAAGAAGATTTTTTCCTTTAGTTTTTGTGGTAACTTATTTCTGAATCCAATTAGTATTTAACACAAAAAGATCCATAACTATTACGTATGATTTTTGTTTATTTGGAATCACTGCAGATTGAAAGAGTTTTACACAAAATTTTCATCACTGGTTAATTCCACACTAAAGGAAGAGAAAATTAAGGTTTTCTGAAATCTGTAATTTTATTATAATTGTATTGGCTCTTTCTGAAGAGCATTTCGTCCCAATCAGAGATTTCCCTTGAGAAAAAAAAAATCTGTTTATTTTTTGTTTATAAATATTGTGATATTTAAAGAAAGTTAAATAATAAAGGATATTTTTAATACAAATTTTTTATAATGCTTAACACCTGGGAATCAAGACACTAAAATCACTGTAGATTAACTGATGTCCATTCATTCAATGAAGTTTTAACAAAAGGGAATATATAAAAAGGAATTGTTGATTACCATGATATGTGGCAGATGCTTTACAGACACTTTTATGTAAATAAACAAATTCCGAGTGCTGGTTTAATGTATTCATTTACATATATTTAATTCTTTCTGTGTATAAGTTTGTATAGTTATATGTAAGCTGTAGGTATATTTTTAAAAAGGAATAAAAAAAATGTCTTTACAACTACATTGCATACAATTTATTTACTTAATTTAGTTAAAGTTGGTCGTTACTTTTTATGATCTCTTTTACATTTTCATTTATACTGTATTTTGTATGTTGTATATATTAATTTACCTGTAGTATTTCGTTGCATACAAATAACCGTAAACGTGCTGACCAATCAAGATATGTTTCCAAATTGCATGTCTTTTTTGAATCTTGAGCGCCTGGTGGTCCACCTGAAGATGATGGTTGGTCCCATTTTTTCTGATAAAAATAAAAGAAAAAGAAATATATATAAATATGTATATAAAAACCTGAAGAGCATAAATAATTTTTAATTAATTCCTCGAATGTAATTTACAAAAGCAAAAAAGTTTTACGTTTAATTCATATCTTTGTTTTAATTAAAACAAATGTTTGATCAAGAATTAAATTTGTATTTTTTAGCACAAATTATAATTCATTTAGTTTGTAATTTTTAAAGTAATGAATTTTAGGTTTGTGGGGTTATTTTTACATACCTCTAGCCATACTTAATATTAAGTAGAAGACTCTCCCTTTATTTGTACGACTAGTTAAAAAAATTATTTAATTTAAGAAGTCGATGAACTGTATTTGTACCTGCTTTCCAGGAGAATAAATATTTGGTCTATTCTGCTCGATCTCGCTTATTTTTACGGACATGTGCTGTTTATAAAAAAATTCTTTCAAAACACTTCTGAGGTATTTTTTGGATTGGGATGGTAGAGTCATGAATTCTGCTAGGGTCAGTATTACAGTGAACACTTAAGTAAAATCTAAATATTTAGTGAACGTTTTTCCCAGCATTTTAAGTCTTAAAAATCAGACTCTTTTTATGCTTCTCTTAGGTACGCAACCACTATTATAATTTTTGATAGAGACTTTAATGAATTAATTTTCCAGTCCGTTTGTCTCTTTGGTACCAGTTCATACTAAGTAATTGCATCATGTCGATAGGACATAATAATCAGGTTTTTTCTTTGCAATTTTCCTTGTACAGTACTGTATATGGTGCCTCGATGGCCAAGAAGATAATTAACTTATTTAGCACCGGTTCCTCTAGAGAGGGTCAACTCAAAATTTACAAATTTTAAGTAGAAGCAATAAACTGTTTTTTTTTTCTTAATATTTATAAACAAGAATAATAATATAAAAAAATAAAAAAATTTAAAACAATTATGTCATTGTATAGAAATTATCGAAAAATTACAAGTTTTTGGATTGTTCCTCTTTATTAAATGTTCCTCTTTTGACATAAACACAGGCACAACTAAAAATATTTTCCTTTAGTTTATACAAAACTGATATGACTTGAGCTTACATTTGGGAACTACTCAAAATATATTTTTTAAGTTGATTTCAAAGAAGATACTCTTATATCACAAAGGGGGATACAACTGTATTTCTTTTTTGGCGAAAGAGTAAAGAAAATGATGTAAGCTTTTTACAGTGGGTAGAGATGACCACTGTATACCGTTTTATTGTAAAAAGTAAAAATTGCAAAATTTACAATTGACTTCTTTAGAGGAACAGGTGCGATTTGATAAAAATGACGTTATTCATTTTTTTACCGATCGGTATTTTGAACCAACTTTAGCTATTTTGAAAATGACAAACAAGTTGAGGCCACGGGGATATTTCATGGTTGAGTGATTTGAATTTTTGAATGTAAAATTAAGTTTGAAAAAGTAATCGGCAAGATGGGTGCCACGTTTGCTCACAATCAAAAATAAACGCTATCGTGTGACTACCAATAGAGGATTTACATCTATTTACTAGATTTCTAAGGTCCTTGGTCTTTCTGGTACTTGTTGTCCTTGTAAAAACTATAAATTTAGTTGTGGTCTTTCTTGAATTAGGTTATGGCGTCTAGGTGGCTACGAAGCTAGAAGGCTACGAAGCTAGACTTTTGGCTAGGGCATCAGCATCACAGGACTGTCTAAAAGAAGATGTTACACAACTAGCTCCAAAAAACGTGTCACAAAACCAACGCAAAGGAATATGTCATGAGTTTTAAACCGGTCACGTGGAAGGACTTAAGGAACTGGTCCTATTTTCACATATCTCGTGATATGTATTTTCGAAACCAGTCCAGTTTTAACCTATCACGGGACAGGTCAAAATTCTTCACTGACCTTTTTTTCCCGCAGCTGTTTTTTAAATGAATCCCTCGGGATCTTTCCCGGACCTAGCCTATTTTTATTATCGCAGTACATTTACACTATAGGAGAACAAAAATTTCGGCTGTTTTGAGCTATCTCGATCATTTTGCGAGGTATACGCCATTTTGTAATATGACCGGTATCTAGAAAACTAAGCAAGACAGGCAAAACGGCAAAACTTTGCTCTAGTTGAGTATCAATATAAAAATATATTTTTAAATTATTTGTTTTTAATTGATTAGTTTTTAATTGCACTGAAATTAAAAAACATTCATCAATGAAATCAAACAATTAAAATCATTTTTGTATTTAAAAAAAAAATCGTATTGAAACTAACTTCATTACAATTGATATCAATGCAATGCTAATGAAATCATCAATTAATTAGTCCCTACAATATGAAAGTTATTTTATAACAACTTACCTGTTTATCTAAGAGAACATTACTGCTACACTGTACAAATTCTTCAGGTCCTATATGTTTAGCTAATTTTTTCTCTAGTCGGCATAAAATTTGTGCATATTGTGTAGATGTAGGACATTCGAATAACTTGGGATCAGACTAAAAGCAAATAAAGAAGTATACAATTTAAAACAATTTATTAATGAATATATATAAAATAAAAACAATTCATTTGGATAAAAACTATTAAACATTTTAAATAAAATAAAAATGATTTTTCAAAAAATTGAAAAAAATCATAAACTGTTATTAGTGTAAAACCAATGTCAATAATTTTGAATTTCAAAATCACCTTGTCTATTGTTGTTGGATTATTTGTAGTTTGACAGGAGCGTAATTCTTCTTCATGTCTTTCCAAATCAGTCAAACGTTTTAACAAGGCACTCAATATTTCCGAAACAATGGCTTCTAGACGTGTATTGGAACATCTGTAAATGACAGTTAATTCATAAACGAAACAAAATGTTACAAAATTTCAAATAAACTACAATATAACAGCACACACATACACAAAGAAATTTTTAATCAAATCTCACAAACACACAATCATATACATGCATGCACATATTAACATATAAATATAATACAATACACGCATCATCACTCTTACACATGTCCTAAATTGAAAATCAAGTATTGTAGCTTTTAGTTTTACAAAATCACTCACCTGGCAACGATATGTTTAACATGACTCATCATTCGTTCATCGCGATAATCATAGGGAAACTTATTTGTCCATTCAGCTAATAATGCTACCAGTGATTCTAATGATTCACTATCAGGTACCGACGATAATAGTTTGCCCAACAATTCATGAGGACGTAGATATAAACGTGATGATAGTAAAAATGAAAATATAAATTCCTAGAAAAAAAAACATATAATTTTTAAGTAAAATTACAAGTGAGGATTTCTACCAATAGTTAAGATTGAAATAAAATATAAACTCTTTATTTCCATGAGTTTAAGCTAATTCACAGATTAGGTACTTTTTGAAAGTTTTTCCAGGAGGGTGGAAAAAATTGATGTTTAAAAGGGACTAGGAAGCTTTAATTTGCCTCATATGTTCCTTACTGGAGACTGGAGACGTCCGCAATAATGGTGAATAGTATTCCCTTAATGTCCTTAATGTACTCCCAGAAGTATAGGCTAATTTAATGAAAAACATGTTTTGGAATTTGCGATAAGATCGTGTTAAAAATGCGTTCAAAAATAGAGTAAGAGCCAACTGAAACTCCAGCTCAATATGCTGGAATTTAGAACTTGGATTTTAAAATTTTTACAGATAGGAGCAAGTTTACTGTTGTAGCTTAATAAACAAAGTTTTCAGTTCAGTTAAAAATAAAGAAACATACATTTATTTTTCAAAGAAATATTTATGTTTATTTTTTAAAACTTTTGTTAAAAATGATTTACTCCCATTTACCGTTTTTTTAATTGTCATTTGTTAGAAATTTAATAAGAATTTACCACAAAACGTGAATTTATGGTTAATTTGTTTTCGCTACAGTTATTAAAAATTAAAATTTTGGTTGCTGCCTGTTTAAAAAAAAAAAAAAAAAATCAAAAGACACCAAGTTGTTTTTAATTTAAATTGTTTGTTCTACAAAATTATGGCCATTTACACAAAAGGTGACTTATAGACTGTAGATTAAAAAAATACAAAAAACGGAAACATTTAAAATAAATAAGGGAATTGGTGGGTAAAGTTTTAACATTTATATTGAACTTATTAGTTATTTGTTCGTGTCAGTTATTAAAGCAACATTTAAAAATAAAAAGCGATGACCATTTGTTTTAAATGAAAATTAAGTAGATCGGGTTTTAAATGAAATATCAGTTATTTTAAATGGTATTTTGAGTTATTTTAATTTACAATCAATTTTAAGTGTATCTCTAATGACCTGTACAAACCCTTTAGTTAGAAATCTATTTGTTAGGCTCTGTGTGAGTTGGCTAAATTAATTATAAACCAAATAAAAATTGTTAGAAGGGTTTAAAATTTTCTTTGTAAAATATTTGAAAAACATTTCAAATATCATAGAAATTTGTTAATCTGAATTTAATATAGATCCAGAGGCAGCTCAACCGCTACCAATGCATCCTTAAAGTTTCACTGGTTGGTGCGGTTTGTGGGCCGGCGGCATCATTCGACCGTACTTCCTAAAAAACGATGAAAATCGCAAAGTTACAGCAAGATACCGTTTAAAGATTACTGACTCTTTTTTCTCCAAAATGAAAGAATTTGATTTGGTTGACATGTTTTTTCAACAAGAAAGTGAAACATGCCACACGGCATGCGATGCCATGAACCTATTAAGAGGAGAGTTTGGTAAGGAATTAATCTTACATTTTGAATTAGTCCATTGGCCGTCATGATCATGCGATTTGACCCCACTGAGCTATTTTTCATGCGGTTACGGACAAGCCAGCCACAATTCTAACCCTGGAAGACAACATTACAGCTGCCATTGGTGAGATACCGGCCGACATACTGGAAAAAAGTATGCTGGAAAGGACCACCTACGGCTTAGCCGCGGGCAACATTTGCATAAAATAATCTTTAAAAAGAAAATAGCAGGCATTCATTTATCGTCCCAAATAAATATTTTATTCACTTTTGCAAATTTTCTGGGCTTTTTCAATTTTCGAGACACCCTGTAGTGCAGCCTGTATTAAATTAAAATAGGTTTGTTTTTTTCTAATTTTATATAAATATCCCATTAAAATTTAAGTAAATAGATATGACCTTGTCAAGTTGTTATAGATATATAACTGCTTAAAAACTAAGATTTTATGAAAATGCTGCCAAGTTTTGGAAATTCTTGGATTTTCTCTTTTAAATGTAAACATAATTATTTATCATACAAATATTAGAAAGTTTTGTAAAATATTGTTAGTTAGTTGAAATATTTAAAACAACAAAAGCTAATAAATGAATTTTACAAAAAATATAATTGCTCTATTTCGCTTTTCCGCAAAGTCCATGTGTGAAAACAGCTTTCGTATAAAGGCCGTACTTTATATAATGACTATAATAATAATTTTTAAAAAGCTTAGATCCTCATTGTCAGATTTTGTGACCATTTTTATTGAATTGAATAAGTAGTTTAGAAGTAAATTTTTTTTCTATCAACTAATTTACTGCTAATTTTTTTCTATCAATCAACTAATTTATCAAGAATTCACTTTGGTCAAATTAAGAGATGTTGCATATTTCTATTAATTTTTAAATGAAATACTTATATAAATTTTTGATTCTTTTATTCTCATAAATATAAAGATTCTTATAAAATTCTTCATTTATACAGTATTATTAATTTTTAATTAACAATTCGTTACCACAAAAGAAAAATAAAAGCCAAAACAACCATAAAATATGCATAAAAACTAAAAAAAGGAAACATTTTTATGGGTAATTGTGTTAAAACGGAGAGAAAATTCAAAAGATTTATCACAACAGAAAAAAACAAAGCATAAATTAGTCGACATTTTACTAAGGACAAGTGGTAGACGAAATTATTTACTATATTAAAGGGTATGAAGTCTTGCCAAAAAAAAATATATGTATACATAAAACTAGCCAAGTAATACCAATGCCAAAATGCGGCTTTATTTTGCTTCCATTTTCATATTCTACAAATATAAAAAATTCACACACAAAAACATTTAAAGAGGGGAATACTACTCTATTCATATGGACAACCAAATAGAAACACAATTTTATTAAAGAAACAAGTGTTAATAACTACATAAAATATGTCTATGTTAGAAACTAGAAACATGTAATGAAAAAGGCCTGTATTAATAACTAAAGCAAATTGAGTGTTTTTTGTTTTATATATATATTTTTTTTTTTGGCAATTTAACCTTATTTCACTTCTAATGACCCTGAGTTGTGCGAGTAACAAGAATAGCATAATATACTATATAGCATATTTAACAAGAGTGTAATAGTGTTAATAATTAATTTGTTACTTAATGTTGAAATGCAGATCAAAAGACTAAAAAGACTGAAATTTAGTATTATGTAGTTAGATTATACCAAAAATTATACTTAATGTGGGCTATTAGAGTTCTTGTGAAAGTTGTTAGTTAAAGAGCATAGAAATATATTTTGGTTAGCAAGGTCAGTGTTACAAATGAATTTTTAGGTTTATATATTTTATGTAGTTAGAAATTTATAACATCTCAGAGGAGCAATCTGGTATATAAAAATTATTAAACTTAATTTTCTTAATAAAACTTTTTTGGTGATGCTGAATATTAAATATATAAAATATTTATCATAATTGATGTACTTTATTAAAAAAAAACTGGATTTCAGTTTTAAATAATATATGTAACATTTATTAAATATTTTATTAAACACTAAAAATCATTGTATCTAAACCTTAGCAAAGAAGTTAATGACTTTTTTCTCTTTTCTAAACAAAATCATTTAATAATTTTATCAAAATCAATAAAGCAACAATCTGCTGATACCTTTTGTAAATATACAGGGTGTTTCGTAGTTATAGGATCAATTTCTTTTTTTTTTTGAAGTTGCTCAAATAAAACTGTTTTGAGGTGTCTTCGGCACTTTAACTAGTTTTAGTATTGATCAAAATGTGTGGGAAAAATATCTATATTTTATCAATGTCAATGTTACTGCATATCTTATATGATACGAATGGCAAATTATTCCAAAAAGTAAATATTGCTCAAATTTAGCGCTCATTTTAGTACACTATTTCTAGAAATGTTACTAAATTAATTGAGATTTTTATTGGCAAAAAAGCAAATATTTTTTTTTGTAAAAAAAAAAATCAGAACCAGTTCTGAAAATATTTAATAAAAATTCAAATATTTATGTAGCTGTACAACTGTACGTATAATCAATAAATTAATATTCATATTGCGTATACGTCCTAATGTGCTAACTGATTATATCGTACAATTGTCAATGTATTTTTTCAATTTTATATAACTATTTGGAAGTTTGTTTTATTCCTCGATACTATGTGGAAGGAAAAAAGGGGATAACTCTCCCTCTTGATAGCCTACCTAAACCGCTTTGACTAGAAACCTGCACTCAGAAAAGGAATGAGTTGGAAAATTATTGCAGTTACTATAATTGTACAACTACACAGGAATCTGTATTAAAATTATAAAATATAAAATAAGCATTACATTCTATTACAAATAAAACATTTGTAATATCAACTAAATTAACGTTATTCTCTTACAGAATTTAATATATATCCAACCAAATTCGCCTAAAATTAAATTTGTGCAAACCACTTCGATAGTGGTAACCACTCAAAAGAGTAAAATAAAACATTTCTCACACTTAATTAGTTCTTAAGTGTGATTTTTTAGCAATTTTTTTTTGGCAGCTCAGCTGTTTTCGTGTAACATGTTGCTGTCAAACATGTTCAGTTTGGTCTATATTTTAACCATTAATCGTTTGTAAGTCTTGCAGATTATTAAATTTATGTATAAAAATTCATGCTCGGTTAATTGGCCGCCTTTAGTTTATTTTTAGTTTTATTTTTTGTGGGGCTATGTTAAGTCTTATGTCTATAGGGACAAGCCCGCAGCAGTTGACGCACTCGAAGCCAATATTGAAGAATTTATTTGTGAGATACCGGCCGATATATTGGAAAAAGTATGCCAAAATTGAACCCAGCGTATGAACCATTTGAGGTTTAGCCGCGATCAACATTCACATAAAATCATAGACCGTTCTATTGACTCAAATAAAGATTTCATACAAGCATTACTCCGAACTTCCAAGTTCAAATCCCATAAAAGCAAGCATATATTTTTTTTTAATTAAAATAAAATATGAAAATGTTTAAATAGTAAATATATGAAATAAAATCAGAATTACTTGTGGTGCAGTGAGCAAAAGTATGAACTATAAATCTGAATAATCCAGGTTCGATACCAGGAAAATACAAATATAAAATTTTTATTTAAATAAAATTTTGTCGAACGTAAAAATATTTTTGTGAAATATAAATATAAAATTAGACAACTGACTGTTGGGTTTCCCAACTAAAAATATAATATATTATGAAGATAGTTGCCACAACCGCAAGAATTCGATTGGCAACAAGTTCGGTAGCCACAACTGATACTGTTTTCTGGGTGTATTAAAAACCTTCAGAATCTTAATCTAGAAAACAAAGTATTTCCAAATGCTGAAGACTTTTTCCCATAGAAAACCCGTCAGCTTCTGAGAAATTTTCGCAATAAAAAAACCTTCGATTGTATTTGTTTTTTCCTATCGAAAAATTCTTAATTTTTGAAGATTTCTTGCCTGTAGAAAGCCCACAAGGTTTTACGGAATTTTTCGTGCGTATTTTTCTATAAATATACATTTATGTCTCCAGGCCCAAGGTCAATTTATACTTATTTTTGGGCTTAAATATCAATAACTTACATATCTTTAATCATTTATCTTTATAATAAATATTTAGTATTATTTAATTTTCTTTTGCCAAAAACAAATTGTTACACTATCTTCCCAGTACTATAATGTAAGACTAGTTCTTGTTCTGCTGTATTGAACCAAGTAATAAATAAAAAAAAAATAATTAAATGGTTACTTCCACCGCACACAAATACCAAACGAATTTTATTTTTAAAAATGATTGGAAATACCAATAAGTCAATAATAGGATTGATTTTTGGTTTATTTTTCCGTTTTTAATTCCCAATACAATATTTTTGCTTTATTAATGGATTTAAGGTTATTTCAAATAAAATTAAATCCCCACAAATAAATGTTAACGGTTTTGATCGAATTGCAACCAATTTTTCCTCTCGGTGTATGAAACATTACAAAAATTATACACAGGAAACAATAGAATAATTTTTGCTTCCTGGCTATAATTCATTAAATTTTGTTTTTTAAAAATATGTTAAAAATTAAAATAAAAATGGAATCTCTGAAGAAGCTATCCATTGAGATAGCGAAATATTGTTTTAAAAAAAATATTTTAATTTTTTAAAATTGAACTTGGGCTTAAATATTTATTACCCAAAACTAATATTAAAAAGGTCGAAGAAATTAAACTGAATCATTTATGTCTCCTTTTAGTATTTTTGTTTATGTTTCAAATAAAACTGTATGTATTTATTAATTTTATATGCTATTAATTTAATAGAAATTTTCAAAAAATGAGTTGGAAACAGTGTTTTATTTAATTCGATTGAAAAAATAAGAAAAATTCGGTCGCCTCTGCAGAATTCAATTGGGTCAACTGCTTTATATTGTACTACATGTAACTACCAAAATTCGGATGGCAACAAATTCGATTGATCTGTATGTGCAATTTAAATGGGGAAGTGCCTCCTCTTTAATAACTTGCCACGAACGCTTCTTCAAGATATCTTAAATTTAAAATATGTGTTTCCTGGAGTGTGGGTTAATTAATTAACGCGATACTTCATAAAGTTTTAAATAATGGCTTGGTAAAACTGGGACTTCGTCGGAAAATATAAAGGATTTCAGAAGTACTGCAGAAATAAAAGCCCCATTTCAACTTTATTCTTTCCCTTCCAAAAATGCAAAAAAAAAATATTTTGTATTCGCTCAATAAGAGAAACTGTTCTCAATAATGTGGTAAAAAAGTAGCACTCGCAATAAGAGTATATGACATGATTTTTTTACGATGTCGCATTTTAGATTTTAGAAGGACTGCAAAACTAATATCGCATTTTCATCACAAATTTTTTCTTTCCCTTCCAAAAATGCAAAAAAAGAAATATATTTATATGTTCTGAATAATGTGGTAAAAAGTAGCACTCGCAATAAGAGTATATGACATAATTCTTTTACGATGTCCCATTTTAGATTTTAGAAGCACTACAGAAATAAAAGCGCATTTTTATCACTACTTTTTCCTTTCCCTTCCAAAAATGCAAAAAAATATATTTTGTATTCGCTCAATAAGAGAAGCTGTTCTCGAAAATGTGTTAGCACTCACAATAAGAATATATGACATGATATTTTTACGGTGTCCCATTTAGAAGCAATAAATTATAACAAATATACAACAACATTAAAAACTATGCCTTCTTTAATTGCATTATTTGAAAGGGAAAGAAGAGAATAGCGAAAAAAATGCACTTCTATGATTTTTAAAATTTCATATATTTTTTTTCGCTGGGGTTAAAAATTAAAAGTTCCCGCTTCATCACTTCGCCCAAGCCAGCGAATCTTGGAACTTGAAATTTGGTATATAGATTTCACCTTCAGGGTAGAAATCTGCCAATGGGGAAAAGTTTCCCACTTAAATACCTCCCTCCCGGGAAATCACGAAACTCTAACCCTACTTACAACTTAAAAATTGCAATAGTAGAAATATTTTAATAATTCCTGTAGAAATGTAAGACTGTGAATTTTCTAAAAAATTTACACAAAATTCTCCGTCTTTGAAATTTTTATTTCAAAAATAATTAAGTTGGAAAAATACAAAAAAAATTTGGTTAATACGTCTTGTTTTCAAGCTGCAAGTATTCTTAAATATAATAAATTTTCTATGGAACAGATAACTAAATTTTTTTGGTTTTCTCCAGATTTCCATTTGTCTTGAGTCTTTTTAGTTATTTTAGAAATGTTCATATAAATTTTTTATTTTATTTACCACAAGAAAATTATCTATATCCCATCTATAGATGCCCAAAAAGTTTTCTAATAAACTGCTTTATTTAGACCCACCAAAAAAAGTCTGTAATGGCAACTGAAATTTTGCTAATTGAGATCAGCTGTATTTTTTGCTTATCTTAGCAACACATGTCTGCTGACGTGTAGTACAATGAAATTAGCAGAAAAAATTAGCTGCCGCTACTAAATTTTATTAAACTTTTCGTAAAGTGGAATTTAAAATCTGTTTGCTAAAATCAGGAAAAAAGTTAGTACAAAATTTTATTTTTTTTTTCCGGCATCAAATTTTTTTTATTTTTTTTCAAAAAATATTTTATACAAAATTAAAAAAAAAAACAAAAGTTTAAAATTGTAAAAACATAATCGAATTTATCATTTTGTTTTAATTTAGTAGTTTCTGTTTTGAAAAATATTTTAGTCAATTTTTTTTACTTTTAAGGTCAAATATTAATTTGTTTTAGGGCTGATTTTAGAACTAAAGAAAGTTTATAGTGCTATTTCAAGTGAACGTCTTAAACATGAGTTGGTATCTTTACTTCCGATCCCTTTTACTAATCAATGTAACATTTTCAGGTAATTTAGGTTTATAGGTTAAAAGAAATAACATTTTCTTCAATACACTTAAAAAAGTTTGTAAGTTAAAATAACTGAAAATATCATTTAAAAGAAATGATGTTTCATTTAAAAACCGGTCAACTTAATTTTAATTTTTTTTTGTTTTGTGGGTAAATTTTTATTAAATTTAAACAAATGAAAAAAATCGGTAAATGATAGTAAATTATTTCGAATAAATGTATAAAAAAGTTAATATTGATGTTTCTTTGAAAAATAAATGTATCTTCCTTTATTTTTAAATGGAACGGAAAACTTTTTTATTAAACTACAAACAGTTAACTACATAATATTCTGAGTGTATCCAATTTTTTAAAATTTGTAATTTTTTTTGCTAATTTTAGCAAAAATTTGTAAAATTATTTCTGAAATTAGCCACAAGAATTTGTAAATATTCTGTAAAATTTCTGTAATTTGTAAAATGTAAATAGCTAAAAGATTTGCTAAATAATAATTTTTGTTGCAAAAAATCAGTACAAAAATAGTAAAGTAAGATTGAAAACCGTTTAGAAATTTTTCTACTGACTTTTTTTTTTTACTGTATATAATCAAAAAAACCAGGTAGTGACTCCCTTTAACCCACATCCCCTTAGATATATATCTAGATTTTCAAACATATATTGATATGTCTTTAGTTTTGAGATTCGCAGTAAAAATATATTTCTTTTTATATTTTCAACGTTTTATTTAGAAAATTTATCAGCGTTCTTTTAGAAAAAAAAAACAGAATAGAAACATGAATTTAAGACCACTTTGGTAAATAACAGGCACCTGTTGACTTGTCCATTTTTACAGAAACAAGTGTCGACTACATTATTTAGGACACTATTTCCAGCTGGGTTCCTTTGTATTTAACCACTGTTACTAACTTAATGTTTACATAAAATTTACATACATTTTTTATAATAACAAAAGCTTTTCATTTTGTATTCTATTTTAGTTTTTATTTATCATACTGTATGGTGTTGATTTAATCTTGTTGCATTTTACAGTTTCAATTAAAATTATTGCAAATGTAATGAGCATAAAGAACTTAAAAAAGAGATTCATTATTATACTGATTTTTCTATATATATATTTTTTTTTCATTACATTACACTAATGTATTCTCTTCAATATAAAAAGTATTTATAAAAAGTTAATATAAGTGTAAAGAATGTATTCTTTATTCCTCTGCTTAAAAATTACTTTTCGTATATTTAGGTTTTATTTTTTTTTAAAGGAAATGCATAACAATATACTTCCTTTAATTTACATAAAATTTTAATTAAAATTTGTTACGTTATTGTTGCTCCCCTGGGGATACAAATATGTTCTGTTGATGTTTTGTTTCCATGTTACATACAGACAAATTCTCATATAGTATAAGTATTAAACAAATAAAAGAAATATACTAAAAAATAAGTAAACCGTGTAAAAATATATGTTGCCTTTAGCTATACATATATGTGTAAATATGTAAAAGTGACACCTGACTGTTAGTTGAAAAAAAGTAAAAAAATAACAAAAAAATGTAACATCAGTATGTGATAGAAATTATTGAACTTGATAAAAAAGTTGTTGCAATTTTTTTAATAACTGCAGAGTTGGTATTTGAAAACTTAAGCAATTAGGTAAAATATAATATGAATTTTTTAATTTTTTTTTGTATTTATATTTGTACACAGTAAAAAATATCGTAAAAATATTTGTTAAAATTTAAACTCGATTTCTAACAATTTGTTGTTTGTAAATTGTTATTTTTCATATAAAAATTCTTTAAAAATAAAAATTCAAGTTACAAAAAACAACAAAAAGTTTTTTGTATTTACAAATTCCATTGTTGATGCCTTTTTAAAAATTTTGTAATTTTTTTGTATGTACATCAAGATTTTATGTTTGTTATTTTTGTTACTTTGAGGTATTCATGTAAAACTGCTGTTATAAATGTAGTAAATTTCCATGTAAAATTGCACAGAGTGCGTTAGTGAATATTTACATGTATCTAAGTTTATATATATATAATGTCAAACCATAATAAGAAATTTAAAATTTTCGGAAATAAAATCATTTGAGGAGGATTTAACTTGTAATTAAAAGAAAAAATTATAAAATGTACCAAAATCAGATAATTATTTAACTGATGAGGATTAAAAGCTGAAAGAAGTTAATTAAAGGTTAGAAAACAAAAGCTTATTGAATTGAAAACTTAATAACTTTCAAAATAATCTTTCAGATATTTAATACGACAGCGTTTTTTTTTTTTTAATAAAAATGCCAATAAATATTTTTGCTCAAATTAAGGCAAAAATTAAATTTAATTAAAGTCATGTTTTCCAATTTCAAGCTTTGATTTATACTTGAATCACACTTTAATTCAATAGAATATTCCAGCAAAACGGACTCTGTAATTCAAGTCGAGCATAACAAGCTCAAAAAACCTAATAATAGTACTTGTTTTCAAGTTTATTAAAATGCTATTTACAATTTTTTTTATGTATCAAATACAAATACATACTCGATTATTCATGTTTTCTTTATTAATCCTTTTTTATCTAGAAGAGTGGAAATTTATAGAGCATTTCTGAAATAAGAAAAAAAAGATAATATAAGGACGAAGTTTAAGATCCATGGAAGAAATTCAGATTTTATAAAAATCTGCGCAGAAAAATTGTTAAATTGTTAAAATTGTTAAAAGTGGCATAAAATATTTTTATTTGTATGAACTTGATTTTGAATATAAAAAAATACTTAAAGCATTTGAATTTTTAACTTTTCAACGCTGCATGTCTAATACATATATTCAAAAATCGTTCTTGAAAATTGGTGCTTGCCAATTTTTGTTAGTAATTTTTGTTTTACATAACAAATTTTCATATATATATAAAACTTTTTCAGAAAAGGACTTCAAATTCTGAAAACCGTAACTATAAAAAATACACTCCGTCTTGTTGGATTTTATATATATAAAGACTGTCAAAATCTGAGATCTTTCCTTTACTTAGAATAACCCATTAAGCCAAAAGTCCTTAGAATCAGGGGCTTTCTCAATAGAAAAAAAATTCATTAATTGAAAAAGGTCTCAAAATAAAAAGCATTTATCTATGTATTGGAAAACGTTTCCAGCATTTTAAGTTTTTTGTAGTACATTTTATAGCAAAATTTTAAAAGTTTCTCTATAAGAAAAAAAAAAAATACTCCGAACTTGATGGGGTTTCTACTCAGAGTCTGGTGATTTTTAGTTTTTTTTATTAAGGCCCTGTGTAACGCGGTAAAATTTATTCTCAACAATTAATTAATTTATTTTTTTTTGTAAATGATGTGAACAAAAAGAATTATGTAGCCAAATTTATATATAAAGTCTGTTAAATATTCTGGTGTATATAAAAAATAACACTGATCTTACCTTATCCAAATCAATAATGTTTTTTGGCACAAAAACATCAACCAGAGATTCCAATGGACCAGAAACGATTCTACCATTTATATACATAATACCACCGGAACCCAAAACAGAACTCTAGAATTAAAAATATAAGATAAAAGTCCAAATAAATATAAGGAAAATAGTTACAAATATTATTTAATATATTTCATAAACATTTTTCGTGTTTTTTCTGTAAATCGAGGAATATGAAAAACCCTTGATTTGCATGAATTTCTAAAACTTTATTTCGAAATACTTATTATATTTGGTTGTGATATGATTTGTTAAAATATGTTAATAAGTTTATATCAAACACATACTTTTGGAGGTAACGTATTTTTTATACACGTAATTAGGCGATTTTTCTACTAAACAACTTATTATTAATATTTTTATCAGTTTTTCCGGAATAAATCAGTTTTGTTAATCGAGTGCGTGGTATACATATATGTTTAAAAAAATATGTGTCCAACATTATATTTTCCAACATTTCTTTAATTTTAGGATATTATCATATATTGAAAATATGTTTCAAGATGGGAAATAGGGTGATCGAAAAGCTTCAGACTCTGTAAGCTCTCAAAGGAAACATCCCAAGTTAGTGCGTGAAGCAACCAAAATCGGGTCACTTAAAATAAATATTTATTGTTAAATTTTTTCTTTATGAAAACCTTTTTTTCTACAAAGTGAACCGGTGCTCTTTTCACCTATCTCGTGATTTGTATTTTCGGAACCGCTTCAGTTTTCACCTATCCCGGCACAGGTCCCAATTCCCAACTGACCCCTTTTTTCCCGCAGGGATACTTTTGAAAAATATTGTCAAAATATTCCCATGAGGGCAATGCAAATTTATAAGTTTTTAGAAAATTATTTTTTTTTTAATTTTTTCTGGTTAATCAAATAGTGAAATTAGATTTCATGTAAATTCATTTAATTTTAGGCCCTGTAGAAAACAAAATCAGAGTTTCAACCTACGAAATGAAATTTAATAATATGCTATATTTGATGAAAAAATATTTTAAAAAGTGATGGTATCCCAAAATCATATATACGAATATATTATGTAGGTTTATGGCTATGCTATGACTGTATATGTGGTGTTATAATTTCAAAAAGCATGTGCATCTTTGCTCTTATTATTCAGCAAATATATTAAGTAATGTAAAAGTATATTAGGGTTGTGTCTATGAGTTGGTAAAAATTTTTGTAATGTTTTAAGTTATGCGTAGAGTCAAGACTTCTGAATATTCTAAACTTTTTATCGCGTTGTTGTATCCAATCTAAAATTATGCATCTATAAGAAATGGTTTAAGATATAGAAACAACATTGTACAGACCATGAGTTCCAATATTTATATTGCACATTAATATTATTACCTTTCACTAAATTTTAAGAAAAATTTTATTTTTAGATTTTTCCGGCATCGAACTCAGTCACTCAGATTCGCAATTCACACTCAGGACATATATCAGATCAAAAATACATAAACGCTACTTCTACACAAAAAAACAGCATTATCATTATACTGCACGAGTTCTAATCATTATCCTGATTTTGATAGGACGTCAGTTTAAAAAAAAGAAAGTAATTACAAACGCAGATATATGTTGGAAATGTTACAAACTATGAAAGTACCATCTACACAACGAATTCATTATAAAACAGACATAGCAAATATTGAACAAAATTAAAGATATTTAGTTAATAAAAACTAGGATAAATATTATTATGTTAAATAATATGTATATAAAATATTTTTGGTCATGTAATATTTTAATTATTTATTATTTTTTTTTTTTGTTTTCTGTGATATTTTTATTTTTTAATATTGACAAGAAATAATTTTTAATTTATCGCCCTTTTTAAAAAAATTGTTTTATATTAATTTTCAATTTATAATTTTCTTTTTTTAATTATAAAAAACAATTTCCCCTGAAGAAGTCACCCAATGTGGTGACGAAATATTGGGATAAATAAATATTTATCATTAATTTTTTATAAATAAAAGATCTTAAGCTCAAAAAAAAATATTACAAAAATCAAGAAGATCGAAGAAAACTGAATGAATTTTCATTTCAATATTTTATATTAATTTAATATTCCTTATCGAGCTAAAGATCCTTTATTTATTCAAAATTTTAATTATAAATATTTATTTATCCCAATATTTTTTATAAATAAAGGATCTTTAGCTCGATAAGGAATATTGAATGAATAGAGAAGATCGAAGAAAACTAAAATAATTATTTTATATTAATTAAAAAAATTATTTTTTTAAAATGTTTGCTTTTACCGGGATTTGGGCTCGGAAATTAGAAGTATTGGGCTAGCTCTCTATCCATTAGCCCACAAACACTTATAAATTTTGATGACTAATTTTAAATTTAAAAAAATATATTATACGAATATAAATTTAGCAGAAAATTCATTAACAAATGCTCGTACCAATCGTGGCTTCTATAATCAATAAAATCCACAATTCGGTTGGTTCAACTGAAACCCTAATTTAATGATGTATTTGATCAGGATAACCGTTTTGGTAGTTATCACTTTCGAATATTGACAATTATTTAAATAAATTTGATAGATTGTACTAATGTTCTAGTAAATTAACCAAATAAATGGTTGCTTCTACTGTACGAAATTTCTAAACGAATTTAATTTGTTAGGTTGATTGAAAATACCAATAATTGGATAATAGTATCCATTTTTGGGTCGTTTTCTCTCTTCTTAATTTCCAATGCTATATTTTTTGTTTAATAATGGATTATAGGTTATTCCAAATAAAATGAAATCCTTACAAATAAATGTTAATGGTTTGGTTAAATTGCAACCAATATTTTCTCTGGGTGTTCCTTCAGTAACCGTTCTGTTTTATGCCATAAGCCTTAATTTTTCAGTGAGCATTATTATTATAGACAATATTATTTTAACAAAACTATTTTTGTTATTTAAAACAAAACCATGCTGTATAAATTGTTTTGTTTTTGCCCGATAGCATGTTAGCAAGCTGTTTTCAGGGGTGCCCCAAATTAAATATATTTCTTTTCGAAATAAAATTAAATTTCGGGAAAGCCTCCAATAAAGCATTATCAATTTTGAAAAATATACAGTTTTCATATTTTTGGCAATTGGACTCATCAAAAAAAGTCTATAATGGCAACTGAAAATATTGCTGTTATACGGAAATTTTGCTAATTTGAGCCCAGCGGTATTTTTGCTAATCTTAGCAACACATGTCATCTGACGTGTAGTACAATGAAACTTGTAGAAAAAATTTGTTGCCGCTACTAAATTTTAGTAAACTTTTTCTAAAGTGGAATTCAAAATCTGTTTACTACAATCAGCAAAAAAAAAAATACTAAATACTATTAATATTAGTACAAAATTTTAAATTTACCTTTTCTTATCGAGCATCGAATTTTTTTTATTTTATTTATTTTTTTTTCAAATAAATAAAATAAAAAAAAAACAAGGCTTAAAAATTGTAAAAACAAACGAATTTATCATTTTAATATAATTTCTTTTTGAAAAATATTTTAGTTAATCTTTTCACTTTTAAGGTCAAATTTTAGTTGTATTTAGGGCTGATTTTTAGAACTAAAAACACTTTTTAGTACTATTTCAAGTGAATGTCCTATTTTTAGACATAAGACAATTTAAGTTTGTAGGTGTAAGTTTTAATTACAAATAATATTTCCTTCAATATCCATTTTTTTAAAATTAGTATTTTTTTTTGCTAATTTTAGTAAATCGCCCTTCAAAAATTTGTAAAATGATTTCTGAAATTATCAACAAAAATTTGTAAATATTCTTCAAAAATTCTGTATATCAGTAAAGGAATACAAAAGTGGGATTGAAAACCGTTTACAAATTTTTTTACTTACTTTTTTTTCTGAGTGTATCAGTTCGTAAAATTGATATGACAGAGGATTAATAATTAATGCACAAAAACCAATTATCATGTCTAATAGGTAAAAAGAATTGTTTAAAAAATCTCGATGTATATAAAAACAATAGAAAACTGCAATACATTTTCATTATAACGGTAGTTGTCTACCACGCTCTGACCAATACCGATACGAAAATTTTAAAGCTGCGATTCCAATAGTGACATGTGTCTTCTTATATCACAGGGTTTATTTCATAATATTACCTTTTACATATTGTTATATCTGCAAAATACCGTTATAAATCGGTATTTCGGTAGTTTAGCGTTATTTTAACTATAGTTTAAGATATTTCAAAATTAAATCGGTAAAATAGCGCAATAAGCCTGGATTAACAAAAAAACACATGCCTTTTATGGAATTGCCATTTTAAAATTTTCATATCGGTCTTAAAGGGGCAGTGGTAGCCAACTACCCTTATTATGGAATGCCAACCATGCTTATATGGCTTAAATCTAAATATAAACAGTCTTAAAGAACTTCTTTACATCACTATTTTTCATCGCACTATATATATATGGATATATATGGATTATTTAATTTTTCTCCATACCTACATTTTACAGAAATCTAAGTTCTCACTTGCAAGATTTCTTTTTTAAGGAATTCCCAAATTCATACTATGTATGGTATCAAGTATACGCCACCGCATAGGGGTTATAGTAGAGAGTAATCATTGAATTGAATATAAAGTATACGCCACAGTGCACTGTTGTAGAAAATAATCAATTTTCTATTTTAAACCTGTCGTGTTCATATTTAACTCTCAAACGAAACGCCAGAATGACGTTATCGAGAAAAATAAAAAAGAAGGATATCTTTTTATATTGCTGGGTTGTTTTTTAATTTAACAACCCAGCAAAAATAAATGTAAGTGATTCTTAAGCAATCAGTTTTTCATTGATTCCAAAGTATCATTAAGTTCTAATAATTTGCTTAAGAGCACTTTTTCATTCATAACTCAGGGACCAAATGAGTGTCCACCTTAAACATAAAACTAGCGGCCACTTTAACATGGGGGCAATTCCAGCTCAAACCGCACAGCATTCGGATTTGTCATCTCCGATTTTAATGAAATTCGCCACAAATGTTGTAAATGGGTGGCGTTTATCAAATCATTAACCTTTCGACTACAAACCCTTTCGGTTTTCGATATAAGACGTCTTGAAAAAACGTCATAATATCGAAAAAGTGTCCATACAAAGTCGTCCATAACTTCTATACTGACCTCGCCGACGAAAATTTGCTTACGACCACGTTTTTCTTCATAACTCAGGAACCAAATGAGTCTCCACCTTAAAATTTTGCCACAAATATAGAGAGGCCTTAGGTTTTAACATATATTTTTTCAGAATTTTAAAAAATTTGATTTTGAGATATGGGTCTTTGAAGATTATACTTAAAAAATTACTTTTAACCTCTTAATACAAAAAAACTTTTGGGAGGCTATGTTTTCACCTTTGAAATGCTGCCAATAGAAAAATTTTAGGTTGTATAGTTTAGAAAGTTATGGGCGACTTTTTATGGACACTTTTTCGATATTTTGATGTTGTTGCCGATTTTTATGACGTCATATTTACCAAAAGGGTTTGGGGTCGATAGGTTAATGATTTGATAAAAACTACCCATTTACAATATTTGTGGCGAATTTTATTAAAATCGGAGATGACAAATCCGAAAATGACAGTTTTCTGTGCGGTTTGACATGGAATGGCCCATGGACTTCTCCTAGGAGGTCAATTGCCCTCTGTGACATGTCTGGTCTAAAAGAACATGTCACACAACTACACATGTTATGACCTTTAAACTGGTCACGTGGTAGGTACTTTAGGAAACGGTCCTCTTTTTACGGAACCGATTCAGTTTTCACCTACCTCGGGACAGGTCCCAATTCCCAACTGACACCATTTTTCCCGCAGGGTTTATAAAAAAACTAAGTACCAATTTGCGTTTTAGAACATAAGCTCCCAACTTTTTTTATCTTTTAATTTGTTTATAATACGTTCAAAGTGTCTGCAATAGCATTAAATCATAATTCTTACATAAAAACTCTTAATATTTTACTACTTTTAACATTTTAACCACAAACATTTACTTAAGTTATTGAAAGAATATTATTCTCAAATTCTGAAATCTTACAAAGAAACAGAAAAAGTACAAAATCAATATAATGTAAAAATAAATAAAAATAAATTTAAAATTAATCGAAATTTTATACATTTCAATGAACAAATAATATTGTTGTAAAAAGAAGATAAATACAATCACGAGTACTTATTGTACCTATACATAAAGGTGTCCTCTAAATTTCGAATTTTCGATTTTCAGCATTAATACTAATCGTTTTGTTCCACTTTATATCAAATGTATTCTTAAAATAACATACCTGTTGGTTTAACAAAAAAAATTTTTAAATTTTATTCCATTTTTTGGCCTAGAATTTTAACTTAGAACCAGATTTCTTCATTTAAACATATTTAATTTTTGTGAATTTCAACAAATATAAAATTTAATTTATGTTAAATTTAGACTTTAGATTTTATTGCATATTTGCGGCACTTTTTTCACAAAATTGTTTTCTTTAGAAAGTATCTTATTTAGCATTGGGCTCATGTTTACCATAAAATAGATAGATTAAAAGCTACTGGGTGGTGTACAGTAAAATACCAAAAGCAATTTATGAAAAAATTTGTGTTGAATTTTCTAAATAGTGATATTTGAAATTATGAAAGTTAGTACAAACATGCATTTATGAAGTTATATAATCGAAATTATTTTAAGTATATTTTTCAAGCTCTTATTTATTTACTAAATCATTGTTATTTATTGAATTTTAATACCTTAACCCTTTAACCACTAAGACCGTCTACAGAAGGTCATCACTAAAGTCCAATTATATCCAAAGCGATATTTTTGGTGCACTAATCACCAACGACATTTTTGTCGGTTTGAATTTACCTATCGAACAGTGACGGTTTGAACGCGCTCAGTTGAATAGTTTGAAAGATATACCCATTTCTGTCAAGATTTTTGTCAAAACAGACACGAAAACTATTTATGATTTTGGTGCAAAATGAGAATTAAAAAAAAAACATACTTTCCAACAGTTCAATCGACTCGGAATTTCTTTTGGAAAGTAGCTTCAAGTTGTATTTTGATAATTTGTTGCCTGTTTGATTTCTGAAACAATTTTTTTTGTTTGAATCGAGCTTTTTGTTTTTAATTTTTTCCACCTGGCGCTTTCAGGTTACATTTTTTTGACAAACGGACTTCACATTCGTGCTTTTTAGTCCAAAATGATAATAGAACCAAAATTTCAATCGAAAATACCTCGTATTTCGACTTCAGTGGTTAAAGGGTTAAGTATAAAACTTGCAACGTCGTAAAAAAATTCCAATTTGTCACTAACTTAATTTTATAATTGATTAGCTCAGATTTGCAATGACTCAGGGTGGTCAATACGCTACACAATATCCTGACGCTGGCCAGGACAGAGTTAAATTTTTGGATGATTGTCTCAAAAATATTAAAGATCTTTCCAATATCACAGCATTCGCGGTCTATTCTAAAATAACGACCTTCGTAGTCTGTTCCAATATCAAAGTCTTCGTTGTATCTTCTAATATTGCAACCTTCCAGCCTTTGCGGTTTGTTATATTATTTCAGCCTTCTATACTAAGAGCCTTTCAAGTCTCTTATATTGATCACTACTGAATAGATTATCGGGTTTATAGGTGAATCCGCCTCCGAGGAGATCGCTAACCCAAAGATATACGCACCCAGGTAAAGAACGACTGCTTATCGAAAAGCGATTCATCTTAACAACCGAATTTCTTGCAAACTGTATATTTTGGTTGCAGACACTAAATTATTTAATTGTCCCGAATTATTTAATTCTGTTGTATTATTAGAATTTCGGTTACGACAAACAAATATATCAGTGACTCCATCCAAACGACTTGTTTGGCAAGAATTTTGCTTGTTACAAATAATCTGTTTTCTCTATGTATACCCTAGTCAGAAGACGATTACTTGTGTACCTGAGTGGAGAAAACGGCACCTCCGTTTGCGAAATACGTTGTATTGAAATTTACTACTAAATAAAAAGAATTTTCAAATTCCAATAAATACATATAAAATCTTGCCAAATCTCGTCCTAAGCTCCCAACTTTTTGAAAATTCCTAAAACTATTGTATGTTGTTATCTGTAAGTCTACATTTTTGTTAAGAACTTATCAGATTCAATATCATTATAAAATACTACTACACTCAGAATATTATGTAGTTAACTATTTGTAATTTAATAAAAAAGTTTTCCGTTCCATTTAAAAATAAAGGAACATACATTTATTTTTCAAAGAAATATCTATGTATATAGGTATTAACTTTTTTATACATTTATTCGAAATAATTTACTATCATTTACCATTTTTTTTTAGTTTATTTTATTTTTTTCATTTGTTTGAAATTTAATAAAATTTACCCACAAAATGGAAACTTGTGGTTTATTTGTGTCCGTAACAGTTATTACAAATTTAAATATTGTTTGCTGTCTGTTTCAAAAAAATTTCAATTAGTTTTTTAGTTAAATTGGTTGTATATATACAAAATTTTTTAATACAAATTACAAGAACTTCATTTACACACATCATACACAAACACATTCACACAAAAAGTGTCTATAGCTTCATATGCATAAATACATTTTGTATTGTACGAGTATATTAAAAAAAAACAAAAAATACAAAAACGGAAACAATTTCAAATAAATGAAAAAAAACATTTAATTTTTTAGGAGTGGTAGGTAAAATTTTGACATTTATTTTAACTGATTATATCATTTGCTTCTTACGGCTGTGTCAGTTGATTAATCAACATTTAAAAATGAATAACATATGAAAATTAATGTAGACCGGTTTTTAAATGAAATATTGTTTCTTTTAAATAAGATTTTCTGTTATTTTAACTTAAAAACTTTTTTAAGTGTATACAAAAGAAAAAACTAATTTTCAATAATTGTAGGAAAAAAGCAGGAAAAATTGGGAAGAATTAGCGATAGAGAATATAAGATATATATTGAATTTTTTCTCATATTAAAAAAAAAATTATATTAGTTTTTTTATTTAAAAAAAAATATTTATTCAAATTGTCCATTCTGGATAAAAATAAAATTATAATTATTTTAATAATGAAAATTCACAAAAAATATATTAAATATATATTTTAGGCAACTTATCTTCGCATGTTTTATTATTAATTGCAAATAGGTCATATTTATCTCACAACTTTAAAGAAAAAAGCTAATGAAAGCTTACTCCTCTATAATTAATTGAGTTGCGAACTCTAGCTATGCAGATTGAGAGTTGATGGAAAATGCTTACAATGCAAACATATGAAAACAACGTGATTACAACAAACTGAGTACGGATATCTTTTGTTAGGATGATTGTTGCAAGGTAATAGAGATGAAAATGTTATTTTCAAATGGCGACAACTCGATATTTCTTTGACGGGTATAAAATTGTTATGATTAGCATACCAATATTACATAAAAAGGATATGTCACAAGATATAGAAAGTTATAACAAAATTTGGGAATTTTAAAAAATCGGAGATTTTGGACCGGATTCGTCACGAGTTAACGTTTTTCAAAAAACAATTTTTTTGTTCAAATGCCTGCATTTTATATCAAATAAAAAAAAAAAACTGAGAATGTTATCGTTAAAAATCTATAATTCCTAATTTAAGGGACACCTTATTTTGTATAGGAGTTTCAAATAGTAATATGCATACGTAAAACGAAAGGCAAAAAAAAAGACTACCTTCTGGCAACTATAAATTTATTTTGAAATGGTCTGTTGAAAAGAAAAAAATGTTTCTCCATTGAATCACATATCGTATGTTCACTATCTTATGGTTTTTAATCTATACTATAATTTAAAATTAAAACTACATGCTATTTGTGCCATAACTGATCTCATTTTTTTTCTAGAAAATAAATATTTTTAAAGCAGTATAAACAGAACTTCAATGAATAATTTAAAGTATGAGGGAAATTCAATAAGTCTATACAAAAACATTAAAACAAATATTTTTTTGGGTTTTTCAACATTCTCGTAGCCTTCGTTTAGCTCGATACACTTCATCTTAAAATACTTGTCTGTTGCAGAAATGACATCTTCACTAAACTAAAATATTTTTCCAACGAGCAATTTCTTAAAATTTGCAAAGAGATGTTGCAACAATTTGAAATTCAATTCATATATTTTTATCATCGAAACTACACGAGTGCGCATTCGAAAATTATTTTGATAAATCACTTTTTTTTTGGCTAAATGAAAGGTTTTTTTATGATTTCTTCGCTTCATTGTGCCAATAATGACGAAAAGCAGATGCCATAACCTTACGAGCAGATTTCAATGTCTTTTTTTTCTTCCGGCAGGATTTACCTGGTAATTATTAAGTGTTACCCATTCTCAATTTAAAGTTTTATTAAATAAGATGTTTTATTTTATTCATTATTGTTATAAGGTGGTAGTCTGTGAGGATAGTTATTGTATCCATAGACTGAAATAAATAAATAAACAAATAAATAAATAAATAAATAAATAAATAAAAAAAATAAATAAATAAATAAATAAACAAAAAAAATAAATAAATTAATAAAATCCATTGCTTTGACCCTTGTTTCATATCTGGTGTAGGTTAGGTTGAAAAGAGAATGTTCCATTCGGCCTCTATGATCATCCAAAAATGAGTGACACACACCTATGCCATAGAATCGGTATGTTGTGAGCTCCTCAAGTATCCCTTTAGTTTTCGCAAATCAATCACCGCAAGCAACCCAGTGACAGTATAGGAGTTCAGTACCTTTTTACAATTTAAAACGGTCTTCAATTTCACAGACTCCACTGAAAGAGCCCTAACCGCAATCTGACTACCAGTAAAGATGATTGCATCCCCAGAATGCAGTCGAATGCAATCTGAAATAGCAAGAACCTCTGCCTGAAAAATGGTGTTGAGATCCAGGAGCCGGAAGCACATTTTCAATCCCAGATTAGCACAAATGAACCTAAATCAGTTCCTCCACCCAGTTTGGAGCAGTTAGTGTATTTGGTATCTTCCAACATTCCTTTAGCCAAAGCTCCCTATTCGGAATAAGAAAATCATGTATCCAAAATTAAAAGCCTGACAAATTTTCAAGGGCTCTCTGATGCCCACCTCCAATAAACCACATCCCTTGTAAATGTCGATCAAATCGGACCGCTAATGCCCATTGAACATAATACATTTCCTCAGGGTCAAAGGTCACCGCACAATGGCGGCATGTGTCATATCGGCCTGACAATCGCGGGATGTGTCATTGTCAGCCTGACGACACTTGTGTGAGTTTAAGCCCGATTTATACTGTTCTTCCACAACTAACCCACACATGCTAACCTTTATTAATTTTACTCCCAATGTGGTCGCCCCAGCAGAGTTTTCTATACTGAACAACTCCCAGGTGGTTGACAATCCCCTTAAGTCAAATTTAAGTGTATGTTATAGTGGTGAATCCATGTGTTATCAGCAGCTATGTATCGACAAACAAATTCATAAGGATCGCGAGACAAAGTTCTGAACCAGCTACTGAATCAGTCGATTGTGAGCAAATGCGTCTTGATTACCGATTTCCTTTTCATAAAAAATTTTCCGTGCAAAATTGAAATCAATAGACTAAATGCCATGCCCTCGCCCTCAACTAATTCATGCAATTTAACACGTTGGTCACATAAAATTATATCCTGCATTTTATCGGTGTTTTCCAAAGATACTGCTTTAATGAAACGTGCTAAACAAGGTTCATAATTTGTGGCTGTACGGTGAAGTACAAATTCATTCTCTTAGGTGTTTTGCCTTTCAAGTAGAAGTGTTCGTTGACATTACGATTTATTAATTTTTTCAATTTTTCAAAATATCAAAAATTTACCAGTCGTCTTGCGCAATTTCTCAATTTTCTTATGTAATTATATAAAGACTTATTGACTTGCCGTGGTAGTTATAGAAAAAGTTCCAGCGTTTTAAAATTTCCATGAGTATATCTGGGTACCGGTTAAAGAAGATACGAATATCGAGACTTACACATATTTTCCACTTTTAAAGAAAATAAAGGCCCATGATGTCCATTTTCGAACAAGCGTCACAACACTTCGCCTAGGTATTGATAAAAATCTAAAGCTTAAATTTTAATGCCACCCTAATGCATGTATACAAAATCCACAAAAATTTACCTCAAAATTGACATCACATTGACTTCGTCTATACGTATTTTTGGGTACGTCATATTGTACTAAATCATTACCGGTCATATTACCATAGCCCAGACTATAACCATTGATTGAATTTTTAGTTGTATTTGTAGAGGAAACCTGTGCACAAATAAATAAAAGAACAAAGGAAGTGATTTTAAAATAGAGAAATTGCCATAAAACATTAATGAAAATTTTCTTTAAAATTTTCTTAAAATTAAACAATAGGTAATAAAAATTACTCATAGATTTGTGTGTAAAATATTTAAGTTGATTCGTTTTTGGAACAAAAAAAAATAATAATAAAAACAATCCTTCTAATCTTATCCTTTATATGTAAAATTGAATTACCAATTTTGTCACTGAAAAAACAAAATTCTATTCTATTCATGTTTCCATTCTTTTCATTTTTATCTACATAGTAAACCAAATATATATATTTCCAAAATGCTAACTTGTGGTCTTGTCGTCAATGACATGTTCTTGTAAATTGGCCTGTCTTCTTATCTTTACAACATTCATTTATTTCTATGTGTATTTTACATTTCCATCTTAAGACTAATCTCCTAAAACAAGAAATTTGCATGCAGTAGTATTATCATGGGAAGCAGCAGCAGCAGCAGTAGTAGTAGTAGCATTGGTAGTTATGGAAGTAGTAACAGTTGCAATCTTGTCTTTTACATGTTAAAACCATTACAATGAACATTTTCATTTCCGTATTTGTTGGTAAAGTTAAAGGAAGTAAAATTGTTATTAAAAATTTACTATACTAAAAATTTTTGTTAGTACAATAGTTTATTTCAAATTTATGTAGTTAAGTGCACAAATTTAGTTTTGCATTAACTACATAATGGAATATTCAAAACATAAGATTAAATATAAATATATCTGATAATAGAATTTATACTTTACTCCCTCATTTAACAAGGGTTTTTAATAATGCTGATTGCTAAAATAATGCCAGTTGCATAATACAATAACACAATGTTCTAGTGTCTATTTTATTTAATATAGGAGGTATCTGGGCATAGTGTATTTTTTTTAAATAACAATATGCCCAATATTCTGTGTCCACGACTTAGGCCGAGTTTTTGGGATGTGAGTTAAACTTGGTTAAGTTGAACCAAGAGCGAATTTTTCCAGCCATTTCCAAGTTTATGTACATAAATTTGTCGGAACAATTTTTCATTTCATAGAAGTTTGGTCTTCATTGAAGTAAAACAACACAAACAAATTTGAAAAGAAGTTTTTCAGTTACAAACTGCCATAAACTAAGTTTAAAGATAATCTACATCTCGGTCTTATAGGAATAGGTAAAAAATGTCAATTTGCAATTCTGAAGTAATATATGCTGCAGTGTAGAATGTACTAAAATAGAAATGGCAAACTGAAAAAAATATGTAAGTGCGAATGAAAATGGATCCATTTCATAGAATGTCAGGCAGTGTGAATCTTTTTTTTAAGGAGAAGGAACAATCATGAAATTTTTCATATTTATTAATGTGTTGCTTTCTTTGGAGAGGGATAGAGGCGATGCAAGAGGTGATAACAAATGAAGGGCTTCAAACATGGCAACACTCTAATAGCGCGAGGTAATAAATCTTATAGTTACTGATATCTCATGTTATTTTACTTCCTTCGGTGGCGTAAAAGTGCTATGTATAGCAACATCTAAGGATGACGTTGCGATATGTATGACGGTTAGAATGCTTATACATATTATTTTTCTCAATTGATCTTGCCATCGTTGGGAATCAAACATGCAATTATCTGTGTAACAATCCATCGAGCTATGCATTACACCACAACTCCCTTTCCTTAATAACATTTATGAATTTCGTTAAGACAGCAGGGAACCCATCGGCATAATTCTGTTCTCAGTAATAAACACGCAGAGAAAAAACAGGGTTTGGACAATCATATTCGAAGAGCATCATATATTTTTGTGATTACGATTGTGCCGACCATAGTCATACTATCATATAGTTGACATAATATGATAAGAAAATAACAATAATCTTACCATACTATAGTCTCTACAGGTTATTATGATTCGAAACTATGAAAAAGTTCTTTCTATTGGAAAAATTCTTAGATTCTATGGACATTTTTAGGATTTTTTAGATAGTCCCTTAGATGCTCAGAGTTTTTCTTTTAGAAAAGGTTCTTAGAATCTAAGAATATTTCTATTAGAAAAAGTTCTTAGAATCCAAGTGTTTTACAAGACGATAAATCCTCAGAATTAAAGATTTTTTTAGAATCTAATTTTTTTTTTTGAAAATATGAAGTTTTATCTAAGAAGCAGCTTGCAAAATCAGAGAATTTTACTTTTAGAAAAAGTCCATAGAATCTAAAAATGTTTCTATCAGAAAACTTTCTAAAAATCTTCTATTTTGTATAAGAAACCTTTTTGTACAAAACAAATCTTGGGTTCTACAGGCATTTTTTTATACAAAATTATTTTATGTTATTAATATTCTGAGTACTTTTTCTACAAGAAAGTCTTTATTTTTTAAGAAATTAATTGTTCAATCTTTTTGACAATGAATTTTTTGGACAAAGAATTGATTAGTGTAAATTATAATGTTATAAAACATTTTCGAAAATAAATTTAAATAAATTCATTTTTAAATGGGGGACTGAACTGATACAATTTAGTTTATAAAAACAATACATTTATATAACTGTAAATGTTAAAGTCATATTTTATTTGATTTATAATTATTTAGTGATTGTTGTCAGTATTTTATATTTCTCTATTTTGTTCATGGTCAGAATTTTTGTTACCACACTATGGTAACAGCCAATCATGTTACAAAACAGAAAGTGGCAAAAATTAAATAATAAAATATTTACTATCATAATGATTGTAGTGACCATATTGATAGTTAAAACCTATTTATAAATAAACCAATTACTTGATTGTGACAACCATACCCGAAAGCAGCAATCATAATGTAAAAGGTTTTGTGCGGTTTGTGAGTTGGCGGTATCATTGGATCATACTTCTTTAAAAAGTAGAGGTACCGTGCGATAACTACTGCCTTTTTTTTGCCCAAAATGAAATAATTGGACTTTGTTGACAAGTGGTTTCAACAAGATGGTGCCACATGCCACATGGCACGCTATACCATTAACCTATTAAGAGGCGACTTTTTTGAGCAATAAATCTCACGTTTCGCAGCAGTCCATTGGCCGCCAAGACGGATACGTGAAGTCTCCCTTGAACAGGGACAAGCGAGCCACAACTCCAGCTCTCAAATAAATATTTTATTTACTTTTGCAAATTTTCTGTTTTTTTTTTTTAATTTTCAAAACCTAAACGGTTATAAAATAACCCTTTAGTAATAATACTCATATTGCAATCGTTTTTTTTTCGTGCTTGCAGTTTCCTATAACGAAGGTTTTGTAGAACAAAAGTTCTACTATGCCAAATGGATTTTATAGTCGGCGAAAAAATCTCAGTGGTAGCTTTCCAACAGTTTGATGTTTCTGAGCAACTGCTTGGCTTAAAATGCTATTTTAAGATCACGTATATTGGCTATAGCACCAATATGTTATATGTATTCACTAAATTTTACAATAACTGTTGTTGAATTTAATTTGCATTACCAATAAATTTACTGAAAAATGAAGTAATCAGTAAAAAAAAATAAATTTCATTATTAGTTAAAATTTACAGATAACTACAATTTTGATCAGTAACCAGTAAAATTTATTGGTAATGAAATATATTATACAAAGCGACCATCTATGTGCATAATAATATGGAACTTTTTATTTAGTTCTTATCAAAATTACTTTACCCATAACTGTTGCTACTTGTTTTTGGACTTTAGTAACTTCTATGCTTGTGTTTCTTTTTTTATTTATTAACTTTTAATGTTTTTTTCTCTTGATTTTATTTATATTTCTCATTTTTTCTCTGACCTTGAAACTCATTTCTAAATATGGAGAATATAATAGCCTAAAAAAATATTGAATGTAACAGTCCTGAAGACTTTCGAAATTGTCTTTAATTAATATAATTTTTTAAATTTTATTTTATTCCAAGGTATCTAAGTATACTGAATTTATATAAATATTTTGGTTTCAATTTGAATTATACCTGATTGACACTGTAACCAAGAACTAGCATGTATATTGAGTAATAAATAACAATTAGTTGTCGAAGTGTATTAAATTTTATTATTTTTTGAAATTTGTAGCAAAAACCTGGCAACATAGTGTATTACAAATATACAAAATTTACTTATGATAATATTTTTGTTATGTTTCGTTGGTCTATATTTTTCCTGAGCAAATAAGTGTATTTTAGGTTGATTTGTGATGTTTGAAAACAAAATTTTATCTTTTAAAAATTTGCAGAACATCAGGTATTTTTTCTTTTTTTTCCAAAACGTTGTTTTCGACTTTTTTGTAACAAAACTCTCTTTTGTAAGTTTAAAATTCCTTTAATTTTTTACATCAATAATATTTAGTGTAGTAACTTTTTGTGGTTTCTTGCATCTTATGGTAAGCAAAAAACATCTTACTATTTTCAGGTTCATGCGGTTTTACAAGGGTATAAAAATAGTAATCCTCCATTTCCCAACAATTTTAAATGAGCAAAAAACAGGTTTTATTCGTTAGTATCTACATACTCATGTTTTTGTATTAAAACTTTAATCTTCTCTACGTGTCATCTATTTAAAATTACAACATCTTCATATGTATCATGAAGTCATGGTAACAGAGCATCCTCCGTATATGCCACATCTTTCTCTTTTGACAAAATTCTATCTTAAAAACGTTGCATTTCTATTAATATATTATGTAAAAAATTTAAATAAATTTTAAAACCTTAAAATATAAAGTATAAAAAGCTTTTTGTATTTCAATAGCTAATAAATATTGAAAATTGAAAATATGTAAGTAAAACATGTAAAATCTATCCGATACAAAAATATAAAAATCTTTGGGAAATATCGTGGCTAGCAAAAAACGATATACAAATTCATGGTTAGAATATTAAAAAAAAACCCGGCTTAAAAAACTATTTGGCGCATTCATGTAAAAAGTTGAACGTACATCACATTTGTGCCATAAATAGTTTATACTTTTATACTAAACCCCTATCTAAAAACAGTTAGCGATTTTCCCGAAAACTAGTCATTCTTTATTATTTGCAGTTTTAATTAACTAATATTAATATTTAAAATAAATGAAAATTCTTTTCAAACAAAAGAACTTTTCATTTATTTTTAACTTACAAAATCCGTAAATAATAAATGATTTTTCATTTATTATAACTTTTAACAAACTAACCGCAAATTCGTAAAAACAAATGGTATTTCCTTGATTTATTCCTATTAAATGTTAAATAGTTAACTGAAAAATCTGTAAAAAGTAGTGGTATTTCTTTTTTTTCGTTTCTTTTCAACTGTCAATAAATTAACTACAAAATCCGTAAAAATAACTAATATTTGTTTTATTTCTTTTTTTTAAATGTCATATAAATTATCGTATCTACAAAGTGTATAAAACGATAATGTTTTAACTGTCAGAAAAATTAACAAAAAACCGTGTCAAAAAAGGGTCCAAAATTATATTTTTCATGAATAAAAAATAATAGATATTTAGGAATTCTTTGATTCTGCATTAAATCATTTTAAACAAATTATATAACTTAACCATTTTTTTTTTGTCAGATTTTCATTTCCAATACACCGTTAGAAAGGCGTTGACCACCGCTTAGGATTTTGGTCAAAAATTAACCCTTAACTGCACTGTCTTACTTTTTTTAAATTCACTTAGACATCATTAAAAACCAGTTGTTTAACTCCAAAAAGTGTATCACGTTCATTTGATATCAAATAGTGACAACATTTGTTTGAGTATATTTTTTAACAATATATTTGGTGGGCATTGAATCTTTACTCTTCTGAGATATTAATTACCAATAAATGATAAAATTATTTATTTCTTCCCTAAAATCACAACAAAAATGTTTCAAGATTATACATATTTTTTATATTTATTTTTAGGTAAAAACAAATAAGTACAATTAAAAAAAATATGATCAAATTTTAAAACTTAACAAAAAATAAAATCCAGGTAAATACCAAGGATCCTTGCCGATTTTCTATAAGGTTATACAGATTTTTTTATAATTAATTTTTATTTAAAAACATGTAAGAAGTATAATTAAGAGGAAGTATTTTTAGCCGTGCCCTGATAACGTCTTGTAAGCTGCGTGATTTGTTTTAAAAGGCCTATTCTTCCTTTTGACGGAATTTGAGCAGCTTTTTATATATCCAATATATCCTTAACAGCAATATTAAAATATTTTGAAAATCCGAAATGCAGATTATTTTAAGATCTTAAAAATGTGAAATATTGCATAACGTTGCATACCGTGTGCAATATGAACGAATCTAAATTATGCGGAACAAAAAGCATTTTTGTGTATTTTTTTCAGGACTATGTATTGAAAAACTTTTTTTATCAACTCCATGTATGCCAAACCCAAATGTTTGTAATATAAAATCAAATGTATAAAAAAAATCAAAATAAAAAAGTAAGACTGTGCAGTTAATGGTTAATTTTTGACTAAAATTCGAAGCGGTGGCCAACAGCATTCCAATGAAGTATTAGAAATGAAAAGCGGAGAAAAATGTCAAAGTTATTAAAATTTTCCGTCAAAACAAATTGAAAAGCTTTAAAAAAACTGACATAAACGTCTCGATATTACTAGTTTGTGGTAAGATTTTTTAAATATTTTAACGCAGAATCGAAGAATTACGAAACATTTATTATATTTTGTCATTTATTGGACAACAAAATTTTTACCGAATTTATTATTCATGAAAAATAACAGTTTTGGACCGTTTTTTGGCGCGGTTTAGCTCACGGGAGATTATCGCTATATATGCAAAATATTTTTGAAATCTTCATAAAAATCTCAAAGTTAATTTTCAGGGAGGTACAACTTTAATATTTTTTGTGTGCCCATATAATGTGAATAGGTCTTATGTACATATTAATAATAATGTACATATTAAAAGCGTCTACTAAACTATCTGAACTTTTGAGAAAAATATTTTCAAAATATATGTATTTACTTTTGCTGAGATTCATAGCTGTTAACGTTTGATAACGATAAGTAACCAAATAGATTTCATTTTAAAAAGAATTGTAATGATTATATTATCCTCTTTTGAACAATTTCTGATTATTATTTGATTACGATTACAAAAAATTTAAAAGTAATCAAGACTATTTTCGATTACGATTAAATAATTGAAAAGAATTAAAAGTAATCAAAAATAATCCGACTACTTTCAAAGATTATTTTTGATTTTTTTATGTTCGAAATTTTTTATTTGCTTTATTTTATTTTCAGAATTATGCATTTAAATCGTGAAAAAATTCTAAACTAATAAACAAAAATTAGATGGTTTTTGTTTCAAAAAAATATACGAACGAACGTTTTACGCAATCATGTTTAATTTTACGCATACACATAAAATATTTTTTAAGATAAAATAACATAAAATGTCACTTACAAGAAATGATATTTCGTTAAAAAATCGGTCTACTTAATTTTCATTTAAACTAGATGCCTTTTATTATTTATTTTTAAATGTTGATTAAACAACTGACACATCCGTAAGAAACAAATGATATAATAAGTTAAAATAAATGTCAAAATTTTAACTACCAATTCCTTAAAAAATAAGTGATTTTATCATTTGTTTGAAATTGTTTTCCTTTTTGTATTTTTTGTTTTTTTTTTATCTACAACATGTATGTATGCACAACTATTGACACTTTATGTGTAAATGTGTTTGTGTATGTATCTGTGTTTATGAAGTTCTTGCAATTTGAATTGAAATAATTTTGTATATATACAAACAATTTAAATAAAAAAACAAATTGAAATTTTTTGAATATTTTTTTTTGAAACAGACAGCAAACAAAATTTAAATTTGTAATAACTGTTACGGACACAAATAAACCAAAAATTTACGTTTTGTGGGTAAATTTGTATTAAATTTCAAACAACTAAAAAAAATGAAACTTAAAAAAATCGGTGAATGATAGATAGTAAATCATTTCGAATAAATGTATAAAAAAGTTAATATAGATATGTCTTTGAAAAATAAATGTATGTTCCTTTATTTTTAAATCGAACGGAAAAGTTTTTTATTATACTCCAAACAGCAAACTGCATAGTTTTCTGAGTGTATATAAAAATAGTTTTATTTTTTTTTTAACAAACATTTTTAAATTTTTCTATTTGAAATAAAAGTTTTTGTATAAAATAATTTAATAGTTTCTTAACAGCTATGCTGTGATAGAAAAATATCATCCTTGATTTGTGTTTTCTCAAAAGTTCATCATAGAGTATGATGAATATTAACAATATTTATATATCAATCATATGCTCCGTAGTTCAATTATAAATCATATACAATAGTAGAACCTGTTCTTTACATATAAATTGAATTTTTATCAAAAAATTTAGTTAAAGAACAAGGCGATGAAATCTTAAAGGTACATATTGCATAAACATTATTCAATAGAGTTTTAATAAATAGTATTTTAAATTCATGCAATATTGTTAATAATGTCACAAAGCAAAGCAAGAAAGAAAATTTAAAAAATGAAATTTACTACTGAGGAGTAATCATTTTATCATATTATTTTTCTAACTTCTTTTTTTTCTTTCTTTATTGCTAGTCATGGTTCATAAATATTACAAATTGCAGAATATTCATATACCTCAAAGTCATATTCGAGAGGTAATAGATATATGTTATTATTTTCTTACAAATATTTTTAAAATAAGATGAAAGTTTATATAAATTCTTTTGTATTTAAAACATCCAACAAATTATAGAAAATTTGTCATGCTTAAACTCCCTATCAAAGAGAGTTCTTTTTAAATATATTTTGCACACTATAAACCATATGCAGTGAAAACTTGGATAGAGTTTTCAATGTTAAAGCAAAATGTCTGCCACCGGAATTAGAACTTATTGAAAAATTTTGATTTTGTTCCTATATAATTGTATTTGTTAAGAAAATTTTGTATTGTCATCATTTATATTATGTAAGGGGGTTAATACAGCACTAAAAAGGGAATATTTTAACGGTTGTCAATTCAAACAGCAATATATTGAAAATTCATTGTTTTATTGATAATAATTGTTTATTTATTCTTTTCGAAAATTATTGTTAAAAAGTAGGCAGAAACTGGCTAGACTGATTGAAAATTAGTATTGTTTACAATTTTAAGAGAAAAACGTTTCTTATTCTTAATCTAAAATCGCTTATTAAATATTAGTTTTATTTATTCGGCTTTTTAAAAAAGCAAAAACGGCTGACACTGTAGACGCCTAATATATTATATTAAAAAAAAAAATATTTTTAAACCCGAAATAAATTGTTTGGTCGGTACTTAGCATGATTTTTATTTTCCAAAAAAAAAAAAAAAAAAAAACTGCTTTGTGTATTCAAATATATATATTATTTAAATAAATATGAAATTTATTCTTTTCAATTTACAATTTGATTATTAAATGCTACTACATTTTACTAAAGATCAAGCAAGAGCCACAAAAACTCATCTGGGCATATAGTGCAATATTAAGCACATGATTATTAAAATTTATGGTCTACTTTACACTGATTTAAGCATATTTTTTTGGCGAATTTTACATTGAAATTTTTGGAATATAAAGAGAAAAAACTCTCTATTATTATATAATAAAATAAAGTATAATTTCTCTAAAGTACTGACCCTCCTTAAGTAATAATTTATGCACATACTTACAGCATTTGATTTAAGAATATATTTATGTTTAAAAAACTTTAAACAATTTATTAAGTAAATACAAATGGTTTAAGCTATTCAAAATGATTGAATATAACTTATGAAGAACTTTGAATTTTGTTAATGTGCCACACAATTTTGATGAAGGATATCTAGAGAACAAAACACTATTTAGGTTTTTTTTTAAATATTAATCTTGTCAGCTTAACAGGAATGATTAATCAGTAAAAATAAATGTTAATATTTTACCTACCAATTCCTTAAAAAATAAATGATTTTATTATTTATTTGAAAATTGTTTCTTTTTGTATTTTTTAATCTACAAAATGTATGTAAAAATGTATGGCTATAGACACTTTTTGTGGTTGTGTATGTATATGTGCTTATGAAGTTCTTGTAATTTGAATTGAAATATTTTTGTATATAAGAAACCAATTTATAAAAAAAACAAACTGGAATTTTTTGAATATTTTTTTGAAACAGACAGAAAATAAAATTTAAATTTGAAACAACTGTAAGGGACACAAATAAACCTCATATTTCCATTTTGTGGGTAAATTTTAATTAAATTTCAAACAAATGAAAAAAAATAAATGCAACTGAAAAGATCGGTAAATGATGGTATGTTCCTATACTTTTAAATGGAACGGAAAACTTTTTTTTAAACTACAAACTGTAATCTAAATAATATTCTGAGTGTAGAACTATAAGTTTAAGATGAAAATATGGTATTTGATAGCCTTAATTAAGCGGTATGTAATGAAAACAAACAATAAATTTCCATTTTGTTGAAAAATTTATATTTAATTGAAACCAAAAAAATAAAAAAATGAAATGATAAAAATCGGTGAATGGTGTAAGCATTTTGAACAAATTTGTTATATTGATATGATTTTTTAGTTTTAATTAAACTAAATTTTTTTATAAAACAATTAACAGGAAACTACATAATATTCTTAATGTAATACTGGTGTACATCAAAATCCTCGCTGGTGATTTATTTTTTTTTAAATTTTTTCAAAAAGAACAATTTTTTTTGCCAAAATTGCATTTAGAAACCGCGGACACATTGATATCTATAACTACTTAACCCCAATTTATTAGTGTGGCTTTAGGTATTGGTTTTTCCGAATCTTCTTACTTTTGAAGTTATAATAAAATTAAAAAAATAGTATCAAAATATCTTAGGTAATGTAAAGTATTTGTTTAAGTTCAAATGCGGTTTCCTACAATTTTTTATTTGAAATATTTGTAAATTGTTAGTATCCATATAAAACTTATTTAAAAAAAGTAATTTACAAAAAATAGTGATTTTTAACAAATCGTTACAAAGCAAAAATGTGTTGTTTGATTATCATCTTATCTCTTGATTATTATCTTATAAATTTTATAAATTATATATATTAATTAAAAATTGTAAATAATTATAACTTAAACTTATTCCTATCAACATATAAATCCAATGGTAAAAAAATTGTTACAAAGACTTAAATATTTGGCAATTGGTTTGTTACTACAATAGTTAGTTCTATGAAAAATCTTTACAAAACTGGCGCACATGACGTAATTCACTCGGAGTGTAATATTATTCTAACAAATTCAATAACTCCTCACATTAAAAATTATGGGATAAAATTGTATATATAAACATAATTGAATATAAAGATCTACGGAATCCTCAAGAGTGTATACCAAGAAATTTATGTCTATTGTGCTGATCTTTAAAGTCAACAGAGTTTCTTTTAATGAACTCACCAAAAAAAGTCTGTAATGATAACTGAAAAGTTTGCTGTTATTACGGGAAATTTAGATAATTTGAGCCCAGCGTTACTTTTTTGCTAATCTTGAAGCACATACCTGCTAACCTGTAGTGCAATGAAATTAGTAGAAAAGTTAGTACCCGCTTCTAAATTCTAGTATACTTTTTGTAAAGTGGAATTTAAAATCTGTTTGTTAAAATCAGCAAAAAAAAATTACTAAATATTATTAATATTAGTACAAAATTTTAAATTTATTTTTTTTTTTATTTAACATCAATATTTTTGTATTTTATTTATTTTTTTCACATGAATTAATCATTTTGTTTTAACTTGGTAATTTCTGTTTTGAAAAATATTTTATTCAGTTTTATTTTACTTCTAAGGTCACATTTTAATTGTTTTTAGGGCTGATTTTTAGAACTTAAAAAAACTTTTTGGTGCTATTTTAAGTGGATGTCCTATTTTCAGACATGAGTCGGTATCTTTACTTCAGATCCTTTTTTTTAATCTATGTAACATTTTAAGGAAATTTAAGTTTGTAAAAGATTTAAGTATTTATGTTTGTATAGGTTTTGATTATTTGAAATAACATTTCCTTCAATATCCACTTTTGTAAAATTAGTATTTTTTGCTAATTTTAGCAAATCTCTTTCCAAAAATTGTTAAAATGATTTCTAAAATTAGCAATAAAAATTTGTAAATATTCTGCAAAAACTCTGTAATTTGTAAAATGTAATCAGTAATCAGTAAAGTGGGGTTGAAAATCGTTTACAAATTTTTCTATTAACTTTTTTTTCTGAGTGTAAGCTTTGTTAATAATTAAAATGTAACACCGTATCGAAAATAACTTCAAGATCCGTAACTTGAACAGTTAAGTAGTAATAGATAACTGTATTATTGCAACAATATTCAAAACTAGTTTGTTTAAAGAACACCATTCAGCCGAAAAAGTCAAATCGTTTTAAATCAAAATAGAATGCAATTTGTTTGAAACACTCGCCTAATGTTTCAAATCATCAGGAAACATCAATAGTTTACAAAATTTTAAATAATCAGACAAATCATTAATAGAAATTAAAAATAACAAAAGCCCTAAATAAGTTTCCTGTGGAATGCCCGAAAATGCATTAATAAAATTAGTGGAATAAGTGGAACCCATTTTAACTCTTAATGTCCTATTAGTTAATAAGCTTTTCAGAATCATTAAAAGTTTACCATTAATTGATGCTTAAATATTAAAATTAACAAGAGAACCGCTATTTATTATCTTTGTTAGCTAGTCGTATTCTTTGAACTCGGGCATAGCTGTTTATTATCGTTTGTTGTTAATCATTCCAACTAACCGAGCCGAAAGTTTTTCTATAGTGCGGTAAATATAACATTTGGGTAGTGTAGATCATATACGATCAAAACTCGAATAGTGGTCTATAGTTAATCTTGATATTCGAACACCACCACCGTGGTTTCCTCTCACTCATATTTAGGAGTACTCGTTGAAGCCGGGAACCGTGTCGTATTGCCGGCCAATCGTTGTAAAGGGCTTCGGTTAATCGTATTTTATTTTATATTACCTCAAAAGGAGCAGACCATTGACGAATCTGGACAACTGAGCTAAACACCAGCTGAAAAATAAATGGCATTACATCATATACATTGTAAATACACAATTTTGGATTCCGAAACCCTGAAACAAAAGACACTACTGCGTTTTAGTCCACATTAATGCATATATATGGAACAAAGGCAGTCAAATTCAAAAATTAAAATTCATATGCAGCAAAATTAAGAATTTGTTTTATTTGTGCAAAAGTTTTTTAACTTATGACTTATTGTATATAAATATAAGATAATTTGTATTTTTGTTCCAAATATATATCGCAGTTACTGGGTGAACATAAAATAAAATATTTCTTATAGAGATTTTAAGCAATTAATTACTGAAACCATTTGTGTATTGTTTCTCTGGTCACACACATAATAAGATGACGAACTATTTCCACGTCAAGAAATTTTGATAAAAATTAAAGTATTTTTAATATTTGTTTAGTTCGAAAATTATTTTATTTTTTAATTAATAATTAATATCTTAAAACATTGACTTTTAGCCGATTTTTTTTGTTACTCTAAATTTAAAAAGTCCCAAAGTAGCAGTGTTTGGATATTCAAAACGACTTGCCGACAAAATATGTGCTATTTTTCTGTTGCATATATTTGAAAATCTGATTTGGAGTCGAAGACCAAGTGCAAGTTTTTACAGTGTAAATATTTTTTTTATAAACTACACTGTAAGAAAATTTTCAGCTTCTAGTGGTAAACCACGATTTAAATTTTTTGATTATATTTTAATGAAAATACTTCAAAAATTCTTATGTAATGATTTTATTAATTGTATTTGTTTTTACTTATTATTATTCACTAATATTAATTTTTGCAATACAAAAAATCAAATGCTTTTTTCGGGAAAGAAAACGTCATAAGGGCCATTAAAATTTGTTGCACTAATGTATAATTTACGTCTTGAGTCGTATGAGTGATTTGTATTATAAATGTAAATATTACGTATACGTGTTGGTGTACTTTAATTCGTATCAATATTGGCGTATCGTTATTTTTTGAATTACAAATAGATTTATTTAAAAATAATATAAAAAAATAGTAAATAAGTAAAAAAAAAAGAAAATACAGTAAATAAAGTCATTGAAAAAGAGTTTTTAAGTCTTTTCACTAAAATATTATCATAAAATATTTGAAGACAATACAAATTTAATATCTATGTTTTTAAAAGGACCTAACTTTACACTGAATTCTACGACCCTAAATTAAGAGTATGTGTCCCGTGGTTTCCGTGTATCATTTTGACGTACTTACTGTGTTATTGGAAATAGTTTTAAGTTAAAAAAAAACAAAACCCTCCGAAAAATCTTTAATTGAAGATTATAAAATAGAAAAACATCTTTTGGTCGGTCCATGTTTGTAAAAGTTAAAAACTTCAAAACATATATTTATGTGCGAACTTATATATTTTTTTCCTAATGTGGACCACCCTACATATTCGAACAGTGTAATCTTTTAAACAACATTCTTAAAGCTCAACTTCTTCTCTACACATTTACATTTATTGCTTTTTACCTAGAATAACCCATTGTGCGTTGTATGAACTCATATATATGTACACATTCAGCACTGTACAATTATAGCATATGCAAAGAATTCAATCTTTAATTAAATTTAATGTATATTTCAATATGTATTTATGCCATGTTGATGTAAATGACGTGTTTTTTATGTTTGCATTTAATTTGTTTTACACGTGTAATTATAAATACATTTCAACAAAAATATTAATGAATGTGTTAAAGTTATTACAGAACTTATTTAAATGGGAAGGTATATAATTTTGCAACTCTTATGTTATAAATCTTAATTAAATACACTGCGTTGTATTTGAGTAGGTAGCAACAAATTCTTAATTTTTAACTGTGCGATTCTATTTTTAACTGTGTGATTTTATTAATACCACTGTCTGCCGCAATGTAGTCTATGATTAACAAAGTAAAATTTTACTTTTTTTTAAAGTCTGTCCGATGGGTTAATGGAAATATATTCTGTATAAAATCCTAAGTACATAAATATCATCATTTTTTGCTTTTATTGTACACAGAACAAATTCTGCAAATCTGTAACTAACAAAAAAATTTATTAAATTTTTTTAGCCCCTTTTTTTGTTGTAAATTGCTGACGATAATATTAATATATTAGGTTTTTGTGTTTAGAATTTAATATGTAAATCTATAACTACTTGTAAAGAGAACGACTATGCCTACTTACCTGACTTTCCTTTATTTTTTGTAAACAAATACAATTTGTATGAAAGCTGTTTTCGTATATGGCTTCGCGGGAACGCGAAATAGAGAAATTATAATGTTTGCCCTGCTCTTCCATTACTTACAAACGCATAATTCATTTGTTAGCTTTCGGTGTTTTTTATATTTTATCAAATTAAAAATACTAAAATTTCAAATATTTTTATGAAAAATATTTTTGTTTACATTTAAAAGAGAAAAAACAATAATTTCTAAGACTTGGTAGCATTTTTATACATTTTTAATAAATAAGTGGCTATATCTAAAATTCAGGCAATGAGCCGGTAAAAAATACATAAATTGGTATAGAGTTGCCACATTTAGTTATGGTGTTGGCACTTTTCCTGCGGTAACCTTTATTGAAAAGGCAATAATTTTCTTCTATATCTCAATACGAAGTGAGTATTTTATTTTCTTATAAAATTAAATTTGAAGTAAAAATATTACAATATAGTTTTTAAAAATCTTATAAATTCAAAGTAAAATTTGATAAAGTATTTTAACAACCTTTATAAATTAAAGTTACATTTATTCACTTAGGACTAACAACTAAATGTCCTGTTAAAATTTAAATAATATATAAAATAAAAGAATTGTGTCAGTAAAGTCCCAATAAGAAGCTCTCTGGAGATTATGAAAATGGAGCTTAATGGCAGAAAATGTATGAAAACGTACCAAATTATTTTAGTTGTAGGCAGTTTTTATGAGCACATGGATTGATTTTGATAATTTTTGATATCAATGATCTATTGTCAATAAAAAAAAATATTTTGTTTTTTGCTAAAAACCAGAATATTTTATCTATGAATTATTTGAGGTAATATTTAGCAACTGATCCACCATTTTATTTAAAAATAGTGCAGCTCTCATTTTTAAAAAATTTATTCGCAATATTGGGTTTTAAAAATCGCCACTCAGCATATCAAAGTAAATGTATTTAAGTGACTTTTAAAATAAAAACCCGTAATTTTAACCTGCAACAATTTTGGAGATAAGACTGATCGGGCTGATCGCGTAGACAAAGAAAACCTCATAATTAATGTTTTTCTTATATTTCTGATGTCTTTACTACTTATCCATTTGAAATACACTGCCGTAAAACCACCACTACAAAAGCTATACTACCGATTGCTCAAAAATTAGTTTTATTCTGCATCACCTTTGAGAGCGCAGGGTATATTGTGATACACTCACCAAAAAAAGTCTGTAATGGCAACTAAAAATTTTGCTGTTATTACGGGAAATTCTGCTAATTTGAGCCCAGCGGTATTTTTTGCTAATCTTAGCAACACATGTCTGCTGACGTGTAGTACAATCAAATTAGTAGAAAAATTAGTAGCCGCTACTAAATTTTAGTAGACTTTTTGTAAAGTGGAATTTAAAATCTGTTTGCTAAAATCAGCAAAAAAATTAGTAAAAATATTAGTACAAAGTTTTAGATTTATTTTTTTTATCGAGCATCAAAAATTTTGATATTTTTAAAAAGATGTTTTATACAAAATGAAAAAAAATCAAAGGCTTAAAAATTTTAAAAATTGTTAAAACATAAACGAATTTATCATTTTGTTTTAATATTGTAATTTCTGTTTTGAAAAATATTTAAGTCAATTTTTTTTACTTTTAAGGTTAAATTTAATCGTTTTTAGGGCTGATTTTTAGAACTAAAAAACCTTTTAAGTGCTATTTTAAGTGGATGTCCTCTTTTTAGACATGAGTCGGTATCTTCACTTCCGGTCCCTTTTTTAATCCTATGTAACATTTTAGGGCAATTTAAGTTTTTATGTATAAGTTTTAATTATATGAAATAACATTTCCTTCAATATCGACTTTTTTAAAATTAGTATTTTTTTTTGCTAATTTTAGCAAATCGGTTTTCAAAAATTTGTAAAATGATTTCTAAAATTAGCAACGAAAGTTTGTAGATATTCTGTAAAACTTCTGTAATTTGTAAAATGTAAATGGCAAAGAGATTTGCTAAATAATAATTTTTTTACTAAAAATCAGTACAAAAATAGTAAAGTGGGATTGAAAATCGTTTACAAATTTTTCTACTAACTTTTTTTTCAAACTTCCAGCATAAGAAAGCCAATAGACAATCTAGCGTCATTTTTGCACTTCAGTTAAAATTCAAATTTAAAAAATTTTCCGATTAAAAATAAATTAATATATTAAAAATTAATTATGATCTTGAAACTGACAAATTCTGAATGAAAATATATACTTAAAAATTAACAATATATACGGCTACCATGTAATGTATAATCTTGTGCACTTAGAATATAATATAGTTTAACGTAGTTCAAAAAATTATTTTCAGTTCAGTCAAAAATAAAGGAATTAGCATTTATTTTCAATGAAATATTTTTTTAATTCGTTTTAATATTTGTTCAACAATATTTACTGTCATTTTCCGATGTTTTGGTTAGTTTATTTGTTTCCGTTGCTGTTATTACAAATTTATATTTTGTTTGCTTTTAAAAAAAAAATAAAAGTTCCAATTTGTTTTTTATTTAAATTGTTTGCTTTATATGCAAAATTATTTCAATTAAAATTACGAAAACTTCATAAATACACACATGTGTCTTTAGAGTGCCTGTGTACTACATTTTGTAGATTTAAAAACAAGCAGAAATAAACGGGAAACAATTTCAAATAAATAATAAAATCGTTTATTTTTACAGAATTGGTAGGTAAAATTTTAACATTAATTTTTAACTGACTAATCATTTTTTTTACTAATGTTTCAGTTGTTTAAACAACATTTTTAAATAAAAAAACAAAAATAATTTGATGTCAATGATATGTAATTAAATCGGGTTTTAAATCAAATATCATGTGTTTTAATTAGTATTATCTTTTACTTTAACTAACAAACTTTTTTAAGTGTGGGATAAACACCAACTTCAATATGTTGTGCTGTAATATTCATATACCCAGAGCTGTTGACTGAATGAATTCGCATTATAAAAAAAGGTCGTAATTATTCAGCTGGAAAAAGGAAGGTAGATATATAGTTTTTTATCTGAGTGGTTGATTTATGAAATTAAACATGGTATATTCTGAGAACTGTTGTTATGTAGGAATACGAAATTTTGGACATGACTAAAAATATGTTCTTAAAACATACTTAAGATTAAGACTATGTTCTTAAAACAAACTTACCAACTGCTAGAGGCAGTTTAAGAAGCACCACATTTTCCGTTAACAGTAGCAGTAGTTGCATGGTAAAAGCAAAGAAAACCCGAATTTTTTTTTGATATGCACACAGATTTAGCTAATTTTTAAACAATTATCAAGTAAAAATAGCGAAATTAGTGTAAAATGGAAACGTAAACATTAAAAAAAAAATAAACAAATTAATTTTAATTTGAGAAATTTTGCACAAGAAAATGATAATTTCTTTAAAATTTATTTATTTTACTATTATTAATAATTCGTTTATTTTGATTTATCCGAACAAATTTATGATTTTTGTAAATATTTTTTTGCTTTTATTTTATTTTATTTTATTTCAAACGAACAATAATTTAGTAAAAATTATAACTTAAAATACCTATGATCAGATAAAAACTTATATTCTCTAGTTAATTTAATCAGAGTATATGTAAATGCATTTTTATTTGATTTTTTAATTAAAACCTGTTTATATTTTATATAAAGTATTATCGCCGATGTGATGATGTTATGGTTTTTACTGTTATTGATTGCTCATTAAATATATAAAAAATCTCATTACATGGCAACAGATGTTAAAACATAAGTGTTTACAATGTAAATAGTATGGTGTCTTTTAAACTACGAAATGTTGTCTTTTTTATATTCTCCAAAAGTTTCAATAACAAATTTGAAAAATAAAACTGTTGCATTTTTTACACTCAACTTTGTTCCTTATTGTGGCTCTTTTTAAGTGTAGCAGCTTATAAAAAAAATAGTAAATACAAAACTCAGGCAACATGAGTACCATACAATTTACTGCTATTATTTTTTTATTTATTTAAAGCCCATATGATTGATTAAAAATATCCATTGACCAGTATTTGGATAGGACAAAACTGTAGCAGTCTGGATTTTTCTTCTTCCTGTAAATAACACGCCGTTTTGATTCCCGGTCACGGCATACACTTTTATTTAGAAACAATTTAACAATAATAATACTTTGAGAACTTATTTGTTTCTATTAATTTTTTCTATAAAACAGTTTTCTTCTTCTTCATGTAAATGGGCGCTTTTAAAATAAATTTGTTATAGCTTTTGACAATTGTTAAAATATCCTTGAAGTATATACCTGCCTTTTTTCTTAACATAAAAATGTCATGATACTTTTCTTGTACATAGAAAATTGGAATTGAAATGGAATTCCATCGAAACAGGCGAAATTGTATCATTTTTGAAAACTTTCACTTGTAAGCTCTTCATCAGAATAGTTAAATTTACTTATAAACGGAAAATACGAGGGCGAATCAATAAGTCCGTGACTTTCGAACTTCCTCGTAGTTATATGATATGCAACACTGCTCTAATCCAGCTGTTAATATACTACTGTCAAATTTTGAGCAAGTTCTGTCATTTACTTTGCGTCAAACATACAACCTCGTGGATTTTTTTAAAAATGGAAAAATGAATTTCGAGTGCTCATTAAACATTATTTTTTGATAAAGAAAACCGTCAATCAAAACAGGGAAAAGCTTGATAAATACTATGAGGACTCTGCACTTTCGTTGTGGCCTTACAAGCACGGAAGATGCCGAACGTTCTGGAAGCGCAGTTGAGGTCTCTACTCCCACAGCAATCGAAAAAAATTCATGATATGGTGTTGACCGATCGGAGATTGAATATGCGATAGATTGTGGAAGACAAAGGCATTACACATGGCTCAGTGGTTTTAATTTTGAACGATTGCTTGGGTATGAGAAAGCTTTCCGCAGGATGGCTGACGTGTATTCTCACAATCGACCACCAACGGAATCGTGTGACAGCTTAGTTTCCATTGAAACTTATTCCATGTCCCTATTCTCCGGAATTAGCCCAGTCTCTTTTCACAGAGCCTAAAGAAATAGCTCTGTGAAAAGAGATTTAGCTCCAGTGATGAAATTATTGATCAAACAAATGCCTATTTTATGGACCTCGAAAGTGTATTGTATTAAGCTAAAAGGATATTATGTTGAAAAATATTTTTTTTTTTGCAAAAAAAAAACAGTGTTTCATTCAAAAAGTCACGGAATTTTGACCGACCTCGTATACCAAATTAACCGAAAGAATGCCACAACATCCAAATTATTGGTTTTCTAATCAATATTGAAAATCATATTATCTTCTACATTTCGATTAATAACCTACAATTTATCGAAGATTATATCATTTGAACATAATATTGGCAACAAAAATTTAATATTAGTTCTGCTTTAATAAAAATTATCACTACATCTAAAATAGTAGCTTCTCCAATCAATTTTAATAAAATTATTTATCAACATTAGTGCAAGAAACAATAAATTTGCACAGTTTTGGTAATTAAAAAAAAAAAATATTAACAGCAGCCGAAATTTTTATTATTTTAACAACAATTTTAAATGTTTTTTATTTTTGCGTCTTATTCATATACATGTTTATATTCAAAATTTGACATCAACTTAATGTAAGTATGTGTAGTGCAGTGGGTAGAGATACAGCCTGCTTATCTTAGGGTTCTGAGTTTTAATACATTAGCAAAAACGTTTTGTAATTGTTTACAGTTAAAGTAATCATTTTTTTTATCGAATAAACTAGAAAGTTAGTACAATTTATCAAGTTTCTTAAAAATTTGTCAATATTCAAAAGGATTTCTGCTCAATTATGCCATTAAATTAGGATTTTAGAAGAACCAACCGAAAACAGGATTGTATTGATTATGCAACTAATGATTGTTATTGGTAAATGAATGTAAGACTCCTAATATTTTTTCCGAAGCACTCTTGAATAACTTTTACATAACTTTCCTTATTATAGTTAGCTTACAAAATTTTTCCTTACTTTTCATTATGGATTCACAAAATCCGAAATGAAGTATGAAATTTTTTAGAAATATTAATATAAAATATTCTTTTGTTTAAATTAAAAGTAATTTTTAATGATTTTGTTTTTTATACTTATATTTTCCAGAAGTGAAAGAACAACATTAATTTAAAACTACTATAGAATGCATAGACATTTTTAGATAACCATTAAGGTGTCCCTTAAATTACGAGTTTATAAATTTTAATGTGAACTAGCCCCCACCACCCTACCTTTTTGTTTCGTTTGATTTTAAATGCAAGATTATCAACAAAAATTTTTTGAATTCTAGAGGCAAATTCGAGTTTTACTGAAAACGTAGTAATGTCAATTCGAAAAATTAAATATTTAAATTTTTTTTTAATATCAACATAGCAAAATTATATACAAACCATATGTAGCAAGATATAAAAAATTTATATAAATTTTGGAAATTTTCGAAAACGCAAGAATTTTGATAACCGTTTTTCAAGAATTTTTACTTTCTTCAAATTCGGTCAAATGGAACAAAATTGCTGGGAGTTAGCATTGAAATTCGACAATTCGTAAGTTAAGGGACATCTCAATAATCATATAGGAATTATATTCAATGATTTTTTTAAACATTTTTATTACATCCAATATTTGCATTTACGATAAAATTGTAGAAGATTTTAAAGTGCACAAAAAAAAAATATTAAATGGAATGTATTGTGTTAGAAACCATAAATATTAACAATATAATTTTGACAAAATCACAAAAGCAATGACAAAAGTACTGCTTCCAATCTCCCACAGCACAGCCATCACTTGGAATACCCAAACACAAAAAAAAACATAGAACATACATATATATATATAAAATTTAAAGTGTAGTGTGACTAAAGAATAACACTTAATATTTTGACATGAAATGAATACTCAATGAGTTATTGATTTTGAAGTGTTGCACAACCAAATGATAAGAGTATTTCAGAAATGTGTCTAGTCTGTTCATTTCATTACGTTAGGATTGTCAGTGTGTGTGTAAGTGTTTGCGTATATTTGTGTGTGCATTTTTTATCGCTTAAACAACCACGAATTTATAGAGATTTTAAACATTTATGTTTTGTATATAAAAAATATAAATGAATTTATTTCTTTTTTAATATAAAATTTATATAATATATGAATACATATATTTATGTTTATGATGTCATTTGGAAACACTTAAAATCAGTTTCTATCATGATTGGCAAACACTATCCCGATTGAAAGCCTGTTTTAAGGAATATTATAAACCTTAAAGGCTGAATAAGCCAGACCTTAGCGTATCTCTGTATAGCAAATTCAATAAGTTAAATAGGAATTAAAAATTTTTTGTTGTATTTTTTGTGTCATTCTTATACATTGAAGATATACAATAACTCTGGCTAATTCAGCCTTAGTTATACCAAAACCTTAGACATTTTTGAAACAGAAAATGTTAATATGCATTTTTTAATACAATAGATTTTAGTACGAGTTTTTAATATAACTTTTTCGCTAAAAGTTCGATTTTATTTTAATTCGTCTATTTTATACTTCATTGTAATGACAATGAAAAACACTTGATCATTCTTATATTTAGTTACACATATTTATTGAAAAAATTTCAAGAGTGTTGAGTCTATATTAACATATTATCAAAATCGGTCCATGAATTTAGAAGTTATGTCTACAAATAAGAAAATTACAATTTTTTTATTATTTTTGCCTGATATATTTTTATTTTTTGATACTTGCTCAACCGAATGGTTTGGATGTAGCAACCGAATTATTTGATTTTCGCAATCAAATGCATTTTTGAGTCAATTTAGAAATTATGTTCTCCCTTAAGTTCTATAGTATCACACAAACAAAAATACATAGAGAAAACAGATTCACCGTGGCAATGGAATTTTTTGTCAACTGAATATTTTGGTTGCAGCAACCGAATTATTTAGTTGTCCAAACCAAATGTTTTTCTGATACAATTGAAATATTTGGTTTTAACGGAAATTCTGTTGCATTAACAGAATTTCGATTGCGACAAACAAATATATCGAGTACTTTGACCAAACCATTCGGTTGTCAAGAAATTCGATTATTACAACCCAGCAAAATCTCACATTACAAAATAATGTGTAAAGTAATGTGTAGACATATAAGCTCACGGATTACTTTACACCTTACTTCACTGATGAATTTTACAGGCGATGAGCCTCAAAGTAATGTATAGACCCATTACTTTAGAGGTGATAATGTAAGGGGTTACTTATATGGTTACGAGAATGAAAAAAGTAAAGTGTTTAAAAATAGATTTTCAAAAAAGGTGAATATTTATTGAAAAGAACTATTACAAATATTTTAAAAGTTATTAAAAATAATGTGGTCATGATGGGAATCGAACTTGGGAAATCTAGTAACCAGCCTAGAACTCTACCCACTGAGCTATCGACGCATATAACTTTTGGTTGCTTTAAACCTAAATGCATTGTTGCGCTTTGGTTTTTCGTTAGTGTTGTCAAAACATACACATTTGCTTAAAAAAAACACAAAGTAAGGTACCTTAAAATAGATTTTCAAAAATATTTCAGTTATAACTTTACATTTTTGAATCAAATATTACGTTATCAATAATGAGTAACTTATTACATTATGCTTGCAAATAATGAAAAAGGTAACGAGCTATCATTACAAGGTAACGCATGAGTATTTTGCACCCATTACCAAAGTTTTGCTGGGAGTGAATCAGTTTTCTTAGTGTGTGCATTATAAACAAATAGTAGTTCTTTAAAAAAAACACCTTTTCTGAATGAAACTGACACTATAATTCCGAAAAAGCAACAAAAAATACTAAGGTTGCCGCATTTTTTCTTTAAAGTTTCCTATTTTTTTTTGAGGTGACTCCCTATTTTCTAGTATTTTGTAGTGTTATTTTCTGGTCTGTACTATATTTGGACAAGCTGTAACATCTACCTACACCCAGAAAACAGTATCAGTTATGGCCAACGAATTGGTTTCCAATCGAATTCTGGCGGTTACAACAACTGTCTTCATATTAAATTATATTTTTAGCTGCGAAAGCCAATATTCAGTTGTCTAAAACTTTATTTTAAGAAAAATTTTATTTTTAAATTTTTCCTGTTCGAACCTGGGCGTTTAGAGTTCTAGTTCAGATTCTTGCTTACTGCACCACAACTTATTTATTTGTTTTATTATTTTTCTTTGATATATTTTTTATTTAAATATTTATATATATTTTATTTGAATTAAAAATATATTTTTTTAGTGTTTGCTATATTTGATCAGATTAACCCTATTTATAGTTATCACTTTTGAATATCCTCAATTTTTAATTAAAGTTGAGAGATAGTACTAATGTTCTAAGTCAATGGCTAAAAAATTTTAATATACAGTTTACAATTAATACACGAATTTTATTTTTAAAGTTGAGTTTAATTCCTTTACAGAGAAAACATATTCATGCTGACAGCTGCATTTGTAGCCAATCAAATTATGCTCGCATTATTAACATTCCCAAGCAAAAATCGTATTAATCATGAATATACATGTTCATTCATGGTCTGGTATATGATTATACATGGGCATACTTTCAAGAATAATTCCATATATGATATTACAAGATCTCATATATGTCCATATGTCTTCGGATCCCAAATTTGAGGGTATTGTGTCATATGAATTATTTGTGATTTTTGAAGTTGTCGAATTTGTTTAAAAAAAGGATTATAGTTAATCTTAAAATACCACTAACTGACAACACTGCTAAAATCAATATAACCTAAATAACCGTTACTGCTAAAATGACCTAACGAAATATCTAAGAATACAAAATTATTTTGAAATATCCTTATTGATTATTACTAACTCTACATAGAACAGATTGGTGCTGACAACCGAATTTGTTGTCAATCGAATTGTTCAGTTCAGCAACCGAATTTTGTGGTTATGACTACCGAATTGTTATTGAGCCATCCGAAATACTGTTATCGCACTCAAATTACTCAAGTCTCAATTGGTTTTTAGTTGTCACAACTAAAAAATTTGGTTACCACACTCGAACCATTCGATTGGCTACAAATTCTGTTGTCAGCTCGAATCTGTTTTCTCTGTGTATGAATCGGTTGCCAACCATGGTTTCTATATTTATATTTATTGCACAATATAAATTATTTTTTTTTTAATTTTTCCATTTAACAGCATATATGTAAATATTTTAAATCCTTTTTATAGATTCATTTATTTATTTGTTAAAATGTACTAAGTAGTAATCATAAAGACATAAAGATCTTTAACTTAAGGTTTATATTTATGAATAATTGGCTAAAACAGAAAACTCTTGTTTAGGTCTTATTTAAGTCTTATTTATATTGAAAAAGATTATGTTGATATATGCATTGAAATTCGAAATCAATAAGTTAATATTAACATGAAAATTAATGGTTAATGAAGAGTACAAAATTCTTAATAATGTTAACTGTTTTCAGAAAAATTATTTTATGCAAAATGTCGTCAATGCCTTAATGCTCAAAAGAACACAACATATTAAAGTAGTATATTATTAAAATTATTTATTCAATTAATTATAAGAAAATCTTTTGCAAGCAATGAAACTTATCGGGAATGGGGAAACTCAAAAATAAACAGTGAACAAATATATTTATATATCCTTAACATATGTTATGTGAGTCTAAAATAGATTTTCAAAAAAACTTAAAACTTGAAAAACTTTTATGTTTAAAAAAATTATAATTATATGTCATTATTGCTAACGCCTTATTTTTTAATTTGCAGTTTCTCTTTATTATCTGATGTAAAGTAATATATAAAATAAGTTGGTATCATTGCAGGTGGTCTGAAAATTAATGATACACACAGAGAAGAGATTGGTTGCAATTCGATCAACACCATAAACATTTATATGTGAGGATTTAATTTTTTTTGGAATAACCTATGATTCATTAATAAAGCAAAAATGTTGTATTGGGGATTAAAAAAAGGGGAAAGAAACTAAAAATCAATCCTATTATTCAATTATTGATATTTCCAATCATCTTTAAAAATAAAATTCGTTTAGTATTTGTCTGCGGTGAAAGCAATCATTTATTATGTGAATATATTAGAAATTTGGTACAATCTATCAAATTTATTAAAAAATGTCGATATTCAAAAGTGATAACTAGAAGAACGGTTATTCTGATCAAATATATCATTTAATTAGGATTTCTGTAGAAGCAAACGAATTGTGGATTGTATTGATAATAGACGTCGCTAATGATTGGTATTGATAAACAAATTTTATACTAATATTTGTTTTCCTTACAAATTGCTTAAATTCAAAATTAGCCATCAAAATATAGAAGTGTTTGCGGTATGGTGGGTAGAGAAGTAACTTAGTACTCCGAATTTCCGAGCTCAAATCCCGCAAAAGGCAAACATTTAAAAAATTATTATTTTAATTAAAATAAAATTTAAAAGTTTAAATGGCAAATATATCAAAGAAAATTTAAATTAGTTGTGGTTCAGCAAGAGTGTGAACTATGAATCTGATTTCCCAGGTTCGATACCGGAAAAAATTAAAAATAATTTTTTTTAAATACAATTTTGTGGAACGTAATAATATTTCTGTGGAATATAAATATTAAATTGTGCAACTAAATATTGGCTTTCAACAGAATTCGATTGGCAACAAATTCGGTGGCCACAACTGTTATTGTTTTCTGGGTGTACATCATTAATGTTTATGTTCAATTCAATTTATGTTTTTCCGAAACAAACATTTTTAATACACTGAAAGTTCTTTAAATGCCACCTGCTGCCTTAAAAGTCTGTGAGGCTTAATTGTCACCCTCCTTTAGTACTTTAATTGTCATAAAAACTAAAAAAATAAATAAATAAAATTATTTTACAAGTGACTTTTTTAAAAATATGTTATATTCAAAACTCAAAAATACATTTTTGAATAAATAAAAGTTCTAAATATTTTAAAGGCTTGCCAATGCTTGCATTCAACATTATAATGTAAGTAATAATGAATTGAAAATAATAGTTCTGGAATTTCATGTATCGTATAATGAAAACTTTTAGTTCTTAGCTAACGATTATTTGATAGGAAAACTCAAAACTCAAATTGGTATTTGTCTGCGAATGTGTTTGGGGAAAAACTCTCTGCCAATTATTCCGATAAATTTGAAATCGTACACTCAGAATTGTTTGTTGTTTACTGTTTGAAGTTTAATAATAAAATAAAGGAAATAATTATTTATTTTAACTTTCTTATACACTTGTTTAAAATTATTTACGGCCATTTACCAATTCTCTTCCGTTTAATTTATTTTTTTCGTTTTTTTTTTAATTTAATAAAAATTTACCCACAAAACGGAAATTTGTGATTTATTTGTGTCTGTTGCAGTTATTACAAATTTGAATTCCGTTTACTGTCTGTTTTAAAAATCAACATTCAAAACATTCCAATTTGTTTTTTATTAAAATTTCTTGTTTATATAAAAAGTTTTTTCAATTCAGATTACAAGAACTTCATGTCTATAGACAGTATGAGTAAACATTTTTTGGATTAAATAACAAACAAAAATACAAAAAAATGGAAAAAATTTTAAATAAATGAATAAATTAGTTATTTTTTACGGAATTAGTAAGAAAAATTTAATTTTTTTAATTGATTAATCATTTGTTCTTTACCTATGTGTCAGTTGTTTAAACATATTTAAAAAAAAAATTACAAAAACCAATTGATTTAAGCGAAAAGTAAATGAAATATCATTTCTTTTAAATGGTATTTTTTGTTATTTTAATTTACAAACTATTTTAAGTGTATACCTATGGCCTGTTCATGTTATTTATGAATTACATGGTTTTTAAGAAGTTATCTCTAATTATGAAATACTTTATTTGTAAAATTAAAAAAAAAAATTGATTCCTTGTACGCTTTAATCAGCAATCCTCTTTTTATTTGACCTTTCAATTAGTTTAATGTTTTGGGTAGAGGGTAGAAACAAAATTAAAATAACCGTAAAAAATTAAATTTTTAATCATGAATGTTTACTAAATCATTAAGTAAAATTCAAACATTTATTTTCAACTGATTAATCATTGGTTTTTACTGATTTGTCACTTGTTTTAACAACATTTAAAAACAAATGAAAGAAACCCAATTGATTTAAACGTAAAGTAAGTAAATCGGGTTTCAAATGAAATTTCATTTCTTTCATACATTATGAAATACAACTCTACTCCCATCAAGTACCTTTTAATAGATTACTGTCAAATTTTGAGCAAGTTCCGTGATTTACTTTGCGTTTAATAGCTGTTCAAACATACAACCTCGTGGCTTTTTTTAAAAATGGAAAAAGAGAATTTCGAGTGCTCATTAGACATAAGTTTTTGCGAAAAAAACGGTCAATCAAACCAAGGAAAAGCTTGATAAGTACTATGGGTCCTCTGCACCATCGATTTTAATGGTAAAAAAGTGGTTTACTGACTTTCGTTGAAGCCTTACAAGCACGGAAGATGCCGAACGTTCTGGACGCCCAGTTGAGGTCTCTACACCCAAAACAACAAAAAAAAATTCACGATATAGTGTTGGCCGATGGGAGATTGAATGTCCGATAGATTGTGGGAGACAAAGGCATATCACGGTGGGTTCAATTTTGAACGATCACTTAAGTATGAGAAAGCTTTCCGCAAGATGGCTGCCGCGTTTGTTCACAATCAACCACCAACGGAATCGTGTGACAGCTTATTGTCCATGGCAAAAATCCATGAAGTAGAATTCGAATTGCTTCATCATTACTAAATGTGTTCCACCACACAGTTTTACATATTGCATTACGAATGTGAAACATCAACTTGAAAATCATCAACTTTGAAAATCATGAAAAACTTAGAAAATCATGAAAAAATGCAAATCATGTGTAAGACATGCAGGTTTTTAGACAAGAGTGTTTTGAAAAAATAATGTTTGATCAATATCGACAGCACTCTGAAAAAAAAGTGCGGTGGATGCCCGTATTCTACCTACAAAGGTTTTAGCCAATTATAATAAAACTTATTAGCATTTAATTATAATCAGCCCTTATTCGACTTGATATTTTAGGGATCAATTTTACCTTGTTTCTAGGGATGTGAAGTTAACTGATAAATCAAACTTTCTAATAAGTCAAAGTCTTGATTAATCAACTAATGGATTAATCAACAAATCCGATTAGTAAGAGACATGATTAACTGATTAATCAACAATTTTGAATATTCAAAGTAATGTTTGAGTAACTGGTTAGTTGCACATTCCTACTAGTTGCCCCTAAACAGTTGAATATTAACACAAATTACAAAAAGAAAAAAAAAAACGTTAAAGTGCATGACTTACCTCATATTTTTGAAACCCAAGCTCAATATCATATGCATCCAACTGCTCACTGAAGCGCCTTCTGTAACGGATGCCATCTGTGTTGTGTCTGCCATTCCCAACACCAATACTACTTTCACCGTTAGCCGCAGCCACCAATGTGGACACCGATGTTTCCGTCGTGCCAGTATCATTTGTATTAGTAACATAAATGCGGCCATCCGGAGCCACACCACTACCACTAAATTCACTGTTATCATTACGTGTTTGCATACGTATGCAAATGCCATCGGTGTCCACTTCATCATCTGTATCAGTTGTACAATCGGTGACATATGAAGAGGAAGCGGCAGCATGATGCTGGTGTTGTAAGGAATGATTGTGGAGGTGGTGGTTTTTATCACGATCACGTTGACCGCGAGATTTTTGTAAAACACTTTGTCTACAACGTGTACCACAAGCAATGGCTGATATTTTACTAGCATAATAGTACATAGCCATGTGTCACGTTTTAGTTAAAATACACGCACTTTTATGGTACATTTGGATGTAAAAAAAAACTAAGTAAGTTTCTATTCAGATGAAAGTTAAAAAAAATCTAGATTTAAAATGATAGGAGAAAAAAAAAAGATTTCTCTAGAAGGGCAGGTTAGTTGTCAATGCTGGTATTTCTAACAACACAATTTTTATTTGAAGTTTTTTTTATGTTTGCTGCTTTATGCTGTCCTGTAGTTGTTATGTATCGACTATGCTGTCATAATGTTTATTTCCTTGAGTTAAACAAATTATATAATTTTTTTGTAAAACAAATCCACAATCACGAGTTCGCGTAAATTTTAAGCACGTTTACGTTTCCTTTACGTTAACTATGTGCTAAACAAAGATGTAACAAATTTAGAGTTTGTGTGTGTTTGAATAATTTTTACTTGGATTTTTTTTCACATTTTTTTTATTATTCTTTTTTTTCAAATAAAACTGTTACAAGTTCTAGTATGACAGCACGTAATTTAGTTGAATTTTCATCACTATCATTATGTCACGTAATCGAATGTCAATTATATGTACCACTTTTTTATAGCTTATGTTAATGCTTTATTTTTGTATTTCAATAATATACAAATTACAAGTTTTATTTATTTTTTGGTAAATTGCTTTGGTTAAATTAAGAATTTGTTTATTTTCTGTAATTATTTTTACCACAAAATGCTTCGTGGTTTTTTCCAGCATGTAATTTAAATTTATTTGTTTTTAAATCTTTACATACAAGTTTTAAAGTTTTATATTTTGCTAAAAATAACTTTTCCAGCTTCTTTGTGAAAAGAAAATCTAAAATGAGAAAAAAAGAAAATAAAATATGATTAATACTCAATTCTTTATCACATACAAACTACTTAAACAAAATGAAATTAAAATTTAAACAAATTCCAAAGTCTTTTTATAAGTTTGTATGCTCTAAAAGGAAAGCTAATGAATACCCTCCTATTATGAAATTTATTGATCGTGAATTTGGTGATGATGCAAGAATAAGTGATATGTTTAGCGATTTCTTCGCGACTTCTTACTCTGATGCTGTTTTTGACGATTCAATTAACTACCCAGTTCTATTAGCTTCGAATCAATATATAGCTATTACATTAATCGATTACCCTGAAACAGTCTTAAACTTAAAAAATCTGAAATCTTCTACCGAAAGTGGATCGGATGGAGTACCTAGCTGTATTTTAATTAACTGTGCTTATACCTAGCAAAATAAGAACTGAGAAAGAAGTAGTTAAACACTACATCTACTGAAAACGAAGTTGTGAAAATTTTGGTGAATCATTAATGATTATAACATTGGCGTGTCATTGGGGGGAAGTAGTTTGTTTCGGTGCTATGAAAAATCGATGAGCAGATGGACTTTTTCATTAGTTTACGGAAGTTGTTAAATATAGGGACTACAAAATAAATATTGGGAGTGGCTTTGTTTTAAAGTTAAAAATGTGATTTTAAACTCGCCATGAACTATTATTTCGACCAGGACAAAGTGGATATCACTCGTATGCAAAATATGTTTTCAATAAAACATTAAATGACTGCAGGAATTAACCATTTATGGACCAACTAAATAATTGTTTTTTTTTACTATAATTATAAATTGTGATAAATAAATATTAAAATTAAAAACTTATATGCTTTTCAATGGAGTTATTAGAAAAAATATTATTCTTATGACTTCATAAGTAATATCAAGATATTGGACGTTGTTTAAAATGACTTCTTACAAATCAAACAATTTGCACAATTAACTTCTCTGGATGTTCTGAAAAAGAGATTCGTAGAGAATAACATCCATTTTATTTTGCTGGGTACATTAGCTGAACCCTTAACAATAATATTTAATACTTCTATTAGTCATGGCTGCTTTCCCCAACTCTAGAAAGACTCGTATATAATTCTTTTACACAAATTGGTAGTAAGACTGATGTAAGAAATTATCGAGGAATTGCAAAATTAAGTCTAATTCCTAAACTATTTGAAAAAATTATTACTGATTTACTTTATCATCATGTTTCTTCCTTATTAATATCTTCTCAACATGGTTTTCGTAAAGGCTGTTAGACAATGACTAATTTTTTACATCTTACTACGGTCATAAATCGCGGATTTGTTCAAGCTAAACTGACTTATGCTGTTTACACTGATTTCAGCAAGGTGTTTGACAAAGTCTATCATTCACTTTTGCTTAAAAAATTAGATCTTATGGGATTTAGTTGTTGTAGTAGCTTAATTTGGTTAAAGTCATATCTGACAGGCAGACATCAATAGGTCAGATTTTAATCAAAAACCTCTAAAAGTATAAGTGTATTATCTGGAGTTCCACAAGGAAGACATATTGGCTCTGTTTTTTTACTCTATTTATCAATAATCTGCCGCATGTGATTCAATACTGCAATATTTTAATGTATGCTGGTGATGTCGAGATTCCCTGATGATTATAAATGACTGAATTTTAGTTTAAATAATTTGTTCTCGTGGTGTAAGCTAAACTTTATGTACTTGAATAACTGCAAGCACAAACGCTTCCAAAGAAAAGTTTTTAGACCTTTATCCTACACCCTGGGTGGGCATCAGGTAGAACTTGTAATTGGCAATTTTGCTGGATACCAAGCTAAATTTCGTGTCTCACATAAATAGTATTGCGAATAAAGGTAGAGGTGTACTTGCGTTCATAAAGAGATAAGGTAAAGAATTCAATGACCCTTACCTTATAAAGCAACTTTACACATCACTGGTCAGACCCGTATTAGAATATGACTCGATTATCTGGGACCCACAATATAACTTTCATGCAGAAAAAATTTAATCAATTCAATTTCTTCTGTTTTGCTTACGTAACCTTCAATGGAAACCTGGTGGTATTATTCCGTCCTACACTAGCAGATTAGCTTTAATAAAGTTACCTACTTTAAAAAGCAGAAGAATTATGTTTAATGTGTCGTTCGTGGTTAACCTGAGTAATGGAGATGTCCATTCAGAGTTCCTTTTAAATAATATATCATTTAATGTAAAGTTTGTTCGTGAAAATTATGCTTATGCTGAACCTTTTAGGAGAATATGCAATAATTTTAATGAATTGTACAATTTAATAGACTTTTCCTTAAATTTAAATCTTATAAAACGAAATGCATTATCTTTTTAAAAACTTCATTTTTGATACCATCATTATTTTTTGAAATACTGTATTGTTGTTACTATTGTAAAGTCTGTAAGGATTTTTTCCATAGACTACAAATAAAGAAATCAATACATTAAAAAAATATAAAAGTAATAAAATTTTGTTTTTTGAGCTGAAAGATCTGTTTGCAGAAAGAGAATCTATATTAGTGTGAGCCCAATTGAATTAAAAGCAAACAAGTTTGGGGGAAATTATTATATCAGAAAATAATTCAGATAAAGGACTGAAGTATGAGTTATACGAGTATTTAAATTGATTAACAAAACAAGCATATTGAAGTCAACGGGCAACTGATTAAAGTATTATATATTGATACTTGTGTAGTTGTTTTTTACAAAATGCTTTGCTTCTTAAAATTAAAATTAAAGAAAACTTTTTTTTTTTTGATCAAAAGTTAATGTTATTTTTTTCTAGAATATACAAAATATGTTTTTTAACTTATTTTTTCGAGCAAAATTAAAAGTTGTTTTATGATTTTTATTTTTTTGAACAAAACTAAAAATTTGTTTTGGCGTAGGTTATATTTACAAAAACAACCTGAGTAAAAAAACTGATCTGGAACAATATTTCATCATATCCAATTAGATAATCTTTAATCTTTAATATTTAACTGATCTTATTTATCCGAAGGATGACAAATCGATACAACAACATATTTGAGGAATTAGTAAGATGCACTTAAAAAAGTTTGTAAGTTAAAATAACTGAAAATATCATTTAAAAGAAATGATATTTAATTTAAAAACCGGTCTACTTAATTTTCATTTAAATTAAATGCCACTTGTTATCTATTTTTAAATGTTGATAATTCAACTGACACATCCGTAAGAAACAACTGATATAATCAGTTAAAATAAATGTAAAAATTTTACCTACCAATCCTTAAAAAATAAATGTTTTTTTCATTTATTTGAAATTATTTCCGTTTTTGTATTTTTTGTTTTTTTTTTAATATACTCGTACAATACAAAATATATGTATGCATATGAAGCTATAAACACTTTTTGTGTGAATGTATTTGTGTATGTATGTGTGTTTATGAATTTCTTGTAATTTGTATTGAAAAA